>CM021100.1:624252706-624902508 GCA_007115665.2 Sequoiadendron giganteum
TCCCTCTCTCCCTATCCCTCTCCCTCTCCCTCTCCCTCCCACTCTCCCTCCCTCCTTCCCACTCTCCTCCCTCTCTCCCTCTCCCTCTCTCAATCTTCCACTCTCCCACCCTCTACCATTAACCCTTAGGTCTATGTGTGTAAAAATTGGATATCCGATTTGCAAAACTTTGATGTGTAGAGCTAAAATCTTACCATTGCAAAACATGTTTTACAAATCAGATATCTGATTATATCGGATATCGGATTTGTGGATCATAGAAAAACCCCATGTGGGTCGTTTTGTGCATTCCAATGGACCGTACATTCTGTTTGCAACACTTTGCAGGCGACAAACGTGCAGTTTTAGACAGAAAGAGACAAAGATAAACTTTTTGGAGCATCTTGTACTCAAATTTGTCATACATAATGATTTTTTAGCATCTTTTATTTGGTATAATGGGGAGAAGCAGTCATCAAAAGCAAAAATGTAAGAGAAAGCTAACAAAAGAACAAATTGAAGGATATAGACAAAGAGATAGAGAAGGTCATAGGAAGAAAAGACAAGGCATGTTAAATATTGGTGAACCTGAGCCCTATGGTCTTTCAAGTGAAGAGGAAATTGAATATGTTCAAGGTGAGAATGTAGAACATGATATTGAAAATTTTCAAGGTGAAAATGTTGGAATTGAAGATGTTGAACATGATATTGAAATTGGGAATGAAAATATTGAAATTGATAATGAAAATGTTGGAATTGAAGATGTTGAACATGATATTGAAATTGGGAATGAAATTATTCAAATTGATATTGAAAATGTTTAAGGTGAAAATGTTGGAAATGAAGATTTGAACATAATATTGAAGCAAGTGTAAATTATGTTTCACTAGATTACATGAGAAATGAAGAACCTTGTGTGGAAGAAAGACATATTCCAAATTCAAGACCTTCAAGGACCCCTAAATGGTTAGTTGAAATTGATGATAACATTATAAACAATTTTGAAGGCAAGAGGTCAACACGAACTGTTCGGTTGTGGGCTAGAATACTTTTCAACCAATATTTTAGCGATAAGACATTGACTGAGCAATGCCAAATTTTTGTACAATTGCTAAAGATGCAAAAGATGAGAACTTTGCTAGCCAAATTGAAGATTCGTGTGAACAAGAGGACCGAAAAAAATTCTATTATTATCAAATATTTTTTTAATGCTCTCAAGTCTATTAGAAAAAATAACAGGGAAAAAGATAAGAGAGATGCTCGGAGAGTCATTACAACCACCCTAGTAAGCCATCAATTGAAAAAGGCTCGCTTTATGAGACAAACTTGTATTGATTTTGACTTAAATCATAAAACTTTGGATAGAGCACTTGCAAGAAGAGAAAGAATAGATGATCCTCTTTACAATGATACATGGGCTTTTGCCGAGAGGCTTCCACGTGTTGATAATAAAGTAACCGATAATGTAAAGCAGGAAATTCAACAATTTTGGCATGATAAATATAGAGTATCACCCAATGCAAAGGATGTTTTAAAGTTAAGAATTGGCAGTCGAGACCGTACACTGCATCCTAAACATTTCTTGGAATCAATCCAAAGAATGTTGTTCAAAAAATTTATTCAAACACATGCAAATATGGAAATCTCGCAAAGAACTTTTGAAGGTTTGAAGCCATTTTATTGTGTGCCTCTTAAGATTCGTAATACTTGTTGTTGCAAATACCATGTGGAGTTTTCAATGTACCATGAACTATTATGCTATATCCATTCTACTTTGGATACTAATGAAATGTTGCAGGAGTGTTGTGCAATGCATCTTCTGAAATCATCAAGGGACTTGCTAGATCTATTTTTATGTTCTAGGGATGATGGTTCCTTTTTCTATAGAAATGATTGTTTAAATGTGAAGTGCTCACAATGTGGTGGCTTGTCAAAGTTTGTTCAATGTTTTCACGAGGGTTCCAAACATGAATTTGGAAAGAATCTTGTTGAGAAAAAGAGATATGATATAGTCAAATATACTTTGCAGAGTGGAGGTGAAGGTTCTAGATGCGAGTTGGTTATAAAAGAATGCAATGTTGCTGATTTTATTTCAGATTTTAAGGAAAATCTTCTCTACAAATATGCAAGGCATAGTCATAGGTCTCAGTGGTTGGATCAACAATTCAGGATATGTATGAACTCTTTTCTGATTGGCACTATTATATCAGTGGTTGATTTTTCTAAAAAATACACATTGCAACCACAAAATGAGGTACAATCTCAGTATTACAATTCCATTCAGATTGCTATTTTTATCCACATAATGTTTAGACATGCACCTGATAGTACAAAGGAGGATCAAAAGATAATCAGAGAGTATCATTTTTATATGAGTGATGATAGATCTCGCTCATTCGAGTATGTCCAACATTGTTTCAAGATTTTTTTTGAGTTCTTGCAGGAGCATGATATAGCACTGGGCCATCTCATTTGGTCAGATAACTGCACAGGTCAATTCAAGAATGCTCGTATGTTTTATTGGTTGATTAGAATGCATGTAGAGAGGGGTGTACCTAATATTTGGAGATTTTTTGAAGTTGGGCATGGGAAAGGGGAGCATGATGGAGTAGGTGCATGTGTAAAGAGAGCTCTAGTTAAGGAGCAATTGAAGATTTCAGGAGAAAAATTTAGTGATGCACGTTCTATTGTTGATTGGTGTAGTTCAACATTGTCACAAGGAGGGACACTTGATTCAACAGTGTATAGATTTTTTTGGTTGGTTGAGGAGGGTACAGTTGGAGGTAGATTGGATTGTCATACAATCAAAGATTCTTCAAAGATGCATTCGTTTCTAAGCTCAGATGCAAGCACATGGACCATTTGGACATGACAGTTGGCTTGTTTTTGTTAGAGTTGTATTCAGTGCGAGTGGGATCAATGCAAGTCAAGTGAGTGGGTGGATACATGGGTTCCACAATATCTAACTCCTTTATCTCAAACTATATCCATGAAAAATTACACAATGGAAAGTTCATTTGATTATGACCGAATTTCAGATCTACTACATCCAGGACATGTTTTTGCAGTTGTTGCACCGTAGGGGAATGAAGAGAGATCAAAATATTGGTTGGCTCGATGTGTGTAGGTAAAGCATAAGCTAACACAATCGATGGAAGATGATGATGGGTTCGTGTATCGTACAAGTTTAGTTGTGGTTGCAGGAACTTGGTTGCGAACATACATGATTAGAAAGAATGGCATACCTGCATTTGAAGACTACGAGAAACACAAAACCATTCTCATGTATTCACACCTTGTTATACCAACAAATGTTAAGTTGTTGAAGCATCATTCCAAAACAAAGACAAAACAACTATGTACACTTAGTAATGTTGATCATGAAGCAATATTGGATACTCTTAAGCAAAGAGATGACCCTTCAAGCACACTTGAATAACATATTAAAAAATGGAAGGTACAATGCTTAAGCATCTTTTTTGTTGTGACAATATAGCTTTATCATTTGACAAATTTTGTGATATTTCAGGCATGATTGATCATGGACTTGCTGTAAAAATAGCCATCTCTGATCATTTCAAAGAGGTATGCGACATATTACAGTAATATAGACTGGTTATTCAAAACATCTTTTATAGTTTGCATTACCAATTCATCATCATTTAGGTTGTTTAGATTTGTTAGTCTAATCATCTTTTTTTTGTGACAATATAGATTTATCATTTGACAAATTTTGCGATATTCCTGACATGATTGATATGGACCTATTTCAACAATAGCCAAATCTGATCCTTTCAAAGAGGTATGTGACAAATTACAATAATATAGATTGGTTATTCAAATCATCTTTTATAGTTTGCATTACCAATTCATCATCATTCAAGTTGTTTAGATTAATATAGATTTATTAGTCTAAGCATCTTTTTTGTTGTGACAATATAGATTTATCATTTGAAATTTTTTGTGATATTCCTAGCATGATTGATTATGGACCTGCTGCAACAATAGGCAGCTCTGATCCTTTCAGAGAGGTATGTGACAAATTACAATAATATAGATTGGTTATTCTAAGCATATTTTCTATTGTATGTAGTTTAACTGCTACCTTGATGGTTTGTATAGGTGCTTGTCACTCCAAAATGCCAACATACTACTCTTGTGGAAGACTGTGCCTTGAATTTCTCAAATAGGAAAATTTTGTAAAAATTGAATTTTGAAATGTGAAACAATGTAAAAAGGTCATAACTGTGTATAGGAATAATCTATATCTAGTGATTTTTTTTGAAATATAGGTCAAATATATAGCATTGTATAAAAGGTATGTTTAAAATGTAAAATTATTTTTGTACTTAATTGAGCTACAACCGGAGGTTTTCTTCTTGGTTCTTTCCTATCGGTATGCTCAGTTGAACCAGGTTTTGTAATATATCTTATTTATATATAACAAATTATAGTGGCTTGCCACTTTTTTGAACATAAACGTACCTAGCATAAATGTACCCATCCAGACGTGTTGGAAAAATATGTTTGGTTGTAGGAGTTTGAGAATGAAAGTTGCACCACTTTGCAACTTTACACTGCTTGCATTTGGCAACTTTTCCCTCAACTAAAAACTCATCACCATGGGAAAACGCCTTCGAGATAGAAAAATCTGAGAGAGGTTATTGTAGATGGTCCTAACATGATACCATATCCTTAGATGAAGAGTCTGTAAGCATCACACTTTCTAAGGAATAGTCCATCAAAGATTGTTGCCTTTTAGCACTTTGGACTCTTGAGGGAAATCATCGGTCCAATGCAACTCAGAGTGATTCGGCGTATATGGGTGCAAAAGAGGACCATACCTAGCATAAACGTACCCATCTAGATGTGTTGGAATAGTATGTTTGGTCATATGAGTTTGAGAATGAAAGTTGCACCACTTTGCAACTTTACACTACTTGCATTTGACAACTTTTCTCTCAATTGAAAACTCATCACCACGGGAAAATGTCTTTGAGATGGAAAAAACCGAGAGAGGTTATTGTAGATGGTTCCAACAAGATCCCATATCCTCAGATGAAGAGTTTGTAAGCATCATGGTTTCTGAGAAATAGTCTGTCAAAGATTGCTTCCTTTTAGCACTTTGGACTCTTAAGGGAAATCGCCAGTCCAATGTAGCTCAGAGTGATTCAATGTATTTGGGTGCAAAAGAGGACCATACCTAGCGTAAAAATACCCATGCAGACATGTTGGAATAGTTTTTTTGGTCGTACGAGTTTGAGAATGAAAGTTGCACCACTTTGCAACTTTACACTACTTGCATTTGATAACTCTTCCCTCAACTGAAAACTCATCACCACGGGAAAACGCCTTTGAGATAGAAAAAACCGAGAGAGATTATTATAGATGGTCCCAAAATGATCCCATATCCTTAGACAAAGATTTTTTAAGCATCATGGTTTTCAAGAAATAGTCCGTCAAAGATTGCTGCCTTTTAGCACTTTGGACTCTTAAGGGAAATCGCCGCTCCAATGTAGCTCAGAGTGGTTGGGCGTATTTGGGTGAAAAAATGAACCATACCTAGCGTAAACGTACCAATACAGACGTGTTGGGACAGTCCGTTTGGTTATACGAGTTCGAGAATGAAAGTTGCACCACTTTGCAACTTTACACTGCTTGCATTTGGCAACTTTTCCCTCAACCGAAAACTCATCACCACGGGAAAACACCTTCGAGATAGAAAAAACCGAGAGAGGTTATTGTAGATGGTCCCAACATGATCCCATATCATTAGAAAAATAATTTGTAAGCATCACGGTTTCCGAGGAATATTCTGTCAAAGATTGCTGCCTTTTAACACTTTGGACTCTTAAGGGAAATCGTCGGTCCAATGCAGCTCAGAGTGATTCAACGTATTTGAGTACAAAAGAGTACCATACCTAGCATAAAAGTATCCATCCAGATGTGTTGGAATAGTCCATTTGGTCATATGAGTTTGAGAATGAAAGTTGCACCACTTAGCAACTTTACACTGCTTGCATTTGGCAACTTTGCCCTCAACTGAAAACTCATCACCATGGGAAAATGCCTTCGAGATAGAAAAAACTAAGAGAGGTTATTGTAGATGGTCCCAACACAATCCCATATCCTTAAATGAAGAGTCTGTAAGCATCACAATTTTCAAAAAATAGTCTATCAAAGATTGCCGCCTTTTAGCACTTTGGACTCTTAAGGGAAATCGCCGGTCCAATGTAGCTCAGAGTGATTCAACGTATTTGGGTGCAAAAGAGGACCATACCTAACATAAATGTACCCATCTAGACGTGTTGGAACAATCCATTTGGTCGTACGAGTTTGAGTATGAAAGTTGTACCACTTTGCAACTTTACACTGCTTGCATTTGACAACTTTTCCCACAATTGAAAACTCATCACCACGGGAAAACGCCTTCGAGATAGAAAAAACCGAGAGAGTTTATTGTAGATGGTCCTAACATAATCCCATATCATTAGATGAAGAGTCTGTAAGCATCATGGTTTTTGAGGAATAGTCCATCAAAGATTGCTGCCTTTTAGCACTTTGGACTCTTAAGGGAAATCATCGGTCCAATGCAGCTCAAAGTGATTCGGTGTATTTGGGTGAAAAAGAGGACCATACCTAGCGTAAACATACCCATCTAGACGTGTTGGAAAATTTTGTTTGGTCGTACGAGTTTGAGAATGAAATTTTCACCACTTTGCAACTTTACAATGCTTGGATCTGACAACTTTTCCCTCAACTGAAAACTCATCACCGCGGGAAAATGCCTTCGAGATAGAAAAAACCTAGAGAGGTTATTGTAGATGATCCCAACATGATCTCATATCATCAGACAAAGAGTCTGCAAGAATCATAGTTTTTGAGGAATAGTCCATCAAAGATTGTTGCCTTTTAGCACTTTGGACTCTTAAGGGAAATCACAGGTCCAAAGCAACCCGGAGTGATTCGGCATATTTGGGTGCAAAAGAGGACCATACCTCACATAAATGTACCCATCCAGACGTGTTGGAATAATTCATTTGGTTGTATGAGTTCGAGAATGAAAGTTGCACCACTTTGCAACTTTACACCTCTATAGAGATTTAGGGATGTCCTCTTTAGATCACTCTATTCTGAATAGGTTTGCAGAGCTACCAATGTTAAATCCAAGTTGACTGACTTCGAGAAAATCCAAGTTGACTGAATTTGAGAAAATTTGATTCCTTGAATGTAAGACTCCCAAGATGAAGGAAGACCATTAAGAGCCAACATGGTCAAATCTTTGTCATCAACAATATGACCAATGGTAGAGAGTTGATATCTCAATTCAAAAATCTTCATGAAGTAGGTGATGAAAAATTCTCCTTCCACCATCTTAACATGATGAATTTGTTGCTTCAAGGCTAGAGCATGACTTGTGTTGTTGATCTCATACATCTCCTCCAAAGTCTTAAGAATTTCTCTCGCTGTCTTCAACTTAGAGATGATAGGAACAATATGGTCCTTCATGGAATCAACTAACATCTTCTTCACCTTGATATCTTTCTTCCTCCATTGAACTTTCTCTTCCTCATCCATAGGTTCAAAAAAATTTCTCTCCACACTCAACCAATTTGTTTTCCTCTAAAGTGAGCATAATTCTGAATCTCCATGAAGTGAAGTTTGATGCTCCTTCGAGTCTATCCTCAATTTTAAGACCATTCACCATCTTGACTAAGATAGAGATAGACAAAAAAAAGGGAATAGAGGTATCGCTGCAATAAAAAATCTGATCATGTTCTTTTTCAAACCCGCTCTAATACCATGTTAGTGTTTTAATGATTAGATAATGCAACTGAAAGCACTCAAAAAATGCAACACATAAGATAATAAACACAACAAGAAATCTGCTTACAACTCAGGCCCAACTCCTAGCTGAATTTGATACAATGAATAATAGCACCTCTCCTAGATTCAAAGATATAATTGAATATGCTTCTCCTTGAAATTGGTCTGCTACTGCAAGATGAAGCGTTGCTGCTCAAGTGCAAACTTCTGCTTGGATTGTGAATTATGTTGAATGAACTTGATTGAGGAAATGAAAAAAATCACCTTGTATATATACAAAATAAGGTGACTCTTCAAGGAGGTTAGCCTCTCTTGAAAATAATAAATTACAAAATAATATCAAGGAAGGTCGGCCTCATCCATTTAAATCAAATGAGTATAAATTAAATAGCCATAGGCTATCATTTAATTTATTACAACTTAATGTGATCGCTATCATGTATGAAAAATGTGGTAGCATAGACAAGGTAGTGGACTATTTGAAAAAAAGCTTCAAAGAAATGTGGTCTCATAGAATTCAATGACAAACAAATGCAATTGACAACTGCTCATAGTTTTTAGTTATGCATTGTGAAGTAATTGCATAACTTCTTAGATTGACTTTGTAAAAACTATATTGTAATTGAAATTTTTTCATCTATGAACATCTAGTTGTTAGTTATGCAATGTGAAGTAATGATTTGAGTTTGAAAGATGTGTAATGCAATGTAATCAATGATATAAATATAAAATACATAATACAACCATTCTTTTTTATGCTATTGTACATTGATATCTAACCATTGCTCAAGATAGAATTTTCAAAGATTTTAATCATGCACATGAGGAACAAATTAAATTTTGATTGTCAAATTCTATATATCAAATTATCCAATAATCAAGTCTATGTCCATATACAAAAATGGCATTGATGCTAACTCAAACAAAGTTTTACAAAATGTGGCATATGCCATCTCAATATGTATTCAAAATGTACATGCCAAAAAGTCTATCTCATCATAAACTACTGGTGGATCATCAAAATGGAGCCTCTTTGAAGCACTCGTTGGCTTTGAAGGTAGCTGTACAAGAAAAATTCAAACCACAATTGAGATTAGTTATACTATACAATTTAAAATTGAATAATTAACATCAAAATCAATATACATTGAATTTTAATTGAGCTCTAAAATTGAAATCTTGATTACCTGAAATATACATCTCTTCAAAGGGCCAGGAGTCATAGAATATACCAAACCAACTTTTGAAATTCTAATCTATATATGTGAACATAAACATAAAATTGATCCAAGTTAGCATACAATTATTGGTAATAGGAACATATTTACCAAACACAAAAAAAAATAAACACATACCTCTTTAGGTTGATCTTTTTCTTTATCTCCTTGAGGTGTTTCAACACCTACTCCTTGAGGTGTTCCAATACCTACTCCTTTAGGTGGTGTGTCACTTGTCAACAACCGTGTATAGCTCATAATTGTCTGTACATAAAAATGACAAGTACATATGAAACTACAAATCTATGTCGATGTATGTATAATCAATATAAGATCTTAAAAATATTAATTCAATCCAATTTGAGTTCAATTACCTTCCCCTTATCTAAATTTGCGCCTCCATAGTCTGGACAAGGCTGCACCTCACTCACACTAGGTATTTCCTACAAGAGGCAAATAAGATAAACATATAAGTTATTATATAATTTCATTAATGAAAATTCAAATGACAAGCAAGTATATAATAAAAAATGTAAACGAGTGAGTGCAAAAATATATACTATGTGTGTGTCCAAGCCAAATGAAATGGCCTTAAGGATGCTATCAGTCACCTGTGTGAGCTCCTGCTTAGACATCAATTGTTAAAATGTAAATAAATATTAGTACTTGATACTATCTCTTATTAATATTCATTTAAAAACAAATGCAGGTTATGAATTTACAACTTAAATCTTACTTTTGTCACTATTCCAACATCGCCCTCTCTAGCAAGAGAGGACTCTGTAGGGTGTGCTCCACTCCCCTACGACTGATCCATAATGTCCACATCATGGAGGTCATAATCATAAGTGTCCAAGGGATGCTCAACAGGCTATATAAGAGGAACCAAGCATATATGGCGGCACATAGTGCAAGTATGTGGCACACAAATATGTGGACCTGAGGATGATGATGCAACAACACTCGAGCCTTTTTCAACATCACCAGAATGTGGCTGAGCTACTGTAGAAGCATGTGAAACCAAATGACCACTCAAAGAGTGAATAGCCTGAATAGTCTATGTGGCTGCATCGTGGATAATCTCTGGATGATATATTGTAGGTGGCAGAGGAAGGGAAGGAAGGGGAAAATATGGGTATGGGACTACTCTAACTGCCCCTGGTCTATTTTGGGGCATACCTCCACCAATGCCTTGGAAGGGTTTAATGCCAAAGTAATTGTTATGATGCCCTAACACAAACTCAACATATAATTTTTTGATAAAGTAAAATGGTATATCATAATTATTGTTTGGTGGTTTATCAAAAACCATACACCAACGATCCCAAAATTTAGCTACAATGCCCCTATGTATGTAACATTTTATAGAAAGTTTTATTTTATTAACATTCACTGGAAAATCAGTGTGGGGGTCAATGAATAAAGAGGCTATTTGGGCTTTGGTTATTTGGAGATCTTTCACATCATCGTAAGACAATCCACATCCATAATATTCCATCATGTCTTCTAGCCACGAATGAAAGGCATTATGCTGGGTGGAGAGGGTTTCTATATTTTTAATTATTTCCTTCAATGTGTTTGTCATATCTCTCAATCGAGGTATTGTCTTATAAACATCACAAATACCCCTCAATTGCCCCAATTTTTCACCAATTAAGTCTTCAATTGCTGGTTGCGGAGGTGGTGGAGCATTTGGCATTTGTGCATTTTCATTCTCAGCCATAATACCTGATTAAAGTTAAAAACTAATTAATCTAATTGAAATTACATAATATAAATGAAGTTATTGTAAAAAAACCCTAGTTTTTAATAAAAATCCAAAAAAAATCCTACTTTTTCACAAAAATCCATAACAAACTCTAATTTTTGATAAAAAAACATCAACAACACTAGTTTTTAATCAAAATCCATTTTAAAACATTAATTTTTATTAAAAAATCATTGTAAACTCTAGTTTTTAATAAAAATCAATAGAAAACCCTATTTTTGAAAAACAATTCATAAAAACTACTTAAAATTAAGAGAATCTACTTGAAAAATTGATTACAACATTTAAAAAACCAAATACTTACCTTTGAAATCAGATATTTGATAGAAGCGGATATCAAATTTTCCTTGTGCGCCTATGTGCAAACTATGAGAAATGAGCTTTTAACAGTCGACTATTTTATTTATAATGTTTTTCCATAAATCGGATATCCGATTTGTAGAAACTAGGTTTGGGCTTTGGTTTGGCTAAATGTACTGACACCCGAACCTAGAAAAGTCAACTTGGTATTTCCATGTTTTTGAGTCGATCCAAAATTTGATTTTTTTCCTATTGCCACTTTTTGGCCCATCATGATCCTGCACATACCCAACATACTTAATTGTTTCCATCGGTTTCAGGCAGTCTCTTCTTTCCTCTGATTGTTGTTTGTTTTTGGAAGTCGAATCCCTTACTTCGCCAGTAGTGAACTATGTCTTAATTTCTACATTTTGTTCTTGAACTCGCCAGTATGTGTTAGTGAACAACTTGTCTTCTCTATCATGCATACCCTTGGGTTGGCGGTGTGATGAAACTGTTGTGTAAATTATACTTTACTGACCCACATGCATGGGTAGCCTACCATTTGGATTTTGGGTAAAATTCTATTCGATGTCAATTACTCTTTATATATATATATTTATATGTTTGAGATTTTAACCTTTTAAAGTTTAGAATGTTCAAAATGAATTGTAATGAAAGCATGGGTTTAATTAGATTGGTTATATATATATATATATATATATATATATATATATATATATATATATTCATTTAGTTTTAAATTTTTTCATTGGAATTAGAACATGGTATGGCCTTTAAATAAATTAAAAATATGGACATGTATAGTGAGTTATAAGATTGAATTTTAATATATTTTAATAATCTTATATCACTAAATAGGACATTTTATAAGATCAATTGTATTATTCTTTTGAACAATGAGGTTCAACTTGATTTGAATAAAATTTGTGTTTGAAAATAATAATCTAGTCAGTTTAATGGTCAAGTATTACCAGTGTTGAATTTTAACTCATGTTGTATTAGATAATTAATTATGCTTAGAAACTATGCATGTGATGGTCTTGATTTGTAAATGGAACTATTGAGTTATGTTTTCTTTGGAAATCTTTCAGAGGTTAGGAGAAAAGTGATTGTATTGAAACGCATAGGATGCTTGTTTATCATCATTCTTTGCATGATTTGAATTTTGACTTAGCCATGCATGATGTATTATTTTATTGAGGCTTTTGAAATGTATGCGGTATCATCATGATTATAATGGGTATATGTGTGATGTTTTTTTGCATGCGTGTTGGCTTTACTTGTCATTGTTAGTAGTATGTTTTGTACATAGGAGGAGTGGCTTTCGTTAGGGGCCAGAGCCCTAAGAGGTTACCAAGGTAACCTATCGAAAGTAGATAATGTAGTGAAAACTATTAAATTAATATACTAGGGGTTGAGTAGTAATCATTTAACAACTTAGATAATTGTTTTGCCTCGCCTTATACCTTAATGCTCATTTAGGTTAAGGGTAGGTTGAGATGGCCTGGAATGGCTTAGTCGTTCACTTTGCCCTCTCGAAAAGTGTTTCAGTTCCACACAAGTTTGTTTAGGGGCCGATAATCGGTAGAGGTTTCCAGGGTAACTCAGGATGAGGGCCAGTAATCTAGGAAGATTCACCATGTAGCACCCCTCCATTTTGCTCTTTTGATCGGATAGTGTTTTTCTTTGTTATGATTTATTTTCTGTTAGTACTTTGACTATGGTACTCGATTACTATTTGATCGCTAACTATAAAGTGATGTGAATGATATATTTTGATGTGATGGTATTTTATTATGATGTTATCATTATGGCATGCTTTAGATTAGCAAAGAGAATATTAGAATTAATGTTGTTTTACACTTTTGATTAGATTATTGATGTTAGATTCGATAGTTTTGTAACACTGAATTGGTGAAGGGGGTGGAATTGCACCACTCACTTGCGAGCGCCCTACGATTCCACGATTTCCTCTTCACGGTGTGCTTTATTATGATATATACATGTTCAAGATACTCTTTGTTCATAGGTTTATAGGTATAGGACATCGACTCCACTTGGTTTCGCAGGTTTGAGTGTGTCCATTTCCCAACGAAATTTGATTGGGAGATAGTAGCTAGTTTTTTTATGTCAAGTCATCACCCTGGTCATAGTGTGTCATTGGTGTTAATTCGGGTTCGGTTGCTTTAATGTTATTCAATTTCACCTTGATTTTATTTAATTGCAAGTTAAAGAGGTAAAAAAATAAATGGCATTAAGTATTGAAGCTATTTATTTAAATTAATCCGGTTTATTATGTTAGAAGATGTTATTTAATTAATTAATTAATTAAATTTAATTAATAAAATGATTTAATCTTGGATTATATTTATTTTATTGAATTAATTAAAATAATTGAATTGAACTAAATTAAGTTATTTTGGAATTGATAGATATTTTGTTTGAAAATTGAAAAGAAAAGGTTTTAATTTGCATTTAAAAAAAAAAAATTGAATGCAAAAGAATTTGGAGATATTTTCTGTTTTGTTTTTCAAAATTTATGATGGTGGTTGTATGAGATATTTTGGATTTTCATGGAGTTTTTGCTATAAGCATAAAAATTGAAGGAAAAAAATTAAAAAAAAGGAAGGAGAAGGATTCTGGTTTTTGTTTTGGATTTGGATTTTGGAGAAACTCTATTGATTTGCTTGGGAGGAGCCGAAATCTGAGGAAGAATCAGTGCACCATTTGGCATCCTCTCAAGCATTTGGAAACCAAGTTTTCTATTTTGTTCAATTTATTTATTTTATGAAAAGATTCAGATATTGGATATGCTGGTTGAAAATAATTGTTTGGAAAACTCAAAAGGAATTATGATAAGAAAACCCATGTTAAATCTTGTTTCAAAATTCTTAAACCTCTATTTTCAAATGATTTTTCTCAACAAAAAAATTGCACACCTAGTTGTAAATGATCATTTTTGGATATTATTTGTTCAACTAGACTTCTAAGTTTCATAAATTTGTATAAAATATATATATGTATATGTATATATATATATATACATATTTTAGAATATATATATACATAGATATATATAGTTATATATATTTATTTATATATGTTTCTTTTTTAAATGGCTATTTAAGTAAAACAAAAAAAAAACCCTATCATAGGTTCGCAGATTTCAAAATCTGCAGTCGGATTTTAAAAACAAATTAAGTTAAAAAAAATGGAGGTTGGGGGGTCGCTAGGGGCTCACCCCACAGTCGCCCCCATGGGAGGTGCATGGGGGAGCCGCGCCCAGCGCGCCCCACTAGTACCACCGCCCACATACATGGTGGGTCAGCAGTGCTAAGCACAGTCGCACCACCATGTATGGGGTTGGTTGTGCTAAGCACAGCCGCCGCCCCACACATGGGGTCGACTGTGTGTTAACACACAACCACCCACTCATACACGACACGCGCGATTCCCTAAAAAACCTACATGATTCGGATTTTGAAACTCGTTTTTTTTAAATATTATATTTTATAATATTAAAATATTTGATATTTAAAAATATTAATATATATATAATATATATACATATATGTATATATATAAGTATATAGTAATATATATTTATATGTATCTATATGTATATTTATGTATATATATTTATATATATTATAATTATATTTGGTTTTGGAAATTGTAATAATATAATATGTTTAATATATATATTTAATTGATGATTTAAATATTACATTTAATTGGCAATTTAAATAATGGCATGTATTAAATGTAATTGGAGGATTTTAATATATTATGTTAATAGATGAATTATTGGATTTTTTTAATAATATGCTTTAACAAATGTTGTATTTGAATTTTAAAATGATTTATTTTGAAAAGAAGAAATGGTTACTTTTGAAATGTTATATTCGAAATAGAAGGAGTAATTGTTTTAATTTTTTTAATATTTAAAAGCATTTAAGGAATTGAATATATGGTTTAAATTTCATCCCTTGCCTAAAAGAGGCATTATTAAATTAGTTTTATTGAGGCAATAAACTATTGAATTTTATTAAAGGAAGTGGATTTAGGAAATCCAAAATAGCTTTAATTCTTGCTTAAATTGCTCCTTTAAATATAGATTTCTTCTATTTTCGCTTTGGGGTAAATTGTTTAGTAAGGGTTAATAAGTCTTCCAGATGGGGTTTTAATTATTTGGAGTTGTCGTATTATGAAAGTCAACCTTTGAATTACCTTGGGTAGTGCGTATAGTTGTATCCAGTTTATTACCCAATTATCACGAACGGGGGTGTTTGGACTTTATGTTTTGAATAGGGATTTAATATCCTTAGGTCACACTAGAGTACCCTTGGGTTGTGGAGTTGTTCCATGTGTTGTCTTAGAGGAGTGGCTTGCAATGAGGGCCGACACACAAAGTGGTGCCAGGGTAACTCGTTGCAAGTTAGTTAATCTAGTGATAATGTAAATAAACTTATTAGGAGAATAGGTAGTATCAAACACTTAATAAAAATAATTGTGCCTCACTCATGGACGCAAGGGCTTGTATAGACTTGGGATGGGAAGAGAAGGCCTGGAATGACAAGATCATTATCTTGTCTCTATGAGAGATAATTGATTCCACATTGGTTTGCATGAGGGGTCAGGAGTCATTAGAGGTTTCCAGGAGATCTTGAGATGGGGGCCAAGGCCTAAGAAGACTTACCAAGATATCCCATGTAGCATTGTGATGACACTTCTCCTAAGTCAACAATATATTTGTAGCAGTGATGTAATTGATTAATTAACTCTAGGAACATTGTAACCATTGTGGTAGTGTTGTATTTGTATTTGATTAAGTGCAGTTATGTTTTAGCCTATGTCTAGAGGTAGATGGTCTTGTATAGGAATCCTTGTTACTATCTCCTAGCACGGGGGGTGGGCCTTTGGGTACCACTTGGTTGGGTGGAATGTGCACCTTACTTCATTGGGTTTTCTTCTTGTTTGTGTTGACGAATTTTCCAATTAGAGAGCTCATGGAATCCAGTTACTTTTCATGCTTATATTCATTTCAGTTGATTCTTGTAAATTATTACCCTCTTTGTAATCGAGGTGGAAGTTGTAGTTTGTAATCACGCTTATTGGATCTACCTCATTTGGGAAATGAGAGATGTAATCTTCTTCTCAAACTACTGTTATATGAAATCAAATGGTATATTTTATTGTGATGATGTAATTTATCATGTATGGAATGTATGTGTTCTTAATTCTTAAGTAGATAGATGTTATGGTTTCATTATGTTGTATGTTTGGGTTTTAAAGTAATCTCAGTCTCATAAACTTAGAGGTTGTTGGCAATGGGTAGTGAACTTTCACGTTAATTGTTCTTAATCAAAAAACAAATTGTGCGTTTGAGTAGTGAATTACAACCCCCTCTAGGGTTACGTGGCAGGGCGTTACACACCAGGGTAACCTAGAACGAATGTGTGATGACACTCCTATCCTTGTCCATGTGTTGAGGCACTTGTGGTTATGTTGCTTCCTCTGGGAGTTTTTATGTTATGATGTGGTTTAGTTACTATCATGTCGTCATGTGTATGTCAGCCATGTGATGCATATTATGTCTTCCTTTATGTTTGTTTGACTTGTGGACCTGATACTATCTCCTAGCATGGGGGGTGGGCTTTTGAGTACCACATGGTTGGGAGGAACGCGCCTTTTCCTCCATTAGGTCCCCTTGAAAGCGGTACAACTCGAGATGAGATTGTTCTTTACAGGTTCTTGGATTCACATTGTTCACAAAGTTGATCGCCGAGCATGCTCGTGAGTGAGATTGATAGTTATACTTATTTATCTTCTATATTGTATTCACTCATGATGATTACATGAGACTTTATTGTATTATGATTATGGATGTATCGCGATTTGTCACAATCTCGTTTATTGTATCCTGAACTTGTAATTTAAACCTCTTTATGAAAATGTAATCGAGATATGGCATATTCATATGTTTCTTGTATATGGTTTTAAAATGTGTATTCTTCTATTATTTATTTTAGTAGTGTAATTGTGGAACTCTGGGAACGTTTGTGTTTATATTACTATATCGCATGTGATATTAAATATATATATTTTTAAAATTATTTGGTTTTCTAGTTGTATTACGTGTTGTTCTTTGGGTTCCATGACAAAGCGCTACAAGCTACATATAGTGTTTTCCTATTTTTTGAAAGCATTGTCATGATATTATTAATGATTTTTTAAGTTCAAGAATTATATCCTCTAGCAAGTTGGTCACTCAATTGAGGAATCAAAATACATGGTAGAGATAAATAGTTTATTTATTCAATACATTTATGTCTCGATAATTATGTTCATATAATTTATACCTATGGGTTCAATCTATGTATGCTATCTATGTTGCACGTTATGTCCTTTTACATGTCTACGTGGTAAGAAAATCTTACTTTCTGTATATATAAAAGTTTGTATTGTCTATAATGTTCTTTTGCATAAGTTTGTGATTTGAAAATCTCTCATTTTGTAGATAGAATATTTTGTATTGTTGTTGTGTTCTTTTGTAATCTTAAATTCCATAAAAAAATAAGAGGAATGACGTAATAATTCAAAAATATTTCATTTTTCAATAGTTGAGTAGTTAAAGGAATTTTATTTCCTTACAATAGATTTTAAATATATTTTTTGTATATTAGAATGTTACAACATTTTTCTAGTTTGTAAGCTCTTTTAAGTATAACATTCCTTGTTTGGTTCAAAAAATTTCATTAGAATAGGACACTCAAATTCCTTTTGCAAATAACCTTGGCCACCACCTTGGTTGATATGACATTAATTGGCAAGTGTGAGGCTTGATGACACATAATTAGTTAGCCTCTCAGATCTAACCAACTTATATTTGGGGATATTTTCACAGTTGCAAGGGCAACAAAATAACCATGTACTTGTACCCTTTCTTTCCAAAAATTAAATTCAAAATTTAAATCCAACTAATTTTTTTATCCTTCCCTTCTTAATTCAGTGAAACACATGTTTCATGCAGTTTAATGTTATGTGCTAGTATTTAAATACATTAAATAGACTCGTTTTAACCATCCACGAATAAATCAAAACCCTCTTATTCTAGAGCAGTAAAGGAGAAATCAAGACCAACACACTTCGATTTGGTGCACTGAAAGATCAAAAAAATCATATACATCATCTTAAAGGGATTTCTTCCTCCCTTTCAAACTTTATACACATTTATAGAGGTTGAATTAAGAGAACTTGTCTCCTTACAATACAAAGAGAATCTTATCAGGGTATTTTTAAGTACTGCTAGTCATGAACATTAGAAAAGAAAAAAATTAAGATACACCAAAAAAATAAAAAAATAAAATTTCATTTTACACAAGTATGAAACTAAACTTGGGAGACTCATTCATGACTATAAACATATCTTAAATTTACAAACTTTTCCTCTATAAAATACAAATCTAATACAAATTGAATTTTTTTTATTAAACTATTGTTTAAAGTGTTTAGCTTTATGTATCAATTTAGATTTACACATTCTTCAATCATAAAATTGATTACTCCTATCTTATTTTACTACTTGTCTATATTATCTATCATCAATCATTATTAACTAAACAAATATAATTTATAATAATTTTTTATTAAACCAACCAAAATTTATCCTAAGAAAACCATATTTTCTATTTCAGTAATAAATATTAAAAACGACATTATCAACTCTCCCTTTTTGTTTATTACGTGTGACATTAAAATATTCATATTTATGTAATGACTAAGACCTAGGTGTGAGTTTACAATAATTCAAATTATTATAAAGGAATAGTGAGGAATGATATTAATTATTGTAATAAAACTAATTTTATAGTGTAATCCTCAATTTTATTATACACAATTGATATAAGAACATAAATGGATTAAAAAATAATAATTAAGAGCATCATGCATTTATATAAAGCTATAGGACAAGAACAATCATCTTTTGAAAAGTAAAATAAAAAATAGTTTTAATGGGTCATCGCTTATCATATCTGTAAGAACTTACAAACTAGTATATATATTTAATAATATATATATAATATGTCGAGAGATATGCTTCTCAAGGCACCTATTTTTTAATCATAGGCGTTGAAATTGAATAGGCAACTCGAGAAGGATATCTCTCGACATATTTTATATATATTATTAAATTTATATGCTAGTAGCAGTCGCGACACAACATGTAATATCTTAATTATATTACTTTTATATTTATATATTTTATATTATAATAATTAATATATTATAATACGATAGTATAATATTTGTAATTCAATTTAAAAAAATAATATATATAGTTTAATATTTAAATGTTAAGTTAAAATATATAAATATATTTTCAATATATTTATATTATTATAATAAAAAAATATTATATCATCAATATTCAATTACGATTGGGGTTAGGGTTAGTATTAGGATGAGACAAATTTTGCATCAAAATTAGGGGTATGATTATCATCAATATTAGCTTAGGATTAGGGTTCAGGTTAGCATGAGGATTAGGGTTACAATTAGGTTTAGGGTTAATAGATAGGGTTAGGGTTGGGGTAATAATTTGGGTTAAGGTTATTAGGATTAGGGTTATAGTTATGTTTTAGATTAATTTTAGGGTTAGGATTATGGTTAGGTTGAGGTTAAGAGATATAGTTAGACTTAGGGTTCAAGTTAGGATTAGGGCTAGAGATATAGTTAGAGTTAGGATTAAGAGATATAGTTAGGGTTAGAAATACAGTTAACATGAAGATTAGGGTTATAATTAGGTTTAGGATCAAGTTTAGGGTTAATAGATATAGTTAGGGTTGGGGTAATAATTGGGGTTAAGGTTATCAGGATTAGGGTTATAGTTATGTTTTAGATCAAGTTTAGTGTTAGGATCAATTAGGGTTAATTTTATAGTTGAATGTCATCTCAAATAAATGTTGTTTAATAATATTTTAACCCATAACCCTAGTCCTAACTGTAACATTAACTAAACCCAAACCCTAATTAAACCCTAATCCTAATCCTAAATCCTAACTCTAATCAAATCTTACCCCTAATTTAATGCTAATTAAACCCTACCCTTAATTGAATACTAATTGAAACTTATCCCTAATTAAATTCTAAGTGTAATTTTACCCTAACCCTACTTGAATCATAACCCTAATCGTACCATAACCCTAGCTCTAATTGAATTGTACCTATAATTAAACTATAACCCTAACAATGACCCTTACCCTCATTGAACCCTAACCCTAACCTTAACACTAATTGAACCTTAACTTTAA
Source organism: Sequoiadendron giganteum (assembly GCA_007115665.2). Taxonomy (NCBI): domain Eukaryota; kingdom Viridiplantae; phylum Streptophyta; class Pinopsida; order Cupressales; family Cupressaceae; genus Sequoiadendron; species Sequoiadendron giganteum. Next base: position 624,273,115 of record CM021100.1, read on the forward strand.
CATTAACCCTAATTGTGCCCTTATTAAATCACAACCCTAACTAAATCGTAACCCTAACCTTGAGGATAACCCTAACCCTAAGTGAACTCTAACCCTAATCAAACTATATCCATAATCGATCTGTAATCCTAAACCTAACCTTAATTGAAACTTAACCCTTATTAAATGCTAACCCTTGAATTGAATCCTAATTGAATTCAAGGGTTAGATTTAATAAGAGTTAGGTGTCAATTAAGGTTATATATAATTGAAAGTTAATTGAACCCTAACCCTAACCTTCAATGAATAGTAACCCTAATTAAACTCTAACCCTAAATCTAATTAAACTTTAAGAATAATTGAATCCTATCCCTAACTTTTACCTTAATTGAATCCTAGCCCTAATTAAACCGTAACAATAATTGAACCCTAACCTTAACCCTTATCAAACTGTAACCTTTATCAAACCCTAATCTAAATTAAACCCTTATTAAACCCTTACCCTTGAATTAAATTCTAATTGAATCGTAACCATAAAACCCTAGTTATCACCAAGCTTTATCTTAGAATCATAATTATACCCAAAACCCAATTCTAATTGAACCCTAATTTAATTGCTAGGGTTAAAAATATGGTTAACATTAGGATGAGGGCTAGGGTTTGCATCAAAATTAGGGTTAGGATTAGCATTAGGATTGGGATTACATTTAGGTTTAGGGTCAAGCTTAGGGTTAAGAGATATAGTTAGGGTTATTTATTAATTATCTTAACCTTTACATTAGTAAATTAATATACTTTTTAGGATAGTGTTTCAGATGTGGGTAACCTAAACCCTAATAAGCCTAATTGCATGCAATAGTTTTATTTTTCTAGATTAGCTTATGATTAGGGTTCTAGTTAGCATGAGGATTGGGGTTAAAATTAGGTTTAGGGTCAAGTTTAGGGTTAATAGATATAGTTAGGGTTGGGGTAATAATTGGGGTTAAGGTTATCAGGATTAGGGTTATAGTTATGTTTTGGATCAAGTTTAGGGTGATGATCAATTAGGGTTAATGTTATAGTTAAATGTCATCTCAAATAAATGTTGTTTAATAATATTTTAACCCATAACCCTAAATGAACCCTAGTCCTAACCGTAACATTAACTAAACCCAAACCCTAATTAAACCCTACCTTTAATTGAATACTAATTGAAACTTATCCCTAGTTAAATTCTAAGTGTAATTTTACTCTAACCCTACTTGAATCATAACCCTAATCGTACCATAAACCTAGATCTAATTGAATTGTACCTCTAATTAAACTATAACCCTAACAATGACCCTTACCCTCATTGAACCCTAACCCTAACCTTAACACTAATTGAACCTTAACTTTAACATTAACCCTAATTATGCCCTTATCAAATCATAACCTAATTAAATTGTAACCCTAACCTTGAGCTAACCCTAACCCTAAGTGAACACTAACCCTAATCAAACTATCCATAATTGATCTGTAATCCTAAACCTAACCTTAATTGAAACCTAACCCTTATAAAACACTAACCCTTGAATTGAATCCTAATTGAATTCAATGGTTAGGTTTAATAAGAGTTAGTTGTCACTTAAGGTTATATTTAATTAAAAGTTAATCAAATCCTAACCCTAACGTTCAGTAAACACTAACCCTAATTAAACTCTAACCCTAAATCTAATTAAACTCTAGGAATACTTGAATCCTAGCCTTAATTTTGACCTTAATTGAATTCTAACCCTAACTAAACTCTAACAATAATTGAACCCTAACCTTAACCCTTATCAAATTGTAACCCTTATCAAACCCTAATCTAAATTAAACCCTTATTAAACCCCCCTTTTATTAAATCCTAATTGAATTAACCATAAAACCCTAGTTATCACCAAACTTTATCTTAGAATCATAATTATACCTAAAACTTAATCCTAATTGAATCCTAATTTAATTGTAACCCTAATTGAGTCATAACCCTAACCTTGATGATTACCCTATTTGAAGCCCAAACATGTTCCTAACACCAAGATTTATTGTAAAACCATAACCCAAATTGAATGTTAATCAAACCCTAACCCTAACCTTAAGTGAACACTAACCCTAATTAAACTCTAACACTAAATCTTATTAAACTCTAAGAAAACTTAAATCCTAGCCATAACTTTGACCTTAATTGAATCGTAGCCCTAATTAAACTGTAACAATAATTGAACCCTAATCTTAGGCCTTATCAAACCCTAATTTAAATTAAACCCTAACCATATAACCTTAATTATAATATGACTGATTTTTCTTGTATGAAATGTTTTCAATTGTTAAATATTTTAATTTAAAAAAACATTCTTATATGTAATAGTAAATTTAAGATATTTTATTTTTATTTAATTTTCTAATATTAAACACATTAATTTAGAACTTTTGAAAAGATTTGAACAACATTTTTAAATTTTAAGTTAATTAAAATTAACTTACTTTCATATGCAATAGTAAATTTAAGAAAGTTCTTTCATACTTAATTTTTTAAATTTTAGAAATAACTTAATTTCTCCCGCTCATCAGAGTTTTGAATTTATGTGTGCATGGTGGACTCTGTCTTGGGGGTATCTAATGGTCCCCCTCTGCCCCCTCTTGACCTGTGCTCCTCTCCTTTGGGGACGTGTCTGGTGGGTTTCCCCTCTATGGGATCTACGCTTTCACCATCGGGCGTTTTGAAGGATTTGGCATCTCCGGGCGGTTCTTCTGTGTCGGTGGTTGAGATTCCTCTGGCTGTCGGTTGGAAGGATATTCTGACTAGTGGGAAACAAGTCTCCTCCTTGTTTCTGTCTCCACCTAAGATTGTTTCGATATCTGGTACTGTGTTTGACATACCTAATTCGATCAGTGACAGGATCCTATCCTCCATGGAGAATGTTGTGGTGGGGAGATTCCTCTCTTATCGTCCTATGGTGGATATGGTTAGGAAATGGGTTGCTATGAAGTGGCGCCTCAAGGGTAGTGTGGAGATACATGCGATGGCTAGCCATCTTTTCCTATTTAGATTTGTTGCAGCTGAGGACTTGGTGGCCACTTTGTCGTTAGGCCCGTGGGTTTATGGGAAGCACAGTCTGGCATTGTGTAAGTGGAAACCTAGTTTTGACCCTGCTATTGACCTTAACATGTCGACTCCTATTTGGGTTAGGCTACTAGGCTTACCTCTTGAGTTTTGGGATGATGCCATCTTCAAGGCTATTGGTGATTCATTGGGTCAGTTTGTTACCATAGATGCTGTCACTAAATTGAAATCAAGGTTAGTCTTTGCTCAATTCTGTGTCAATATTTGTGTTGATAAAATTCTACCAAAATCTATCAAGTTGTGTTTTGAGCTGGGTAGCTGGATTCAACCTGTATGTTACAAAAACGCTGTGGTGTTTTGTCAAAGGTGTGCCAAAATTGGGCATCTTATTTACGACTGCAAATCATCGATCAGTCAGGAGACTAAGGATGTGTTAAATCCCATGAATCCGGCTAAGGATATCTTGAGGCCTTCGGGTGCCTCTGAGCTTGTCCCCCCAGGTTCTATTCGGCCACTTGTGATTTCTCCTCGCCCACCCTCCCCTGTTAGTCCTCACCCTGGTTTGATCCCTCGTGTCTCTTCGGTGTTGGAAGCCATACCTCGGGAGGTCTCTTTGTCTCAGGATCCTAGATCCTCAGCTGTCGATACCTTGCTTAAGGGGGCTTCTGTTGGGTTCTTTGCTCCTAGCTCATCGGTTGTTGATCCTCTATCCTTGACTGTCACTCTAGGGACTTGTGGGGCCTTGGTAGAAGATGGTGAAATTTGGGAGGAAGAGTGCTTTGGCATGATTGAAGAGTCTACTGAAAGTTTGGGGAGCTTAAAGCTGGAGAAAGTAGAGGATGAAGGGATATAGACTACGCCTAAGAAGAAGGGTAGGAAGAAGAAGGTAGATGTTGGAGGAGATTCCAAGCCTGGGACACCCTCTCAAAGATACACTAGAATGAGAGAAATGACAAATGAGATTGCCTTGGGAAAGCAGAGGACATTGGATGTGTCCTCAAAAAAAGGTTAGAAATGAGGATTATGTCTTGGAACGTTCATGGGCTTAATAGCTCGCACAAACAACGTGCCCTGAAGAACTATATAGTGGAGCATAAGATTGATGTTTGTCTTCTTTAAGAAACTAAGATTTTGATGGTTAATTTTGACAAAGTTGCTAGCTTTTTATGGCCTAATGCTTCCTATGTCCATAGTGATGTTGAGGATGCTTCGGGAGGATTGGCCATGCTTTGGAATCCTTCCTGTATGTAGGGTTCTGAATTATTTCATTATAAAAATAGCATTGGGGTTTCATTCTCCTTTGTTGGAGAAGAATGGTCTATAGTTAATATATATGCTCCTAATCATAGGAACTCGAGGAATATTCTATGGAATAACATGGTGGCTAAGATTAATATGATTAAGGGTGGTCATTGGCTTGTTGCTAGAGATTTCAACTCTCCCCTGTTTTCGTTTGATAAAAGTGGTGGCCTCCTGGATTACATTGACAGCATGTCAGATCTGGCAAATTTTATGTATTCTTTGGGGTTAATTGATATTGAGCTATTGGGCCAGAATTTCACTTGGTCTAATAGAAGGGCTGGTGGCAATCTGATTCAGGTTCGGCTTGACCACTTCCTCTACTCTCCTCATTGGACTAATGCCTTAGATGCCAACCTGGTAACTTTGCCTAGGACGGTATCAGACCATAATCCTCTTCTGTTGACCACTAATATTCATCCTTCTAGTGGTCCCTATCCTTTTTGATTTGAAATAATGTGGAACTCTCACCCTGATTTCAAAAAGAAAATTGTTGAATGGTGGAATATTCCAGTCCAAGGATCCCCTATGTTTAGGCTCTTCTTTAAACTTAAAAATATTAAACTGATGGTTAAAGGATGAAATAGGAATGTGTTTGGGGATGTTTTTCAAAGGAAAAAAAAGCTCGAGGGGAAGTTGAGGACCTTGCAAAAAAATATGGATGAGGGAGATGATAGTCAGCGGACTAACATTCAGGAAAAGGATACCAGAATGGAATGGGAACGGGTCTTAAAAAATGAAGAGGTCTTCTAGAAGCAAAAATCTAGGGTCCAATGGCTAAAGGAAGGAGATAGGAACATGTCCTTTTTCCATGTTTCTGCCATCAAACACCGGAAAAGGAATCAAATTTCTAAATTGATAAGTGCCTCTAGAGAGGTGATTTCTAATTAAGCTCAAATTGGGTCTTGTGCGGTTAATTATTTCAAGGAGGCTTTTTTGGCCCCTACAGAGGTGCCCAACCTAGCTTTGGATTGTAATATCCTCTAGCATCTCCTTGCTTCCATCTCTCAGGAAGATAATTTGGGAATTCTTAGGATTGTTTCCACGGAAGAGGTTTGGTTGGCTACTTTTAGCATGGGGGCCTTCCAAGCCCCCGGACTTGATGGGTTTCCTCCCGCATTCTTTCAATTTTTTTGGGATCTTGTGGGTTGGGACCTTGTGCTTGCGGTTAGGGACTTCTTCAAATTTGGTAGGATCCTTAAACAAATGAACCACACTTTCATTGCTCTTATACCCAAGATTAGTGAGCCTCTTTCAATGACTGACTTCCGACCTATTAGTCTTTGTAACACCTTTTATAAGATCATTTGTAAGATCCTTGTTAACCAAATCAAACCTCTTCTAGATAAAATTATTAGTCACACTCAAAAGGGGTTTGTTCCGGGGTGACACATTCTTGATGCTTCTTTGACAACCCATGAACTTCTCAACTCTATGGATATATGTAATAATGTGGGGATGGCACTTAAGCTTGACATTTCCAAAGTTTATGATAAGGTTATGTGGGAATTCATTCCGAAGGTCCTGGCTAAGTTTGGCTTTAACAGCTCGGTCATTAAGCTCATTATGGAGTGTGTTAGTACTATTAAGTTCTGGGTTATGGTTATGGATCCCCCTGTGGATTCTTCTCTGCTAGTAGAGGGCTCAGACAGGGAGACCCTCTCTCCCCCTATCTCCTTATTATGATTGTCGATGTTCTTAGCAAAAATTTCACGAGTCTGCTGTCAAAGGGCTCCATTTCTGGTGTTAGAGCGGTTACCTCTCTTAATCCGATTGTTGTGCAGCAATTTGTTGATGACACCTTTCTATTTGGGAAGGCCTCTATTTTGGAAGCTAGGAAATGGAAAGCTTGTCTTAACAACTATGGCTCTTACTCTGGTCAAAGCATCAACTACAATAAGAGCAAGATTTACTTCTTTAATTGCTTGCCAAATTTGGAAAATAGGGTGACTGCAATCCTGGGATGTGTTGGTGATTCTCTCCCATCGGTATATCTTGGGCTCCCTCTCATGGTTAAATAGGTTCGCCTGAAGTTCTGGAATTCTATTCCGGAGAGGATTCAAAGGAAGTTGGCTGGGTGGAAGGGCTCTTTGCTTAGTCATACTGGAAAACTCCAACTTCTCACCGCAGCTATACAAGGTATCCCCACCTACTTTCTAGATATTTTTAAGATGCCTAAGTATATTGCTGATAAGTTTGAAAGAATTCAAAGGAATTTCCTTTGTTTCGGTACTGAGGAAAAAAATAAAATTGCTTTGGTAAAATGAGAAAGGGTTTGTCAAGCTAAAAATTGTGGTGGGCTTGGAATAAGGAAGATTGTCATCTCTAACAGGGCGCGGATGGCCAAGGTTGGGTGGGATCAGTTAAGGAACACCAAGGATTGGTGCAAAATTCTGAATGCTAAATACCTCCAAAATAGGTCTTTGATTGATTGTCTTTCGGAACCTCATCCCTAAGGCTATGTTGTCTGGAGGAGCATTTGCAGCATACAAGGCCTGCTAAAGAAAGGGATTAAATGGAAAATGGGAAATGGGGTCAAAATCAGGTTCTAGGAAGATACTTGGCTTTTGGACTCCTCCTTGGCTTGCTTTGACTTTGGGGCCGTGATGGGTGAAGCTCAAAGATTCTTTGGCATACATATCAGCGACTATGTGGCTGGCCCTCCTGGAGCTAAGATTCGGAGGGATCTCTCCCTCTGTTGTCCCCACTCTCTTGACCTTTGTCGCCTAGCTTGATCCCTTCAGGTGTTGCTCTCCAGTATCAGATTTCCTTCCTATGACAAGGAGGATGAGTTCTTTTGGGCTTTAGATAAATAGGGGGATCTTTCGGTGCGATCAACTTACAAACTGCTAACTAATGAAATTTTTATTATAGAACCCTAGAGGAAGGTTTGGAATCGTCACATGATCCATAAAATTAATTTTTTTTGGTGGACGGCCTATCATAATAGGATCCTAACTCAGGACAATTTGAGAATTCGGGGGTTGTTCTTTCCCAATAGATGTTTTCTATGCAAGGAGGGGGAGGAAACTGTCAGCCACCTTTTATTACACTGCTTGTATGCTGCTGAAGTTTGGGGGATAGCTTTTGAAAAACTTTGATGTCCTTTGGGTTATGAGCAAAGACCTTTTATCGTTTATCCTAGGTTGGAATGGCCCTTTTTTCCACCCTCTGACTGGTGAAATATGGAAGCAAGTCCCCCCAGTCTTAGGTTGGTGTTTATGGAAGGAGAGGGATAACAGGGTTTTCAGGAATATTGAGCGGAGCCCCAAGGAAGTGTTTGGCATTGGTGTTAGGCTCATTAAGGAGAATATCTCTCTCTTTAATGGGAAACTATCAGAGATGGGGCCATTGGATTACGAAATAAAAATGGCTAAGGAATGACATCAGGATCTAAAGGCTAACGCCTTTGATAATTCAAAACTATTAGCTAGGAAAAATACCAAATGGGAGCCTCCAGATTGTGGATGGTTCAAATTTAATTTTGATGAGGCTGCTAAAGGCAACCCAATTAGGGCAAGTATAGGTGGGATTATTAGAGATTATATGGGGAATATGGTGGCGGGTTTTGCTGGAGGCATTGGGGTTCAGTCAGCTTTAGTGGCTGTGGCTCATGCACTGTTCATGGGCCTCAAAATTGTTGTTTCTTTGGGGATTTTTTATCTCCACATTGAAGGAGATTCCAAATCGGTGATGGATGTTGTGGAAAAAGATAGATTAATAGGTTGGAATACCAAGGACATATTGATGGATGTTAGATTCCTTTTGTCCAAATTTAGGGACAAAAAGGTGACTCATATTTTCAGAGAAGGCAACTGTGTGGCAGATGCTCTAGCTAATCTTGGTTCGGGTTGGGATTCGGCTAGATGTTGGAGGAATAAGGAAAGACTGCCGACAAATATTCAAGCTTTGATAGAGCAGGAACAAGGCTACCATGGTTTGTAATGATTTTCAACCTTTGGATAACGAGAGTTGATTGGGGGGCCCACTGATTATTTTGGGTGTGCTAGTGGATGAATGTCAATATTGGTATGGAGTACAGGTGGAGTCTTCCTAGTAAAGATGTGCATGTGTGGGGTAGGCAAAGGAGCATCCACATGTCTATCCTTTGGACATGGTGGATGGGTTTGGTTTCTAAGGTTATGATGAGATGGCAGGGAGGGGATTTAAAAGAGGAGTTCAAGATTTGTTTTGGCGCCTTGATGCAGGTTAAATGGAAGGACGTGACTTCATTTCAGTTGTGGGACCGTACTTTGTGATCTACTCTTTTGGGAATTGGATTTCTTGTTTTATCTCCTCATTGCTACAATTGGTATTTTTTGCATTTCTGTGAGTTTTCTGTGCAGAGTGGTAGTATGGGTGGTGAGTGTGTTCAGACTGAACCAGACAATTGTGAGGAGTTTCGAAACAACCCTTTGGTCTGGCATATTTGTGTGGAGGGAGGAATTGCTCCACTCATGGAATGCTTAGTCGGCCATGATCCTATTTTATCGGGTCAATTTGCTAGTTCGTGGAAGGACAGGAGGGTCTCCATTGGTGGAATTTCGTTCGAAATCAACGAGGATGTTATTGCATAGGCTACGGGTTTGCTGTGTTTGGGGGAAAAATATCCTAAACACAAAAAAAATCTGGACTAAGAGAGCCTTAAAATATTTTTCAGAAGTGAGGAGACCCCGGTTCAAAACCAGGCCGGCTTTGAAAGGGAAGCACTTCCTAAGCCATGGGACCTGGTGTGCATGGCACTTATGAAGTATGTAACTCTGGAAGGTAGATATAAAACCTACTTCTTTTATCATTTCCCTCTATTAAACCACCTTAGGCATAAAATGTTGCTTAATTTCCTATTTTTTCTTTTAATGTACCTGAAAAGTTCTATTGACAAGTGTAAAGATTTGGCCAGCCATAATCCCTATGATCTCCCGCCGCTCCTGCTCCATTAGGGGCTTATCCTTCGTCTGTATCACTTTCATCTTGCCCTTTGTCCGCCTAAATCCATCACTATTGTCCACATCGAGAACATTGAACCCCTTTCTACTGTGCATATCTCCCCGGTCGAATCCAAGAGTCCTCCTCAAAAGTCTAATGTAGACAAAGTGGGGAATGCTAAAACCAAATTTTCCACCAAAAATCTTAAGGGTGGGTTGGGCAAGGCCCATGTCAGCGCGGCGGAAGGGCTCTGTGAGCTAAAAGCCACTCATGCTGGCATGACTCTTAATGTCACAGCAATGAAAAAAGGTAAGGATAAATGCATGCAGGCTGCGACTGCTAAGGATGGCAAGGGTAAGAATGTTGTTGGAAAAGATTCCAGAGGGGATACGGTTGTGGGGAACATGAAGATGATTAGAGGGGAAAGTGCTAGGAGGAGATCTGGGAGGTTGGCCAAGAACAACAAGAAGAGGTTAATCATTGAGGATTCTGAGGAGGAGCAGTCAAACAACAAGGGTTACAAAGAAGAAGAGTCTGAAGATGTGGAGGAAGATATTGTGGAGAGGCCCCAGCTTACTCCGGTGGACAACAAGCTTCCTTTTGATGGCTCTGGCTCTCACTCTCCACAGCCGCTGGTGGATGAGCCTGGTGAGGTTCAGGGAGCTATGAATGTTGGGGTGGATTCGTGCGAGGTGGCAAAGAGATTGGACACTCTTGACAAAAGATTTCGGGGGTTAACCTGCTTCACCATGAAATTGGGTCACTTTGTTATGAGCACTCTGTCTAATGCTATAAAAGAGGAACTGGAGGGGAACAATAGGCAAGAAAACAAAGAATGAGTGGGAGACAAGGTGGTGGACCTCCTGATTAAAAACTGGGATGATGCCAGTTAGTTGCTCCCAGTGCCTGTCTGTCGGTTGTTTCTTGGTTGTTGTTGTGCTACCTTTGGGTTGTTTCTGTGTTTTTTTCCTTTTTATGTTAGCTGTTTAGTCTTGTCCTTTTTTGGCCCTAGTGGCTCGTTGTGAGGGGTACAACGTCCTGTAAATGCTGTTTAAATTTTCAAAAACATATTTTTTAAATCATATCTTTATTAATAATTATTACTTTTTGATAAAAAATTAGTTAAATTTATTTTATATAAAAACTTAAAGGATATGTTGTTTTAAAAATATCTTGAATATTTTTTTAATTTAAAGTATATTAATTTAAAAATTACTTTTATATGAAATAATAAATTTAGAATATTTCTTTTGCACTTAATTTTTTAAAATTTAGAAACTTTTTTTTGTGTCTAATTTAAAAACTACTTTTATATGAAATATAGTAAATTTAGAAAAAAAATTACACTTGATTTTCTAAAATTTAGAATTTTTTTAATCTAATTTCAAAACTTCTTTTGTATGAAATAATAAATTTAAAATATTTTCTTTTGCAATTAATTTTCTAAAATTTAGAAACTTTTTTTATATGTCTAATTTAAAAACTACTTTTGTATGAAATTGTAAATTTAGAATATTTCTTTTGCAATTAATTTTCTAAAATTTAGAATGTTTTTTTACATATAATTTAGAAATTACTTTTATATGAAATTGTAAATTTAGAATATTTCTTTTGCACTTGATTTTCTAAAATTTAGAAACCTCTTTTTACATCTAATTTAAAAACTACTTTTATATGAAATATCAAATTTAGAATATTTCTTTTGCATTTGATTTTCTAAAATTTAGGAACTTCTTTTTGCATCTAATTTAAAAACTACTTTTATATGAAATAGTAAATTTAAAATATTTCTTTTGCATTTGATTTTCTAAAATTTAGATACTTCTTTTTAAGTATAATTTAAAAACTACTGTTATAAAATTTGGAAACTTATTTTATAATTGTAAATTCACACTTGATTAAAATGTTATATTTTACTGTGTAGCTAGTAAGTGAAACAATTTTCAATCTTTCCTTATAACAACATTTAAAATTAATAAACAAATAGAAACAATATTCAATCTTTCTTGATTGAGGAGAAAATAGCAATCATTATTTTTCTCAAATTCTTTAAATCTCCTCCAAATCGTATCAATATTCTGTTAAAAAATAAAACCCTATATTTCAAAGAATCTTCAATCTCCTGCATATCAATATTCTGTTAAAAAGTAAAACCCTGATATTTGAAAGAATCCTCTACAATGGGTTTGAATCCTCCATAAATTGTCCATGACCATCTAAAATCTGAATGCAATTTTTGAATTTAACTCATCTAACATAATTTCAATTTGGTGGGGGAAACAAAATTAAATACGATCAAACATAAGTATATGTCCATCATGACAAGGATTATTTGTGATAGCCCAGGTTTATGGTGATCCAAAACAACAAACATCATTTCTTTATTTGTCGTGCATCACATTATATTACAGATAAAAGTACAAGAAAAGGGAGGATGAGGCCATCAAATATGTGGTCCATGCATTCTTCATTCCTCTGTTCTACAATGAGAAAAAAGATTCATTAGATGAATGAAAATGTTTATAAAAACCTTTAAAAAATAATGACTCGCTAAAAATTATCGACATCAACTTTGCTAAGAAACATATGCATAAAAAAGCAAAAAATTAACCAAGATTTTGCTTCCATTGTAGATTGCCTCTCGGCAAAACTACATAATTATATTTGTATTAAGTTTTACATATATGTATATATTACAATTTTTTTATAATTTTAAATTTATAATAATGTTTTAAATTTTCATAAAAGAGAATCAATTATTTATATAGATTTAAAAGATAAATTTAGTATATATATTTTTTGATCGGTAAATCTAGTATATTTTTAAATTTATAATAGTAATTTAAACTATCGCAAAGGAAATATAAAGGATATAACTAATTTTGATAATAAAACTAATTGTATGACTTATCTTTATAAATAAAAAAGATTTTCATGCATTACATATACATGCATGAAAATGAATAATAAAAATGAACCAAGAGTAAAACACATTTACATAGAAGATACATACAAGAGAAGCATAATCAACTTATATTAACAAAGAAATTAAAAATATATATAATAAAAATCAGTTTCAATAGATCTTTTATCTTTATGACAAGCCCTAATTATAATTATGACACAATCTTAACTTTTATTTTATATAATTTCAAATGTGAACAAAAGAAAAGCTAATGAACATTACATTTCAAAATGGTGTTTATTATATTTACACAAAAAAGCTTGATGATATGCATGACCATGTTTAATTTATAAGTCATGTCTCTTATATATTAAATTTATTAAATAAAATAATCATTATATTTTAATAATGAAAGAATGAAAATATATAAAAAAAAATAGAATGAAGATAAAAATATATTTTTAATGACACTAGTAATGTGAGCTATATAAATGGTATACAAATAGATCTAAAATATTAAGACTAGCAGTTGCGCTGAAAGAAGGTGCAATGATTAGGTTGATTGTTATTTATTTTTGTGTGTGATTTATGAGGTGCAATGAGAGGTTTGTATCTTGGTTTGGGCATTAGGGTAGATTAATAAAATCTACTAACATGGTATAGACGTGTTCCACACATCTCCTTCACAGAGGTGATTACCCAATAAAAAAATTCAATTATAGTTGAATGTTAAAGCTTCAATAACTTTGAATATTATGATATTTAATACAAATCTACTAACATGGTGAATTTTTTGAGATTTTTTCTCTTTAATTTAAATCTACTCACATGGTGAGAATAAAGTGATTTAGTTAGTGATTATGTGTTTGTATTATGTGTGATGAGATTAAATAATTAATAATCAAATACTAAAAAGGAAAGAAATAAAGTTAGATAAATGTAGGATTTTTTAAAAAAGAAATGAAATATTAAATGTAATTGAAAAATTAATGTTGGCATCAAATCAACAAAAAAAACATTGGAAATTTAAATAGAAAGCTTCCATCTTGTAACTTTTACTTGATAAGCCAAATTTTGGATGTTTTTACCATTTAATGGATAAATTATTTACCATTTAACAAATAATAATTTCTTAGAAACTCCTTAAAAAGCTTTTACCAATCTACATGTCTACATTCTCTTTGTTTTAGATTTTTGTCATTATTTGTCACAAAATTTAAAATAAAATCATAATTATTTTGTTTAATATAGTGTGGAATTTAAATTAATAAATAATAGATCTATTTTGTTAGAAGAATGTTTGTTGCCTTCAACATAAAGTAAGTTTACATGAATACTAGATGGAACTTTTGAAAAGAAAGACAATTTATTTAAGATAAATATATTAATGGGAATTTTATTTGTTTTCTTTTTTTTCTATTAAATCAGAATTTGAGATTGAGTTCTAATTTAAGAAAGGCCCATTATGCTTTTATTCCCTTAATTCTTGTCTTGTTTATTTTTGTTTAATCTTCAACTATTTCCTAGTATTTTGTAATAAATCAATTATGTTTAATTACAAGTAATGAGTACATTATATAAGACATCATATTTTTTTATTGGAAGATGATAATTTATTAAAGTGAAAAATAAAGGGTACATAAATATTAAATAATTACAATGGATCTCTAAACTGAACTTGAGCAATAGATCTTGAGAAAGTTGAAGTTAGAGAATGAAATCCTCTATAATATTCTACTATCCAACATCCAACTATTTTTTTGGTTTGTTCCAACCTTAGGTCTAATCCAAATTTGGATAAAATAAATTAAAAATTTGTTACTTCTTCTTCTACTGGTTTTTCTTCAATCTTGTGATGACATAGTACATTATGTTTGATGTATGTCCATGTTATGTTCCAAAACTTCCATTTTGGTCATATAGTGATGCATACCTGCCAAATGATGAATCTAAATTATTTCAACATATCCATTTGTAATCGTAGCAAAATGAAAATAAAATCATTGGCAATGTAAATTATAGTCAAATTACAGAAAAAATAGTGCAAAATGAAATTGTAAGGGTTTAAGCCAACTTTCACTTACATGAGTTGCATATTGAACAATATTGAAGGCAATTTGAGAACATTTTGGGTTGTCAAAATGCTTGTTTTCAAAAATTGAACTTTTGTGTTGATTTTTTAAACATATTACAAAATTGATTTTTTTTTTTGTAGTTAACATCTTGTAAAGGTTGCAATGTTTATAAGTGCAAAATGAACATAAAAAATAGCTTGATTTTGGTTGTTGATTGAGGTTGACCTGCATTTCATGGCTTGCATTAAATTTATCTTTGAGAGTATAATTTGGATGAGAAGAGATTTTATACTTTTTCTTTTTGTTTGTGTACCTGCATAACAATAATTATTTGAATCAGTTTGTGAACGAGAAAATATTGTGTAAGAAATATAGTATGAACTACATAGTCTTAATGTGAAAGAGATTGGATTACTAAGTGCATACCTCTTTTTTTCATAGCGAGATTAATTGTAAGTGATTCTCCTCTTTTTTTCTAGTCATTTTGTATGAATTGTTTTTCATTCTTGAGTATCGTTCAAAGGATGTAAAATTGGCTACCAACATTAATTTAAAAAAATAGAAATCAAACCATAAGAGAGGCAGCCAAGAACAAACCTATTGTATTTCTTACAACATAGGTTTTTAATAGATGACGAAGAAGCCCTATAGGCTAGGCCTCCCTATATCCTATATAATAGATGATTGGGTAGGCTGCAAGCTGAGTTTTCCAATGTCACTGCTAGGGTTCAAACTACAGACCTGTCTTGGAAATAGAAATGCCTCTTTATCAGCCTTGCTACCAATACTTTAACCTGAACATTAAAGCTAAAATATAATGTAGATGAATTTAATTTTTCTTGTCTTTTGAAGATAAGACCTCCAAACTACTTTACAAAATAAAGATCATCTAAAATGAAACCACCCTGATAGTGCTTTCTTATGAATATGTTGACTACTTAAATACATAGATCAACCAAAAATATTTGTCTATTGCAATGATCTATCCATAGGGAAATGCATATGAATCATAGATTAAGTCCATAGATTACATAAACAATATGTATTTTTCTATTCAAATTGAATAACCTACATACATAAATATTGAAACTACAATAGCTAGTATTGATAGCTAGAATTAAGTAGAGTTATACCCATGGGGATAGGATTCTTGGTACGCTAAAACCCAAATACCAGAATTAAACAACAAAAAGGAAAGTAAAAAAAAGACTTTGAAATAAACAAAAACAACAAAACATATGTACAAATACAAACATTATTGATAGCCGTGCACTATTGTCAGCCAAAGCACTAAAGAGCACCACAGACATACAATATCTCAAAGACAACTATGGTTGATTAAAAAGTGGTTGCATCTCAGTCTAGGCTTCTTAGTTTATTTTAATATGAAAATCAATAGTATACTAATTGAGGCCTGAAATATTCTTAATACTGTAAATTTCAAAGCATCTCTCATCGAGCACTGTTATCAAGAGGTCAATTGAGCACTGTAAATATTCTTGATGAATAAGGATTGGTGGTTCTTAGTTTTATAATTTAATGAGTTGAGATCTGTGGTTTTGAAGTTGAAAGATTTTACTTTGTGTTTGTGTTACAGATGATCAAGGAAGCGATTTCTGCTCTCAAGGAGAAGGGAGATTCGAACCCCCGGATGATTGCAAGATTCATGGAGGAGAAGCACAAGGCTATGCTTCCCCCGAATTACAAGAAGATGTTGGTCATCCAGATTAAGAAGCTGGTGCTCAGTGGAAAGTTGACCAAGGTGAAAGGCTCCTTTAAAATCTCTGAGGGGGAAAAGAAGGCAACATCCAAGAAGTTCGTAAAGGAAGTCACCAAGCTCGTTTAAGTTTCACTTCAATTATTTTAATATCCTCCCACATTTCTAATTTTCTTAAATTGATCCCTCTTATTTAATTCTTTTTTGAAGTTTCATATATCATAAAATCAATTACTAAACCTTCAAGCATCCAATTGTTTGTTCACTTATTTTTAACTATTAATACTCTCCCACATTTTAATTTTCTTCATTTGATCCATCTTATTTAAAAAAACTTTTTGAAATTTCATACATCATACAATCAATTGCTATACCTTCAAACATTCAAGTCTTTATTCACTTTTCCTTTTTAACTATTAATGCTCTTGCACATTTTAATTCTCTTAAATTGGTCCACCTTATTTTAAAAAACTCTTGATGTCTTGCGTCATAAATGTAGATAAATTTTAAAATGGACCACTTTCTATTTAATTAGAAATCCATTATCTAATCTGCACTAAGATTGAATCAAATAACACTTTATAACTCTAGCAATTATAGTTCGTACATCTTTAGACTAAAATCTCAAACAACTCTTCAGTCTAAGATTTTGATATTGAAGAAAATGAGGAAAGACAGAAAAATAAACTTGTAATAGATATAAAAAGATACAAATTTATAATACAACAACAGGTAAACTATATGATAGTAGAATAGCTATGAAGTATGCTTCTTTACTTGCTTACATGTAAAGTGGTGAAGTGGCTTTTATATTCATAAATCTCCACATAAACATTGATATAGTTGTTGGAATTTCACCCAAATCCCGTGCATCAACTTGGCTCTTACCGCACAATCGCACCGTCATCGACTTCAACTCGCGGTACCTCTGTTTCCACCGCTATACCGCCATCGAGCCTTTCATTGGTCGCGGTACTGCAATGCTCACCGCGGCCCTTCATCTAGCTCTTCATGGTGGCATGGTTTACCACCACACTGTGGCCCCTTGTTTCCTCCTCCGCGGTCTCACGATTCCCTCTCTCTGCTCACTGCCGCACTGTGACTAACAGTTTGGCCAACCGCGGCCTCACGGCCTTGTGGCCTTTCCTCTCAGCTCTCCCGTTCAGCGGCCTCACCGCCACCCCGCGGTCTCCTTCATGACCTTCCATGGTTGAGCGGTTCCCCCACGACACCGCTAGGCCTTTCTCTCTCCTCTTCGATAATGTGGTTTGGATATTTTTGGCGGCAGTGGTTGTGGTGTCCGAGCTAGCTTCATTTAAATCATAAGGATGATTATTTATATCGATTGGACATGTTTTAATATCATTCGGACATGATTTTGATGGCATAATTTAATTGCCTTTAATATTTTAATCAATCGGTCTTGCCATGGCTTTTTGATTAACTTTGATGTGGTTGTAAATTTTAGTAGAGAATAGAAAAATTTGCTTAGAAGAAGCAAAGTAAAATTAGCTATTGTTTTGTGTGAGAAAATTCATGAATATAATATAATTATTTTTTGTGTAAGATTTTTCTCTCTACCTCTAGTCCTTCATGTGATATTAGAGTAGGTTCTTCATAACCAAGAGTGTTTTAAACTGTCTATGAAATGGCTGCAAGCACAAGCTTATCTAATCCCCAAACCCCACAGTTAAATGGGAAAAATTATGATTACTGGGCTATCACAATGAGAGCTTTATTCTATTCACAAGACTTATGGGAGTTTGTTGAAAATGGTTTTCCAGAGTCGGCAGATTCAACAACATTCAATGCCTTGACACAAGCAGAGAAATACTTACTGAAAGATAATAAAAATAGGGACTCAAAGGCTCTCTCTTTTATTTTACAAGGAGTACATGAAAATATCTTTCCAAGAATTTCAGCTTCAACTAAGTCCAAACAAGCATGGGACATTCTACAAATTGTTTATCAAGGAATGGAGAAAGTTAAGACAACTAAGTTACAAATACTGAGAAGAGCGTTTGAGACTCTGTTTATGAAGGATAATGAGTCTGTAGATTCATATTTCACCTAGATAATGAGACTAGTGAACTAGATAAGAACACATGGTGAGACATTAGAAGATTTCAAATTGGTAGAGAAGATTTTGAGGTGTTTACCCATAAAATTTGAATCAATTATTGTAACTATAGAGGATACATAGGACCTCACCCAGTATTCAGTTGATGAGCTTTATGTTTCACTCATTTCTCACGAGTATAGGTTGAGCAGAACAACAAATATATCATTGGATCATGCATTCAAGTCACAAGCTTCAATTAACCAAGGAAGAGGCTGAGGAAGAACAAATTTCAGAGCAAGAGGAAGAAATTTTAATAGAGGTGGAAGAAACAACTCGTCAAGTTCAAGTGGAAGAGGTAGCAGCCAAAACCCATCTCAAAATTATCCTCAAGGTCAAAGGTGTGAAAAATCTCAAGTCCAATGTCAGTATTGTAAAAAGTTTGGACATTATATGAATTAGTGTAGGAAGAAACAGTATGATTTTGGTAGATAGAATGCAAATTTTACAAAAGAGAGTCAAGAACAAAGACCAGATAAGAGTACAATGTTTATGGCCTGTAATGTAGCACAAGCTAGTGAAAAAGATGTTTGGTTTTTAGACTCAGGCTGTAGTAATCACATGATAGGAAACTTAGAGTTATTCACAAGTTTAGATGAAAATATTAAGTCTTATGTTACATTGGGTAATGACAACAAAGTGTCAGTTAAAGGAAAGAGAAATGTTAATATTCTAACCAAGCAGGGGGAGCAAAAGTATATTTCAGATGTGTATTTCATGCCTGGTCTGAAACACAATTTGATGAGTGTAGGATAGTTAGTTCAAAAGGGTTATAAAGTAAACTTCAAAAATGGACTGTGCACAATTTTAGACAAATACCCAAGTATTCAATTAATTGCTAGGATCAAGATGACAAACAACAAAATGTTTTCTTTAAGAATTCAGCCAGATTTGAGCATAAATTATGCACAAGCACAAGAGGTAACGAATGGTATTCAAACTGTCTTTCAAGTAGAGGTAAAGGATGAAAATTGGCTGTGGCATTTAAGATTTGGTCATTTGAACTTTGTTGGTATGAATTTGCTTCATAAGAAGTGTATGGTAAAGGGAATACCTTTAATTGAAAAACCTGAGAGAGTTTGTGAAGGGTGTATTCTAGGAAAGCAACATAAAGAGTCTTTCCCAGCAAGGAAGTCAACAAGAGAAAAAACCCCATTAGAAATTATTCACTCAGATCTTTGTGGTCCAATGTAGACACCTTCAATAGGTGGAAGTTTTTATTTTCTGACTTTTATAGATGATTATTCAAGGAAGACATGGGTTTATTTCTTAAAACACAAAAGTGAAGTGTTTGATTTCTTTCATCAGTTTAAATCTCTTGCTGAAAAATAAAGTGGTCATTTTATTAAAGTGTTGAGAACGAATAGAGGAGGAGAATATATTTCAAGAGTTCTTAAATTTCTGCAGAGATCATGGTATTCACAAGCGGTTCACTACCAGATATACACCTCAACAAAACGGGGTAGCTGAGAGAAAAAAAATAGAATGATAATGGAAATGGCTAGGAGTATGCTGAGAGCTAAACACTTGACAAATGAATTTTGGGTTGAAGTTGTATCATGTGCAACATACATGATGAACAGGTGTCCAACAAAAAGCGTCATGAATA
Organism: Sequoiadendron giganteum; assembly: GCA_007115665.2. Taxonomy (NCBI): domain Eukaryota; kingdom Viridiplantae; phylum Streptophyta; class Pinopsida; order Cupressales; family Cupressaceae; genus Sequoiadendron; species Sequoiadendron giganteum. The sequence goes on from CM021100.1 coordinate 624,292,808, forward strand.
TCATTCCTGAAGAAGCATGGACTGGAAAAAAGCACAATGTATCTCATATGAAGGTTTTTGGATGTGTTTCATATGCACATGTACCTGATCAACTGAGAAGAAAGCTTGATAATAAAGGAGAGAAATGCATATTTGTTGGTTATAGTGATGAATCCAAAGAGTATAAGTTTTATAATCCAACAACTAAAAAGGCTATAATAAGCAAAGATGTTCAGTTTGTTGAAGATGAAGCATGGGATGGAAGTAGAGAGAGCACAATTAATGTTTCCGTCGATATCCCTCAAGAGGAAAGTAAAATTTTGTACCAAAAAATGTACCTATTTCTTTACCAATTCAAGCTCAGACAAGTGGTCAACAAGTAACACCTTCAAGCAATGTGAGAGCAGCAACAAGAGGACTGTTGAGAGCAATGTGAGAGCAGCAACAGCAATCCTTTTTGTTGTTTAATTCTGGTATTTGGGTTTTAGCGTACCAAGAATCCTATCCCCATATGTACAAAGACTTTGAAATAAACAAAAACAACAAAACATATGTACAAATACAAACATTATTGATAGCCGTGCACTATTGTCAGCCAAAGCACTAAAGAGCACCACAGACATACAATATCTCAAAGACAACTATGGTTGATTAAAAAGTGGTTGCATCTCAGTCTAGGCTTCTTAGTTTATTTTAATATGAAAATCAATAGTATACTAATTGAGGCCTGAAATATTCTTAATACTGTAAATTTCAAAGCATCTCTCATCGAGCACTGTTATCAAGAGGTCAATTGAGCACTGTAAATATTCTTGATGAATAAGGATTGGTGGTTCTTAGTTTTATAATTTAATGAGTTGAGATCTGTGGTTTTGAAGTTGAAAGATTTTACTTTGTGTTTGTGTTACAGATGATCAAGGAAGCGATTTCTGCTCTCAAGGAGAAGGGAGATTCGAACCCCCGGATGATTGCAAGATTCATGGAGGAGAAGCACAAGGCTATGCTTCCCCCGAATTACAAGAAGATGTTGGTCATCCAGATTAAGAAGCTGGTGCTCAGTGGAAAGTTGACCAAGGTGAAAGGCTCCTTTAAAATCTCTGAGGGGGAAAAGAAGGCAACATCCAAGAAGTTCGTAAAGGAAGTCACCAAGCTCGTTTAAGTTTCACTTCAATTATTTTAATATCCTCCCACATTTCTAATTTTCTTAAATTGATCCCTCTTATTTAATTCTTTTTTGAAGTTTCATATATCATAAAATCAATTACTAAACCTTCAAGCATCCAATTGTTTGTTCACTTATTTTTAACTATTAATACTCTCCCACATTTTAATTTTCTTCATTTGATCCATCTTATTTAAAAAAACTTTTTGAAATTTCATACATCATACAATCAATTGCTATACCTTCAAACATTCAAGTCTTTATTCACTTTTCCTTTTTAACTATTAATGCTCTTGCACATTTTAATTCTCTTAAATTGGTCCACCTTATTTTAAAAAACTCTTGATGTCTTGCGTCATAAATGTAGATAAATTTTAAAATGGACCACTTTCTATTTAATTAGAAATCCATTATCTAATCTGCACTAAGATTGAATCAAATAACACTTTATAACTCTAGCAATTATAGTTCGTACATCTTTAGACTAAAATCTCAAACAACTCTTCAGTCTAAGATTTTGATATTGAAGAAAATGAGGAAAGACAGAAAAATAAACTTGTAATAGATATAAAAAGATACAAATTTATAATACAACAACAGGTAAACTATATGATAGTAGAATAGCTATGAAGTATGCTTCTTTACTTGCTTACATGTAAAGTGGTGAAGTGGCTTTTATATTCATAAATCTCCACATAAACATTGATATAGTTGTTGGAATTTCACCCAAATCCCGTGCATCAACTTGGCTCTTACCGCACAATCGCACCGTCATCGACTTCAACTCGCGGTACCTCTGTTTCCACCGCTATACCGCCATCGAGCCTTTCATTGGTCGCGGTACTGCAATGCTCACCGCGGCCCTTCATCTAGCTCTTCATGGTGGCATGGTTTACCACCACACTGTGGCCCCTTGTTTCCTCCTCCGCGGTCTCACGATTCCCTCTCTCTGCTCACTGCCGCACTGTGACTAACAGTTTGGCCAACCGCGGCCTCACGGCCTTGTGGCCTTTCCTCTCAGCTCTCCCGTTCAGCGGCCTCACCGCCACCCCGCGGTCTCCTTCATGACCTTCCATGGTTGAGCGGTTCCCCCACGACACCGCTAGGCCTTTCTCTCTCCTCTTCGATAATGTGGTTTGGATATTTTTGGCGGCAGTGGTTGTGGTGTCCGAGCTAGCTTCATTTAAATCATAAGGATGATTATTTATATCGATTGGACATGTTTTAATATCATTCGGACATGATTTTGATGGCATAATTTAATTGCCTTTAATATTTTAATCAATCGGTCTTGCCATGGCTTTTTGATTAACTTTGATGTGGTTGTAAATTTTAGTAGAGAATAGAAAAATTTGCTTAGAAGAAGCAAAGTAAAATTAGCTATTGTTTTGTGTGAGAAAATTCATGAATATAATATAATTATTTTTTGTGTAAGATTTTTCTCTCTACCTCTAGTCCTTCACGTGATATTAGAGTAGGTTCTTCATAACCAAGAGTGTTTTAAACTGTCTATGAAATGGCTGCAAGCACAAGCTTATCTAATCCCCAAACCCCACAGTTAAATGGGAAAAATTATGATTACTGGGCTATCACAATGAGAGCTTTATTCTATTCACAAGACTTATGGGAGTTTGTTGAAAATGGTTTTCCAGAGTCGGCAGATTCAACAACATTCAATGCCTTGACACAAGCAGAGAAATACTTACTGAAAGATAATAAAAATAGGGACTCAAAGGCTCTCTCTTTTATTTTACAAGGAGTACATGAAAATATCTTTCCAAGAATTTCAGCTTCAACTAAGTCCAAACAAGCATGGGACATTCTACAAATTGTTTATCAAGGAATGGAGAAAGTTAAGACAACTAAGTTACAAATACTGAGAAGAGCGTTTGAGACTCTGTTTATGAAGGATAATGAGTCTGTAGATTCATATTTCACCTAGATAATGAGACTAGTGAACTAGATAAGAACACATGGTGAGACATTAGAAGATTTCAAATTGGTAGAGAAGATTTTGAGGTGTTTACCCATAAAATTTGAATCAATTATTGTAACTATAGAGGATACATAGGACCTCACCCAGTATTCAGTTGATGAGCTTTATGTTTCACTCATTTCTCACGAGTATAGGTTGAGCAGAACAACAAATATATCATTGGATCATGCATTCAAGTCACAAGCTTCAATTAACCAAGGAAGAGGCTGAGGAAGAACAAATTTCAGAGCAAGAGGAAGAAATTTTAATAGAGGTGGAAGAAACAACTCGTCAAGTTCAAGTGGAAGAGGTAGCAGCCAAAACCCATCTCAAAATTATCCTCAAGGTCAAAGGTGTGAAAAATCTCAAGTCCAATGTCAGTATTGTAAAAAGTTTGGACATTATATGAATTAGTGTAGGAAGAAACAGTATGATTTTGGTAGATAGAATGCAAATTTTACAAAAGAGAGTCAAGAACAAAGACCAGATAAGAGTACAATGTTTATGGCCTGTAATGTAGCACAAGCTAGTGAAAAAGATGTTTGGTTTTTAGACTCAGGCTGTAGTAATCACATGATAGGAAACTTAGAGTTATTCACAAGTTTAGATGAAAATATTAAGTCTTATGTTACATTGGGTAATGACAACAAAGTGTCAGTTAAAGGAAAGAGAAATGTTAATATTCTAACCAAGCAGGGGGAGCAAAAGTATATTTCAGATGTGTATTTCATGCCTGGTCTGAAACACAATTTGATGAGTGTAGGATAGTTAGTTCAAAAGGGTTATAAAGTAAACTTCAAAAATGGACTGTGCACAATTTTAGACAAATACCCAAGTATTCAATTAATTGCTAGGATCAAGATGACAAACAACAAAATGTTTTCTTTAAGAATTCAGCCAGATTTGAGCATAAATTATGCACAAGCACAAGAGGTAACGAATGGTATTCAAACTGTCTTTCAAGTAGAGGTAAAGGATGAAAATTGGTTGTGGCATTTAAGATTTGGTCATTTGAACTTTGTTGGTATGAATTTGCTTCATAAGAAGTGTATGGTAAAGGGAATACCTTTAATTGAAAAACCTGAGAGAGTTTGTGAAGGGTGTATTCTAGGAAAGCAACATAAAGAGTCTTTCCCAGCAAGGAAGTCAACAAGAGAAAAAACCCCATTAGAAATTATTCACTCAGATCTTTGTGGTCCAATGTAGACACCTTCAATAGGTGGAAGTTTTTATTTTCTGACTTTTATAGATGATTATTCAAGGAAGACATGGGTTTATTTCTTAAAACACAAAAGTGAAGTGTTTGATTTCTTTCATCAGTTTAAATCTCTTGCTGAAAAATAAAGTGGTCATTTTATTAAAGTGTTGAGAACGAATAGAGGAGGAGAATATATTTCAAGAGTTCTTAAATTTCTGCAGAGATCATGGTATTCACAAGCGGTTCACTACCAGATATACACCTCAACAAAACGGGGTAGCTGAGAGAAAAAAAATAGAATGATAATGGAAATGGCTAGGAGTATGCTGAGAGCTAAACACTTGACAAATGAATTTTGGGTTGAAGTTGTATCATGTGCAACATACATGATGAACAGGTGTCCAACAAAAAGCGTCATGAATATCATTCCTGAAGAAGCATGGACTGGAAAAAAGCACAATGTATCTCATATGAAGGTTTTTGGATGTGTTTCATATGCACATGTACCTGATCAACTGAGAAGAAAGCTTGATAATAAAGGAGAGAAATGCATATTTGTTGGTTATAGTGATGAATCCAAAGAGTATAAGTTTTATAATCCAACAACTAAAAAGGCTATAATAAGCAAAGATGTTCAGTTTGTTGAAGATGAAGCATGGGATGGAAGTAGAGAGAGCACAATTAATGTTTCCGTCGATATCCCTCAAGAGGAAAGTAAAATTTTGTACCAAAAAATGTACCTATTTCTTTACCAATTCAAGCTCAGACAAGTGGTCAACAAGTAACACCTTCAAGCAATGTGAGAGCAGCAACAAGAGGACTGCATATGCCATCTACACCAAGAACTACTGGCGCAGGACCTTCAAATCCACATTCTACAGATTCAAGTGATTTATCAAACCCAATGCTAGCAAGCATGAGAAGTCAAAAAATTAGAAACATAAGTGATATCTATAATCAGAATGAAGGTGAAAATAATTCACAACTGTTTACACTTTTTGCATTTTATTCTCAAGTTGAAGATCCAATACATTTTGAAGATGCAATTAAAGAGGATAAGTGGATAACAACAATGGATGAAGAGATTGATTCAATTGAAAACAATCAGACATGGGAGTTGCAGAGTCTTCCAAAAGACAAAGATGTTATAGGAGTCAAATGAATTTACAAGATAAAATTGAATGCAAACGGTGAAGTGCAAAAGCACAAAGCAAGATTGGTTGTAAAAGGTTATGCACAACAACCTGGAATTAATTATACATAAACTTTTGCACCTGTAGCCCATCTTGAAATAGTTAGAATGATACTGGCCATAGCAGCACAAAACAGATGGTTAGTTCATCAAATGGATGTTAAATTAGCATTTCTTAATGGCTATCTTGAAAAGGAAGTATATGTTGAACAACAACCTGGATATGAGATATTGGGACAAGAAGACAAAGTCTACAAGCTGAAGAAAGTGGTGTATGGACTTAAACAAGCCCCAAGATCTTGGTATGGCGGGATTGACAGTTATTTCATACAGAATGGCTTCATCAGATGCAACAGTGAACCAACACTGTACACCAAAATGAATGAAGATGGTAAAATTTGATTATATGTTTGTATGTAGATGATTTAATCTTTACCAGAGATCTGCCAGTTGATTTGTTTATAGGAGCAATGATGAATGAGTTTGAAATGACAGACTTGGGTTTGATGAAATACTTTTTAGGAATTGAGGTGAATCAAGATGAAAAAGGCATTTTTATTTCCTAGGCTAAATATGCTAAAGATGTTTTGAAAATATTTCATATGATGAACTATAAATCTGCACCTACTCCTATGGTGACTGGTATGAAGTTAAGCAAGGAAGATATAGGTTCATAAATTAATTCAATCTTGTATAAACAACTTGTTGGGAGTTTAATGTATTTTGAAAACCACAAGGCCCGACATAATGTTTTCAGTTAGTTTAATTTTCAGATTCATGTAAACACCAAAGGACACACACTGGAAGGCTGGAAAAAGAATTTTGAGATATAACAGTGGAACAAGGAACTATGGGATTCAGTATTCAAGATCAGATGAATTTAAATTGACTAGTTACACAAACAGTGACTGTGCTGGGAGCATCGATGACAAGAAAAACACGTCTGGATACGTTTTTCACTTTGGGACTGGAGTTGTGTCATGGGCTTCTAAAAAGCAACCGATAATCACTTTATCATTAGCTGAAGCTAAATATGTTGCAGCTACGAGTGCATCATGCCAAACAGTGTGGATGAGAAGAATATTAATAGAGCTCCAGAATGAGCAGTTAGAAGCAACAAAAATTTATTGTGACAATAATTCAGCTATTGCACTATAAAAAATCTAGTTTTTCATAAGAAGAGCAAGCACATAGACACCTGTTATCACTTCATCCGGGAGCTGATCAACAGTGGAGAGATCACTTTGAAATTTTGCAGGTCGAACGAGCAGTAGTTGGACACCTTCACAAAGGCACTGGCAAAAGAGTCATTTATTTTTCAAAGGGAGCGATTGGGCATTCAAGTCAGTGAAAGTTGTGTTCAAGGGGGAGTGTTGGAATTTCACCCAACTCTCGCGTGTCAACCTGGCTCTTACCGTGCAACCACGCTGTCATCGACTTCAGCTTGTGGTACCCCGGTTTCCACCACTATACCGCCATCGAGCCTTTCACTACTCGCGGTACTGCGGTGCTCACCGTGACACTGTGACCCTTCATCTAGCTCTCCAAGGTGGCACGGTTTACCACCACACCACGACCCCTTGTTTCCTCCTCCGTAGTCTCATGGTTCCCTCTCTGCTCACCATCGCACCACGACTAATAGTTTGGCCGACCGTGGTAGCGTGGACAAACCGCGGCCTCACGGCCCTTCCTCTCAGCTCTTCGGTTCGGCGGCCTCACCGCCACCCCACGGTCTCCTTCATGACCTTCCACGGTTGAGCGGTTCCCCTACGACATGGCTAGGCCTTTCTCTCTCCTCTTCGGTAATGCGGTTTGGATCTTTTTGGCGGCAGTGGTTGTGGTGTTCGAGCTAGCTTCATTTAAATCATAAGGACGGTTATTTATATCGATTGGACATGTTTTTATATCGTTTGGACATGATTTTGATGGCATAATTTAATTGCCTTTAATATTGTAATTAATCAGTTTTGCCGTGACTTTTTGATTAACTTTGATGTGATTGTAAATTTTAGTTGAGAATAGAAAAATTTGCTTAGAAGAAGCAAAGTAAAATTAACTGTTATTTTGTATGAGAAAATTCATGAATATAATATAATTATTTTATGTGTAAGATTTTTGTCTCTATCTCTACTCCTTCAATAGCTAGTAGAATAGTCCAAAGGATAAGACTGAAAAATGAATTCAGACTAAGTGTTGCTAAAATAAAATATTCTAGATAAGATGTGAGAAAGCTTATTCAGTGAAGAATATTGCATTATAAGGGCACAAATTCTTCCTAGTTAAGGCAGCCTAACCCACCACTTTGATGCCCAAAATCATCATAATTGATAACCTAGCTATCAGCACTGTCTATACTTATTCCACGGGCTAGAGAAATGTGATTCCTTACAGCACTTAAAAATTCTTTTGCCCTGAACCTGAGAAGGTCCCCATGGGGAATGTAACTTTACGTGGTTAGAACTAATCCCATATTTGGTCTAAATCTATTATTGGTAGATGTTTTAATTAGTGGAGCATTTTTCATCAAAAACAAATAAAAATAAATAAAATAAAATAAAATTAGTGGAGCATTTAAGCTTTGTAATCGGCCAAATTAACCCACCATTAACAGATATTTTTGTGAAGTGGGAAGCACAAAGCATCCATCTATAGTAATGGTATTAAAAATGATGCGAGCAAGAGAAAAAACAGGATCCCAATTTTTGTATTGATTTTTTCACAACTCCTGAAATACTGTATTCCTATTGCGTGCGAGCTTTTATATAGAACATCTTTATATAAAGAGTATTTTCTTCCACAAATAGCATTGGCAAATTCTAAAGAATTTCCAACTGTTACTTCTTGACAGACACTGTGAGTTGAGTTTTACTATATTGGAAAAGAATATGGTGGTTGATGAACAAAATCCCATGTTAAAAAGTCCAAGTAAGTGATCAATATCTTGGTTCTGAGTTTGTTTGAAGCTTTTGACATTTGAATTAGGTGAACAACAAGATCTATCATTAAGTCTGTTATGTATACATTTTTTTTAATTTGCAACTAACAGAGTAAAATATGGGAACAGGTAGCGATGAATTGGCACAATCCATAGCTGCACATTTCCTTAATCTATCTATCTATCGAGCACTGTTATCAAGAGGTCAATAGAGTGTTAGACTATCTATCAAATCAGAACCTATATTGTGGGGATGATACAATCACCAGAAGCAGAGTGAAAAGTAGGCAAGAACTTGCCAACATGTAGCATGTTATTCCCACACAGACTAATAACTAACACTTCACACTTGATAGTAATGAATCAGGATGGGATGTAGTCATTTCACATGCATTGGCATGTGGAGGGCAGCTACAACCAACAAAACTTGGTGGTCATTTCCTACAGGTCCTTATTCCGTCAATCTTCCTAACTGCCAATTTATGCAGTTCAGAATTGAACAACAAATGGAGGCCAATATCATTTTGATAGGATGAGTTGAGATAAATGAAATATGTCTGGGCAGAATCACAGACATTAGGATGAGAAACACCTTCATTGAATTGTATAGATTGAGAACTGGTCCACTGAAATTGTGCACCCTACCTAGAAATAAGGGGGATGAGTCAGGGTGGCCTTGGGAAGCTCGGGGCTTCTTTTCCTTGACAGGCTTCGGCTTCTTCTCCTTGCTTGGCTTGGCCTCAGTCGGCTCAATTTTGGCAGCGGTTGTCTCAATCTGTGCAGGAACATCTGCAGCAGCAGGAACTTCTTTCGGTGGATTCACCTGAGCATCGGTGGAAGCCATTGCTGAGAATCAAACATGAGATCTGTAATGTGATCGAGAGATAAAATCTTGTGGAATTGCTGAGAATCGAACTCGAGAATTGATGTCACACAATCGATGATGTTGAATCCATGGGGAGCGAGAGCTTCAAGTAGTTAGAGGCCCGTATGTTTCCTTGCCATTGGAGAGCTCCAATTGAACAGAATGTCGCATGCACGGATTAATCTGACTATTTTTTAATTTCGACCCGTTTGATTGAGCCCTATCAACGACCCATGATATCGCACTAAAATATTTTAATTTCGACCCGTTCGATTGAGCCCTATCAACGGCCCACGATATCGCACTAAAATATTAGACATTCTTCCCATCTAATTCTTGCCCGTATGTTTCCTTGCCATTGGAGGGCTTGTTTTTCCGACGTTTCCGAAGTGTTTTTCATGCTCGTATGTTTTCTTGCCATTGGAGGGCTTGTTTTACCGATGCTTCTGAAGTGTTTTTCAGCCGTTGCTTTACGGCATGATACAATTCCAATGGGTTGTGCCCACAAAAAATAGTCTATCGGCTAATAAATGAAAATAAAATAAAATTATTTTTACATTATAAAGTATGAATATACTTAAAAAAAGGTACAATTATATTGCATGCAAATATATTTACTTGAAGATGTGGCTATAATTATGGTAGTCTTTTAAGCTTTAATCCATTTCTTAACTCAAGTTTCTTAATAACTACATAATTATTTAACATAAATCTACTAAGGAACTCTTGATCTATATTTTACATGTGAATATCTAATATTTAAGAATTATACAAATGATCAATATAACACATATATTATAATGATATTTTTTGGACATCTAAATTTACATATGATGATTGCACAAGTTCACCATTAGAATAATGCATGTTGCATAAATTTTAAAAAACTAATAGTATATAGTTTAATAATGCACATGTAATGCTAGTTATGTTCAACCTAGTACATGAATACAAATTATACACATGCTATAAAACGTTATTTATTTTATAAGTCCGATTGTAGATTGTCGTTTTGTTTTAAATCAAAGATGCGGTTGACTGTTGCAGCTAGCCTTATGCCTCCTTTTGCAAGTTGATTCTCAACAATGGGTAGACGTGAGAGGAAATAATCATCTACAAAAGAAAGTGTATAAGCAGTTATGGTCTATAAAAGTTGAAAGAGAAGAAGATATAAACACGTTTTAATTTTGATATATATCCATCTACCTTCCAAAATAATATCTTCCTCAACATCTTTGTAAGCCCACTTGCAAGCAATAATGATACTCTCATCTGCATACCTATGGTCAACAATCCAAATTCTAATCTATAAGTAATAAATTAGGATAATTTATTTGTATTATGCAAATAACCAGTAGATTAATATCTGATACAGGAACATCCGAGTGGATGAGTGATCAACATCAACAAAAATAAATTTGGTTTGATTTTGTTGTTTAGTTTGCTTTTCTTTTCTCATTGGATAGATTCATGTGGTTTGATGGACAATTGCCAAAAGTTGAATGACAGTCATGTATTATTATTTCTTTTATTTCGTGAGCCCGAATTTGTAGTTTCTCTGAATAGTTAAAATGTTAATTTGATTTATATCAAAATAACAATTCATATGAGAGCTAAAATTGGGAAAAGTTGGACATACATGAAAAGAACTTGAAGAGACATTGCATATAGAAAGTAAATTGAGTATTGGAAGAATGTGAAGGGGCATTAGAGATTAAGTATTAAAATGCAAATATGGAGAAGCAATGGGTGCACTCAGATGAAGGAAGAAGCAATTGGGAGAAAAGGGGGCACCATTGAAGACAAACAAATGCCGATGGAAAACCAACAAATGCAGATTAAGATATTGAAAATGAGAGATAATGCGCCTTATGTTAATGTGAAGGAAACACAAATAGGAGATTGGAAGGAGTGGCGGCCTAACTGTATGGTCCCATGGGGGGGTTTGGGCTTCTATTTTCATGGATCAAGCAGTCTCATGAAGAAAAAAAAAATGTGCTATGGGATTAATTAGAATCTTTTCCAGAAAAATAGGAGCCCCTGCCTTTTAGAAATGAATCTTTCAACGGTCAAATTGAGGTGGGGCTAGAAATTGCCCCTACAGCTTAGGAATTTTTTAGAAAGTTTTTCTACCACTTGTCTATCACTTAAAATTTTAAATTCCTAAAAAAAATTAAAACTGAGAGAATTTCTATTTATTTATTAATTTTTACCAAAAATACTCGAGTTCGATCCTTAAATTTTGGAGCTCAAACTTTTAAGCTGAATTGCAAAATTGAATTCATGAGACCACTAGCCTTAAAATATTCCTAAAAAATCTAGACAGCACCCACTGAAATTTTTTAGGAAGTCCCCCTCCATGGGACCATACCCTAAAGAAGTTAGGCGTGAAAGGCATGAACAAATTAAAAAAAAAAAATCCAGAGGGATCCTGCGTTGTATGAGGAGGAGAACATTCATTAAAATATTTGATGTCCCGAAGAGGAGAGGCTCCGTTTGGGTGTAAAGTTTTAAAATAGAAATTTAAATGTGTTGAAGTGAAACAGGCCATGCATAGTAAAGTCTACATCGCATGTGTGGGATCTGTGAAGATACTTCATAGATCTTGAAAGAATGCATAATACAGGGAGGCTGCATATTGGAAAGTTAGTGTAAGCACAGAAGCATGCACCATGTTATCTGCGAAGACATTTTAAAAGTTTAAATGCAATGGAAGATTGAGGTGTGTAAAAATCAATTGCTCATACAAGAGAAACCAAAGGCTAGCTGAAAAATCTAAAACAAATGATGAGATGGAGACATGCGCGGGCAATACTAAGGGGGGTAGGCCGCACACGCTAGAGAAAATTGAATTGGAGTGAAACTCATATTAGAATGAGAGAAGGCAGAAGTTCGGGGTTGGTCAAAAGCAAATTGCTTAAAGAATGTGGAGGGGTACGATTGAGAGAAGAGATTAAATGCAAAATGAGAAAGTGTGAAGGACTTGGGTAGCAATGGAATGAAAGTTGGAGGTTGAATCATGTGTAGAGCAGAGAGTCGAGCCCATTAAATGAGTAATGTAAATGATAAGGGAGTAGCGTGGAAAGAATATGCCAAGTCGAGGTAAGTATGGGAAGAATGCAAAGAGACACCATAGATAAAAGGGATATGTTGAGCAAGTCAGAGATGAATAAAGAATGGCAATGGAGTTGCCCGAAATTGTAATTGTCTATTTTAATGAAATTGAATACAGATTTTTGAATTTTTGAATGTTTTTAAAATTGAGTTGATTGTTGAGTGCAAATTATAAATTGATTCAAATCGATACAAGTTATTGTCAATTTGGAATTAATCATTTTCTAAGTTTGTTCTAGTTTGAAAATTGTCAATTGGGATGAATTTTGTGTTATCTTCATCAATTGGTATCAAATTAGGCAGTCTTGAGTGTGTGGATAGAGCATTGAGAGAGAGGCGGTTCGCACTAGGACCTGAGGGTGAAGAGGTTTCAGGGGCACAAGTAGATCGTTGAACATGAGGCAACTTGTGAAGGAACCTGTTGATAGTAGAAGCATGAGTGAAGTCCAAAAGTATCAATGCAGATGTAGAGAGTCCTGGCAGTTGAGGGCTGGGAGGCATAGAATTGGAAGCGTGAGTGAGAAGCTCAAAATCATTGTTGCAGGTGAGTGGAGTCCTAAATGATTGAGAGTGGAAAGTGCAGAGGAAAGTGTTGTGTGATGGCATATTACAACAGACGAAGTGGAATCTTTGTGAGAATCGAGGTACGATTGCAGCATGGAGGTTGCAAGTGCAGAGTTTCAGAGGAGCCAAGAGAGAAATGGAATGGTTGTCTTAAGGTGAAGAAAAAAAAAGGCATAGTTGTTAGACAGTGTGTATGAACCTACAGATTGTGATTTTTAATGTATAGCGAAGAGGCGACCAAAAGAGGAATGTGAGAGGTCACTTATAGAGTGGAGAGGAAGAGTACTTGGTGGAGGAGGTCAAGTTTTTAGCGACAAAGTTCGCTAGAGGTTGTGCACAAACTCTAAGGGTGGCTCTATCACCTGACTCCATTTTTGTGAGCCCATGCTCACAAATTTCTTACTTGGCATGTCTGATGCAGGAGCTTCCGAGTGGACGAGCGATCAACATCAACAAAAAGAAATTCGTTTTGATTTTTTTGTTTGATTTTCTTTTCTTTTCTCCTTGGATAGCTTCATTTGGTTTGATGTACCATTGCCAAAAGTTGAACGACAGTCATGTATTATTATTTCTTTTATTTTATGAGCCCGAATATGTAGTTTCTTTGAATGGTTAACATGTTAATTTGATTTGTATCAAAATACCAATTCATATGAGAACTAAAATTGGGAAAGTTGGAAAGACATGAAAAGAACTTGAAGAGATACTGCATATAGAAAGTAAATTGAGTATTGCAAGAATGTGAAGGGGCATTAGAGATTAAGTATTAAAATACAAATATGGAGAAGCAATGGGCACGCTCGGATGAAGGAAGAAGCAATTGGGAGAAAAGGGGGTGCCATTGAAGACAAACAAATGTCGATGGAAAACCTACAAATGTAGATTAAGATATTGGAAATGAGAGATAATGCACCTTATGTTAATGTGAAGCAAACACAGACAGGAGATTTGAAGGAGTGACGGCTTGAGGAAGTTAGGCTTGAAGAGCATGAGCAAATTAAAAAAATCCCAAAGGGACCGTGCATTGTATGAGGAGGAGAACATTAATTAAAATCTTTGATGTCTCGAAGAGGAGAGGCTCTATTTGGGTGTAAAGTTTTAGAACAAAAAATTAAATGTGTTAAAGTGAGACAGGTCGTGCATAATAAAGTCTACATCTAATGTGTGGGATATGTGAAGATACTTCATAGATCTTGGAAGAACACATAATACAGGGAGGTTGCATATTGGCAAGTTAGTATAAGCATAGAAGCACGCGCCATGTTATCTGTGAAGACATTTTAAAAGTTTAAATGCAATGGAAGATTGAGGTGTGCAGAAATCAGCTGTTCATACAAGAGAAACTGAAGGCTAGCTGACAAATCTAAAAAAATTGATGAGATGGAGAGATGTGTGGGCAATACTAATGGGGTAGGCCACACATGCTGGAGAAAATCGAATTGGAGCGAAACTCATATTGGAATGACAGAAGGAAGAAGTTTGTAGTTGGTCAAAAGTAAATTGCTTAAAGAATGTGGAGGGGCGCGATTGAGAGAAGAGATTAAATGTAGATTGAGAAAGTGTGAAGGACGCGGGTAGCAATGGAATGGAAGTTGGAGGCCGAATTGTGTGTAGAGTAGAGAGCCGAGCCCACTAAATGGGTCATGTAAATGATAAGGGAGTAGCGTGGAAAGAATATGCCAAGTCGAAGTGTGTATGGGAAGAATGCAAAGATACACCGCAGATAAAAGGGAGATGTTGAGCAAGTCTGAGATTGTTATAAATTGCGGAAGCATTAATCAAGAGTCATTAAATTTACAGCATAAATTAGATGCAAATAAATAATGAGAAAAATAAAGAAGAATAATAGGACAAATTGAAGCACACAGATTTACGTGGTAAAACCTTGACAATTTGTCAAAGAAACATCCACGGGGCAAGTATTGGTAATCTTATTGCTCAAGGAAAAACAATTACATCTGCAATCTTCACGGCTGCAGCAATATTGCTCGTACAATACACTTATTTTTTCCTTCAAGAGAACAAATATTTATAACCTCTTGAAGAAAAAACAATAATCTCTCAACATAGAATAAAACCAGATTTATTCTTTCAAAGAAAATTGAAATCTTCCTCCCGAAAGCAAATAACTGTTTTTTTTCTAAAATAAGAGAAAGATTGTTTTATTGTTTTAACAATCTTGTTTTTATTGTTGTGATTGATTTTCACAATCTTTTTCTTGTTGTCACAATCCAACAATCTCCACCTTGACAACAATTTACCTAATACTTGCCCAAGCCCATGCATCACCCTTTTTGCATACCAAGAGAAGCCACACTCCATTTCAACTTCTCTACCAGTTTAGTAAACATATCTGCACAATTTTTAGGTGTATGAACCTTTTCAAGGGTTACTCCACCTCCATCAATAACTTGTCTTACAAAATGGTACTTAATTTCAATATGCTTGGTCTTTTTGTGATAAGCTGGATTTTTGGTCAAATGGATAGCACTTTGACTATCACAAAATATAATCACTTTGTCTTGCACTTTTCCAAGCTCACCCAAAAGACCTTTCAACCAAATTGCCTCTTTACATGCATGTGAGACAGCCATATATTCTGCTTCAGTTGTGGATAAAGCAACTGTTTCTTGAAGCTTTGACATCCAACAAATAGCTCCACCTGCAAGAGTAAAGACATAACCTGAAGTGGATCTCTTTTTGTCCAAATCACCTGCAAAATCTGAATCAACATAACCACATACTGAATCACTACAACCATTATAGGTGATACAATAACCACTTGTGCCTCTAAGATACCGAAGCACCCATTTCACTGCTGCCCAATGCTCTTTTCCTGGATTTGCCATGTATCTACTGACAACACCAACTGCATGTGAAATATCCGGTCTCGTACATACCATCGCATACATCAAACTTCCTACTACATTAGCATATGGTACACGAGACATATAATCCTTTTCTTCATTATTATTAGGACATAAACTTGAAGAAAGCTTAAAATGGGAAGCTAAAGGGATATTTACTGGTTTCACATTTTGCATACCGAATCTTATGAGGATTTTCTCCACATATTTCTTCTGTGGTAACCAAAGCTTGCCATGTTCCCTATCTCTATGTATTTCAATGCCCAAAATTTGTTTTGCTACTCCTAGATCCTTCATATCAAATGTCCTAGCCAACTGAGCCTTCAACTTATTAATTTCAACCATGCTTTTGCTTGTTACAAGCATATCATCAACATATAACACCAAGATAATGAATAAACCATTTTCCAAACTTTTAAAGTAAACACAATGGTCATACTCACTTCTTGTGAAATTTTGGCTCACCATGAAGGAATTGAACTTCTTGTACCATTGCCTGGGTGACTGCTTCAGGCCATACAATGACTTCTTGAGTTTGCAAACAAATTTCTTGTTGCGATCTTAAACAAACCCTTTTGGTTGTTCCATATATATCTCCTCATCCAAATCTCCATATAAAAATGTTGTTTTAACATCTAGTTGTTCCAACTCAAGATCAAGTAATGCAACTAATGCTAAAACAACCCGAATAGAAACAAGCTTAACAATTGGTGAAAAAATTTCATGAAAGTCAATACCTTCCTTTTGAGAATATCCTTTTCCTACCAATCTTGCCTTGTACCTTTCAATTTTATCATCAATACCCTTCTTCAGTTTGTAGACCCATTTGCAACCAACAACTTTCCTACCCTTTGGAAGTTCTACCAAGTCCCATGTTTTATTCTTCTCCAAGGAAATGATTTCTTCTTTCATTGCTATTTTCCATTTAGCATTGTTAGTGTCATCCATTGCTTCCTGATAACAACTTGGTTCCCCATCATTAGAAATCAAAGCAACTGGTGAAGCAAAATCATCATACCTTTTAGAAGGATTTCTGACTCGTGTAGATCTCCTTAGAGATGGTTGTGGTATTTCCACATTTTCTTGTATATTTCTTGCATTCACATCCACATCTTCATCTTCAGAAGCTTCTTCTTGCTCCCTATCTTTTGTAGATGGTTGAGTTTCCAACTGAACTTGTTGATATTGAGGTACTTGTTCCTGCTCCAAATCAACTTCTACAATGTTTGATTTTATTAGAGAAGATTCATCAAACACTACATCTCTGCTAATGATGATTTTTTGGGTAGTAGGATCCCACAATCTATATCCCTTAATTCCATCACCATAACCAACAAAAATGTATTTCTTAGATTTGGGGTCTAATTTAGAACGCTGATCCTTTGAAATAAGAGCATATGCATCACAACCAAAAATTTTCAGATTTGAATAATTACATGAATGACCTGTCCATACCTCTTCAGGAATCTTACAATCTATTGCAACTGATGGTGATCGATTTATCAGATAGCATGCTATATTAATTGCTTCTACCTACAAGTCTTGCTCCAACTTGGCATTATTGAGCATACTCCTTGCTCTCTCTAGAAGAGTCCTATTCATGCGTTCAACAACACCGTTTTGCTGAGGAGTGTAAACTGTGGTTTTATGTCTTTTGATCCCAACTTCCTTACAATAATTTTCAAACTCCAATGATGTGAACTCGCCTCCATTATCTATTCTTAAACATTTGATTGATCTACTAGTAATCTTTTCAACCAAAGCTCTAAACTGCTTAAATACACCAAACACATCAGCTTTACTCTTAAGAATATAGACCCACACCTTTCTAGAGTAATCATCTATAAATGTCAAAAAATATAAGGCTCCTCCAAAGGAAACTGTAGGAGATGGTCCCCAAACATCTGAATGAATATAGTCTAGAACACCCTTACTTGTATGACTACCTGATTTAAACTTCTGTCTACATTGCTTTCCAAAGACACAATGCTTGCAAAAATTCAAATTCAAAGACTTTAAATTTGGAAGTAACTTACGGTTCACCAGTACCTTTAGCCCTTTCTCACTCATATGACCCAATCGTTGATGCCATAAACGAGTAGAATCATCTGTTTCCTTAGATACCACCGCAACTTCATTTATCTCAGTATTCCCATTTAGCCTGTAAAGGTTTCCAACTTTTGTAGCCTTCATGACCATCAAAATTCCTTTGGATACTTTCAGCACTCCACCTTGACCAGAAAATTTATAACCACCAGAATCTAAAACTCCTAAAGAAATTAAATTCCTTTTAAGTTCTGGTACATGTCTTACCTCTGTTAATGTTTTTACAACACCATCAAACATTTTAATCTTAATGCTCTCAATCCCAATAGTCTTACATGAAATACTGTTTCCCACAAGAACAACACTGCCATCAATAGCTTGGTAAGTAGAAAACCAATTCCTATGTGGACACATATGATTTGAAGCACCAGAATCTAATAACCAATCCTCATCAGGTTGTGAAAAACCACAAACAGATAATACCTCATCTACCATACCTGAACTTGACTTAGCTGGATTTGCTTCCTTTTGGGAGTCATCGTTCTCTTCTTTCCTCTTCCAACAATCTTTCTTGAGATGCCCAGATTTATTGCAAAACCAACATTTTCCCTTACCCTTTTTGCCTTTTGACTTAGATCTGGATGTTCCTCTCGAAATCTCCCCTTTTTCTATGGATCGACCTCTTGCCACCATTGCTTCCGATGTGGAGGTTTCTGTATTAGACTTCCTGCGCACCTCTTCAGACAACAAAGCTCCCACAACAGAATCAAATTCAAGGGTGTCAGTTGTGCTAAAGCTAATAGAAGTGACTAAGTGATTCCAGGAATCGGGCATTGAACACAAAAGAGTAATTGCCTTTTCTTCATCTTCAATTTTTACACCCATACTAGATAATTGACAAATAAGAGTATTGAAAACATTTAAATGATCAGCAATATTTATACCTTCCTTCATTCGCAAACTATACAATTGCCTCTTCAAGTAGATCCGGTTTGTCAAGGATTTTGTCATATAAAGACTCTCCATTTTGCTCCATAAGCCTGTAGCCGTATTTTCTCCAACAATATTAAAAAGAACCTCATCTGCCAAACACAAACGAATTGTGCTAAAAGCTCTCATATCCAGATCTTCCCAATCCTCATCAGACATATCTACAGGTTTCTTTGATTTTCCTACCAATGCCTTGTGCAAACCTTGCTGCACTAACAAATCACGCATTTTGAGTTTCCAAAGCTCAAAATTATTCTTTCCATTAAATTTCTCCACCTCAAATCTTGTATTTGAAACCTTTGCCATTTGATGCTGCAGAATCAACACCAAATTCTAACACAGTTGCTGCAAAAAAAAAAGCTTTGATACCAATTGTTATAAATTGCAGAAGCATTAACCCGGAGTCATTAAATTTATAGCACAAATTAGATGCAAATAAATAATGAGAAAAATAAAGAAGAATAATAGGAAAAATTGAAGCACACAGATTTACGTGGTAAAACCTTGACAATTTGCCAAGGAAACATCTACGAGGCAAGTATTGGTAATCTTATTGCTCAAGGAAAAACAATTACATCTGCAATCTTCATGGCTGCAGCAATATTGCTCGTACAATACACTTATTTTTTCCTTCAAGAGAACAAATATTTATAACCTCTTGAAGAAAAAACAATAATCTCTCAACATAGAATAAAACTAGATTTATTCTTTCAAAGAAAATTGAAATCTTCCTTCCGAAAGCAAATAACTATTCTTTTTCTAAAATAAGAGAAAGATTGTTTTATTGTTTTAACAATCTTGTTTTTATTGTTGTGATTGATTTTCACAATCTTTTTCTTGTTGTCACAATCCAATATGAGATGAATAAAGAATGGCAATGGAGTTGCTCGAAATTGTAATTGTCAATTTTAATGAAATTGAATAAAGATTTTTGAATTTTTGAATGTTTTTGAAATTGAGTTGATTGTTGAGTGTAAACTGTAAATCGATTCAAATTGACACAAATTATTGTTGATTTGGGGTTAATCATTTTCTGAGTTTGTTGTAGTATGAAAATTGTGAATTGGGATGAGTTTTGTGTTAGGGATAGAAGGCAAATATCTAACAAGTTAAATACAGATTTGATCAATAAAATAGAGAAATAAAACACATAGAAAATTATAGCAGAAACAAGACAACATAGAGAATTTAACATGGTTCACCCAATCCAGGCTACATCCACAAAACCGCAGCCATCCAATGATTTTATTATCTAATGCAAAAAATATTACAATTTCATGAATAATTCCATACTACAACTCTCCATCCCAATCGTTTATAACAAGATTTTTAGAAGCTTCCAAAAATTAGGGTTCTACAAAGTTGGTTTTTCTTTTTTCGGTGATGAAACAAAAATTAGAAAGAAAAGATTTATCGGGGGTTGCCACCTCCGAACCCCCGCTCGAGGCCCGACCCGACCCTGGACCTTGGCGAGGATACATGAAGAGTGTATAGTATAGAATGATCAGTCGCCACATACCAACATTTTGTGTTTTCTTCTTCATCAATATCTAAGGTGATCTCAAGTAAAGTTATTCATAATTAGTATGATGTTTTAAACCTACAACGTTTATATTTTTTCTAGAAGTACAAAGATCACTTACATATTGTATCATCTAGAACATCGAGTGGTTTCATGTAAAATGATTACATTTGTTTTAGTAAAAGTTGGAACTCCCTTATTTTAGTTACATGATTACAAAATAGAAAATTATGTGATCTTATAAATAATAATTTCGATTGATGGTAAACATAATGCATTTGACTACTTACAATTTAGGACAAGTGAGTTCACTTGTATTGCATTCTCCCCAAGCAATTGCATCCTTTGACCAAATTTCCTATTTTGAGGCAAATAGAAAAATATTTAAAAAATTAACAATCTACAAACATAAAGATAACTAATATTTTAAATAAGATATGATAAGTCTAATTTCTTGTTATAATGAAGAGAGTAAAGAGTAATGTTAAATATATTAGGATAAAAGAAGCATACAGTAATATTTCTTTGAATGTCTTTTATCATAGCTTCAAGATCATTACTATAAAAATCTTTCATGGATGTCTCAATGATCTCACTATCCCAAACCTATTTTCAATAAAAATAATAAAATATCAATATAGATTATAATACAATTTAAGATTTAAATTTTGATTAAGATATATATAAAATCAAATTAATAGACAAATATTGTATACCTCAATATTTCTTTTAGAAATCTTATTAAGATTTTTAATTTATATTTATAAATGATATATAAATCATAAAAAAGTGCAATGTTTCATAGATCTCCTTGTGACCAAAACTCTTGCTTCAAAATATAATTAATTTAATCTTTAAATAGAAAAGAATCTAAATACCTACCAAAAAAAAAGTTGCTTAATACTTTGAGCTCAAATTTCTTTTACATGAGACTAAGAAAGATAATATATGTTTGTGAACATTAGATAACATTATAATTGGTGAGATGAAAAATGGCATTAATGAATAAAAAAAATTGAAACACATTGTTTATCAAAAGTAATCTTAACCTAGCATTATACTTGGATGGAATGTTTATAGACATATTAGATAATATAGTAAATAAGATGTTTTTTTAAGAAAATAAAAGAATATAACATGAATATGGAATATTTGTTCATAGAAATATATCTTTAATCAAAATATCAAAATGGAATCTTTATAGAGCTCAAAATAAACTTATTTTGGTGTAGCATACATAGTTGGGCTTGTATTTAGTAAGAATATTAATTACAAACAAGAACAACAACAATAGAATAGAAAATCTATCAAGAACATGTTTAATATTATTATATGCCTTTTAATTTTTAATTTTTTAATTTTAAAATGAAACCACTTTATGTCCAAACAAAAAGAGTGTCGGCCTCCCACAATGATTCAACAACTAAGCCCTTACAAATTTGATTCAGAGATTGGATGTATCTAATATGAATAGCTATCTCAATCGTCATGAAGGTGCATTTAACTTGTCAACCTAGGGACACAAACTTGAAATGGGTTAGCATTGTATGTGCACTAGGGATCCAAAGTAGCCACATTCATCCTACACCTAAGAAAGAAATAATGCTGAAAGTAAATTGCTTGGAAGGGAATAGCATATGTACCGAGCATCAACCAATAACTATAATAAGCTGAAATGCATAACAAAAAAGAAAATATGAATGAACAAACAAGAAACTACTATGTCTGCTTTGGCTACAGGAACAGTCACAAAATGGAATTCTAGTGGCTGCAAGAACAAACAATGCCAGATTCTTAACTCATTATTGAACATAAAATAACAACTAAACTAAATTAAGGTAAGGGATGGAATACTCACCAAGTGGCCCCCCTTGGATGAGTATCCCCTAAAACTAATGTAAAATCAGATGCACAAACTTATAACTTCATTTCATTCTTTGAAAAACATGAGTACGATCGAGCAACATGATTGTATAACTGAAAAAAACTTAAAAGTCTAAGTACATTATCAGATTGAGCAACCTCCAATTCAAACCCCCAAAGGAGCACTAGAGTCTTATTTATCTAATCACCTAGCAAGGCAGTAAACTCCCACAGATGTAGAGGATGCCACATTTGGGAAAGCACAAAAAGTGGAGAGGTGACTATGCATGCACATAATCTATCAGGCATGTTTGCCTTAACACGAATTTGGCACATCAGTAATGCCTATATTTTCCCAACAACAATTAAGACCATTACAAGGTGGTTACAGTTTGATTTGAATTAGGAATCTATCTGCCATTGAGAGTCTTTCCTCCATTAAATAACCACCTTGTTGACTGGTATGGCGAATGTCCAGCTAGCGAAATCTTCCTTAGTTACAGGCCTCAAATTATATCTGCATGACAATATTGGAACGCACAACAACTACATACTTGTAACTATCTCAAAGCAATATTCATTAATCACATGCAAAATTAACACAAATAGTTCATAAAGCATGCCAATATCATTAAAAGTTATGAAAATGAGCTTATGCCCAATGTCCAAGGTTTTAAGGAAATATCATAAAAATATCAATATCCAAACATCAAAGTCTATGAAAACTACAACAAATGGATAACAAACTCTATCAATAATTAAACCATAAACTAGACTCGTCATTTCCTCCCCAACCTAAGGTTTTGTTGGTCCTCCAATAGAGGAAGGGTTGTTCTTTTGCTTGGTCAATACCCTGAAACTTGTAGTTGCTAGTTGTCCTACATCAATGTCTACTGTGGGTGAATTAGGATCCCAATAGAAACCTTGTTGCCTTTCCAACCTATTCCATCTTTGTCTCTCATTTGCTATGTCATACCTATAGTATCTAAAGTTTTGCACAGGCCACAATAGGATAGGTGGCCAAAAATTCAGTGGAAGCCAAAATTGTCCTTTTGTCCTCCCAATCTGTATATATCTATCAATTTTCTTATGTGTTGCAACATAGTTTTGCATAGAGTGGGGCTCAACTTGTTTCAAGTCATCTGTTAGGCTGTTCCACCTTTGTGATAGGTATCATGTTACAAATTCTCTTGTAGTTTTTTCTATCTCCTCATACTCTTTATAAACTGCTTCTCTCTCAGATAGGATCCTATTTCCATAACTTGGTCGGTAAAGCATTCTATGTCAATCCTTGAAAATGCCTTCAATATTTTTAGACTCAGCCCTGATGGGTAGGGGAGTGTTGGATTCAACTGCCTATAAGTTCTGAATTGTTTTTCCCAACTGATCTCATTCTGTACCCAAGACATAAATGACCTCAATTGGACATCCCCAACATACAACAGTGGATTCCAATCATGGTATTTGGTTACAGAAAAATTATGCAAATAGAATTCACACAATAAATTATTCATTTCAGGAGGAGCAATCCGATAAGAATTGAAAAATTCAAGAGGGGTCTCAATGGAAGGGTTCAAACCTAAGACAATCCTTGCTAGTTTAAAAGAAATATGCTTCTCATTTGAATACAAAGCATAGACCCTTGGAGGGGCCCTGCACTCTAATCTCTGAGGTACTAAGGTTGTGATATTATCCACCTTTTTCTTTAAAACAACAATTTATTCATTCTTATCTTCAATATATTTATCTTTCTTTTGAATTTCCCTCTTTAACCTACATTTCTCCTCTGTCCATTCTTCCTCCCTCCTTTGCACTTCTTTCCATAAATTCATGGCTACCATATGCATCAAAAAATCAGAAGGCCTATGTATTCCTACAAAAAAATTACCTAGAAATTTTTCTTTTTCTTCATAAGGATCCAACTACATACTCTGTTTTCTCAGCCAATACTAGTTGCAGGGATGTTGATTGTTCTCCCAGTTCTGGTTGTAGGACCTCTTGTTTCTGCTCATGCTACAAGAGCTCCTGATTCTATTCTTGCTCCTGGCTTCCAACTTGTTATGCAATGTCAGCAAGATCTGCCAACATCATGCTTGATGCTTCCTCAAATGTGTCCTTTTCCTCAACATTTACTTGCTCCATTGGAGCTTCTGCATCCTCCTGTGATGTCTCTCTAAAATTAGGGATTTCCTTCAAAGATGCACCAAAGGTTGGCTCAACAGGTCTTGATTTTCTGGGAGGGCTTTCATGTTTTTCCTTTGCTGCAGGAGCAATAGTGTCAACTTTTCATTTCCTAGAGCTTGACACTTATCTTTCTACTATTTTATTTTTAACTTTTCCCTTCCTTATTTATGCCTTCTTATGTGCGCTAGTTCTCATTAGGGTGCCAAGAGGAACATCATCATCAGAATCAGGACAAGAACTTTCTTTATCCGAATGCTTTTCCTCTGAAGAACTAATCTCAATGGTTTGTTTGGTTGCAGGAGGGTTTGTACTAGGGCTTGCGCTAGAAGTTGAGGCACCAGGAGTGGCCCCAACATTGCTCCTTTTTCTACTCACCCTATGAGGAAAAACCTTAGATCACAAATTCTCTAGTCTAATTTGATCAATATTCAAGAATTATTCCCAAGACATATCAGACACATCATGTAGAGACTTCTCAACTAATAATTTAATTAGACAATGGTGGGAAACAGAGTTGTCCCTACGTTTTTGGGTCTTGTCTTCCATGATTGAAAGAAGGTGGTATAGCACATTTGGCACATTCATTCTTCTCTTGTGCCTCACGTGGTTCAGGAGTTTGAAATGCACAGAATGTAGATTCGACTGACGAACTTCACAAGTAATATACTTCACAACATAAACAACTACTTGTCTCCATAGCTTGGGCAAAGATGTTCTCTTCACACCTTGTTTGTCTATACTCAATGGAGGATCACCAGGTTTTGTAAATTTGGCCTTGGCTAACCTGGCATCTCTGGTAGTAGGGTAATGTTCACCATCAGTAGGAAACCCTATAACTTCTACAATCATTTCCTCAGTAGCTGTGACTTCCAACCCTTTTACTGTGGCCTTTCCTTCAGACCATGTTTAGGCGAATTCCAATGCAACATCTTCATCAAAACCATTCAGCTTCAGGAAATAGTCTAACCATTCACAATTTTTGAACTCGGCCTAGCAGGGTGCATCCTATAGTAATACATCATGAACTGTGGGTTCATTTCAAATTAACCCACCTCCCATTGTCTAAATCAAACAATCGCTCTGCAAAAAATTTCTTCCTACAATCTTTGTTTGAAAGCCAAACTTCACCTTCCTGCAATGTTGTCAAATTTCCAATGCTTGTATCGACTGAATTTTACCTTTTGGATTAAGATTATAATAGAAGAAATAAAGGTAGTAAAGGAGTAATAAATGCAAACTATGATTAAGGAAAATGGTGGCGGTTGATGTACTTTCATACATACGAGCCATCATCACACTTAAAATTTTGAACCTTGCTGACATGAGCCAATATGGAAAGACATGCAGACATGGCATTGACACATTCCCCCCCCCCCCCCATCCTAAATTTGCACATGGGTATGTGCAGGATCATCATGAAAAAAATAGGCCCTTAAGTGGCAATAAAATTTAGAAAATCGGAGTTAGACAATTTGACGTAAAAATTTGAATAAGTTATCTATATTATTTCAAAAATATGTAAGAATAGAATCTATAGAAAATTGAATGTAGTTTCTAAAATACTAGGTTTATTTAAATAAATAGAAAATATATTTGGTGAAAATTTGAAATTTCAATGCAGTAGTACTTCAATTTTAGGGAAAAAATAAGAAGTAGGTGTCTGTCTGACCACCCTAACCACAATAAAATGATAATATTTTTTAATAAGATTTTAGATATAAGTAGGGGACTCATCTCCCGATGTGATGCATATTTTCTCGTAATTTCTTTCCAAGTAAATAATTAATTATGATTTTT
This sequence comes from Sequoiadendron giganteum, assembly GCA_007115665.2. NCBI lineage: Eukaryota > Viridiplantae > Streptophyta > Pinopsida > Cupressales > Cupressaceae > Sequoiadendron > Sequoiadendron giganteum. The sequence goes on from CM021100.1 coordinate 624,319,061, forward strand.
TTATTACAAATTTTAAAAAATATAAAAACTCATATGTCTAACCACCTTAACTTGGTCAAAACTTTATGAAATTCATTTTTTTAATTTTTAATCCTATAGTATACAAAGCATAGAATGTGACACATGTTTTGGATTCAAAAAATGTGATACCATTTGAAATTTATAGATGTTTTTCAATCAACCTATCAATTAGGACTTTAGTCATAATTCAAATAGAAAATGAATAATAATAATTTATTAAATTCAAAATAAAGAATAATTTATATTGGTGGAAAGCTGAGAATCTCCTTTAAAAACCCTTTTCGTTTCATCAATTTTGGCTAAAAAAAAAGTCGTCAGCCACATGGGCCATCATATCACTTAAATATCACCACTTTTTGGCCCATCATGATCCTGCACATACCCACATGTGTCCTCACATGCGAGGTGGCATGATGATTTGATAGGGGTAGGGAATAATTACATGTTATGGCGAACATCCATATTAATTTACAACAATTAAATAAATGAACTAAAAGACAATTAAGATATAACAATTGATGCACACGTACCTGAATTCATGGAAGATTTATTGCAAATATTATGGAGAAAGTACCAGCCACTTTTAAAAAATCAGTTAAGCAATTAAAGAAAGTGGAGCAAAATGAGGTGGAATGTAACGAATTGAAGTGAAGTGAAATGATGATGGTGAGGTGGAAGAGAGAGAAAGGTGAAATGGATGGGTGGATGGGTGAAGAAGTGGACCACCATAGAAGTGGAAGTATTTATTATGACAAGTTACATACCTTAGTTAGCCAGAATGAGGGACACTAGGTCCACTTCCTTTGGCTGCAAGAAGTTTGGGTGTTGCATGCTGAGTGAATTGCTACAGGAACTCCTCCTTACAAGTTGGCTTGTGATACAATCTTAGGCGATGACCATTCACTAGCAACATAAATCTGACAACTCGTCAATGGTAGTGAGTTGAACAACCCCATTAGGAAATACTTCAACAACCTCATATGGTCCTAGCCACCTTGTTTGCAATTTTCTTGCATTATCTTGATACCTTGAGTCACAAAGCAGTGCCCAATCACCTGGCTGGAATTTCTTATCTTTGATTAGTTTGTCATGCCATTTTACTCTCTAATTTTGCACTACCTCTGTGTGATGCAAATTTTCCTTCCTCATCTCATCCAAAGCATTTAGCTACATGTTTCTATCCCTTTGTGCCCTAGAGATACCTATTGATGGTGTTTTTATCCACTTCTCAACATAGGTAATGCATAGGTGCATCACCTCTCTTGAAAGACAATCTTCCACAATCAAATTCTAGAACACTATCCTAAGGTCTGTCGAATGTCAGGTCTTGACAGTGCTTGGAATATCTCAGTTGATTTATGTGATTTGCTGGAATCACAAGGTGGACTTACGGATGAGTCACAAAGTGGGAAATTTGGATCAACAAATGGAGTTTTTAAGATGGGAGAGTTGTGCGTTTACTGCAAGTTCAAACAACAGTCTTGAACTCCATTTTATCATTGGATTTAGCTTTATAATATGCAATGAACCTTGCCTAAGGTTACTTATTAAAAAAAAAGAAAAAAGGCAGGGAAGAGAAAAGGTTCCTAGATCTGAAACTACAAATGAACAGTGATCATGGAGGCTGCTACAGTAGACAAACTCCCTAAACTGGGTTTTGTTTGGCCAAGAGAAACCTACAGCTACACAAAACCAGTGCAATCTTCTAAGGACTACAATTTTTTCAGTTTGCATACACACATCATGAACATGCAAATGAACTAAGTTGCAACACTCAAATAAAGAAGCCCAGGCTAACTTTGCATAGCAGCTTGTCATCAACAAGTGCCAAAAGTATGGGTTGAAAGCTCATCAAATTGTGTAACATTAAACACCATCATCACTTCCATTCAAGAAACTAACAACTAAAACTAACTTGGAAGGTAGAACCATGCACACATAATGAGAAAACTCAAAAAGTAACACCCATAGATCATGCAATGCTACTTTCTATTGCTGCAAAATGTTTTTACAACTGCTCTCCAACCCTTACAAATGAGGGGAAGACCCTTATTTATAGTTTTCCAAAACCCGAATGAATGGCTAGGATTGAATTACATTGTGTGGCCCAGATTCAATTACATTAGGGCTCCACCTACCCCACAATATTCAGTAATTTAAAACACATCTTTTTTCTTTTTTCCTATTTTGTCTTGTAGTGGCCAGTCACTGTAGCAGTTTTTTCTTCTAGTTGATTTCCCCTTTACTGTAGCTGAAACTGCCTGAAAGTTGCCTCCTCTCAATGGACTTGCAATATTCTTCATTGGATCAAATGGGTCAGTCGACGATTGGCATCAATGGATTGGTTGCCCCTGATTCAGGCAGACAACCCCCAAAGATCATCATCATCTGGTGAAAAGTAGGATAGCCCCCCTTGCTTTTTGTCATTGACTTCCTTGGCATAGGCCTTCTTTTGATGCCATCTCTATTGATATGCACCACGAGGAAAGGTGGGCATAAAATGAATGGTGATAGGAGCCACATTCTTTTCCTTGTTCAACTTTCTCAATGGGCCTCTCGATAAACCCGCAGTAGGCTTCTTGAAATCGGAATGTTGTTTTTTGGAACGTTGTTTTGAAAAGGGTGAACAAGGCATGGCAACCCGGATGGTATTCTCGACTACAAATTTGGATAAGATCCAATTTTAGCATCTGGGTCGAAGTCCATTTTCAAATTAGAGGAGTGCTTGGACGTTCCAGAGACAAGAGGCCGAAATGTCATTCTAGAAATGTTGTTTTGAAAACGGCGAACAGAGCATGGAACTCCGGATGGTATCTCCTAGCTGCAAATTTGGAATTTGAAAGGTCGAGGGAGGATAAGATCCAATTTTGGCATTTGGGTCAAAGTCCATTTTCAAATTGAAGGGGCACTTGGATGTTCCGGAGACAAGAGGTCGGAATGTCGTTCTGGAAATGTTGTTTTGAAAACGATGAAGGGTGATCCCACAAAGCTAGTTTACAATTTCTGAGAGGAACTGATTCTTGCTAAAATCACATATTTTTAGAAAATATAACTATTTAATCCTTTAAAATTTCTATTTTACGGATTCCAATTGAAGAGGTTTCGATCAAACCACCTTAGATCAAACCCCCTTGGATAGAACCTCGCTAGTTTTAAACCATACCTATAAATGAGTCTCCTTTACACCTATCAAAATGCTGATAAAAAATCACTTTTGATTTACCTTTTGGGGGATCAAATGAATTCATTTAAAATTTATTTTAAATTATTATGGTAGTCCTCAAAATGATCTATCCCACAAATATAATTTTAATATTTTTTGGTTTTATTATGTATGTGTTTTTTTAGTTTTATTAAACATGGGTTTTTCACCAAAAATCAAGTTCTCTGTTTTTCACATGTGGAAAAATAGAAAATTATCAAAATAATTTTTTTTTAAATATTTTCATGTTGGGTATTGATTTCCTTGATCCATTAAAAAAAAAAAGAATTTCGATACATACAAAAAAAGTTATGTTGTATACAGTTTGCCTATGTCTGAATTGCAAATGGTTTGACTTCAAAACTCTATTAAGGGAAAAATATTCAATAAAAAACTATGAGACCAAATGAAAGTGCTAGATATCGTACTTACAAATCTAAATTTGAAAAAAATAGAATTTTATCCTTCATACAAAAAATATTATGTTGTATACGGTGAGCGTTACTTTTTAAAAATGTTGTTTTCTGAAAAAAACTAGTTTTCGTGGGAGATGGAAAAATAAGTACAATCTTAGTCCAAAAATTTTGAAAAAATAATTTTTAGAATCTTCAAAAAAAATGTAATGAGACTCTAGTTTGCATCATCTTCAAATTTCACACAGTTTAGCCGCTATAGGTGCTCGAATGTGAAGATTTAGTTAAAAATAATAATTTCAGTGTCCAGTTTGACCAAAAATTGTAAACCACTATTGTGGGTTCACCCTGAACAAAGCATGGAACTCTGGATGGTATCTCTTGGATGAAAATTTAGAATTTGAAAGGTACAGGGAGGATAAGATCCAATTTTTGCATCTGGTTCGAAGTCCATTTTCAAATCGGAGGAGCACTAGTATGTTCCGGAAACAAGAGGTCGGAATGTCGTTCTGAAAATGTTGTTTTGAAAACGATGAACAGAGCATGGAACTATAGATGGTATCTCCTAGCTGAAAATTTGGAATTTGAAAGGTTCGAGGAGGATAAGATCCAATTTTGGCATCTGGGTCGAAGTTCGTTTTCAAATCGAAGGAGCGCTTGGACGTTTCAGAGACAAGAGGCCGGAATGTCATTCTGGAAATGTTGTTGCAGGAATGCTGTTTCAGAAATGTTGTTTTGAAATTTTCAAAACTTCTTGAAACTTAATGAAACCTTGGCAGTTCGCTTGGGCACCACAAAACATCCCAAATCCATAGGAAACCTATCTCCAAAGTCAAAAATGAATGAAAAAGAAGAACCAAGCGAGGGGGAAGGTGAAGCCCGAAAAACCCAAGACTTAGCCATTTTTAAAATTTAGGTGTGAAATATGGTCAGCCAAAAATGAGACTTTGAAGGGCGCGTTGACCAACTAGGACACCAAAATGAAGGGCACACAAAATGAGGCGAGAGCAAAGTAGCCCGTCGAGAGTGAAAAAAGAGGGTTCCTACCTACGGCGGGGCGTGTGTGAAAAATATGCACAACAAATGGCAACTCACTAGGGGAAATGCTCTAAAGCATTTCGATGACAAACATGAATCACAAACCCAGAATCTCTGGTTCCAACCTTCATGCTAGGGAAAACAAGCCAAACATTCAACTAAAAGATCAAAACCACTAGTTAACCCAACCTTCAATATGCTGAAAATCCAAGTGTGTGCAATTGCGTTAATTCCCATCCTTCAGTTGTTGCAAGAACCCAAGCTCCATCAAGTTAAGCTACATAGTTTATTCTAACTCCAAAAGCATCTAAGACATTGTCTTGCTACCATTCAGGCATCCATATCCCCGATGAGGTTGTCGCTGTGATTCTCTCGAACATTGCTTTACTGTCGGTCGAGCGTCCATAGCCCCGGTAGAGTTGCTCGTATACCCATGAAAAGCTGAATTTCTCTTCTTTTTATTTTCAATATTTTTCTTTCTTTCTTTTGTTTCTTTTCTCTTTTCAATTCTTTTATTTCAACTTGCAAGCAATGAAGCTCGCACTCAGGGCTAAGAATCACAGTCGCGTTGGAGAAATTTTTTAGATTTTTCACTTAACTAGACTTCACAAAGGACCTACAGTGACCATCAATTCCTTAAAATATGTGAAAGATATAAGATTCTAGAATACTTCAAAATCAGACCAACCAACGACTTATCCACTTTGAATCAAACATCTATATCACTTGATACTAACAGAAGATCCTCACCATACACTCCAAAAACTCGATTAGAGTTTGACAAAGAAATACATAAAACAACCCCAGGAAATAAGAATGGTTGTTGTGTGCACAAATGTGCCAAGCCAAAAGCATAGGGACCCCAAGCAAAGCAGCAACAAAGTGAGAGAAAACAAAAGAAAACACCAAAACCAACTAAAGCGGAACAACGAAGAAACTACTCTAAATCAAGAAACCTACAATAAACAAACTAACCTAACAAAGCAGGAAAAAAAAGTATTTACAAGAAACCTACACTACTCAAAACAAGTTATGTATAAATATATTTACAAAGAACTATGTTCGGGTAAGGTGAGCTGACACTCATGCCCATCGGATTTCACAATGCATGTACAAGCAAACAGGCAACGTTATAGTTCTCAACCATGCAGATTTATCCTTATGTTCAAAGAAAATAAATTCAATATGGCAACATTCAAATTTTGCCCCAACATCATGAAGAATCAACAATTGAGGAGGCTCATTAAACCCGTGATTAATCCATAAACACGTCCATTTTTTCTCATTCCCATAATCAAAATGATAAGTGCAGCTATGAAAATTAACAGGAGCAAGGAAGGATAAAACCTGGATTTCATCACATGGAGGTGGCAGCATTTGACAATCAAGAGAAAGCACTGCATCGTCAATCTTTGCATCAACAACCTTGAGTAGGCATGGTGGAGGGTGAAACACTTTAGACATTAAGCTTGCATAAGGCTGGGAGAATGGGGCAGCAAACACCTCTTTTGATCTACGTATGGGATCCACAGGCTCCATTGGCAGTTCTTCAAAAAGAAGTACTTCTCCACATTGATCATTTGCAAACTTGGGATCCACTTGATTGTTGTCTTGAAAAGGCAGCACATTGTCCCATCTCCTTTCCCAAGTGTCGACCTTATCTTCATGATGCTCAGTGTCATGGGATGATGATATGTACAAATTTTTCCTATTGTAGCCATTTGAATATGAAGGAGGATCAACAACGATCATGGAGGAAGGACTTCAAGTTGCATCTTGTAGTCGACCAGGTGCTTCATCTTTGTTGGCAGCTATCTCAGCACCCCCACCTTTGTCTTCTTCTCTTTCTTTTTCATGCATCTCATCATGACATTCACTCATTTCCCCTTGTTCACTATTCCTGTAAATGGAGAAGGAACCCCTCTCCCAATTTGGAAACTCTAGTGCATCACCATTCAAAGGTTTAAGGAGTATGTCTTCATCGCTACTGTCTTTTGGGATCTGCTCTTCCTCGGCATGAGCATACCTCCGCAGTACATATCCCAATGGAAATAAGTCATCAATTGATGGTACCTCATTAAGGGGGGGAAAAATTACCATGTGATTTTCCTCCAAAGACTCACCATAAAGCCTATCGTCCATGGTGCACAAATGCTCTTGAAGAGGGAGAAATTCTTGATGACTAGTGGACAACCTTCCTATTTGATCTAATTCATCGCTCGAAAGCACGAGAGTGTATTGTTGTCCTACTTCCATTGTTGTCCCAACATCCTCCTGAGGACTGCCTTCAACTAAGTCATTACTTGGCTCGGGCTCTTGATCTTCACATTCCATCTGGGTAGCAAGTAGAGGATGTGGTGTACTTGGTTGCCTCGATTGTTCTTTGACTTGCTTCATGGCTTTTGGCACAGTTCACATGTGAACTCAGAGTGGGATGAATCATGGAGCCTGCACCAATTTGGTAGTAGCAATACCTCCAAATCCACTTGGTATTTCAGCTCTGACCAATCCTTTGCTAATCTGGAGACAAGCTGGTCATATCTTTCCACTACTAGGTCCTCATCATCACTTGAAAAATAAGCTTGATGGTAGACAACCGTGGCGAGTGGTTGTTCCCACTCAAAAATTTTATTTTCATATTCTCGATCACTATCATTTATGAAGGAGAGGTCTTCCAATCTGATTTCGGTTATGGCTTCATCATCATTTTTTGTTGTCCCAAGGCTGTCAACCTCTTCCTCTTGCTGATTTTTAGCATCTTCATTGGCTGCCCCAACATATACTGCTGCAAAATTCATTGATTCATCCTCAACTACCAATGGATCCTCTTCCTAAGTGGAGGACTGCCCCTTACTGGTGAAGGAGAGGCTTTCCAACTCCATTCTTAGTGAACCTTCACCAAAGCTTTTTGTTGTCCCCAAAAAATCAGCTTCTCCTTGATTTTCAGCTTCAATGTTTGTTGTCCCAGTACTAGTTTGTGGTAGATTTCCTAGTTTATCTTGAAGGTTTTGTCCTCTAGATGTTGATAGATTTTCTCCCTCATGGGATGACTCATTCTCCTTGACATTTGGATGCTCCAACTTGCTCAAATTGCCTTTGACTTGGGTGATGATGTTTGCACATGAAGGACAAGTAAATTCTGAATGAGGTGCATTGTGAAATCTGCACCAACTTGGCATTAGTGCTTCCTCCAATCTTGGTCCGTCTTTGCTGCCCAAACACTCTTGGATCAGCTCTTCAAATGCCTTGGCTGCTATGGTTGTCAATTCTTCCTCTGGGTCTGCAAGGGCTAAAGGCTGATATATTTCCCAAAAGGGAATCTCTCCTTACAAGACTCTTTCAATTTTGCTCAAGAAGGTTAGACACTCTAGTTCATTGTGCCTGTGGGTTCCATGAATTCTACATCTATCTGCTAATGCAAACTACTGCAATGGCCTCTTCAATCTCCTATTTAAATTTGCATGTAGTTGAGCGATGTTGATTTGCACATGCTGCTCCATTTCAACTCAGCTTCTTTTTGCCTTCAAAATTTTCTGATTTTATGTTTCAGCATTAAAAGAGATCTCTCTATCTCAGATTTCTTCTTTGAAAGTGTTTTTATCAACATCCAACACTCAGCTTTGTAGCCTCAACATGTCAAGCCCTCCTTCTAGTGCCAGTTCTGTTGATGGTGTTTTTATACACTTCTCAACATAGATAATGCATAGGTGCATCACCTCTCTTGAAAGACAATCTTCCACAATCAAATTGTAGAAGACTATCCCAAGGTCTCTCGGATGTTAGGTCTTGACAGTGCTTGGAATATCTCAGTTGATTTATGTGATTTGCTGGAATCACAAGGTGGACTTACGAATGAGTCACAAAGTGGGAAATTTGGATCAACAAATGGAGTTTTTAAGATGGGATAGTTGTTGTGCATTTGCTGCAGGTTCAAACAACAGTCTTGAACTCCATTTTATCATTGGATTTAGCTTTATAATGTGCAATAAACCTTACCTAAGGTTACTTATTAAAAAAAAAAAGAAAAAAGGCAGGGAAGAGAAAAGGTTCCTAGATCTGAAACTACAAATGAACAGTGATCATGGAGCCTGCTACAGTAGACAAACTCCCTAAACTGGGTTTTGCTTGGCCAAGAGAAACCTACAGCTACACAAAACCAGTGCAATCTTCTAAGGACTACTATTTTTTCAGTTTGCATACACACATCATGAACATGCAAATGAACTAAGTTGCAACACTCAAATAAAGAAGCCCAGGCTAACTTTGCATAGCAGCTTGTCATCAACAAGTGCCAAAAGTATGGGCTGAAAGCTCATCAAATACTATAACATTAAACACCATCATCACTTCCATTCAAGAAACTAACAACTCAAACTAACTTGGAAGGTAGAACCATGCACACATAATGATCAAACTCAAAAGGTAACACCCACAGATCATGCAATGCTACTTTCTATTGCTGCATATTTTTTTTACAACAGCTCTCCAACCCTTACAAATGAGGGGAAGACCCCTATTTATAGTTTTCCAAAGCTCGAATGAATGGCTAAGATTGAATTACATTGTGTGGCCCAGATTCAATTGCATTAGGGCTTCACCTACCCCACAATATTCAACAATTTAAAACAAATATTTTGTCTTTTTTCCTATTTTGTCTTGTAGTGGCCAATCACTATAACAGTTTTGTCTTCTAGTTGATTTCCCCTTTACTATAGCTGAAACTACCTAGAAATTGCCTCCTCCCAATGGACTTGCAACATTCTTCATTGTATCAAATGGGTCAATCGATGATTGGCATCAATGGATTGGTTGCCCCTGATTCAGGCAAACATCCCCCAAAGATCATCATCATCCGGTGATAAGTAGGACAACCCCCCTTGCATTTTTTCATTGACTTCCTTGGCATAGGCCTTCTTCTGATGCCAGCTCTATTGATGTGCACCACAAGGAGAGGTGGGAATAAAATGAATGGTGATAAGAGCCACATGCTTTTCCTTGTTCAGCTTTCTCAATTGGCTTCCCGACGGACCCGCGGTAGGCTTCTTGAAACCGAAATCGAGAGGTCGGAATGCTATTTTAGGAATGTTGTCTTGAAAAGGGCAAACAAGGCATGGCAACCCAGATGGTATCTCTTGGCCGCAAATTTGGAATTTGAAAGGTCTAAGGAGGAGAAGATACAATTTTAGCATCTCGGTCGAAGTCCGTTTTCAAATCAGAGGAGCGCTTGGACGTTCCAAAGACAAGAGGCCGAAATGTCGTTCTGGAAATGTTGTTTTGAAAATGGCGAACAAAGCATGGAACTCTGGATGGTATCTCCCGGCTGCAAATTTGGAATTTGAAAGGTCCGGGAAGGATAAGATCCAATTTTTTCATCTGGGTCGAAGTTCGTTTTCAAATCGAAGGGGCACTTGGACGTTCCAGAGATAAGAGGTCGGAATGCCGTTCTGGAAAGGTTGTTTTGAAAACGGTGAACAAAGCATGGAACTCCGGATGGTATCTCCCAGCTACAAATTTTGAATTTGAAAGGTCCGGGGAGGATAAGATCCAATTTTGGCATCTGGTTCGAAGTCCGTTTTCAAATCGAAGGAGCACTTGTATGTTCCAGAAACAAGTGGCTGGAATGTCGTTCTGGAAATGTTGTTTTGAAAATGGCGAATAGAGCATGGAACTTCAGATGGTATCTCCTGGCTGCAAATTTGGAATTTGAAAGGTCTAGGGAGGATAAGATCCAATTTTGGCATCTAGGTCGAAGTCCGTTTTCAAATCGGAGGAGCACTTGGATGTTCCAGAGATAAGAAGTCAGAATGTTGTTCTAGAAATGTTGTTGCAGAAATGTTGTTTTGAAAATTTCAAAGCTTCTTGAAACTTAATGAAACCTTGGCAGTTCACTTGGGAACCACAAAAAATCCCAAATCTATAGGAAACCTATCTGCAAAGTCAAAAGTGAAGGAAAAAGAAGAACCAAGCGAGGGGGAAGGCGAAGCCTGAAAAACCCAAGACTTAGCCATTTTTAAAATTTAGGGGCAAAATATGGTTAGCCAAAAATGAGACTTTGAAGGGCACGTTGACTAACTAGGACACCAAAATGAGGGGCACACAAAATGAGGCGAGAGCAAAGCAGCCCGTCGAGAGCGAAAAAAGAGGGTCCCTGCCTACGGCGGGGGGTGTGTGCAAAATATGCACAACAATACCCATCCCCAAGTCCACTGTAGTCCTAAGAGTCTTATGCTCAAATTCAATGGGAATCATATTTTTCTTTCCAAACATCAGCTCAAATGGAGTGAATCATGTAGTTGTTTTCCATGTAGTTTTGTAAGTCCAAAAAACTTATGGTAGTCTGCTTGCCCAATATTTTCTATGGATAGCCACTGTTTTGGTCAGAATGGCTTCAATTTCTTGGTTGGTCACCTCAACTTGACCATTTTCCTGGGGATGATAAGGAGTAGACTTCCTATGCCTAATTTTGTACTCATTAACTAGTGTTGTAAAAATGGTTGAAGTGAATTGAGCCCCTTGATCAGTCACTATCTCTCTTGGAACTCCATACCATGTGAAAATTTCCTCATAAAGAAATTTTGCAACCTTATTGTCTCTTGCATGCTTCATGGCCTTAACTTCTACCCATTTTGTTACATAATCAGTGCATACCAAGATATAAGATTTACCATGTGATGGAGGATCAATGGCCCCAACAAAGTCCAATCTGCACTTATCAAATGGAGTGATTACTACCTGGGGGTAAAGTGGCATTTCATCAGATTTGGTTGGTCAGCCCATCCTCTAGAATCTATCACACTTCCTTTTATATCTCCCTGCATCCTTGTGGAGTGTGGGCCAGTAACATCCTGTGTTCAAAATCTTCATTGTTGTCCTCTTGGCTGCAAAATTCCCTCCATAGGATTCATTGTGACATGCATTTAAAATGGCATATGTCTCATCTTCCATCACACATCTCCTTATTGCATGGTCTGGTCTAGTGTAAAACAAACATCCAACAACCCATGAGAAATGAAAATATTTTTCAATGAGCACCCTCTTCTCTTTTGGAGAGAAGTGAGGAGGAACTCTCTTTGTGACCAGGTAATTAGCTATGTCAGCATACCAGGGTGCCTGCACACTGATGGAAAATAGATGCTCATCAGGGAAGGAGTCATCTACAACTTGGTTGTCCTCCGATGTAGTCATCTTTGAAAGAAAATGTGCAACAAAATTGGCCTTCCCTAGTTTATCCACAATGGTCATGTTGAACTCCTGCATCAGAAATAACCATCTTGTCAACCTACCTGAAATCAAAGGTTTATTCATGAGGTATCTAATGGCTACATGATCAGTGTGCACAAAGATCTGGTAGCCAGTTATGTAGTGCTTGAATTTTTTTAGTGCATAGATCACTGCTAACATTTATTTTTCTATCACTATATAGTTGAATTCAGCTCCTTGAATATTTTTGCTGACGAAGTAAATAAAATTTTCAATGACTCCTTCTTTTTGTCCTAGGACTACTCCTAGAGCATAGTCGGATGCATCAGTATGGATGTGAAAATGAAACTCCTAATTAGGTCCCTTGAGTATAGGGGCATGAGTTAAAGTTGTTTTCAAATCAGAAAATGCCTTGTCACAGTCTGTTGTCCATTGAAATTCCACATCTTTAGTTAGGAGAGTATACAATGGTGCTGCTATTTTGCTAAAGTCTTTGATGAACCTCCTATAATAACCTTCATGTCCTAAGAAACTCCTAACATCTTTTTGTTTTGTAGGGATAGGAAGATTGGTGATCACCTCAATCTCGATAGGATCAACTTGAATTCTTTTGTGAGAGATGTAGTGGCCAAGAACTACACCTTCCTGCATCATCATGCAACACTTTTCAATATTTAAAGACAGATTGTGCTCTTCACATCTCTGTAGAACTCTCTTGAGATTTTCCAATGCTTCATTGAAATCAGCACCATAGGTAGTGAATTCATCCATATAGATTTCCATGCAATCAAGAGAGATATATGAAAATATGCTAATGACTGCCCGCTGAAAAGTTGCAAGAACATTGCATAAGCCAAATGGAAGTACTGAGTAGGAATAGGTCCCCCATGGATAGGTAAAGGTGGTCTTCTCCTAGTCCTCTGGTGCAATTTGTATCTGGTTGTAATCACTGAATCCATCTAGAAAAGAAAAGTATTGCTTTTCTTGCAAGTGAGTCCAAAACTTGATCTATGAAAGGTAAGGGAAAATGGTCTTTTATGGTAGTATCATTAAGTTCCCTGTAATCAACACAAACTCACCACTTCTCTCCTTTTTAAGGCACAATCACCAATGGGGACACCCACTGGCTATTTGAGATGGGGTAGATAAATCCTACATCTAGCAATTTTTGTAGATCCCCTTTTACTATTTCTCTCAATGCAAGGTTAATTCTTCTTTGTAGCTGCCTCACTGGTGTAAAATTATTTCTTATATATATCCTATGAGTGAAAATATTAGGGTCCAATCCATTCATATCATGATAATCCCATGTAAATGCACACTGGTGGGCCCTTAGCAATTTTTCCAATGACAACTATTGTTCTTCACTCAGTTTGTTGTTAACATTTAAATATTTCCCTTCTGATACTTGTACTTGTGTAGTTAACTCTACCATAGATGCTTCACTAATGTTTGGTACCTTGAGTTCATATGGAAAAAATGTATGAGACACACCTATTTTTGCAGGAAATTTGGCTGCAAAAAGAGTGATTGTAGGAAGAGCAGTTGCAGGAAGAGCAGGCAGGAGTGTCTTCACTGTTTCAGCAGAATCGAATGCATGAGAGGATGATGCTTCCTCTATCTCATAATGGTTCTGAATTATGTTAGACAATACTTCATCGTCATCTTGAAGTTGCATGAAAGGACTTCTACTAAACATCATAAACTATGCCACATAATTAATTTCCTCTGCCTCTTCACCAACATGTGGCCATACAGGATCATTCTTATCATGGGAGGGTTGAGCAGGAGGGTAGAGAGCAATATTTTTGGTTCTCTTTCTATCAGAAATGGTCAAGTCTCATGTCCAACATCCAATATAAGCATCTATTGTTGCTAACCATGTCCTTCCAAGAATAATGGGGTACCTGCCTAGTGTGGCCTTAGAAGAAAGAATCATAAAATTTGTTGGGTACTCCCAAGAGTCTACAGTTACCACAAGATGCTCTACTATCCCATCAGGCTTAATAGTACAACTATCAGAAAGTTGCAAGACAATAGGAGTAGGTCTCCTACCTGCAATATTTATTTGTTGTAGGATGTCCTTAGTCATCACATTTATCGTTGCTCCCAAATCAATCAGAACATTCTTTATTTGGATTCCATTTATAACAACTCCTACCATAGGACTCCCTGGGTCATTATATTTGGGAACAGTCACTTTCCCAAGCATGATTTCAGCCAACTATCCCACCACATGGACCGTAGTGGGGTCTTTCTTCTTCCTTCCTGGCTTCTTAAGGCATGCTTCCTTGATTGCCTTGCCATATATGGGAATATATTTTATGGCTTGAAATAGAGGTATTTGGAAACATATATGCTTCAAATGATCTAGAATGTCAAAATTTGTGTCCTCATTTTCTTCCTTTTGTTTCACAATTTCCAACCTCTAGGGAAATGGTGGTTCTGGTTCAGTGTGCCTGACTGAAACTGGTTCAAGATTTTTAGGTGCACCTGGTTGAATGGGGACATTCAGAGGCTCCTCTTCCTCCATAGGAAGCTCAGCGATGATGGGTGTGGAAGGAGATGGAAAAGTAGTTCCTGAATGTAAGCGAAAGTTACTTACACTCACAACATATGTAGGGAATTGATTTGGATCAACAGAGTATACCAGTTGCTACTGTGGTTTATTATTTGGTTAGGTGTGGGCTGGGCTGGTAGCTGAGTAGGTTTAGGTACATTTTAATTTGAACTAGTAGGAGGAGACATTATAGCAGGTTATTGAGGCTGAGAAGGCAGCTGCATGTAATTGGTTGTTTGGTTTAGCCATTGTTGTCCTCCCCTCCTTTGGGATGTTTGTTGCTAGTTTCCTTGAGGTGGTTGCCAATTCCCTTGAAACTATTGCCAATTCCCCTGGGATTCTTGCCACTAGGGTGGAGAATTTAGATAATTGGACTAGGCATTTGGAGGGTTATTCCAAGGTTGTGGTGGATATCCTCCATAAGTGGATAGATATGGGGGTTGCCATTGGTTACCATATGAATAAGAATTAAAATATGGCCTAGCAAAAGATAACAGATTTGATGGCATACCTTGTCTTGGGGCCCATTGCATCCTTTGTGCAAAAAAGTAGACTTGATCTTCTTCACCTTGGATTGGCTTGAACTCAGGTGCCATCTTGTTGTCAATATTAGCTATCATCTTGCATCTACAGTCCTTCTTCTTTTGTCTACAATGGGGGCAATATTTTTCCAACATTGTCTCTGCCTCCTCTTGTTTCTTCTTGTCCTGAAGTGTATCCAACTGAGTAGCTAGATTGTTTATGATGTCTTTCTTGAAGTCTATCAGTAAGTGAGTAATCTCCATCCTTGAAACTCCAATAGTAGATGACTTACCCATGGAAAATTGGTAAGTTATCCCCTTCTTTGAAGCTGCCCTAGAATAGTTCTGACTTATCTTCTTGATGTCCTCCCAAGGAACTTGGGTGATATCTCCTCCTCCCATCAAGTCCAAGGCATTTGTGCAACTGTCATTAATTCCTCTCAAGAAAAACAACTTATGTGATTCTTCATAGAGTGTATGGTGTGGAGATTTCTATACGCAAAACACAAACCTTGAAATATAATCTTCTAGGCTCTCATCCTCCTTTTGTTGCATCCTAAAAATGTCACCTCATCTCATGTCAGTGCCCTTGCAATATTCCTTTTATTTATCAAGGAATTTGGTCTTCATGTCCTCCCAAATCTCCACAGTATCTTTGCCTAAGCTCATGAACCATCTTAATGCAGCTTCTTTCAAGGTGGCAAGGAATAGCTTAAGTTGGTGGGCATCAATGGTATAGTCATAACTCTTACAAATTATATCAAACTCGAACAAAAATGTATCAGGATCTTCTGTGACAATTCCATAGAACTTAGGAAGAATTGACGTAGGGATATTTTTGAGGTTGTCTACTTCATTCTGATGAGAAATGGGGAAAGGAAAAGCTAGTTGGTTAGGTTTTCTTTTATTTGCATCACTCATGCCTTCCTGATGAAGTTCCAAAGCAAAGGGGTTCTCAATAAGATTTTGATCTTCATAGGAAGCTTCAGAAGTGGTCAGATCTGGAAATGTATCAGCAAAGAGGTGAGTCTCTTCTTTTTCATCTCTAGGTAGGTTCTGATACTCAATTATCTGGAATAGATCAGGATTGTTAGGAAGGAATCTCCCATGAGCATCTCTTCTCCTTTCTCTATGCATACGGTATCAACTCACTATCAGCTAAATCACACAAAAAATTGGCAAAATAATAGGGGGTCATTACTTCCTAAATGAGGGGTATACTAAGAACAACTTCCAAAAACATTACAGCAAGAAAACTATCAATGACTCCAAAGAACATCCTAGTTTGACACCATCCTTGACAATGGCGCCCAAAATGTCGACCTCCCACAATGATTCAACAACTAAGACCTTACAGTTGTGATTCAAATATTGGACATCTAACCTAAATAGCTATCTCAAGCATCATGAACGTGCATTTAACTTGTTAAACCAGGGATGTAAAATTGAAATGGGTCAGCATTGTATGTGCACTAGGGATCCAAAGTAGCCACATTCATCCTACAACTAAGAAAGACATAATGTTGAAAGTAAATTGCTTGGAAGGGAATAACATAAGTATTGAGCATCAACCAATAACTATACTAAGCTGAAATTCATAACAAAAATGAAAATCTGAATGAACAAAAAAGAAACTACTATGTTTGCTTTGGCTGCAAGAACAGTCATAGAATGGAATTCTAGTGGCTATAGGAACAAACAATGCAGACAATGTTGGATTCTTAACTAGTTATTGAATAGAAAATAACAACTAAAATAAACTAAGGTACGAGATGGAATACTCACCAAGTGGGCCCCCTTGGATGAATATCCCCTAAAACTAATGTAAACTCAAATGCACAAACTTATAACTTCATTTCATTCATTGAAAAACATGATTACAATCGAGCAACATGATTGTATTACTGAAAAAACTTAAGAGTGTGAGTATATCATCAGATTGAGCAACCTCTGATTCGAACCCTCGAAGGAGAATCAAAGGCTTATTTATCTAATCACCTAGCAAGGCGGTAAAATCCCATAGATGCGGAGGACACCACATTAGGGAAAGCACAGAAAGTGGAGAGGCGACTATGCATGCACAAAATCTGTCATGCATGTTTGTCTTAACGCGGATTTGGCACAACAATAACGCTTATATTTTCCCAATAATAATTAAGACCATTACAAGGCGGTTACAATTTGATTTGAATGAGGAATCTATCCATTGTCGAGAGCCTTTTCTCCATTAAATGGCCACCTTGTTGACCAGTATGGTGAAGGTCTAGCTGGCGAAATCTTCCTTAGCTGGAGGCCTCAAATTATATCTACATGACAATATTAGTATGCACAACAACTGCATATTTGTAACTATCTCAAAGCGACATTCATTAATCACATGCAAAATTAACAAAGATAGTTCTTATAGCATGCCAATATCATTAAAAGTTATGAAAATGAGCTTATGCCCAATGTCCAAGGTTTTAAGGAAATATCATAAAAAGATCGATATCCAAACATCAAAGTCTATGACAACTACAACAAATGGATAACAAACTCTATCAATAATTAGACCATAAACTAGACTCGTCAAAGAGTTGAATCCCCACTCAATATAAGTTATTTTGCATTTGCATATAATTTATTTTAGAAAGAAAATTATAAAAGATTATATGTTTGTGAACATTATATTAATCCCAACCTAGAATAGTATCTAAAGGGAGAATAATATCATTTTTGATAAAAACTAAACTCCTTGAATTTTAATAAGAAAATTATCGAAGAATGTAATAGAATTATGGAACCTTTATTCATGGGCACAAGCTTTTAAATAATACATGAAAATAGTGTTGGAAGGTTCGTGCCTTCATCCCCTTAGATAGGTTGGTGTTTGTCCAGCTTGTTGCTAATTCATGACATGGCTTAACCACCTCCTATGGATCTTGTATAAATTTGGCATTTGTATCGAGCGTTAATAGGTCAATCTTTTGGCACAACAAAAAATCCATTTGTAACAAATGGTATTAGAGTGAGGTCATGGGTTCAAATCCCATGGTCACATTGGGGGAATTGTTGGAAGGTTGGTGCCTTTGTCCCCTTGGATAGGTTGGTTCCTATCTAGCTCACCATAGATTCATGACATGTCTTAACCGCCTCTCGTGGATCTTGTACAAATCTGGTGTTTCTATCGAGTGTTAACAACATTAACAGGTCGATCCTTTGACGCAATGACAAAGTCATTTGTAAAAAATAGAATGATGGATGAACTAGATTCAATCAACTAGGCTTGCACATAGTAGGCTTAGAGGAAAAAAAGTGTGTAATAGGTTACAATCATGAACCTTTAATTAAAAATAGTATAGTGGACAAATAAATTTACATATTTATATAGTATGGAAAATTAGGGAAAGTAAAAAATAAAATTAAAGTGTGACAAATAAATGAGAATGCCAAATTTAAAATAATATATATTTTGTAGTACACATACGTAAATATAAAAATATGTGAAAATAATATTTTTAAAATATAATTTAATTTAATTTACATTTGATTTTAGAAAGAAAAAATAATAATAATAATAATTTTGTTAAATCAAATTTTATTTCAAATAGTACATTTTTAAAAATAATTTTCAGATGAACAAAACTAACGCACATCATGATTATTGTGTTTTTGTGTGAATAGAATAAAAAAGGAAGAAGTACATTAATACTAAAAAGTTATAAAGCAAATCAATCAATATTACTCACATGATGCAAATTGCTCTCTCGACGATACCAATGTAAATT
This sequence comes from Sequoiadendron giganteum, assembly GCA_007115665.2. Lineage (NCBI taxonomy): Eukaryota > Viridiplantae > Streptophyta > Pinopsida > Cupressales > Cupressaceae > Sequoiadendron > Sequoiadendron giganteum. The sequence continues at coordinate 624,337,783 of CM021100.1, forward strand.
TATTGAATTTCCACCTCTATCTGAAGTAAATCCCACATGTAAAGGCTGCAACATTTATTTGGTATTCAATCATTTATGAATCAGATTTTATATACACAATAAAAAATTGAAATATATTTGAAAGAATACAAAATCATGTTTTTTCCTTCTTGCTATTAATTTTTCCTTAATGAATTTACATTGATAAAATCTAAATAATATAGGATACTTCTTAATAGAGACTATCTATTGGGTAAGAAAGAAATGACCTGATGAATGTCTCCCATAAAATGCGATAGAAATAATAAAGCTTGAGTTAAATTATCTACAAATCCAAAGACTCTAAATTAGTCTCCAATAAAAGCATATATTTTACTTTAAAAAAATTATTGAGAAGAACCCAAAGAAGATATGAGAATAAAAAAGGGAAGCTTACATTGCTTTCCACGAGATTTATGCCCATAAGTTGCAAGTTGTGAAGTGTAATTTTTTATGGCTCCTTCAAGACACATCCCCTCTACTCCTTGTTCATTATGGCAATCCCCTATTTGCAACAATTTATTTTATTTTTGAAAAAATAATTAGTATCAATTAGATAAGTCTCTTATCTACATTTAATTAGTAACTCCATCATGAACAATATCATGTTACTTTAAGCTCCTTTGTTTATATATAGTGATATAATTATGAACTATTAATGTTACAATAAATATAACTAATTTCTTTGATTAAGCTAAGGAATATTGGTTGAAAATTATAAATAATATTTTAATAAAAAATAAAAGTAATTTTTTAAAATTCATTTTTGGATTGAATTTCAAATGGGGTTTCTCACTCTTATATCAAACCCTAAGGTTGTGTTCTTTATAGATTTTGTGTAATAGAATATGACAAGTGACAATCTTAATGTGTTGGATGGTATAGATTGTGTAGAGATATAGTCAACAAAAACTTTGATAACGAGCTTGTTAGATGTACAAGAGAGCTGAGAGGGTGGGGGAGCGGGTGAATTAGTTGTACATTAAAAAATAAAATCTCTATAGTAACTTTCAAACCCTTATCAAACTTTAAACCTTCATTAAGCATTAATAAAATGTAAACATGTGAAACAACAATGCAAACACAACCATACATAAGAGAACACTATATTTACATGGAAAAACCTAAGAAGAGAAAAACCATGGCGAGGATTAGCTCACATATATATGAATAAAAACACCGAATACAGTTAGACTCACTGCCCAAAAAAGAAGAAAGGCTCATTGCCAAGAAGAAAGAAGAATAAAAGAGACTCACTATCTCAGAGAAATAGGAAAAATCAACCATTGCAACTCTATGTCATCCACAACTTTTGGCTCATCGCCTCCAACATCTTCAGTTCACTACATCCAGAGTCATAGGAATTTAAGCTCATGCTCGGATCACCACACTTGATCACATTCACATCAACGGACTTGCACATCTCCAACAACTCACCTTGCATTTATACCATTCACAACCTAAAATATCTCAATTAGGTCGGCCTCAATGAAATATATGTAGCTCAAACATGCAACACCAAAATAGGCCAGTACCAAACACTTCCATAATGGAAAGAAGTAAAGGAGGAACATGTCAAGAGTTAACTAGGACCCAAATCTATATTAACACACTACTTATCACATCCACAAACAAAAAACAACCTTCGTAATTAGTGCTAGCACCTAGGTTAGACAAACCTGCACTAACACTAACAAGCGACCACATACATGCCTCTCCAAGTCTAGAAACAACATGTGGACCACACAACAACACCACATGACATCCAAAAATATTCCAACATCAACATATTACTCTACAACACTGACACAACCACTTGAAACAAGGAAGACTTTCATCCTACGCACCAAGATGCACTACCACTAAACTCCAACACAAGAATTGAACTTGTGGATCAACTCAACACCAAAAAATCCAAGGTAAAGTAGATATAGACAATATAAGCATGCTCCCAAATCCATAATATATAAAACAACAATGCAGAGAAATGTAGACAAATATCATTTCTCCCAGACAACCTTCTAAATAGACAGAAACTTTATCAAACACAACTTCTACTATCGCATGAACCAAAACCTGACACTTTGGATATAAAAAATTTAAACACATCTAATCATCATATCCAAACCACACAATATTATCTTCAACCATGAAGAAATGCAGAGCACAACATAAACACACCTCTGTCATACTGCACACTCTTTTACTCAAATTTTCTCAAAATCACTTAAAACGAAGTGAACTTACTGCAACTGCAAGACTTATCTATCACAACCATACAAGACATCAATGAAAACACCTTCTTATCAAACCACAACTCATCCATACTAGCAACAAAATAATGAAAACACCACCAACAATACCAACACTAACATTCTCCAACAATCTCCATACTATTGGCATCAATGACCAATTTTTTACATCAATGACAACACCAACAACATACTTGCAACAATCTCCCCCTTTGTCATTGATGGCAGCACCAACTCTGAAAAACCATCAACAATAAAAAATAAATATGAATTAAGCAACACTCCCCCTTACTAGGGTACACTTCAATCTCTCCCTTTACCTATGTTCTTTAGACACCATTTTCCCCCTATATGAGGATTTCTTCAACCATCACTCTCCCCCTATGTTTTTCAGATCATACTCCTCTTGTGAAATCAATTATTTCCTTGTTTTTTTCAAATTTCACTCTCTCCCCCTTTGACATCAATGGAAAAGGGCAACACCTACATACTTTACTTTGAGACCACTTGCACATCAGCAAGCAACTGCTCTCTCTCCACTACTTTACTACTGCACATTCTGCACTACTCATTCTTTATTGCTCCCATATTTTAGTTCTCTTCCCCTTAGGGGCATGAGATATGCTTCACCTAAATACACCAATCAAAAATATACTACCTACCCCCCTTAAGAGGTATGATTCAACATAATTCCAAGACCAAGAATGTATCTTGAAGTGTTTTCCTAGATAAATGCACCACTTATGCATCTAGTTGAAGGAAGGGGCAATAACCCCTAACTTCTACTAGAGATACTCAAAAGTATCTTTTAGAAGAGCCTTTGTAAAAACATTTGTAACTTGATCCTTTGTAGGAACATACTCCAACTTCACCTCATTCTATGTAACTTTTTCTTTTAGAAAGTTCAATACTAGATAGAGATATGTTTTGTGTTTGAATGCATTACCAAGTTCTTTGAAATATTGATAGCACTTGTATTATCACACAAGATAAAAATAGGTTCATCATATGATACTTTGATATCCTTCAGTGTCTGCTTCATCCACAACACCTGTGTGCAATATGATGTTGCTACGATACATTCTACCTCTACACTAGATAATGACACTAAATCTTGCATCTTACTCAACCAAGAAACCAATCTACTCCCAAGGAATAAAGCACCTCCACTTATACTTCTTTTGTCATTTGTACATCCTACCCAATCTACATCTGTCTATGCACTCAAAGAAAAATCAATATCCCTAGAATACCATAAACCAAATTTGGGAGTGTCCTTCAAGTATCTAAATATCCTTTTAATTCCTACAACATGTGATTCTTTGATATTTTCTTAAAATCTTGCCACAAGACAAATTGCATGCATTATATTTGATCTAGTAGCATTTAGTTATACCAGTCCACCAATCATTGATCTATACTTGCTCTGATCAGTCCTAGGAGATTCATCATTTTTTCTCAACTTACAACCAATAACCATAGAAGTACACATTTGTTTAGAATCCTCCATTCCAAACTTCTTCAACATTTCCTTGACATACTTTGATTGTGAAATGAAAATACCTTTTTCTATTGATTGATTTGTAACCCAAGGAAGAAATTCATTTCCCCACACATTGAAATTTAAAACTCTTTTTTCATCTCATCTGCAAACTTCTTGCACATACCTTAATTTCCTACAAAGATAATGTCATCCACATACACTATCATAATCAGGATTTTTTCTCCCTCAACCTTGAAGTAAAGGTTGATATCTGTAGTACATTTTCTAAATCCTTGTTGCAACAAGTACTTATCTAACCTTGCATACCAAGCTTTGAGAGCCTATTTGAGTCCATATAATGCCTTCTTCAACCTGTAGACCATATTAGCATCATTTGATAAATGAAAACCTTCTAGTTGTTTAAGGGTGATCCCACAATAGTGGTTTACAATTTTGGTCAAACTGGACACTGAAATTATTATTTTTAACTAAATCTTCACATTCGGGCACATATAGCAGCTAACTCGTGAGGAATTTGAAGATGATGCAAACTAGAGTCTCATCACATTTTGTCTGTATACTCTAAAAATATATTTTTCAAAATTTTTGGAATAAGATTGCACTTCTTTTTCCATCTCCCACGAAAACTATTTTTTGTTAGAAAACAACATTTTTAAAAAGTGACGCTCACCGTACACAACATAATTTTTTTTGTATGAAGGATATAATTCTATTTTTTTTTAGTTTAGATTTGTAACTACGATATCTAGCACTTTCATCTAGTCTCGTAGTTTTTTATTGAATATTTTTTAGTTAATAGAGTTTCGAAGTCAAACCAATTGTAATTCAAACATAAGCAGACTGTATACAACATAACTTTTTCTGTATGTATCGAAATTCAATTTTTTTTTTTTAATGGATTAAGGACATCAATACCCAGCACAAACATATTTAAAAAATAATTATTTTGATAATTTGCTATTTTTTCACATGTGCAAAACAAACAGCTTGATTTTTAGTGAAAAACCTATGTTTAATAAAACTAAAAAAACACATACATAATAAAACCAAAACATATTAAAATTATATTCATGGGATAGCTCATTTCAAGGACTGTTATAATCATTTTAAATAAATTTTAAATGAATTCATTTGATCCCCCAAAAGGTAAATCAAAAGTGATTTTTTATCAACATTTTGTTAGGTGTAAAGGAGACTCATTTATAAGTATGGTTTAAAACTAGTGAGGTTCTATCCAAGGGGGTTTGATCTAAGGTGGTTTGATCAAACCCTCTTTAAATGGAATCCATAAAATGGAAATTTTAAAGGCTTAAATCATTATATTTTCTAAAAATATGTGATTTTAGCAAAAATCAGTTCCTCTCAGAAATTATAAACCAGCTTTGTGGGATCACCCTTAATGTACACCTCTTCTTCAAACTCACCATTCAAAAATGTAGACTTGACATCCATTTGATATACCTTGAAGTCTTTATGTGCTACAAAAGCCAAAAAAATTCTAATAGCTTCCATCCTTTCCACCGGAGCAAAAGTCTCTTCAAAATCTATTCCTTCCATTTGTGAGTAGCCCTTACACACAAGTCTAGCTTTATTTTTGACACATTTCCGTCCTCATTAAACTTGTTCCTAGAAACCCACTTAGTTCCTATCACATTCTTATTTGTTGGTCTTGGGACCGATTCCCAAGTCTAATTCTTCTCAATCTATTCCAATTATTCTTTCATAGCCTTAATCCAATTCTAATCTTTGCATGACTCAGTCACTATTTTAGGTTCCACCTCTAAAATTAAACAAAACTTTACATGTTCCTCTATCATAGCACCTTTTCTTCTTTTCAACAAACCTTTTCTCTTATCTTCAATAATTTGATCTTCTAAATGATTCTTTTGCACATACTCAGGAGTATTAGGGATCTTTTCCAGAGCTTCTTCCTCTTCAATTGTCATCTCATTTTTTTCTTCATCCTTTTCGCCTTCGTTACAAGGGGATTCATCAAATTCATATCCTTGTATCAATACAAAACTCTGATTTGGTTCATCAACTTTGATACTTGCACTTTCAACAATCATCAACCTTTTATTGTAGCATTGATATGTTTTGCTTCTTGTAGAGAATCCAAGGAAGATTCCTTCATCAGATATTACATCAAACTTTCCTAGGTTTTCTTCATCTCTTCTGATATAGCATTTTCTTCCAAAAATTGAAATATTTCATAGTAGGAGGTTTTCCATACCTTAACTCATAGGGAGTCTTTGAACTATTTACTCTTTCTTGACCTTTGTTAAGAATGCAGGCTACAGTATGAATAGATTCTCTCCAATAGACATCCAATAGATTTTCTTCATTCATCATAGTCCTTGTTTCTTCTTGAACTGTTATATTCTTCCTCTCCACAACTCCATTCTACTGAGGAGTACTAGGAGCTGAAAAATGCCTCTTAATCCCATGATCTTCACAAAAATTGTTAAACTCATTGGAGGTAAACTCACCACCTTTGTCAAACCTCAAGAACTTGATTTTCACATCCATTTAATTCTCAACCATAAAATTAAATGGTTTAAACTTATCTATAGCTTCTGATTTTTCTTTGAGAAATGTCACCCAAGTCATTCTAGAATAATCATCAATCAAAAACATAAAATACTTGTCACCTTGAGAAATTCTTATTCTACAAGGTCCACATAGGTTTGTATGCGCCAACTCTGAAGGACCTATGGTAGAATATTCTTTAGTCTTGAACCTAACATTCCTTACAGATTAAATTGATAGGCTTTGTAATCTTTGGACGATCTCTCAAAGAATCAGTAGAACTGATCTTTTCTAGGCTGTCAAAATTGATGCGACCCATTATTTTGTGCCATATCTGACTTTCATTGATTTGAGACATAAAGCACTTAGAACCAATACCTTTGAGTTGATAAGCATTACCTTATGTCCTTTTTCCTATAACAACCATAGTTTCAAACCTCCCTTTTATGATTTCACTACCATCATCTTGAAACACCAAATTGTATCCTCTTCTACACATCTATCCTACATTGAGAAGATTATGTTGGAGACCCTTGACATAAAGAACATCATCTATTTTATGCTTTCCATCAAAACTAATTGAACCTTTTCTACAAATCTTAGCAGATGTATCATCACAAAATTTAACAAGACCACCATCATACTTCTGAAGTTTAACAAACTTACTCTTATCACCTGTCATATGATTTTGAGCATCCACTATCAATTACCCAGTAATTCCTCTCTTCTCTTGCATGAAAATTAGTCAATATTCTGACCTGTTATCGAAGCACTTTCCTTCACACATCTTTCATAATTAGTAGAATTAGTTCCAACATTTAAATTCATGAACAAGCATTCATCACTATCATCATCAAATACACCATTGTCTTTTTCAACATAATAATTGTTCTTGACAAATTTTCCTTTATGATCCTTATGTTTGTCATTTGAAACTTTAACTGGACATTTAGAAGCATAATGACCTATCTTTCCACAATTGTAGCACTTAAAGGGTAACTTACCTTTGTATTTTCTAGTGCCCTTTTTCAGTCTCCTTACAAAATTCCCTTCCACCTCATCAAGATCATCCAGATTTGATTCATCAACCTTCTCTACCTTGCAAAATTTAAAATAAGTTTCTTTCTTTGTAACATATTGACCAAACTCTTTCAATTCATAAGAAATTAAAGAACCAAACATCTGATCTTTAGAATATTGATCTAAATTTTGAGCTTCCTCAACAACAAAAAATTTAGAACTATAAGATTTAGCAAGAGTTTTTAATAAAATTTTCACTTCACTTTCTTCCAGCTTACCACCAAGACCATTGATGGCATTGACAACTTCATCCACTCTGAGCATGTAGGTAGTAATATCTTCATCTTTAGACATCCTTAGGGTTTCAAATTTGGCTTTGTAGTTCTGCATTTATTCACTTGCTTGACCTTCTCATCTCCTCCATAAATTCTCTCCAACTTTGTCTAGATCTCTTTTACAATTTTCAGACTTATCACCTTTCCAAGTTCTAAATCAGAAAGTCCACTTAATATAGCATTCCTTTCTTTGACATTGCTCTCATATTCCTTTATTTCATCATCATTTTTATGACCAACAACAATCATAGTATATCCTTTTTCAACTAATTTCTAGACACCAAACCCTAGAGAGACCAAAAAGGATTCCATCCTAGCTTTCTAGTAAGCATAATTCGTTCCATCAAACATAGGAGATTTGATACCCTTTCTATGTGTCATCTGGATCTACCTCAATCAGTTAAGCTTTCTCCAAGGAACCACAAATTTGATACCAATTGTTAGATGCACATGACAACCAAGAGGGGGGGTGAATCAATTTTACATTAAAACATTCAATCTCTCATTAACTTTCAAACCCTTATCAAACTTCAAAACCTCAATAAGCATTAGTAGAATGTAAAAATGTGAAACAACAATGCAAAAAAACCATGCACAAGAGAATACCAGATTTACGTGGATAAACCTAACCAGGGAAAAACCATGGTAAGGATTAGCTCACGTATATATGAATAGCAACACCAAATATAGTTAGGCTCATAGCCAAGGGCTCACTGCCCAAAAAATAAGAAAGGCTCACTATTGGGTGGCTCACTACCAAGAATAGAGAAGAATAAAAGAAATTGTTATAGAGATATTCACTATCTCATAGCAATAGGATAAATCTACCATTGCAACTCTATGCCATCTACAACCTTTGGCTCACTACCTCCAGCAAATTCAAGCACATTGTAAATGTAGACACCCTTCTTCTCACTGCATCTAGAGTCATGGGATTTTAAGCTCACACTCAGATCACCACACTTGATCACATTCACATTAACACATTTTCCACATATCTAACAACTCACCTTGCATTTATACCATATACAACCTAAGCAATCCCAATTAGGTTGACCTCAATGAAACATAGGCACCTCAAATGTGCAACACCAAAATAGGTCGACACCTAACACTTTCACGGTGGAAATAAGTGAAGGAAGACCATGTCAAGGGTTAACTAGGACCCAAATCTATATCAACACACTACTTATCACATCCACAAACAACAAACAACCTCCACAATTAGCGCTATCACCCAGGTCAACCAAACCTGCACTAACACTAACAAGCGACCACATACACACCTCTTTGGGCCCAAAAACAACATGCAAACCACACAATAACACCACACGATATCTAGGAATATTCCAACATCAACATATTACTCTCCAACACTACCACAACCACCTGAAACAAGGAAGACTTTCATCTTGTGCACCAAGATGCACTACCACTGAACTCCAACACAAGAACTAAACTTGTGGAGAAACTCAACACCAGAAACCCCAAGGGAAATTAGATACAAACAAAGATAAGTATGTTCCCAAATCCACAAGATAGAAAACAAAAATACGGAGAAATGCAAAAAAATCTCATTTCTCCTAGATAGCCTTCTATACATACATGCATACGCTCTACCAAACACAACTTCTACTATTGCGCAATCTAGAACTTGACACTATGGATATAGAACCTCTAAACACCTTTGATCATCATATCCAAACTGCACAAGCATATCTTCAACCATGAATAAATATGGATCACAACACTAAACATACCTATGTCATACTACACACTCTTTTACTCAAATTTTCTCAAAAGCACTTGGAAACCAAGTGAACTTACTGAAATTGCAACACTTGTCCATCACAACCATACAAGACATCAATGACAACACCTTCTTATCAAACCAAAACTAATCCATACTAACACCAACACTAATAACACTAATGACACCACCACCAACAACAACACTAGCAGTATCCAACAATCTCCATACTGTTGACATAAATGACAACACCAACAACATACATGCAACAGGGCTAGGTTGGGGTATATTGATTGATTCTAGTAGCTCCAATCAATGTAATCAATCAATGAATGTATGAGGACATCAGTCTAATCTATTCAATTATGTAATAAAGTCCAACTAGTGATTCTCATGTTCATCAAAATAAAGGTTATGATAAGGATAAACCTATCACAAATGTGGTGGTGGTGGTAAATAAAATCTATAATATATAGGTATTCCCTAGCTCAACATTATATTTGGTAGTTGTATTGAGTAAAGATATCCTTTTAGAGGAGGAAAAATATTCAAAATTAGGTCTCATTTTTAATTTCAGCTCCTCACCTAGCTTTGTATCTTTACATGAATGGATTACAAAAAGATGGTCTATGGTTTTAAAATATTTTATAGAAATACTTCCTAATGTGCAAGGATATTTTGTGTTGTGATGTAAGTCTTTGGATGATATATTTATTAAAATTGGAGAATGGATTCTAGTTTTGTGATAAGCATGTTTTATTATCAAAACCATGGTTTCTCATTTCAACACAATGATGGAGACTTTCTTAGTTTTACTCATCTAGGTTTGACTTTCGGGTAAAAGTACAAAGTTGTGTCACATTTTATAAAGGAAACAACCAACACTGATCCAACTTTTAAACTTGAACCATTATAAAGTGACATATATGTTTTGAATTTTGAAATGATGTAAACTAATAAAATGTTTATTTTTAGTATATTTTATGTTTGTATTTTTTTTGAAAAACTAAAAATTATTTAAAAATAGTTTTTAATAAATTGACACTATAATCTAATTGCTAATAAAATGTTGAAAAATGAAGTTACATGGGATGTCAATCTTTATATAGTAAATTTTATTCATTTCCTTCAAAAAAATTGTATGTATATTTATAACTTGAAACTTTAGTGCATGGATATATTTTTTTTCCAATTTTGATAAATATATAATTTTTAAATAAATATTAAAATGAGTGTCTATTAAAACACAATTCTTTCTATTTGATGTCAACTTTCATTATAAATATTCATCTAAAATAGAAAAAATATTATACCATCTTGATATAGATCTTTTATCTAGTGCAACATATTTTTTTCAAAATTTTAAAAAAGTTTTACCATTTTTCCTTGGCATAGTAATCAACCTAATATTTTGTGTTGATAACCTACTTTTAGTAAAAATAAATAATAAAATATAAATAATAGTAAATTATTAAAATATATTTTGTTAAACTACACTTATGGATCTACAAAGGGTATTTTTTATATTTTAAAAAGAATGTTATTTACATGAGTAGGAATTATTTAAACATTACAAACTTTTCAAATAATTTTGTTTTCTAGTAAATTAGCCTCAAAGTGGTGCTAAATATGCATTTAGCCAACAATTTTAGTTGGAAAAGTTGTGGAAATATCTAAATTAGCTAGAATGGATCTTACTAGATCATATGATTGACCAAAATTGATTTTTAGTTAGAAATACTTAAATTCACTTGTGCTGATAAGTTGGTTGAAAGTGTGAGACAACTTTGTACTTTTACCCTTGAACCATATCTTTCTCTTCAATTTTGGATAGATTTATGCTTCTAGAGAACTAGTGACATTTAGGAAAGTTCTTGAAGCTTCATCTTGAAACAAATAGTGGAAATATATATTTCAAAAGGTTTTCCTAAGGAGGTATGGCTACAAGTGGAGGATTGGATTTGGAAACAAGTTTTAGACTATGATAATATAGCTTTTAGATGTAAAAAAAATTCACGTGGGGATGTTGTTAATTATCTTGTAAGGAAACCGCCATCTTTCAAAATAGGTACATGGTGGAATGAAGGTCAATTATCCCAATCGATGGTTAGAATTCCACATTCTACTCCATCTCCTGAAGAAGATAGTCCCATAGGGAAGGATCTCTTGAAAGAGATGTGGGGATGAGGCTTGTCTAAATCCTGATAAATAGGGAAAGCATGATACCACCCTTTCCCCTTCTTAGTTATGTTATGAATATGTAGTAAAGACATACAAGGCCCCTTTAGTCCAAATGGTGGTGGTAGATTATAGGATGACAATTGAAGGTGGTGGTTTATTGGTGAATCACTCAACTATTTTTTTTTTCTATTATCAAATGTTAGGAAAAAGATCACTAATTATTCAAAATATTCTAATGTTGTCTCCTTTAAAAGAGAATAAAAATGCATGGATGTCTCTTATAATGTAAGAGGAAGATGGGGATATGAAGATGGATTTTACAATTCAATTTTAGTGTAGTAATTAATCTTCATCTACATCTTTAGCATCCTCAATATGAGGAAGATGTTAAGGATTTAAAATGAACATACTTTCAGAGAAAGGTGATATCAAACAAACAAGAAATAGTAGGAATGATTTCAGATCTCATAAGAACGATATATCTTAAGGTTTCCCCTTGTCAAAGACATGTTTTAGTTTGATTTCTATTATTTTTTGTTTTATGGTATTTCAGTTTTGGATGGGGCCCCATTAATAGAACCCCAAAATTATATATATATTTTTTAGTTAACAAATAATTAAAGTTATTGACTAAGTCTTATGTTATAATAATAAATCACTCATACTAAAATAATTTTTTCCAAGGATTTGATATCAAGTGGTTAAAGAATTTGATTTTAATTATCGAGACCAAAGTTCAAATCCCCAAAGTGACATGTAAGGAAAAATTCTAAGTAGTAACTCTTGGCCTTCTGTTATTTAGATTCTATTAGGAATTTCTAAGTTTTTATCTAAATGTTAATACTCTTAGGGAGCTAAGTATTATTATTAGTTAGCTCATATGATAAATTAAGCTATACTTGTAGACTATTAAAAAGGTAATCTATAAAAATAACTTTAAAAATCAAAACTCTAGAAGGAAAAAAGTAGTAGACACCAAAAAAATAAGTATTAAAATAGGTTAGTCCTTTTTTTTATGAAAATATGGACAATGATTATAGTTTACATTTTCAAATGCTTGAGAAAATTTTGAAAGCTGAAAAAAGTTGATAACTTCTCTATATTTATTTTTTTGATAGGTAACAGGTTATTTTTATTGATATTTGACTATTTGAAAGAAAAGATTACAATGTTGATTTCAAAGCAAAACCAAATAAAACCTCAACTAGACCCACTCAAACTAAAACAATAGCCATTGAGATACCCCCAAAACCCAACATTAAACCTTCCCAATTAAAGAGAAGAGCTATAATGCAACTACAATTTAACTTTGAAAAACAAGCATCCAAAAGACCAATGAACGGTCAAAAGTTTTAAGCTTTCTTAAATCATCCTTTGGTCTATGAGTGCAAGACCATGGCAAAAGCTTTCTTCTTCTCCAACTTTTCCTTCCTTCTCATGACCGTTTGCCACCCATCCTCGACCCTTGCGGCCTCCTTCTGCCAATCTAAAGAAGTAAATTGGGGATTCCTCCAAGCTCCATCCCCTTTCCTCTCTTGTTGATGCTGGTTATCTGCTTTCCTTTTGCCAGCATCTCTTAACTGAGGACTCACACCACTCTTCTTTTTATAGCATTATGGTGTTGATGCCTTAGCTTTAAGAGATATATCCATGACTTCAGTCAAAATCCCATTTTGAATTGAAGCCAATTGAGACTGTTACCGCTCCTCGCTAACTACCTCTTGCAGCCACATTGTCCCAACCTGGTTTGGCTTCACAATAGCCTGGCTCTTCTCCATGGAGCCATTCATTGGGAGCTCTCCTACTGCTCAATATGTTTCTCCACCGTGTAGTGCTGTGTGGATGCATTTTTCCACCAAGAACCAAGTTTTGCAAATCTGCATTTGACACATTCAATAGCCAAATGCCTAGTTTGATGGCAAGTTTTACACCTAAAAGGAACCCCTTCGTAACCAAGGGGCTGGACCCAACAACCCTTGCTAGATTTTAACCGGATGACCTTCGAGGGAACCCTGGAAACATTCATTTCTACCAAAATATGGGCATAAGTTGAGTGCATAAGATTTGAAGAGCCCTCATCCACCATTATGAAATCACCTAAAGTGTTCCCTATAGCTTCCAAATGAGCATCAAACTAGAACTCTAGAGGGAGGTTAGGGAGTCTCACCCATAAAAGGGATTTCTCAAACACTTCAGTAGCTGGGTTGAAATTTGGGTGCCATGGCTTTAGCAACAACATATGTTTATCATCCCATTCCCAATGAAAATCACAGAGGATGTTCTTTCTATATTTTTCTTTTTCAAAAACTACAATAAAAAAACCCTTAGCCATTGGATAAATTTGTACATATCTTTCCAGTATGGGCTCCCAGAAGTTTGAGATCCATTTATGAAGATCAGGCAGACTTGGCCAGAAACCCCTGAACCTCCCTATCAGTCCCAACCCAGAGAAAATAGTCTCATTGAGGTCACTTCTTCCTCCAGCTCTCCTACAATATCCAATGTGATTTCATCAGAAGAAACTTGGGAATTTGGATCCCCACTATTACCCCTAGAAATATTTTTGGAATCACTTCTCTCAGCTCCACCAAAACCAGAGATTCTTCCCTCAAAGCGTGGCTTTTTAGAGCCCACGGAGACCTCAGCACCGCCATGTTTGATACCTCCCTACTGTTGAAACGGTTTCTCCTTTACCTTCGCACGACCTCCATCCCGCCCAACATCAGCATTGTCTCTGCCACTTTGAGGAGGAGGAGCCTCATTCACCCTAGTCGCCTTCTCCTGCAAGCCTTGCGTAGGCCGAGCCCTAATCTCCTCAGCCAAAAAAATACCATTGGCTGCCATCCACGCTCTGATAACTTCTCTATATTGGTATTAACACTAACGGTCTCTAAATAGGTGCTACCTTATCTTGTGTTATTCAAGTAGTCATTATGCTACCTCCTAATTATTATTGAACCTTCTTCATTTATTCCTAATGGTTAATACCATCATATTAATAACTATTGTATATTTATATCATATAAAATAAATTTGGCATCAATATAAATTGAGACAAAGAGATATTGAAAATGATAAAAGTGCATACACTAAAATTGCACCATTATTTTACACTACTTTGTAAACATCTCATGAATATATAATCATAATCATCAATTTAATCTATTTGATGCATAAACCAACACTTATCTTAGAATCTAGTAGTCAATTACCACTATAGATCACCTTAATCTTTACTAATCTTCTCTCATAATGTTTTCCACCCAACACTAGGCCATGTAGCACACCCATTCCATAAACTAGAATACATGATGTCACCTAGCCAACTTCATTCAAATTTTAAAACTATTCATTATTTTGTTAGCATGCATGCAAGAAACTTTGAATTGAGTGACCACAAACATGTATTTATGGATACTTATTAGTTTATTATCCCACATCAAAAAATTGTAAAAAATTGAAAGCTTTCCAAATTGCCTCTTTCTTTGGCAAATCAAAAACTTACAAAGTACTCTCCTTCCTTACTTGGCATTTGAAAACTAAATTTTAATGACACTTCCTAGGGAAACTTGGAACCCTTTACGGCAAGTTGTCTTATTCAGGATCATAAGAGTAATATGTTAGGAACTATTGTGAAAAAACTCAATTTGGGGATAAATAACGGAACTCAAACAAAGACTCTTTTGTTGGATCTTCAAATAATCAAAGCTTACAATATCGATAACATTGTTATTGAGAACGACTTATTGATTATCATTTTGTGCCTAAAAGTAGACACTAATAATTAAATAATTAAAAATATTTTGAATGACGCTTGTGATATTTTGGATTTTATCACTATCTTCTCTATACATTGCTATAGGGAGTGTAATATTTTGATGGACTTCCTTCCTAAAGGCATTGATCAAGTGGATGATACTGTGGTGGTTGAGGATAGTTCATGGTTGCCACCCATTATTTATAGTGATGATCCTCCCAGTTAATATTATCCCTACATATGGCAATGGCTTTTTTCATTCGGATGAGCTTTCACAGTTGTTTTTGGGGTGGTATGGGTAATTACTCCTACTCATGTGGCCTTCTTTTACTTGCAATGCATGGAGATTCTTGGTATCATTTGTTGAGCATGTCAATGTGAGCTAGTTGTGGTGTCATGAAGCCAGCTTTACACCTGAAATCATCGATAAGGAAGATAGATTTAAGGTGGGAGGTCACAATGGCAAGGTTGAAATGGGTTTTCTTCTTCCAACAAGAAGAAGTGATTGAATGCCATCATTGAGATTTTAGGCAGATATTTTGTCGAAGGTGATGCAAGGCATCTGAGTAAATTTTGAAATCTCTTCTATGTTTGTAGATAATTTGTGAAGATTAAAATGCAACAAGGAGCTTGCAAAGGCTCTAGGAAGATACATCATTTGGGAGAAGTTTAGAATTGGTATGGAGTAAGAGGTGGATAAAATGCTAACTAAAAACCTTGTCTCCCTTTCGGTTTTGGGGTATGAATTCTATGGGCTCACCTCTGTTGGTTCTACTGGGAGAGTTAAAAGAAAATCTTGAGAAGCCGGTTTATGAGGTAGTAAATTCAATGCTTTCTCCTTTATGTGAATGGGATGGAGGCATACCAGACTAGGTTTAATGTGCTTGAGCTCCTTCGTCTAGTTACACCCTCTCCTTGGCAAGAAAGATTCAATGTGGCCAAGGCAAAGAATTCTATTAAATTTTTTTTGTGAAAGTCAGTGGCACTAGTCAAGCTGGAGGATGGTTCGTATGGGGTGGATAGTGGTGGTTTTTTCTAGTTTGATGGGTTCCTTGGTTGCAACTGTTTTGTCTCTAGTTGGGTCATTGTTTTGCAAGGTCATGTCTTCAAGCCATTGTTTCTTTGTATATGGTTTGTATTTTGATGTTTGGGGTTTGTGGAAATTAAAAGTTTGAACGTTTCCATGGATCTGTGGTTTGGGTTCAGTTATGTTTCTTTAAAGGGTGAGATATTCTATGTAATCTTTTATTTTTTGATATTAATATATGGGAGAGGGCTTTCATCTCTCACTTGACTGATTTATTTTAAAAGTTTATTTTATGTAATTAATTTTACATCTAGATATTGTACTACTTCACTAACTCATCATATTTTCATGGTATGCTTGTAAGATTATGTTCTTTTTTTCTGAGGACCAAATGACCGCTATCAAGAAAAGCCTACGAGCAATATATAAATTTATGTATGATAATTAAATTAAATATAAAATATATAATATAGAAACAAAATGTACCAAGCAAAAGATAATAAAACCATAACACATTTTCATGGTGGAGAAAATCAAAAGATAAAAACAACACATAGACACAAAATCCTAGGGTTTAACAATCTCTTCCTTCTCTTGTTCATAATGGATTCATAAACATTTCTTGTGCAAAGTAAATATCCAATATTCACAAAGACAAAATTATCCCTCTATCCCATAATGGGATTCCCCAAAATATAAGGAGAGAAGGTTGGTTGCACCTTTATTATAGGAAGTTGGCAAACCTTTTTATTAAGATATTTAGTATTTACTTAATAAATTAATTAATATTCTATGCTCAAATTTGTAATGTTATGATACTAATATGATATATTCTTAAGTATATTTTATATATTCCTAAGGATAAACACTTGTGGCATGCTTAACCCTAACACAAATATTAGTTAATGCATTAATAACTTTTAATTAGGATGAAGGGGCTATAAATAAGGAAGAGAACCATCTCTCATATTATCATATCATACAATATTGAATTCATATATTATTATATGATTATTGGAGGTCACCCCCTTGAAGTGGTTTGCTATATTTATGTTTTTTATAAATATTTCCTAGAAATATTATAAGTGGTATCAAAACTATGTTTTGGGTCAACATTTTTATTTCCACCATAATTTCCAAACCAATGAGAATTTTGACCTTATTTTTTTGGGGTTTTGAGGTATGACATAAGAAGATCTCAAAAAAAAATCAGGCCTTGAAGGTAAGTTTTCTAAAAGTTATTGTGGTTTTATGATTTTTCATTAATTTGTTTTATAGGCCACAATTTTCAGAATTTGTTTAAATTTTTTACATTTTTGGAAAACTTATCAAAAATCAGGTAGGGTTAGTTCTTTATATTTTATTATTGAAAATAAAATAAAGTCTTTAATGTAGTGGTCAAAGTCTATCCAATTTTTTTATTTTCTCTATAAGCTTTAATTTTTTAGACTTTTTTTTATTGATAAATATGTGGGATTAGGGACCACACCCAATAAATGAACAAATAAAAAATAAAGACCACTTCAGACCCATGAATGGGGAGCAAAAAGATGACTAAGAATTAAGTGAAACCTAAGACCTATTGAGAAAACCAATAGAGATCACATTGCATTGGAGACCGAGCTACAACCATACTCAACTCAACCCATAACCACCACCCCCAAGAAATAACTCAAGTGACCTTTCTAGCCTTCCCCTTCCTCATACTCTTGGTGAGGAGGGCATCCATAGTCCATTGCATTCCTTCATCAACAACATCTTTTCCTTTGATACAGATCTTTTCCGCTTTAGTTTTGCGTCCCTTCTTTTTGGCAAGAAAGTTTGGTTTGGAGATGGTTCTAGCAGTTTGGGCTAATGAGCACTTTTTAACAAAAACATCAAATCATTGATGTCTAAAAAGTCTGATAAATCCTCATCCAAATCATCCATGAAGGGATAAAAGCCCTTAGAGTCAGAACCATGACTAGCCACTCCAGATGGGTAGGGGGGCAACAATGGACTAAGGGGGAAGGTCCTCGCAGGGAGAACTATATGGCGAAGAGGAGGGAAACACCGCAATAGTAGAGACCACAACTAGGGCAAAATAATTAGGTAAAGGATCCTCCTTTGCAGCAAAAAACTTCCTATGGTTATGCCAAATGAACTCCGCACCAAGGGTGCCAGACTTCTTAACCCATTTCTTGAGGCTAGAATTTCGAGAAGGGACAATCAAAGAAGAAGTGAAACCAACAATTTTATGTTCTAGCATGTTGCAGCAAAAGCATCTAAAGGGGAGACCTTCATAATTTAGAAATTAGGTCCAAGTGACATAAGTTGAGTGGATCAAGACAGAATGATGCACTAGTTTGGAGATAACAATGATGGCACGCACCCTAACAAATATTTTGTGGGAGGCTCTAGGATCTAGCTTAACAAAGGTTCCAAATTTCTCGATCATGTTTTTTATTAGCTCTGATCCCACATAATTGGTGGGAGATTGTATAACCTGATCCAAATGGGCACCTTTGAGACTCTAGTAGAGGCAGGATTGAAGAAAGGCGACCACTCCAGGAAAAAGAGGCCAGACTAGCCATAAAACTAGGGTCCCTTCAACCTAACAAAGGATAAATCCTCCACAGTGGCAAACTAGAGTAGGAAAATCCAAAATCCAAGATGTCGATGTCTGGAGTGGGGATGTTGTTCCAGGAAGCCTTCATCCACTTGATAAAATGATCATTCGAAGGCCTCTTGCTCAAGCAGTGAACAAGGAGTGATCGGTTTCCAATCTCCACTAAATCATGGATGCAATTATCAAAGATGTAGTTGATAGGGCTGTCTATCAGGCATACCTCAAGTCTCTCAAAAAATAAACATGCAAAGGATCAGGGTCATAATTAGTCGAATCAATCTTGATAGAAGGCGACGAAGGGCGATCCAAGGCAATTTGAGTTTTGCAAAACTCTGAGAATTTGTGGAAAGGATTACTTTTGTTCCTACACCCATCAATGGTGAAAGGGGTTGCAACCTGAGAAGCAGAGGCTGACAAAGGGGGCAGGAGATCCCTGTGATGCTAAGGGTGGGGTAGGAGAGCCCTTCAAATTCTTCCCGACCTTGGATTTACCCTTTTGGGTGGCCATCATGCCATCAAAAGCACCTCGTCGTCACCTCTCGTCCATTGTCACACCTATGTGCACATTATCTCCTTTGCACATTGCAAAATTCTCAAATCTTTTCAATTTAGACTTTTTTTTTAATTTACATTTTTCGAAAGCTTATAAAAAATTAGGTAGGGTTATTTCTTTGAAATTTAGTTTTAGACATAAAATATATTCCTAAATTTAGTGGTCTAAGTTTGGTCCAAAATGAAACACCAAATTCTCTCTCCAAATACTTTCTTACTTTCATAAAGCTTAAAACAAAAATATAATTGAAGCCATGTCATCTTTAGGATTAGAGGACCTTTCTGCACATACAAAATCTAAGGATCTATTTTATTTTCCACCACTTAAAATTGAGGAAAGAATAATGCAAGGATATGAAACAATTATAGATTTCATTAAAGTAAATTGTTTGATCCATTTACTCAATGGTATAATGCTCGCTATCTATTGTTTATATGAGATACAACATGGTTTCTTGCATTCTGGGCCAAAAGTGATGGCCTTGCATGAGGTACTTTTAATATCACTTGTTGCCAAGATTCTTCTCCAACAATCTATTGTTTCTCTCTTTCACCAGCCAGTTGGTATTCCCCACTACTGGTTGACCGATGTTGGAGAATCCATGCTAGCACTTGTTTTTAATTCAAATGTGGTTATTTAATTGCTTACTTGGAAATTTGTCATCAAATGTGATATTTGGTACTTCACTTGGCAGTATGTTTTATTGGAAATTGGTATTCGGTAATTGATCCCCGATATGCAGTACCTTAGGATCCTTTCACTTGTGCTAGTTTGAAGTGACACCCTTTTGTTGGTATGGATAATGAGTGGCATTTGGGCTGGGTGTAGTGCCCCTCTGCTTGGGTCTTTGGGTCGATTGGGTCGATTGGATGTTTATTCATTTTGGTTTGATTGATCAATTTTGATAGTATTATTAATGTTGTTTTATCATTTGATATAGTTGTTAAATTCTAATGTCGTTAACTGACTAGTTGTTTTAATGATGTTTAGTTTTGATTGATCAATTTAATTAAAGCAATTAAAGTGTTAAGTAAATTATTAAAATATTAAATTTAATGTATAAATTTAAATGTTGGTTGAATTTTTATGAATATAGTATTTGTAATTGTTGGAATTAATATTTTTAATTTTAAGAAAGAATAACCTTTCAATTATAATATTGTTAAATTTTAATTGATAAATTGGATTATAATATTGAATATTCAATTATTACTTTGATTTTTAATTTTAGTTTTAGTGTGCTTTGATTTTTGGATTTTCAAATGTAATTACAGGAAACTTGCTTTTATTAAGGATGAGTTGAAAAAAAATAGTCTAGCGGGTTTTTTTAATTTTTTCTGGCGGGTTTTCGAGGGGAGGTTTTTTGGGGATTGTTTTTAAAAAAAAAAGCTTGCCTCTGTGGAAATGAGCTCTGAAAGAAACTGGGATCTGCAACTTTGATTCCGTGTTAAGGTTTGCGTATGGAAATTTGGTCGGAGGCTTGGTTGTCATCGCTCATATCATTAGATCTACAAGAAGAGTCATGGGAGTTTTGATTACAAGCATTGAAGATTAATTTCGCGGGTCATCTGATAAGGGTTTCACTTCTGGTATATCTGAGTCACATATTACAGGTATGGACATATGCATGTTCCTTTGTTATTCATTGGAGAGGGTGGGCGTATTTGAAAGTTACGTTATTTTGATATTATAATGAAATCGGTCTGTTTGTTAAATGTAGCATTCATCTTATACTGTCTGATACATTTCCCATGATTGTGTGCTCATAATCGTATTATATAATTGCTGAACCTGTACTACCCCTCGTCAATTGTTGGTTTACTCCATATTTGAGTCGGTGCTCATATCCATTAGTCCCCCAATGTCTTTTAACTTCTTCCTATGCCTTCAAGCTAGAATTTGTGTAACATTTGTATTAATGGATGATGTCTAGGAGCCGGTCAGGTATGTGATGTTAATATTTTGGCGATTGCAGCATTTCTTGGATCGAAAAACAAAATAAAACAAAAGTGTCGTTGGGAATACCCGGCCTATACTCGTCTCCAAACCATAGACACCACAGAGGTCTGCCATGTGCGCCAAATGATCAACTATATATGTAATGCAATAAAGGTAACTGATGTGTTAAGGCTGCGCAGCCCCCTTCCTCTAAACCTTTCAATGTTTAACCAGAAGAATTACTCCTTTTTTTGTTAGCATGAATTTAGCGTTGGAACCATTTGCCTGAGATTACCATGTTTTTACCCTGCTGTAATAGCGTTCTAGTATGGCGTCCCTTTGTTTCCTGCCAATTGCATTGCTTGAAAGTTTCTGGAGCCAAACCAAATGATATGCTAACTTCTCATCATGGTGGCCGATAAATGATTATTCTTTTTTTTTTCTCTTCGCTGCTGAGTAAAAGTCTCGAATCTGGAAATACCATGTTGCCTTCATTCGCCATGCCATTTCCCCCAACCTTCTGTGTTTGCAGCGGCTCCCCTCCTTGTCGTTACGCCCTCTCTCTCCCATCAAGATTCTTCCTTTTATAATCTCCCTGCTACTGTCATTTAAATTGAAAAGAATGATAAACCTTTGTATGGCATCCAACTACATTAGGATTATGACATTTGATGTTGCTTTTGACAATTTCTATAACTACTGCATGTGATTATTTATGGGTTTTTTTTCGCTCACGAGTTAAGTGCTTATAATTAAGGTTTTGGTTTTTGGACAATTCGATAGAATGCGGGAGCATTGGATATGTGCGCGGAAATCAAAAAGACACCTTTTAGAGGTGTCGTCAGTCGTCGCCACCTAATGTCCTAGTATCCGTCTGCTATAATTTTAATCAATTATAATTGTTTTATGCCTCAATCCACTCAAAAACATTCACTTTAGCATTTAATGAATAGCCATTGGTGTTTTTGTAATTATTTATTCAATCAAATAAAGTTTTTTAATGGATCAAAATGAATTTTTGTTTGAGAGATTAAATGAATATAGAGATGGCGATAATTCAATGAATAACAGTAACTAAGACTTCTCCCCTCTATGTTTGATATTATTACTTTAACTAAATGTCGATGGTTCCATTTATTCGTCGTTCGATAACTAAGTTGCAATTGGCATTTTCTTCTATAAACTGTGATTGCATGTATTGCACATTCAAATTGTGTCTTTACCTGGATGAAAATAGTATATATTAGGTGTTCGATTTCTTGGCTTTATTTATATAAGGTTTAAATAAACGCATTTTGATTATAATAAATTATATATATTGTAGTAGGGTATTAATAAAAGAATGTAAAGGTAAATGAGAATATTGTTTATATAAGAGTTTTAATTGGATAATTATTGTTGGCATTTGAAATAGATAGATACTCTTTTAATTTAGAGTTAGTATTGGTGGAGAATTTTGGAATTTTGGAATTAAGAGTTTAGTATTATTGTAGGTGTATGTTGCAAGAATACTTTCGTCCTTATTTATTATTGTTTTCATTAGATAATTAAGTAAAGGAGTTCAATAGTGAAATTGTTTGTTTCATTATTAGTTAGGTTATTTATGTAAAATTATCATCGTAGATAAAATTAGATAGCTCATATTGTTGAAAAGATATAAGGAAATAAAGTTGACTTAGTTATATTAAGATGATAGTTATGCCCTTGCATTGACATAGTTATTTTCTCAAGAGCATTAATTATTAGAATTGCACTCTTATAGTTAGGAATACTTGGTAATTGAACCTTAATAAAGAAACCCCTTGCTAGTTAAGATCTAGTTTATATTTCATCATAAACTTGGATAAGTGGTTAAGTAGTAGATTATTCTAGATCAACTAAGTATACATCTAGTATTGCTATGCAAATGTTATATTGTACCCCTAACTTGCATTTATTATAGAATTAGGTTGTTTTATGGTCGTTCATGATCGGTCAAGACATTAATGTGAAACCCAATAGAGTGGAAAATTTTTAGTTCTTAATTTATCTATATGCCATACTTATAGTGGATTAAGGAATAATTAGGAGAAAATTATTATACAAAAGCAATTTAAATGGCTTAAGCATGTTTTCAATATAGATTCTATGTTAACCATAGATGTCTTGGTTTATCCCTTATTCGATAATATGTCATTTTCCTTTATGGTTTATGAGTTGTGAATGTCTTCACGGTCATGTTTAAATTTATTTGAGTTGTTGGTTGGTGGCTTAGTAGTATAATTGTGGATGTGATAATTCTTTTGTTTTCTATTTGTTCAAAAGATGAGTTAAATGATGTTTCATTTTGGATTGGTTCACTTTTGTATTGACGTTGAGTTATGGGAATTTGTGTTTTAAGTCTCGTCATTGGGTAGATGTTTACTTACCTCTAGAGGCTAGGGGAAGTTGTGTGTTGCGCATTTATTTTTGCACTTTTATATCTATTATTTTTACCTTGAGGATGTGTGTGTGAGTGGTACCTCCTTATTTTATGAGTTTTGATACTTCATGTAGTCACGAGATGGTCATGCCTCGTGTGTATTGTTTTAAAAGAATGTCATTTATGTTTTGAGTATTGAGGTACACCCTTTACTTGACTTTAGTCTTTGGATAACCGTAGGGGAGAGTGGCTCTTCATGGGGGCCAATGTACAAGTGGTTGTCCGTGGAAGAGTTCCCTTAAATAAGTGATAACCTAATTAAAGTATCTAGTGGGTTGGGTTAGTTAAACACATAACAAGACTAAAACATGTGCCTCACCCCTATCGTTAGTGCTCTCAAAGGCAAAGGACGGGTGGGAAAACCTAGTTGGTAAGGTCACTGCCTTATCTGCACGAAAGGTAAGTGGATTTGCATGAGTCACCCTATGGGGCGGTGCCTTGAGATAGGTTGTCAGGTTAATCATAGATGAAAGCGGTTCCTAATGTTAGGTATCCTGGTTAATCCATGTAAGGCCATGCGATGACACTCTCCCACTGTGCTGTTGTTTTCCCTTGCTCTTGTTTCCTCTAGAGTATTATTGTGGTTGTTTATGTTTTTATGTGGTTTTGTGTTGTGTGGTGTTAATCCTTTATGTTTTTGACCTTGTTGGATGAGGGTCCTCTTGTCATCTCCTAGCACAAGGGATGTTCCTTCGGGTTCACATGGTCGGGTGGAATGTGCTACACACCCATTAGGTTCCCCACTGACGATCGTGATGTTGCAGAGATGTACCAATAGCAGTGGTTCTTGAGCTTTCCAGTGTTGGTGACTGCTTTGGTGTTATGACCCTTATCTTCTTCAAATGGATCTTTATGTATTCTTTTCTTTGTGGATGTATCATACTTGTATTGATGTACACTTCCCATTATTAAAAGGGAAGCATATTTGTAATGTAATACTGGTTTCTTAATGTGTTGTATCTATGAAAATATGTTCCACAAATGTAATAATGAACTTGGAAGTTGTAATGTATAATATGATACACATGTATTTCTTTATATATCTTATTTATGATTGGATGAATGTTATATATTTATGTCGATCTTATTCGCGCTTCTATTATTATTTTAATTTGGATTAGTTTAACGTTTTTGTTGGTTGGGTTCGTTTCAAGTAGCTCACCATGTAACCCCATGGGACTAGGTTGATGTCATATGGATTATTTAAATGTTGATTATTATTTAATAATGGTTAATGTAATTATTGTCAAAAAAAAATTGTTATGTTTATTGTTAGTTGCCGTGTCCTATGGGGTTTGCGTGGTGGGGCGTTACACTGGGTGTCATCTCTTTACATGCTTTGGTACATATATGATCTAAGTTTTTTCTGATAAATTTCTCAAGAACATGTACATATTTATGGTTTCCCCTTGGGAAATTGATCACAAAGTATAAATTGATATCCTTCATTTATTTTTGAGCATTAAATATTATTTTCTTGCTAATTTATATTTCATTATTATTATTTTAGTATGTGGTCTCAATGCATTATAATCTTTCTTTTACAGTCTATGTTCGAAGGTGGTTGAGCTTGCAAAAAATTTTATTTTTGTTTCTCTAAGATGGATGAAAATTTTAGATTTTTCATTCCCTACAAGTTTTGGGAGATGAGAGACCCTCTTCCTTTCTTAGGTGACAAGCTTCTCTGCACATTCATGTTTTATTGCAGCCACGTGGAGGAAGCTCTTAGATAGGTGATTGGTTATGACTAACCTTCCTAAAATTTCCTTTGGCGTTTCCTCATGAGGTTGCTTCCATATTTGTATCAAATGTGATGGATATTACCTAGCGTTTAGAGCTGGTGAAATTTCTTGCGGGTTCCTACCTGTTGCCTTCTATATTTTCTTTCTCCTCTTTGTCATAGGCCTTGGATAACTATTGCTTCTACAATGGATCTTCTGTGGTAGGAGGATTTTTGGATCACAATACAATCCTATCCAATTGGGCTCATTCATCTATGCTTTATTTGACAAAATTTTCTCTGGTGGGGGATAGTCCTCATACTTTTTTGGCTCAACTCAATTGTCTTTGTCCTCATATTGGTGAATCTACTTATTATAAATTGTAGTCTTCTTTAAATGCTATACATTTTCTATATAAACATGCCATGGATGACCTCATTCTACCATTTTTTTTTCCTCCATCCTTAGAGGTGGCTAGCTCCTCTGAAATTTGTACTAATCAGTGACCCACTTGTATGTACTGGTTCTCTCTAGGGGAGACTTTCTCATTTTCTCTTTGAAGCTATGTATTTGATTTTCTATATATGAATATATATTATATAGTGGCTCTACCACTTTTACCTAAAAAAATTGTTTGACCCATTTGTAAAATCCTTAAATGAGGGTTTAGATAGCTTTCCAAAGGAATTATTATTAGAATTAAAGTCCCAAAAAAACCACCAAGGTGGGTAAAATCTTAATAAACCAAATCAAGGGATAGAAGAACCTTTTTGAGGTCAACAATTATACCTACAAAGAATAAACATTCATAAATTTGACAGTAGAAATGTAATTTCATGGCTACGCCTCACAGAACAACAATTTAAACTTCATAATATACCAAATAATTCCATGGTTTCCATAGATTTACTACATTTAGAATTAGGACCTTACCAATGGTACAAATGGAATATGAGTGGCAAGGAATGGCAATTGTTTAGTTGACATGAATTTAGTAAACAATTAGCAACCTTTTATGAGAAACCATGTATTGAAAGATATTCTACTCATTATCTCTTTTTTCCCCCTTACACAACTAAATCATTACTCATTCTCCCTCTTTCACGTGACTCATTCTCCCCCTTTGACATCAATGGCAAAGGGAAAAAAATTTCATCTTTCCCATTGAATAAAAAATCCTTCAACTACTCTACAACTTCCTTTCCTTTACTACTCTGCATACTTCCCCTTAGGAGCACACACCATATTGTATCAATCAACAACCATTGTATAATGACAACACTCACTCATCTTGATTGCAACAACCAATAATTCCACTACCTACTCCTCCTGAGAGGTAGCTTCCAACATCAGTTTAGACCAAAGAATGAATCTTGTGATCCATTGGACTGATGCATCTCCTTATGCATCTAGTTCAAAGGTGGGGAAATAACCCCAAACTTCTCCTGAAGATACTCAAAATTATCCTTAGGAAGAGCCTTATTAAATATATCAACAACATGATCCTTTGTAGGCACATATTCAAGCTTCACTTCATTCTCTACAACCTTCTCTCTCAAAAAGTGATACCGGATTGAGATATAATTTGTCCTTGAATGCATTACTAGATTCTTTAATATATTGATAGTATGTGTATTATCACAGAAGATAGAAATTAGTTCATCATATACCACTCTAATATCCTTCAATGTTTGCCTCATCCACACCATGTGTGCAACAAGATGTTGTTGCAATGTATTATGTCTTTGTAGTAGATAAAGACACTGAATCTTATTTCTTTTTTAACCATGACACCAATATGCATCCAAGAAAGAATGCACCACCACTTGTACTTTTCATGTCATCTATAGAACCAACCCAATCTACATCTGTGTAAGCACTCAAAGTAAATTCAGTATCCTTTGGATACCACAAGCCATGATCGAGAGTGCTCTTCAAGTATCTAAATATTCTCTTCATTGTTGCAACATGTGACTCTCTAGGATCTTCTTGAAATCTAGCCACAAGACATATCACATGCGTGATATATGGTCTAGTAGCAGTTAGATATAGCAATCCTCTAATCATTAATCTACACTTTCTCTAATCAACTTAGGGGATTCATCATTCTTGTTTGGATCGCAACCAGTAACCATAGGGGTACATACCATATTAAAATCTTTCATTCCAAAATTCTTCAACATTTCCTTGGCATACTTTGATTATGAAATAAAAATACCTTTATTTGTCTTATTGATTTGTAGCCCAAGGAAGAAATTCATCTCCCCAAACATTGACATCTCGAATTATTTTTGCATCTCTTTTGAAAATTTCTTACACATAGCTTCATTTTCTCCAAAATTCATGCCATCAACATACACAACCACAATCAAGATTTCATCTTTTTCAACTTTGAAACTTGCACTCTCAACAATATTTCTTAGCCTCTTCTTGTAGCACCGATAATTTTTTATTTTAGTAGAATATCCAAGGAAGATACCTTCATCAGACCTTGCATCAAACTTTCCTAAGTTTTCTTCATCTCTTCTGATATAACATTTGCTTCCAAAAAAATTGAAGTATTTGACAGTAGGAATCCTTCCATACCATAGCTCATAGGGAGTCTTTGTGTTGTTTTCTCTTTCTTGCACTTTGTTAAGTATGTAAATAGTAATATGAATTGCTTCTCTCCAATAGACTTTTGGTATATTTTCTTCTTTCATCATTATCCTTGCAGCTTCTTGAACAGTCCCATTTTTTCTTTCAACCACTCCATTCTGCCAAGGAGTCCTAGGGGTAGATAAATGCATCTTTATTCCATAATTCTCACAAAATATATTCAACTCATTGGAGGTGAACTCTCCACCTCTATCAAACCTCAAGCATTTTATTTTTATATCCATTTCATTCTCAACCATAACTTTTAATGCTTTAAACTTATCTAGAGTTTCTGATTTTTCTTTAAGAAAAGTAACTCATGTCATTCTAGAATAATCATCAATTAGCAGCATGAAATATCTATCACCTTTGAATACTTCTTACTTTGGTAGGACCACAAAAATTTGTATGCACCAATTCCAATAGTTAGGTAGAAGATTGTTCTTTGTCTTTGAAACTTCTTCTTGATTGCTTTCCAACTTGACACTCCTTACAAAAAAAATTGATAGGCTTAGTAATCTTTGGTAGATCTCTCACAACTTGAACTAAACTTATTCTAACTAGGCTATCAAAATTGATGTGACACATTCTTCTATGTCATAGCCAACTCTCATTGATTTGAGTAATGAAACAAAAACCATTAGCACCTTTGAGTTGATAAACATTTCCATCTATTCTTCTTCCAACAACAACCACAATTCTAGAGCCTTTTCTAATCTCACAACCATCATCCTAAAACATAAGATTGTATCCTTTGCTACAAATTTATCCAACACTCAAGAGGTTATGTCTTAAAACCTTGGCATAGAGAACATCATCAGTATTATGCTTGCCATCAAAACTAATTGAACCTTTTCCCACAAATATTGGCAGATGTATCATCACCAAACCTAACTATTCCTCCTTCATATTTTTCAAGTTTAACAAATTTAATCTTGTCACTGATCATCTGATTAGAGAATCCACTATTAATGATCCAGTAATTATTCTCTTGTCTAGCATGAAAAGAAAACACCAAAGTGCCTTCAGTATTAGTACTTGCTTTTGGAACACTTTTCTTCACACATCTCTCAGAGTTAGTAGAATTAGTTTCATCGTTTAAGGCCATGAAAAATAATTCACCATCCCCATAATCAAATTCATCATCAGATATACTGGAATCTTCTTTAACATAATAACTTTTCTTAATCATCTTACTTTTGTTCTCCTTATTTTTATAATTCAAAGCTCTGTTTGGACATCTTGAAGCATAATGACCTATCTTTCCACAACCAAAACATTTGAAAGGTAACTTACCTCTCTACTTTCGAATACCATTTTTCATTCTTCTCACAAAGTTAGCTCCCACATCATTATGATCCTCCTAATTTGATTCCACAAACTTCTTTGATTTTCCATCCTTAAAAGCAGTCTCAACTTTTCCATTGCTCAGACCAATTTTTCTCATTTCAAAAGCAATTAAGGATCCATACAATTGATCTCTAGTATATCTTCTTAAATATTGAGATTCCTCAATGGAAAATATTTTATGACTATAACATTTAGAAAGAGTTCTAAGTACCTTCTTTACCACTTCTTGTCCTTTACGTTTTCCACCAAGACCTCTGATGGAACTGACAACTTCATCCACTTTTTGCTTATAGACCTTGTAATTTTTTCCTTCATACATCCACAAGTTCTCAAATAAGATCTTCAGGTTTTGCATCTTAGCTTGTTTGACCTTGTCACATCCTTCATAAATATTTTATAACTTTATCCAAATTTCTCTAGTAATTTTCATATTCACAGCTTTCACTAATTCAAAATTAGCAAGACCACTTAAGAGAGCATACCTTGCTTTACAATTATTTTCATAGGCCTTGATCTCATCATTTGTGCTCGAACCATTTGCAGGTATAGTATATCCAGTCTCAACATACTTCCATATTTCAAATCCAAGAGAAACCAAAAAACCTTTCATCCTTGTCTTCTAGAATGCATAATTTGATCCATAAAATAGAGGAACATCTTTCTTGTGCACCATCCCAGATCTACCTCAAGCAGTTAAGCTTTCTTCCAAGGAACCTTGCTTTGATACCAATTATTGAATGAACAAGACAACTAAGAGGGGGTGAATTAGTTGTATCTTAAAACTTCAAAACCCTCACAAACATTCAAATTCAATGAGCCCTTAATCTATTAGAATGATTTATCATGAAAGCAGATAAAAAAAATAGAACCAAATCAACACCATGCACAAAGAAACACTAGATTTACATGGAAAACCACGGTGAGGATTAGCTTATAATATAAAGTAATATCAAGACCAATTAAAAAGGGATCATTGCCCAAAAGAAAGAAAGGTTCATTGCCATAATAGAAAAGAAGATAGGGAAGAGTGTTGCAATGACATCTATCTCAATACAACAGAAAATTTTACCACTGCATCACCAACACCTTTGTAGTATTACTGAAGATTGTAGACACCTTCTACTCACTACATCCAATAATCTAACACATAAAATCTCGCACTGCATTTCAAAAATTACCACCTTACAACTCTACAATCCATATGATTTGGATCATACACATCTATCTTTTCATCCCTAAACAACTCAACACATATTTATACCATCTTTAACCTTGAAAAAATTCTCCAAGGTTGGGTATGCACCTTAATCGTGTAAATTCAAATTAGGTCGGCATAAAAACATTGCCACAACGGAAAGGAATGAAGGAAGACCACAACACACCTTAACTCAGACCTAAATCCACTCATACATGCCACACCACACTTCCACAAACAGCGAAGCAACTCCATAATTAGTGTAAACACCCAAGGTCAATTAAACCCATGCAAAATTTAACAATTTACTACATGCTTCCTCAAATACAAAGAAAAATCACATACCACACACCATGCTTGAACACAATCTAGAACATTCCACAAACATAATGAAATCCAAAAAATCCCTTCGCAACAACTTTCACCTAAAGAATGTACACACCAAGTAGACTCAGATAATTCTGCCATACACTGCAACTCAAGAAACTGACTTCTGAAGAACCAAACCTCAAAAAACTTCAATTGAAGAAAGATACAAACACTATAAGAACTCGTCCAGATTTGTAGGACCTCAAACCACTCTGCGGAGAAATGTGGAGCAAAACCATTTCTTACAGACACCTCTACAATACATAGTTCACACATTAGTGAACACAACTTCTTCTACACAATTATCCAAACTAAGAAACTTTGAATACATAACCTCTCAACACCTCTAACCAACATATCCAAACCACACAAGCATATCTTCAACATAGAAGAAATGCATAGTGAAACTAGAACACTATGAGCTACAACATAGAACACCACTACAACACACTGTTTTCTCTTTTTATTCAAATTTTCTCAAAAGAACTTGGAAACCAAGCACCAGAGACACATCCTCAACATCTTCAACACTTCCTCATCACCACCAAGCCAACTGCAACATAGTAGTTCAACCATACATCCATAGGCAGAAGCTTATCAAAGCAACACTAGAGGTTGACACCAGTAGCTTACTAATGATAACATAATGTAGCTAATCAAAGCATCATTAGAGACAACTTCAACTCAATACACTCTTACAACAATCTCCTACTGATATGTTGACACTGTTGATGGTGTTTTCTGCACAGCAACAACTCAGACAGAATATGATATCTTATCTCTCTTAAAAGGTAAATCTCTATGGGAAAAGAGATAACCCCAAGGTCTCTAATGTTAGGTCTTGACAATGCAGTGAAACAACTCAAAGATAATGTGAAAATGCTGGTAATCACAAGGGGCCTTACAAACAAATACTGGATCTTCAAACTTATCATATTTTGCAATATATTGATACTCGGATTCTTAAATGTAACCCAGATAATAAAAGAAATAGAAAAAGATAAAAGTAAGAGATCCTAAGATTAAAATTACTCCTAAAATCAATCACAACAATGATGAATGTTGCAAATGAAAAAATCTCCAATAAAACCAATTTCTGCTTAATCAAGGACAAGCCCGCAACTCTGCAAAAATAGTGCAATCTTCTAAGGAAACTGAAGATTTTCAGACTATGAACATTCATCCACATACCCAATAAATGGTGCAATGTAAACAAGCATCCACGGTTGAACTTAGCACAAAATAAGGCCCATACTAACTTTACACAGCAACTTACAATCAGCAAATTGCCAAAAGTATGGATCGGAGATCGATCAACATCATTAACATTTCACCATTATCATGAAAGACCTGAAAACTAACATCTAACACTGAGAATCAAGAACAAGAAACCATAAACTGTCAAAGGTAAACACAAAGTTTGCCAAATCAACAACTCATTTGCATTATCTTCTCCAGCATTACATAACAATTTTCAGTTTCTCTCCTCTCCTACAACTACTGACTTGTAGAATCTAACCTCTAACTTAGCCAATTCTAGCTTTGTAGCCTCTAACCAGCTGTTCTCTAACCTTTTCTACTAACCTTTACAAATGAGAAGGCACTGGCCTTTTATAGATATTACATTTTTAAATCAAGGGCTAGGATTAAATTCAATCCAATGGCTGCAATTAATCCCCAAGAAACCCTAAGAATTCACATTAGGGTTCTAAAAAATGTGGTACATCATCATCCAATAGCATAAAAGCAGTTACATCCAGAAATCAACAATCTGTCACCTCGATTTTAATAAAAATTATGATTGGAGCTCGTGAAAACAACATCGCACGTCACTCCACGTTTGAAACATATATTCCAGTGGTAGACAGGCTGTGGCATAGATTCTTATGTAGGTGTACTTTAAATATTTTGCAGATTTTCCTCCTGGCATGAATCCATATGCAAGTCCTCCATTTTTTATTTAATCCTTAAAAACAAATATAATCATTAATAGCCCACATGTGAAAATCCAACCAAAAAATATTAAAATTAAGCATAAATAAACCCTTGTAAATTTCAACTCCATCATAAAATTTCAGAAATTTAACCCTTTCGAAGTTCAAGAAAATCGTGACAAGAAGTTCGAAAAAATCCGCCAAGAAGGGAAAATCCTAAAAAGTGGCCAAAAATCCGCCAAAATCCGAACGGGGCGGAAAATCCTGGAAAAATCCAGAAAAATCCGGACTGGGCGGAAAATCC
This sequence comes from Sequoiadendron giganteum, assembly GCA_007115665.2. Classification (NCBI taxonomy): domain Eukaryota; kingdom Viridiplantae; phylum Streptophyta; class Pinopsida; order Cupressales; family Cupressaceae; genus Sequoiadendron; species Sequoiadendron giganteum. The sequence goes on from CM021100.1 coordinate 624,371,226, forward strand.
CAGAAAAATCCGAACTGGGTGGAAAACCCTGAAAATGGCAAAATTCGCCAAAATCCGAACCGGGTGGAAATCCCTGAAAATGGCAAAAAAACCAGAGGAAAACTTCAAAACCCCATAACTTTTTTTCCCGGATGAATTTCGAAAAGCTCAAAAAACAACTTGGCCTAATTTTTTGTCCTCTATCCATTGGTGCAAAAATATTTACACATCACATTGAAAATTCACTTGAAAAAATATCCATTTCTAAAATCCAAAGCCCCAAAATGCTTCAAAATACCACCCCCATCAAATCAAATCTAGACTTAATCCCAAAATGACCTCTAAGAAGAGAAAAACCAAAAATTGACAAAGCCAAGGTACAAAAATGTAGAAAAAAAAGAGGTTCCCCGCCTCTGGTGGGGCGTGTGTGCAAAAAGTGCACAACAGACACCAATGACAACACCAAAGCTTGTTGACATCAATGACAACACTAACTGAACATACTTGCAACAAGGGTTCCATACTTCAAAGATATTTGGGACTTCTCCTCCCTATACTAGAAGAAATATAAATAACTAAATAATGAATTACACTTATCAACATCATATATTAAACTATTCTACCTAATCCTGTCATTACTTACTCCTAAAATTTAAGTAAAACTCTCCACATGTTGTAAATGTAACTTCATTTAAGGATTGGATATGAATCACCAAGTGAAAACTTTTTTTATATCCTCTAAAGAATTCAATCTCAAACTTTTACCTAGCCTTTTGTTAGGTGTGAGGCTTAATGTCAAATGGAAACATTCTTTATCTTCCATTAAATGGAATAAACTTAGTTTGTGCACATGGAAATTGAAAGCAAATGCATAAGGTCATCTCTTTTTTTAGAAAATCTTTTACTTCCATCTCCTATTGGATGAGCATGTACACTTATTCCAATTCCAACCATCCCATTTCTTGTAGCACCATAAAAAAGAAGCTATAAAATGTGTTGTAATTTCTTTAATTCAAAAATCCATATGTTCCTTCTTCCTAGCTATCTTCAATAAATCTATATCTTAGAAATCTACTCTTTTATTCCTAAACCTTTCTATTAGTTGAATATAAGAATCATATAGGAATTGTTATTAAATTTATAAGGATTATTTATTATTTAGTTGGTTTATTTATTATTATATAACCTCTATAAATTGTAATGCATGGGTTGTTAACAAACCTCATTACAAATGGAAACTATTTCTCATGTCTTAGAAATAACTCAATAGGTCAACACAAAAGTAAAAAAGTAAATGGATGTGATTTCAGCTTAGTTGGATAGTCTTATAAATAACCAAGGTAAGTTAGTGGGTAAAGTGAATGAAATCGAGTGGGAATAAGATATTGTCTGAGTTAGACCTGACATGTTATATAATGAAGGGCTCATCAATAGAGTTAAGTTTTTACATCTAAAGAATGTTTTCATTATGGTCAATTATTTATCATATAAGCTAAAAATTGAATCTATTTGGGTTTGCATGCTTGAATTCAATATATAATAGAAGGGTGGTAGCACAAAATCCTATCTCACTTGTGAGTCATCTTGTTTTTTGCCTAAAATAATGCTTTTTAAAAATGCATAATTTATTCCTAGAGCGATTCTATCTAAGGGTGCTCAATTGAAGTGGATTATATTAAAATATCTTATATTGATCCTCTTAAATAGAAACCCTAAGCTTCCATTGAACCCTTGATGAAGTCTCATTTGCACTTGTCAAAATGGTGACTAAAAAATAATTTTGCTTCACCTTTTGGAGGATCAAATGAAGTCATTTGAAAATTCTTATTTTAAAGTACAAGACCCTAGTGTTAGCTTTTCAAAAAGTATAATATGTATTATATTTTTTTAATATCTATTTTTTAATCTATAATGAACATAGGTCCATTAAAAAAAAAACAATGGCCTATATATTCAAGATACTAGGAAAAATATACCATATTAAAAAATCTTTAAAAAAATAAACCCTTAATATAGATGTCTTTGTTTAAAAAAAAAGAGAAAAAATAATTTTGATATTACACTAAGAGAAACTTGAGATGGTAAAATGTTTAATATTTTTTATGTCAAATCAAAAATTAGTAAATAAAATATTCAAAAAAAAACCAAAACTTATATATGCTCTAGACATTGAAGTTAATGATCTAATTCCAAGAAAACATAGAAAGATTTCATTTATGATGATATTAATTGATATAATAAAATTTCACTCAATAAAATCTAATATAAATATAAAACAAATTATTATTTTTAATTATAAATTAAATCTACATACTCATTGATTTCCATCATCCTCAAATTATTGACCATTTATTTGGCTTAATTGATAAAAAATAAAACTACTGAAAAATATTGATTTTGATGGTCAACTAACATTGAAAAGTGAGACACATTATTACATGTTCTCACATAGGAATCTAGCTTAATATTCAATCTTGGACTTCTATAATTTATGTGATGGTAGTGAACAAATGTATATATTATTTTATTAATAGCTATAATTTAAATCTGTTAAATTAAAAAATAAAATAAAATAAACAATCACATATTTTTTTGGTCGTCTTTATTTTTAACATTTTATTAATGGGACTATACATTTTTAATATTTTCATATATTATATATGTTAGAAATCATTCTAGTCTTCTATTTCACTTTAATTACACACGTTATGTTATGAAATATATTTTGATCTTATAAATCACTCAAACTACTAAAGAATCTTTAGGAAGATCCATCATACAATTATATTTGAGTTAGTGTTGATTTTTAAAATCATGTCTATTGATTTTGTTTTGTATGTAAGATATTCAACATTATAATACATCACAAATTAATATTTGATCATTTAATTTAAGAACAAAATATAAGTATAACACAAGTAAGTTATAATATATAAGATCCTATTTTACATATAATTCTAATTGTCAATCTAGATGCTAACCCAAGCTTAACTATTAATATTGAAAAATAAAAATATGTTTGAAGAAAAATATAAATAATTGTTGTACTTACTAGAATAGTCATAGCCACATTGGTTATCTGGTGTGTCAATGAAGTGTAATGGATCAGCCCAGTGATATCTAAACCGCATGCTATCTGCCCATGAGCAAAGAGAAGCAAGATCATTTTGTGCATAATGTGGAAGTAATTCATTGACTACTTCCATGGCGTCTTTACTCAAAAGTGGCTGCAAAACAATAAATTCAAATGCTAAAATATTAAATGCAAATTATTACAAACCTAATCAACACAAAAATTAAATGACGACACTTCAATATGGATATAATATAAATAACAATATTCATTGTAAATAGGTTTGAGATGTTATATTGATGTCATAAAAAATGATATAATTAGGTTTATATTGTAATATTCAACATTTATATTTTAGCATATAACATATCTCATGATATTTGAGCATGAGTTTCCATTATGAAAGCCTCGATGATTTATCTCTTGATGTCTTCCTACTTGATTACTCATTTTGTAATTCAATATATCATATTCTAGATTATAATAATTTGTTCATTTTTATTTTTATTTTGGGATGACTATTAAGGTAGGGATTTTTTGAATGCTTGGTATATCTTTAATTTGGTTATACTCAAGAATAAAGACTTGTAATTATAATTCATTTTTAGACCATGAAATTTAATTAATTATAAGTTTGATCTTGCTATTAATTAATTTTAAGTTGGGTTATAAGGTGAAAATTTATGCATACCTAAAGTGTAAATAATATAAAAACATGCATATGCATTGAATATAAAAGATATTCAAATTAAGTTTAATAAGGTTGTTGTGTAATAGTAATAATTTTTTTGGTATAACAATCTAAATCTTCACAAGTGAGAGCAATAAAAATTTTAAATGGTTTATTTTACCCATTCCATAAAAAACCCTAATGTGGTCAATAATATGGTTATGCCTAAAAATTTGGTGTTGAGGCAAGAGACTATGGGTCTAGAGATTTTTTTATAATGTCATGCCTACTTTAGGCCCATCCCTAGCTATGCCCAAGGGTGTAGCAGCAACTATGGCATCTAGTAAAAAAAGCCAATCAAATAATATATGCAATGTGAAAGGGAAGTATGTGGTATTAATAGACAAAAATAAAAGGCTTTGCTAATTTTAAATCAAGTGATAGATTACAAGAATATAGCAATGAAGAAGGGCTCAGTGTTGGATGATCCTTTGTAGCAAAATCAAACCATCATGTTCTTAAAAGAGCCTCTAATTATCTCTTTGGGGGGAGATGTATTATATGAAGAAGAGAAGTTCTCCAAGAGAGGTCTTATTTGTAAGTTCAGTACACTATGGACTATTTTAGCTAACCTTCTTGCTTGGATCTCTAGCTCGTGGAGAGAGAATAAAAAAAGTAGAAATCTATCCTTACACTCAAATATTTTTGTTACTTTTGAATTCATTGAGGATAGATCTTTCATCTTGTTACTGTAAAATTATATTTACACATTGTCGCAAGTTAATTAAGGATTCATATTAAGATTTTATTACCTTTTATGAGCTTCTTATCCTTGTGACTTGTATCGCAAGATAAGAATGTTTTTTTTAATTTTTTGTTTTTTCTATTCTTGATAAAGGTGATTATATATCTATTATAATTACTCAATTGATACTTAATATCTATAAATTTTATTTTGATTTTAATTTTATCCTATCTTATGCTTTTCTCTCTTGGAGAAGGAATATTATAAAATAATTCATTATTCTTACATGGTATCAGAACACAAATTTGCAAGCTTCTTAAATTTTGAAGGGTTTTAGCCATGAGATTATAAGCATTGAATCCTAGAGAAAAATGGACCTCATCATTGCACTCAAAAGGCATCAAACCCCTATTTTAATATAAGACATGATATGTTTTGAAGTCAAAAGTTTTTGGAGTTTTTATTTTGGGTTTTAAAAATTTTGTCAATTTTTTTATACAATTGTATGAACCTACATAGTTGTATGGCCACCTTGATTTCTATGCCATAATTTTCTAAGCTTGTCATAATTTTTGGGTCATCTCAATTTCTATGCCACCTTTTTTGTGTCATCTTGATTTCTATGCCCAATGGTATAATTAAATATTTGATTAATTTTTTAATCTTTAAAATAAAAATCATTTTTTATTTGGATACTAGCCCCATGGCCTTAGCCCTTGGTTACATGGGCAACCAAGACCTTGCTACTATGTCGTCAACCCCTAAAGACTTAGCCCTTGGTCACATGCCCGACCAAGTGCCTATTTTGTGCTTTTAAGCCTAAAATTATAGGTTTATGGAAATAACTATATCTTGGGCATGTGGTATTGGATTTTCAAAAATGAATAGTTTCAGAAAGCTAGTTTTGAGAACTATACAATAGTGCTCGTAGTTTTTCCAAAAATATTTTCTAGTTCATTTTATTTTTGATTAAAGGCATGCCATCTATTTTGTCTTCTAAGTTGATAACTTTTTTCCAAAATCTCCAATTTTTATGATTCTTGTGGTATAGGAAAGATATTAATGAGCTCTATATAATTATATATTTAATTTTTCTAGATTTGGTCCTAATTTTATTTTGTTTAGATTTATAGCTTTATACTTTTTTGGGTAAAATTTTAGACATACTGACACCTAGAGAAGTTTAATCAATTTGGGTGGACTTTATTTCAATTTATTTTTTTGTATATATTTCTAGCTAGTTGTAGTCACAAGATGTGATTATTGTGGGAAGAAAAGACATACAATAGATGAATGCATGTTGAAGTAACTTCATGATTTGATCCTTCTTTGGAAAAATTAAAAATAACTTTATATTAGTGGCATTACTTTCTTGATTCTTCTAAACCAACACTTACAAATACATTTGATGTTAACACCCAACCATCTTATGTGGACACAACATCATTTAGGGGAGACCAATATAGTTAAATAACATGAATTGAGATCTTTACTCCACCATCACTTGTTGCTTCACAAAGGGTGTATAATGATTCCTTACAAAAGGATCATATCAATCTTTCAAATCCACTTTATTGAGATTCCTATTTATCAAAAAAATCATCCTTGTTTATAGAGTTTCACATTGTTGATATGGAGGATACATTGGAGGAGATATATTATGTCTTTGATGATAATTATGAAATCACATCCATGTTTCCAAATGCAATTTATATTCTTCTCTTTCCTAGTTCCACTTCTTTGATTGGGCATTCAGTTCCTACTTTAGAGGAGATATATTTTCCAATAAGAAGACACTAGAGTTTCATTCAAAGGGACACATTTGGCTTTGAGTTCCCTATTCATCCAAGATATGAGAATGAATTATACATTCACCAATATATTTTCTTCTTCTTAAGTAGAGAAATATTGTTTGTAGGCCTTGGGTTATTTTTTGTATTCAAGCACTCATCATTGGAACTAGAGCTACTTCTAGGAGGGGATTCAAAATTTTATTCATTTTCTCTATCTAATGGGGGGTATTCATTATCTATTTATGATAGAGTTGGAATTTTTTGGTCCATCACTTGTACATAATTTTTATTTTCTCTCTTTTGAATAAGATTTTTTCCCACTAGATTATTCTCCTTTACTCCTATTATATGAGATAACTTTATTTGTAACTAGGTACCTAATCAAGCCCTCTTTTTGGTACCCATCTTAATCTTTATTTTTATCTTTTGTGTAATCTCCCTAAGTTACACTTATGGGGATTGTTTATATAAAATTATATTTGCATATTATCATAAGTTAATTAGGGAGTCATTGTTAGAATTTTATTTCCTTTTATGAGCTTCTTATCCTTATTATTTGTATCACATGATAATATATTTTTCTTTGTCTAATTCTGACAAATGTGATTGTATATCTATTCTAATTACTCATTTGGTAATTAATGATCATGAATTTCCTTTTGATTGCAACTTTATCCTCTCTTATTTTTTTATCTCTTGTAGAATAAATATTGTAGAAAAATTACTAGTTCTAGAACATGTTTTAATAAAAGTTTCATCACACTAGGATAATATATTATCTAGGGTTCTATTCATTGACTAAATCCTTCTATATTTTAGTATTAGGGTATTTTTTCTTAATCTACCACTACAATACTGGGTCAATACGTGTTCTTAAAGTGTAAGAAATGCCCTAGGTAGATTTATTTTGCTAAATCCAAAAATGAATGGTCTTTCTCATTCAAACTTAGCTAGGATATAAGAAAATATAGATTTAGCTAAGGTCTTCAAGGATAAAATTAGTTGAAAGTGGAGGATAAAATTTGGAAGTAGGTACTAGACTACAAGAATATATGTTTTCACTATAGAAAAAAAATTAAATTAGGGCATATAGTTGCAGTTTATAAAATAGGAAAGTATCATATAGTCAAACTAGCCATTTGGTGGAAATATGCCAATTATTTGCCATATTTTTTTGAATTTTTTTACCCCTACTTGTACACAACATCTAATGAAGAACCAACAACTTCATATTTTAAGGTATTTAATGGTTCTCCCAAGTGTCCAACTCAATTTGTGGCTTAAAAAATTGTGCCCCCCTCATTGACTTTCTAATTTGATGTGGTATAGTCTCTCCTAACAACAAGAAATAAATATTTGGTAGAAAAAGGTAAGAATTTAATTATATTAGATATATTAGAGAAAAAATTTAAAAATTTCTATTCAATGGAGTGTTTTCAAATAGATAAAAAAATTGCTAAGCATAGTCAACAAGTTAAGCTTCCTAGTTGTCCTATACAATTCAAAATTTAGATTTGGTTGATAGTTTATCTTTGGTGGAAGAATAGGTTATTGTTATGATATTTCTTGGAAAATTTTGTAAAAATCATAACTATGTAGGGACATACCCCTTCATCCTAATTAAGAGGTATTAATGTATTAACTACTATGTATGTTAGGGATAAGCATGCAAAAAGTTCTTATCCTTAGGAATATATAATATATGCTTAGGAATATATCATATTAGGATCATAACATTCTCTTCCCCTTCAAAAAAAGCATTTCCCTCAATTCTTAGCAAGTCTAAAATCTTTCGTATGAATAATTCATCATTCCATGTTGCATCTTCAATTGGTAGATTCTTCCACTTGATTAGGATTTTTAAGGTGGCCCTATTTTACAATCTAATTTTAGAGATTTGATGAAGTTTTTTACATTTTATACGAATAATTTTTCCATAATATTAAAGTGGAAAATAGATGAGAGAGTCCACAAAATATGCATTCTTAATTATCTTATCTGCAACAAGCCAAATTGCATCATTATTAATCTTTGACAACCCCATAATGAAGTCCATTAATATTTTTGCCCAATGTTGTATTGGAATTCCTAATATTTGTAAGAAGCCTGGAGTATTTATTATTTCCCTTTTACTTCGGTTGGCCTATCAAACACTCTACTATAAATTTTTGTATATTCACTTTAATACCTTCCCTAAAGAATATTTTATTTATAGGATGATAGGTATGAAGAAATCTTCTATAGTATCTTGTTAGACCCAAAAATCCTCTCTTCTTAGGGTCCATCTTAACACCTTTAAGTGATACCAAATGTATTGAGTATTCTACTTGTTTCACCATAAAGACACATTTGGATTGTTTTACATAGATTTTATTTTCTTCCAATTCATTAACAATAGGAATATGAAATTTATCTTTATGATTATTTTTGTTTAGCTTCTTGCAATGTGAGCATATTCTCCATGGATCATCCTTTTTGTTATGAATAAGCATTGGATATAAATAGGATTTTTTTGGGGATGAATAATGCTTCATGCTATTAATTTAATGTGATGATTATTGTCTGAAATTAGAGGTACAACCTTAGGTTCTTGAACTACGTGTTGGTGGTGTTGAATAATGGTGCAAGGCACCATAGATCTTTATGCAAAATGTTGCAAGATGTTAGTTTTTTTGTGATGAGAAGTCAATTTTGGATATAATAAGGTCTCTTAAGATCATTATTCATGTTTTTGGGTCAGTTTGGGTCAGATGGGGTCGGTTTAGGAAAAGTTGTCAAAATTGTGTAAAAATTTGAAAAGTTGCTAAAGCAATTTTGCATTTTTGGGTTGTTAAGGGAAGTTGAACAGTAAAAATTTAAAAATTCAATTGTATTCAGTTGGTTTGGGGTGGTAAAGGTTTAAATAAGCCTTGTGAACATTGGAAAAATTTTATGATGATGTAAATTTAAATTTTGAATAAAAAGAATTTTGTTTTCCTATGTTTTAAGGAATAATTTGCTGCTATAGAAGATTGTACGGCCCTATACAGTCATGTCAGAGTGTGAAACAAATTGGAGTTTATGTGGAATTGAATCTAGTTTCTTTAAAACTTGGTTTCATTGAATTTTATTAAAATTTGAGCATTTTAGAGGCAAATTACTCTAGACTGTTCTAAAACCCTAGGTTGTGGTGTTTTGAGGGAAGAAAAATGAAAATCACACCATTCCACCAGTGAAAATCTTTGAGAATTGGTGGAATGGGATTAGTTGGGTAGTTTTTTGTGTTCTTGGTGTTTTCAGGAGAAGGGGAGGAAGATTGGTGAATATTAGTTGATGCCCTAGGCTGAAAACTCATGTTTTTAGGCAAATAAGTTGCATAAGGGTTAGAGTTTGTAGAAAAGCTTTTGGGAATTACTTTGTAGTGGTTGTAAATGATTAGGAAGACTCTTTGTGACATTTTTGATTATTTTTATTGAAGATTGGAGGTTGGGGGATTGAAATCCTTATTGTTTCCTTATAGTGCAAGCATAATTAGGCCTAGTCCAAGGCGTAGCAACAAAACATTCAGGGTTTTGGTCCAGAGTAACCCTACCTAAAAATTTGGTATATTTTCAAATGGCCAAAAGGGTATTTGGAATGGTGATTATATTTTGGGTTTGAGGTATTTCATGGAGTTTGTGTGGGGAAAAACCATGTATGGAGTGTTATTAGGAGAATGGTGAGATTGTGAGAGAAACCCACCAAATTAGGGTTCTATATTAGAAAAGGTTATTTGATTGAGTTAGTTTCTAAGTCTTCCACCCTACTCTACATCAAATAATCTCTTGGATTTTTGTTTAACCCCGATTTATCATATCCTACGCTTCTATAAAATGTAATTGTGCCCCTATATTATAAGAACCTTTTTGAGTAATTTCCCCATCCTATGGGGGCTAATAATTTCACTTGGTGGTGATTTTATTCCCAGAAGTTCATAATCTTCCTATGTATCCTAAAATTCATGGACAAGTCTTGAAAATTAAAATATATTGTTCCTAATTGCTTAATTCGTTGCACACCCAAAACTACATCAACTCCCCTAATCGGGATAGCAAACATTTTTTAATCTAGTTGATAATTTCCCATTGAGAGTTTTATATGATGACATTTACCACCACAAGATAGTTGTTTCCCATCAACTATCATGACTTGAAAATAAAAGACTAGATAAATAAAATATTTGATCTCATTAGCTAATCTCCTATCAAGAAAGTTAATGTGTACTATCAGTATCAACTAACAATTTCACATTTTTATTTTTTATATTACCGATTACTTCAAGTTTTTATGGTGCATTTGTTCCATTCAATGCATGTAGGGATATATTAGTGTTTTATTTTTCTTTAGAGTCCTCATTTGTAAGTTTCATGTTTGATTATTTTGTAGGTAATTCTCCATCTTCTTCAACCTTATTCTTTTTCTCACTACTAGAACACTTATGAACTGTTGACCATTTTCTATCACAATTAAAGCATAGGCATTTTTATCTTTTGTCTATCTGTTGTTGAGGAGAGAGACTAATAATTTATCTTAGGTTAAATAATTTTTCCATGTTTTTTCTATTAGGATTAATCACATTTTTATTAGTTACTCTCATGGTTTCACCTTTGGTGATGTTTTATTTATCAATGTGCAAAGCTTGTTGCATAGCTTTCCTAACCGTACAAGGTTTCAACAAACAAACATCATGTTGAAATTGGCCTTAAGTCCATTGATGTACAATTGTAGCCTTTGGTAAGGTGTCACCTCGAGATATCGAAGTGCCAATCTCAAATGCTCAACATTATATTCATATACAGACCTTAATTGTTTTAAATTTCTTAGTCAGGTAAAATATCTTCCAATAATGGTTGCTCATAGAAGGTTGCTAATTCTTTACTAAATTATTGCCAACTAAACATTTTTCCTTGTTTTCCACTCATTTTCCATTGGTACCATTGGTAAGGTCCTACTTCTAAATATAGTAAATTTATGTCAACCATGACATTATTTGGTATACTGTGAAGTTTAAATTGTTGTTTTATGAGGCTTATCCATGAAATTACATTTCTACCATCAAATTTATGAATGGTTATTCTTGGTAGGTACAATTGTTGGCCTCAAAACGATTCTCTTATCCCTTGATTTGGTTTATTATGGTTTTAACCACCTTGGTGTTTCTTTTGGGACTTTATTTATGATAGGAATTCCTTTCATAAACTTATCTAAACCCTCATTTAAGGATTTTAAAAATGGGTCAAATAATTTATCTTTAATGAAATGTATTATTGTTTCATGTCCTTGCAAAATTCCTTCCTCAATTTTAGGTGGTGGAAAATAAAATGGGTCCTTAGATTTTGTATGTGAATAAAGTTCCTCTAATCCTAAAGATGATATGGCTTTAATTATGTTCTTATTTTAAGGTTTATTAAGGTATGAAAGTATTTGGTGTTAGAGAATTTGATGTTTCGATTCAAACCAAACTTAGAACACTAAATTCAGGAATATATTTTATGTCTAAAAATAAATTTCAAAGAACTAACACTACCTAATTTTTGATAATCTTTTTAAAAATGTGTTTTTTTGCAAAAAATTCCAAAAATAGCAACCTATAGAGTAAATTAATGAAATTTTTGACTAAAATTTGACCACTAAATTAAATAACCTATTTTTATCTCTAATAGAAAATTAAAAATAAATAATCCTACCTAATTTCTTAAAATATTTCCAAAAATATATATATTTTTTAAATTCCAAATATTGCGGCCTATAGAGAAAATTCATGAGAAAATAAAAAAAATTAATAACTTTTAGAAAACTTATAGTATAATTTTTTTTGAGAGGGATTACCTAATGCATACCTCAAAACCCAAAAAAATTGAATCCAACTTTGTACTAGTTTGGAATTTATGGTGGAAGTAAAAATGTTGGCCCAAATCATAGCTTTGATACCACTTGTTATGATATTTCTTGGAAATATTTGTAAAAATTAGAAATATAGAAAATTACTTCGAGGATGTGACCTCCAATAATCAGATAATAACATAAGAATTGAATATTGTATGATATGATCATATGGGAGAGCTTCCTTATTTACAGGCTAAACTATGTAGGGGCATACACCTTGATCCTAATTAAGAGGTATTAACATATTAACTAATATTTATGTTAAGGTTAAGCATGCCACAAGTGCTTATCCTTAGGAATATATCATATTAGGATCATAACAATTATTAGAGCCTACAGTCTTGACTCAATTTTGGATGCTTAAAAATAATTAAATTTTTCTTCATCTTCAAATGATGAGGCAAAAGAGGAGCTAAAGGACAGATAAAAGTGCATAAAAGGTAGAGTTCTCCAAAATTATTTGAACTAGGGTGTATGGTTATTCGATATTGAATAAAACTTCAATAGTATATCCTTTCTAGTTTGTATACTACACTCATATTTAGGTAGTTAATATATTTTAATGGTTTTGTTCTATTTTATTTTATATGGGAAGGGACCCATTAATATAACTCTAATATATTTTTTGGAATAGTGAGTTTGAAATCTTATGAGATGTATGAAGGATATGCTCCTTACCAATAGCTAATGAAGATACTTACATAGAAATTCAAAGGATTAAATACCCCTAACAAGAGGCACTTGATCAAGTGCCACAATGATTGTTATAGCTTTGATATATTTTGTTACAAGAGATAAAACTGTATAAGTAGGGGGGAGGCATTTTATTGAAAAAATGGAAAACATGGAATGAATTCTTTGTTAATGGGACTAGAGCTTTGTGGGGACTTGATATTCTTAGTCTACATTTTCTCTCAATGATTTAGAAATAAACCAAGCCCAAAATTGGTAGGTGTATGAAATTTAAATCTTAAAATCTAAGTCAATTTTTTTATGTTCAATGTGTATGGTCCAATTGGATGCTCTATCAAAAATATATTGTGGGAGGAACTATATGATACTTTCTTCTTTCTTTGTGAATCCAAATGCATCACAAGGGGAGATTTCAATGTGTATATGAATCTTTTGGAGAAAAAGTATGGAAGCAATAGAGTCACCAAATCTCAAGAAGAATCTCTAGGCTATTCAACATTCCCTCCAAAAATTTCCTTACTTTGACTAATAGGATAGTGGGCTTCAACTTTATTGCTAAATAACTAAACTAATTCCTTTGCAATCACTCCTAGATTAACTTGTATATTCTATTAGATTTTCTATTATGTCAAGCTTTGGCTCTAATCATTTCTATATTATTCTCACTTGTCTGAAGATTTCAAACCTTTGAGATGCCCTTTTTAATTTGAAAACATGTGGTTTTGAGATAAGGACTTTATTAGACTCATAGATAAATGGTGGAAATAACATATGAATTTTCAAGGTTATAAGATGGTTCTTCTTACAAAAATACTAACCTTCATTGTAGATAAATTGAAGAAATGGAACAACTAAATCCTTGTCGATATCTTTGTTTAAAAAGAGGCTCTTGAAGTAGAACTAACTATAAGAGTTTTGGAGCTACCCATAGTAGTGAAGACTCACCTACAACCAAAACAAACTTTCACACAAGAGAGAGGAAATGGAAATTATATGAAGCCATAGAATGATTAGATGCATATAAAATGAGACAATATTCATGTAAAAAAAAAGAGAACCCTTGTATATATAGAAAAGGGTGAAAAACTAAGATACAATAATATCATTACAAGTGTCTTAATCTCGTGACATGAAACTCAAAGTAAATAACCTAAGTAAGCTTAAGTATGCAAGTATTAATAGGACCTAGAGGGAAATTGGTTTGGTGAAATACCCTATTCACACCAACAACCCTCCTAAATTTTAACTTAGGGAGAATGATAAAACATGCAAATATGAAAGGATGGGTCTTGAAAATATGGCCTTGTTAGGTACCCATGTACAAAAAAATTCTCACAAATAAAGTAAAGAAGAAAAAAATGTAGGAAAACACCCTCCCAAGGATTAATTTTTGCTGATGTAAAATCAATTTTCTTCCTATAGGAGAGGATAAAAGAGACTATGTAGGCCCCCCATAATATATAATCTCATATAATGATGGTGGATTCTAAAAAAAGGATGATGATGAAAATATAAGAGTTCCAAACAATTTGTTCCTCCCCTTGAGAAGTAACAAAACCAAATATGGATGCAAAATGTCTTCCCATGAAAGAAATATTATGATGTATGATGATTTTGTGAACTATGCTCAAATGTTTCCATGTTGGTATGAAAGAATGTGACAATCAAATCAAGTACTAGCCCAATCAATAAAGAATGTGATAAGCTAGGACCATGTGGAGATGAATGAAGAACAATATCCAAAGATGAATATGGTGTGACAACTATGATGGGGTTGTCATCAAGAAGAAGATGAATGCCCTTGAGTGTGTCCTCCGAGTTTGCAAGATGGGACTCACAAAATAAATCCACAATATATGTCAAGTACTCATCCCCATGTACCAAAACTATAAGACCATGATGTACTTGCTACAATGAATCACTCAAAGAAATAAGTGATGGGATGATGCGATCTTAATCTATGTCATTCAACTTACTAGCCATCCCCAGATAATGTGTCCCCATAAGATGTCTAAATATAAAATGTGGACACCTAAAATATTCCCTAGGTCTATTCATCATTACTAAACCTATCATATAATCCCTAATCGATCAATCTCAAAACCTAGGCTTGCATACCATTGCCTAGTCCTAATTAACCTATGACATATCCCTTTTATCTAAAGTCCTTCATTTCTATTAAATAATCCTATTATTTAATTTATCACCTTTTTCCATCTCCTCATAAATAAATAAATATTTCCACCTATTATCCACCTCACCCATGTGGCTAAAATAATTAAATAATATTATTTAATTAAGCCTATTTTCCCTCACCACTTTCCAAGAATAATGGGGACCTAGGAACACTTGTCCTTGTGCTCCCATTATTTTCTCGATACAACCCTAGAATATAGCCTCCCTAGATTTACATGTCCCTAATTTTCCTCATGCTTTTAACCACCCACTTAACTTAGTAAATTCATCCTAACCATGCACATTGTAACTGCCTTATCTCCACCCTCCATGTTCTCCTAGATTCTCAAAAATTCATCTCAACCATTCTCCACCCTTGATTCCACAATCAAATCTTGGCCATCCATTCCACATTCCCAAAGTCTATAAATTCAAGTATCCTCTCATCCAAATTAATCAATTATCATTCAAGCTAGCCACATGTTTTCAAATTGGTGATCATTCAAGCAAGCAAAATCTACAAATCAATCATCCAAGGATAAAATCAAACCACAATGGAGACTATGGTAGCATGTTATGTTGATTTTGATGTCATTCCTTATTGAATTTCTCTTTTGTGAGCTATATCTAAGGTTTGTGATATTTTAGAATAAGAGTCTCTTGCATTGCATTTGGTTCTATTTCAATTTCATTTTGGTGACTCTGCTAGGGATTACCCTCATATTTCACTCCATTTGCATGTTTGTATATCTTGTGGTTGGTTTTCGCTAATTGGTTTTGTAATTTTTTGAGTGGTTTCAAGTAAAGGTGTTTATGAGAGAAAAATAGACTACATGATTGCGATCAAGATTCCCGAGAGATAAATTTTGACATAAAAAACTTAGTATCTTGCTGAAAAATTATTTTTGGGTGTTTGTAGGCCTGTACCAAAGGTAGGTTGTGCATGATTCCATACTTCCATACAAAATATATATTATATGGATGGTCATACTACCAAAAAAATATCAAGCGAGGAAGAATTATACACAATGTTAAGGTTGCATACACATAGGTGAGATAAGATATACAAAGCATGGATATACACAAGGGTTTTAATCATTTACACAGTCACAAGAGGTGGACATATATATAGTGGAAATTATGAGGTAGAAGTATATACTATTCGTAGAGGCATTGGGAAGTTGGTTCTGCCACACATGCAATGGTGAAGGTATTTTGTCAAAAAAATTCTTCATAATTCAAGTAAACTCATCCAAAGTTAGTCTTTGATTTAAAACTTTATTTGTCCATAAATTTCACTTTTTATCGTTTTTCAATGATTCTTTAAACTTATCAGAAAAATCCAAAGATTTTATTTTTTGCGATTTATTTTGCTATAGGACTTACCAGTTTTCTATTTTTGACTAGCTTTTGTGTTACCTATCTTTTTGTGTTTTCAAAACAACAATCTTGCATACTACTAACTCAAGTGGTTTTGTAGGATGTTTTATTGAAGACCTTGATTATAGAAAAAATAGTTTTTACATGCTTTGCCCATTTTTTATTTCCTCACATTGAAATTGGGTTGGAATTCAATTCACAATTTGATTTGGGATAAGAATTTACAAGTGTATTTTAAACCCCAAGCACACTTACATATGCCCTCCTCTTGAACCTTAGGATGATCTTGAGGATAAAAAATAAGTGTTGTCTTTATTTTATTTTTAGGGGGCCTACTTGGCAATTTCATCCCCCTAAGGGACAACCTCAACTCTAGTGTTCTAGCAGAGTATAAATAGAAATGGGTGAATTGAAAGACACGCCTCTTTGAAGTTGTGTTTCTTTCTTTCTGGCTAAGCCCCCAAGAACTTTATACCTTGGGGAAGTGAAGGAGAAGGGTGGGTTACCCTCTTTTCCTAGATGTTTGAATTTCTTGCACTTTCAAATTCACATATTAGGCCACACATACCCTTGAGTTATTTGGAGGGTACCCCTAGGTAAGCCTTATATATTCTATTTTAAGGCCTTTCAACTATTGCTTAATTGTGGTGCAAGATACAATATCATGCTTGAAGATACTCACCATGTACCCTCTAGTGTTGAGATAGAAACTATTCCTTGATTGGGTCTTGTCCTTCCGAGGTAAGGGGTTTAGAGGTGGTACATGACCTTTGCATACCCTAGTTATCCACTCACTTGAAGGAATTTTATCATGGGGGCCCATTTTAGGTTAATAAACCCTTTATTGAATAAATATAGGCTTGTTATTGTGTCTTCTTGTTTGAGTGTCGTATATACGAAGTGCTTGTTTGTAAACCATTTTAACAAAGTTTGAGTCAATTTTGGTTTGAAGTCCTTTTTCTCATTTGAAAACACATTGCCTATTTGTATCCTTGAAACATAAAAATTGAAGTCAAACCTTTGGATCTTTAAATCAAAATCATCACCCTATTCCACCCTTTGGGATCTTTAATCATCCTAAGGCTCATTTTTTAATCCTCGAAAACTCTACACCAATCTGTATAATTCTAAAATCAGGCCATAATCAAATGATATTAAGATCCAAGTGAGTAGACTTAAACTATAATCCAAGTTTAATAATTAAAATCCAAATAGTTCACCTAATCATCTACTCTCATCCTTGGGGTCATCCTATTCATCTAAGTTATCCATCCATGTATTTCATCCAAGTCATTTATCAAGTCCACCTAAGGTTATCGTTTTGATATAGTCACCATAAGTTAAAGCAATCCAAAATATATTAGAAAATCCAAGGACCTAACTAAAATGATGGACCCATATCCTACACAAGTAAAGACAAAACCCATCATTAAAGCAAGCCAAAACATCATAATCAAAGTAAAATCTAACACCACGAGCCCTCTAGATGAAATCCTTTTACCACATCAAGAAAAGTGCAATAATGGAATTGACTACCAACTTGAATATGATCCATATGATGATGAGGATGGTCTTGCCTACCAAGTTGAATATGATCCATATGATGATGAGGGTGGTCTTGTATATCAACCTGAATATGATCCATATGATGATGAGGATGGTCTTGTCTACCAACCTAAATATGACCCTTATGATGATGATGATGATAGCATTGAACAAGAAACCATTGGCGAGATCCTTATGGATCATCATTCGATATATTTCATACACCCCACCATCAATTCCCATATCCCCCAAAACCATGACCTCCCAAGCACTAGCCACCTCATGAACCAACATCAAGCCTCCATGATTCATCCTTATCCCACCTTTCGAAATAAAAATTCCATCCTAGAACCATATCCCCCATCACCCCAATCCATATCATTTGATTCCTCTTCACTTAAATATTTTTAATCTACCAGATTGTACACATCTTCCAAATCATTTATATCTACCTCCTCCAAATCATTACACCCAAGTCATTCAATTCCTCCCAATATTCTATAAGCTCAACATCCCCTCATCCATGTCCTCCAATCAATCCAAGATAAATTCCACTCATTCATGGGGTATTGATTGGTCTCATCCATCTCATAAATATTTTTTCAAAAACTACTTGCATGGGATAAACAAAAAAATAACAAATCTAAGAAATATATGTCCACAACACCTATCCATGTGAGTCTCCTTCCACCATGCCTAGACCCTACATCAAATACCATCAAACCCTCCCATATCCATGAGTCAACCCACATGGGAAGATAAACATAAATATTTCACGAAACCCTTAAAAGCCAAAATATCCAAAATCCATAAGCGTCATAAAGTACAAAACTATCCCACTAGTCTAATCATACTACTAAATGTGGCATTAGGAATATATATCCAAGTCCTAGTTGATATAGGTAATATCAAAGCAACACAAAGTATATCCATATTATTTAATAACAAACTAAGACTATGTCAAGAGCTTTCTCTGAATCATGTCATAACTTTCTCCGAATCGAATCAAGATCAAGTTACTAAGAAAGTCCCCATAAATGATCATGATATTCATGTTAGTCCAATCTTTGATCAAAATCCAATAGATGATTATGAAACACATGGCATCCCCATCTTTGATCAAGATCATATTTATGATAATGAAATCCAAAATATGATCTTGGATCATGATCCTACCATTGATCTAGAAATCCAAGATGATCCCTTACTCCACCTTTATCCCATCCAGGACCATCCAATCAAAGTGATCACATCCATACTCCTAAAACTTCCATTTCCCAAGATGAGACACTTGCCTCCCTTGGGCACATAGATAGTCAAATAAATGATATGGATCCCACCATGCATAAGGATTAACAAGACAAATTTGATCACATTGAGCATATCATTGATCAAGGTACCATAATTACAAATAAGGAGAAATTACAATCATCTTAAAAGTTGGGTTCAACCACCTTCATCAAATTTGGCATTCTTGCAGAAGAGTGAATAGACCTCTCTCTAAATTCAAGGTTTCTTAATGATGGATTTGCATCTTGTTTCAAAAGTGAAATATATCCTATGGAAAACAAAATCTATCAAATCATGGGTTACAATGGAAAAGGTTTACGTCTTCATGAACAAGGCATTCTAGAACCCATATCAATATATGAAAATGATGGATATCAAGGTCTTGGCTACACATTTCCAAGCAAGCCATCTAATGGTGACAACTCAATAATAGTTGGGGAAACCTGTAATACCCCTTCGTTTTGGCTTCTTGTTCGGATTGCTTTATGCTTTGTTTGGTTGTAGCTACTTTGATACTGGACACACCTTGTTATTTGTGTTTTGATCACTACTTATTGAGCGACAAACTATTATTGTGTGATGTGTTTATCTGATGATTGTTTTACATGCTTTAATGGTGTAATGATGTTAGTAGTTGTAACATGAGTTTTTTATTATGAGATTATGGAGTAAGATGTAAATTTCAGTCTTGATGAGTGTATTGGTGAAGGGGATGGGTTCACATCACTTGCTTGCGAGCACCCTATGAATCTGTGATTTCTTCTTCACGGTGTGCACTATATGTTGTTTATATCATATGATGTTTACTTGGTTTTCAGGTTGCAGGTACATGACATCAACTCCACCTAGTTTCACAGGTTTGAGCGTGTCGATCCAACGGTTAAGTTGAACGGGAGATAGTAGCTAGGTAACTTGTGTCAAGTCTACGCCCCAGCCTTAGTGTGTTGTTTGTCTTGTTTGTTGAGTCATGGTTTACCTTATTTTAATGTTATTAGTTTCTGAAAGGTGCTTGTTTATTGAATTAATTCTTAGAATAATTGCATTGGTTAAATGTGGTGATTAATTAGAATTAAAATTAAAATTATGTTTAGAAGTTATATTTAAATTAATTAATAAAATTAAATTTAGTCCCAAAAGGATTGAATTTATTTATTAAATAATTAAAATTAATTAATTAAGTTTTATATGGATTAAATTAAATAAAAGCAAAAAAAATGAAAGTTATTTGAAATTATATTTTAAAAGGAAAGTTAGTTTTCAAAATGTGGAAGTTAATTAATATTAAGATATTTTAAATTTTTGATATTGCATAAAAAGTGGTTTTGATTGTTGAGGGTATTTTTTATTTATGCCACAAGTGTGATTTTAATTAATTAGAAGAATTGGTTGCAAATTCATTCATAGGAGAATTTTGGGGAGGAAAAAGCTTTTTCAGGTTGGAGAGGATATTTTTGAAAAAATTGCACAGAGAATGGTTTGAAGAAATTTTTGGCTGTGGAATTGAAATTGGAAAATTTTGTTGATGTTGGTTGCATCAACATACTTTTTGATTGGTTGCTTGCTTGGATTCACTGCACAATTGAAGAGAAATTGTGAGATCTTTGGAGGAGGCTCTTCTTCAAAAAAATCTTCTTTGCCTGTAGCTTCAATACCAGGTTTTATTCTGTGATTTATTGTTCTTATCTTTTTTAAATTAAATTTGTAGTGAATAAGGAATTGTTTGTTAAATCCTTTTAGGATTAGAGATTTCTCTTTGAGATTGAAATTAAATATTTAGGATTTGGAAATTTTGTTATTCCCGTGAAATTTCCTTCAGGGAAATTGAGGAAATTGTAGTATTGGTTGTTAAATTAAACCTTAGATTGAACAACACATTTATATTGTTGTAGAAAATAATAAGATTTATTTTTTTGAAAACAAATCCTCTATAGAAAACTTACAAAGGAGGATTCTAGATCCCTTTTAGTTTTCCTATTTTTGTATTGTTTGGAATTTGAAGAAATGGTTTAAAGAATTAGTTATTAAACCTCTGTGAAATTAGGAAGGTTTTCTGGTAAATTTTATTTATTTGCCTGTAGATGGTTATTTTTATTATTTTTTTCTCAATTTTACCAGTAAAAATAATCTGTGTAAATATATATATATTTATACATTATATGTAATATACTCTGGTAAATATATTTACATATAACATATAAATATATATATATATGTGTTATGATGTTGAGGATATATTTTATTTAATTCTTTTTTGGAAAAATCACCGTACGCAAATATTGTACAGGCGTTTCCTGTGCATATTTTTGCACTTGTTATTTGGGGGAAAATTTTTATTTTTATAAAAAAAAATTGGATTGCATAGTGGACGGTGGTCATGACCCCACCGCCCACTTCCCCATGGGAAGGGCACGCTACCCATGGAGCAGTGCGCCCACTGTATTGGGGGACGCACTGTCCCATGGAGAGTGCTGCCTCCCCCAAACTCTGTAGCCGTTGTACCTTATGTATAGTCGGCGGATGAAACATGTGGGGGCCAACGGTGTACCGTCCGCCCACAATGAAAAAGATAATGTATGCAGATTTTTAATTCCTGTGTAAATTTTACATTTAAATTTTATTTAATTAGTATTTCAATTTTAATGTTAGATTAATATAAATGATATATATATATTAATCATTTATATTAATCTAACATTAAAATTTAACATATATATTAATATATAATATTTAACATATATATTAATGTATAATATTTAACATATATATATTTATAAATTGGAAAATGGATATTTAAGTATGGATTTTGTTCAGAAATAATCCATTTAATAGCTTGGTAATTTCTTTTAGAAAATAGAATTTTTATAGTCAATGCTTAATGTAGATTTACTTTAATATATAGTTATGAATAAATATAAAATATATGTATTTAAAGCATATGTGGTATGTTGCATATATATATTTATTATTCTGTTTTGGGCATTTTGGTTGCATGCAAAGTATTTAACTATTGATTTAAACTTAAGTGAATAGTGTGCATGGTTAGATAAGATAGAGGAAGGTATTTATTTTAATGGAAGGAATTTATATGTTTTAATGAAAAATATGGAAGGTTATTATTTTTATTTTTGCATGACGCATTAAATAAGGAAATGGATTTAAGATATCTGAAAATAGAATATTTCCTTGCCAGTGTATTTTGATATTAAATTTCCTTATGTTGGTTATTTTGGGAAAAGAGAGATTTGTGTTTTGAAATGTAAGTCTTCCAGAGGATGTGGGTTATTGTTTGGTTAAGACAATCATTCATTTTTCCCTTGGGTAGTGCTTTATGTGGTTGTTTCCTCCAAAGTGTTTTGAGTGGGTTCTCTTGATCGCTACCTCCTAGAATAGGAGAGTTTGCGTTGTTTAGTTCCGTAAGCACTTGAGTTACCCTTGGAGTCTAATTTGTATAGCATGTTATCCATTAGAAGAGTGGCTTTTGTTAGGGGTCAGAGCCCAAAGAGGTAAATTGGGTAACCTTCAGAAGTGATTTAATCAAGTGATAATTAAAGTAATATACTTAGTTGATTAGGATGCACTTCACATTAATCAAGATAACTTAACCTCACTCATAGATGCAAGGGCTTCTTTAAACTTGGGATGAGTGGGGTAGGCCTAGAATGGCAAGGTCAACTATCTTGTCCTCACGAGAGGTAGTCGATTCTGCATGAGTAAGCATGAGGGTCGAGATTTGTCAGAGGTCACCAGGAACTCCGGAGCCTATGAAGAATTCCCAGAGGAGTTCTCATGTCTAACTGTGTGATGACACTCTGTCTAGGATAACATTGGGTTTTGTGTTATGTGTATGGATTCTTTATCATACTTGATCAATTTTATGTTTGGAAGCAATGTGACCATGTTAGTGTTAAGACTTATATTGTGCATATGTTTGGTTGAGTCAGTATGTGTCAGTATGAGTCTGCCTTTGGTTAGAGGTAGTAGATCTTAGTCCATGTTACATTGTTACTATCTCCTAGCATGGGGGTGGGCCTTCGGGTACCACTTGGTTGGGTGGAACATGCACCATACACCGTTGGGTCCCCCTTGATCTTCTGTACTTGGTGGCGAGACATCCAGTTGGTTAGCTCGCGGTTCTTGTTTTTACTTCAAGCATTGATTTATTTCAAATTGTATTAAGTTATTTTACCCCTCTTGTATTTACAAGGTGGAATTTTGTAATGTAACACATTTGTAATATTGCCTCATTTTGGGAATGAGTGATGTAACCAGTTGTTCAAGTAATGAATTTATGTTATGGATATTTATCTTCTTATCTTTCAATGTATATGTATGTTGAATTAATGCTTATTACATAAGTAATTAAATGCAATGAATTTTAAATGATGTATGTTTTTGGGTTTAAGTAATCTCAATTACATAGCCTTAGGGGAGGTTATCAATTGTAGATGAACATGTATGTTTAATTCACTTTAAATAAATAAAAAAATAGTACGCTTTTATTGTGAATTGAAACTTCCTCTAGGGTTGTGTGGTGGGGCATTACACAACCTCATCCAATGAAAGCATTGAAATAGACAGCACCCATAAATCTTCTAAGGATCCTCCATCCACCAATACTCTACCCACTTCCTTCATCCATAATCGTAACCTACATCCACAACATCCTAAAACTCTTGATTGCTACCAACATCATCCATCATACACAGTGAAGCATTCCCATGAAGTAAAAGATTTCTATCAACTACAAAAGAAAAAAATTGCAGATTCCATATCAAAATCAAAACAAGTTTAAAAAGCAATATGCATCCAAAAATGAAGAAGTGAGCAAAAAGGCAATATGGATCCCAAAGAAAACTAAATGGATGAGTCCAAAAAGGTGAGTCATAAAAATAAATCCATAGATAAAAAGTCATATATTACATACAATAGGTGTGCACTTCCTTCACAATTGTCATGCAAAACTTCACTATCCAAAATGAATGTTGGTCCTAATCCTAATTCAAATACCAATTCCAAATGCAAAATCAATCAATCCACACCTCCATCTCCAAAGCACTGGTTATCACATTCACAATAAAAATTATAGTCCTTGCTACCACCATCTAAATCCATTCCACTTCATCCTAAATCCAATCCAAAACCTAGATTCCACCGCACCCTTGTAGCCATAGTTTACCATAAGTGTTATGATGGAACTCTATCAAAATGCTTACATTTGGACAAGGTCAACCCAATTATCAAAGAGCATCATCATAATTATGTATTATATACTGGTGCAATGATCCTAACGAAGAAACTACATAAGGCATGATATTATTGGCATGTCATGACTAAAGAATCCAAATCAACTACATCACTAATCCATGCAGACAATACCTAAAGTCCAAAATTCTAAAAAAATAAAAAAATTAGCAAAATTTCACAAAAAAATAAAAATAAAGAAAAATTTAAGAAAAACAAAGAAAAAAAATAGTAGAAGATAAACAAATCTATCCAATGCTGAAAACCACTTCTTATGGCACCTTAGGTAAGTACCATGATTAAAAATCATTCATGGGCATCATATGTAATTTAACTAGTTATGTCAACCTCAAAATTGGGGACAAGTTGTCTCATCCATTCCACCAAAACTATCCATCCTATCATGTCATTCCATCATACCCATCCACCATGTCCATTTAGCCATACCTCATCCATATTTCTTACTCACCTTGTTCTTAATAATGATCGAGGGAACATGATGCATACTTTGTAAAACTCTTGATATACTCATCCTTTGGCCACACACCATCTACCATCACTTAATTTCCTACATAACTCACTACCTAATCCATATCTTGGATCAAGACATGTTAGTTATATGCGATGAATTCCTTGATCATATCCCCTAAATCCTTCCAGAATTCCATATCCTCTTCACTCCATCCAACGTGTCAACCATTCCATCCACACCAACATATCCTTGTCTCTAGGTTTAGATTATCCCTTATGGTTGGTTCCACCATCAAAATGACCCACAGTAAAAGAAAATACTTACCCAAATGTATTCCCAATCTATAAGAATTCTCTACAAAAGATATCCATGTTGAAGCCCTTAAATCCAAGCATACCCAATCCAAAATATTGTGTCCATACAAACACATCCATTCTTTCTACAAGCTATGTTTAATCTAAAATCAATTTAATCAATCATCATTGAGATGTTTTTCCCAATCCTTGCATTATTTTCAGGATGCGTCCTCCCCAAACCAAACAATGCTATCATCATCAATAAATTAGATCAATCAATTAATCAACCAATTTTTAGCTTCAACAAGGGAAAAATCTAATCCAATCCTCGTCATTAATCCTTGGATCCTCACCAATCAATCCATCCAATCCCATATTTCTATACACCCTTGGCTTCAACATGTCATTGGATACTAATTTGTGTATTTTGCATGTTTTTGATTGATTTTATGGGTTTGTAATTGTTTTTTGCATATAGTCTTAATGCTCCTACCAACCATACCATCATGATCGTCTTCACCCTTCATATGATGGCATGCCTATGACAATATGTCTATTGGATTACTCTTTTATTTTCAACTTCTTTGTTTGAGATTTAGTCCATATGCACATGGCACATCATCATCATGGTATCTTATATCATGGTGCATAACACTAAGTGCTACAACAAAATAAAGGTTGCTTCGTACATGTGAAGTTACTATGATAACATACGCTAATAATTTATTTATCCATAATTATAATCATGTGTCATTTTTTTGTATTACATCATTTTGAGATTTCATCATCCAACATGTACATCCATGCCAATCCAATCCAATCATCTAGTGGAATTAATCCAAATGCCCAATCCTTAATCAATCATTTAGTTATATATTCATGGCATGTACATCATCCCAACATAATCTCTCTTCAGACACATTTTATCCTTTATGATACATCTTGTCTTTTCAAGATACCTATCGGGTTCTATTTCACCCAATAGTTCTCTTGAGGGGGCATCACTTTCATTATCATCCCTAAGAAACTTGGGAAACTTGCCACTAAAGCTTCATTCCATTCCATCCTAATTTTTATTCTTCATTAAAATAATGCCACTTAGTTGCATTGTATCAAAGAGGGGAAAAATGTAGACACCTAAAATATTCCCTAGGTCTATTCATCATCACTAAATCTATCATCTAATCCCTAATCAATCAATCTCATCTCCTAGGCCTATGTCCCATTACATAGTCCTAATTAACCTAGGTCATATCCCTTTTACCTAAAGTCCATCACCTAAGTTAAATAATCCTATTATTTAATTTATCACCTTTTTCATCTCCTAACAAATAGATAAATAAATAAATAAATATTTCCACCTATTATACACCTCGCCCATGTGGCTAAAATAATTAAATAATACTATTATTTAATTAAGACTATTTTCCCTAACCACTTTCCAAGAATAATGGGGACCTAGGAACACTTGTCCTCATGCTCTCATTATTCTCTCAACACAACCCTAGAATCTAGCCTCCCTAGATGTACATGTCCCTAACTTACCTCATGCCCTTAACCACTTACTAAACTTAGCAAATTCATCCTAACCATGCACATTATAACTACCTTGTATCCACCCTCCATATTCTCCTAGATCCTAGGGAATTAATCTCAACCATTCTCCACCCTTGATCTCACAATCAGATCTTTGCCCATCATTCCCCATTGTCAAAATCTATAAATTCAAGCACCCTCTCATCCAAATCAATCAATTATCATTCAAGCTAGCTACATTTTGTCAATTTGGTGATCATCCAAGAAGAAAATAAAACCACAATGGAGAATATGGTAACATGTTATGTTAATTTTATGTCATGCCTTATTGAATTTCTCTTGTGTGAGCTCTATCTAAGGTTTGTGATAGTTTAGAATAAGAGTCTCTTGCATTGTATTTGGGTCTATTTCAAATTATAAATTGACACTTACATAGACACCTAAAGATGAATTTTCTAATGCTAGAAAGAAAAAGTCCTCAATCTCGAGATAGTGACTTAAAGATAAAGAATATGAAGCCTTTGAATCTCGATTTAGATTCATATAAGCCAAAGAATCAATGAATGTCTCTAGTAGGAGAAAAAGTATCAAGAGAAGCCTCAATGTTATCACAACTATCAAGACCTACCAAATAATCAAGTTGCTCATCTATATCATCATCATATGGTAGGTTATCACAATCATCAAGTGGCACAAGACTATCCATAAAAGGATCTATAGGGAATGGAGAGTCATATGGGTATCCATAGATCTCCCAAATTATGTCACAATCAATTATAGGACATGGTCATTCTTAATATTCCATGCTTTCTTCCGATTATGTGTACCTGGTTTAGGGATAAGTTTGTAGAGATGTAGCAAGAAAAATCCATGTGAGAACTTTTAGGATGTCATCTCTCCATGACTTGTGGTTCTCTTTCTTCAAGGTTATTACAAAAGGATAAATTAAAAAAACCAAGATTTTACAATGATAGGATCCTTATTTTCCACTTAGAGAGATTAAAACATGTGGAATTGGAACCCCCACAACACAAAAAATGACCTCATATTTTGTGAAATATCTAAAGTATAAGTTAAAATAGAAAAACTAACTTGAAACTAAAATAATGAATACCTAGAGAAAAATTTATGAAAAACAAATAGGTGGTTGTAAGGTATGTGAAACTAGATTCTTTATTACTATTTGTTTACAAAAATTCAATACAATATGCCTGGTATTCTTCATGGAAAAAAATGTACCCTTTATGCCTTAAAAAACAAGAACAACTACTATTCAAGTAGAAACCTACTGGCGTCATTTCTCTAAGCAAAGTTATGGTGGCTAGGATGGGTAGAACCTATAGAACAATAGCCCAATCCACAATAGGGTGGTAGAAGAGAAGAGATTGGGAAAGATAAGGCACTAATGGAGGTGGTAGTGAACTCAACACTTCAATAACATGTTAGTCACAATATTTAAGCAATAAATGTTTTTAATTGAAAAAACTATGAAATTCATACCATATGGTGTAAGGATGGTACAAGTCTATAGAAACATCAATATTCCTTTGAGATGTTGATGGTGTAGAAACTGTAAAAATTGTATCTAGATCCATATACTCAAATAGATTTTTGCACTTGAACTTTCTACAAACCCCAAAAATAGAAAAACAATTGCACTATCAAACTCTATCAAGTTTTGTACCAGTTTATAGATTTTTGTGTCTTCTAGACTCAACGGTGAGGTCCATTTTGCATCAAGATGCATCATATAAAAAGGTAAGTGCAAAAATTTGGATCCATTCTTTGGCTAAAAAGTGGAAGTGTTTCTTTTTGTAAAACAAAGTTTGTTATGGTTGGACTAAAAATTTGAAGCATTTACAAATAGAATATTTGAAAATTCTAGTATATGAAATGTAGAATTTTGAGTCTTGTTTTCAAATACGTAATTTATTCTAATACCTAGATGATACAAATTAATTTTGTATAGGCTTGTATAAACACCACTTTTTAAAAGTCATTTTTGTAGGACCATAACATACATGTGTACGGACAACATAATTTGACATAAATAAATATATTTTTCTAATTACTTTTGGGGAAAGATGTGTATCATACTGAATATTGAAGATATTATTTTATAAAAAAAATAAAATATTTTTTTAAATTACCTTTTTATTGGCCCTAATTGTTTTTTTCCGAAAACCCCTTGTGTACAACCAACATGATTTGAGCTAAACTAATCATAAAATTATTATCTTTCATTGTGTAAAGAACGATGTCTAGATTGATGTCATATATTTTTTCATAAAAAAATAAAAATTAAAAGTTATTAACAAAATACTAATGCTTGACATTTCAAGTTTATGGATTAGTTTCCTCATAATTAATTAATAGAAAAAAATATATTTAAAAACTAGACATCGTCATCTATAATGGTTTTAATTTCATCAAAAAAATTGAAAAAAACTTGTTAGCCATATTCCTAAAGACAAATTTTCTCTTGTTTTCATGGCATTGTACTTGCAGTTCCAAGGCTAAGGGGTGGGTTTCCAAGCCTAAAACAAAAGAAAAGTCATGGGTTTCAAATTTCAAATTTTATGAAACACATGCCCATTTTAAAAAGGACTAAGAATATGATGTAATTAGAAATAGGTACTCATTTTAAAAAACAGACCAAGTACCCATTTTAGAAATTTAGGTTTGGGATATCAATTCTAAATGGTTACTCATTTTTTTTTTAAATAGGCACCCCATTCCTATCAAGATTTGTTCCCAACACTTCCCCTAAATGTGGACACAACTTCTTGTTTCCACCCAAAAATTCTTAGAGAAAATTCTTTAAAAAGAGAGAAAGGGAATTGTAGATTTGGAGCTTTGATACCATGTAATAATTCTAAATTCACCTACAAGAGTCAAGAATTATCTACAACCAAAATAACCTTCCACACAAGAGCGAAGCAATGAAAATGCTATGAATACATAGAATTGATTAGATGCATACAAAATGGTATAATGCATTATTCAAGTACAAATGAGAGATCCCTTGTATATATAGACAAGGTTGATGCTCTAAGACAAACTAAGGTCTTGACAAGTGTCTTAATCCTATGACATGAGAAACAAAGAGAAAATTATATAAGTAATTGTATATACATGCAAGTGTGAATAGAACCTAGAGGGAAACCGATTAGATAAAATATTTCGTTCACACCAATACTAACTACATTGAATAAGGATATTTTACAAATTGGTACGAATAAGGAGGAATTTCTAAATAAAAGATCCCTCTTGGCTAGACATGTGGAGATTTTGGATAGAGAAGAAATATTCTAGAGAAACCTAGCTCAATGATGGACACAAAAATACAAAAGTCTTCCACAACACCAATTAAGGTTGATGAAATGTCACCCAAATCACTACCATCAAAAACCAAGATGGTCTTATTGGAGGACCCCAAGTAAATCATTATTGAATTGGTCTATTTTTCAAAAGACTTCTTAACAATGGTGAGAGCTTGGATCTTTGAAACCAAGAATATTTGTTAGAGTATATTCCATGTATTGTCACAAAGGAACAAAATGCAATGCTGACAACTACTTTCTTTGAAGTTGAAATTAAATTGGCACCTTTCAACTTTATTCAAATAAAGCCCCAAGTTCTAATGGATTTTCCATAAGCTTCTTTTAGAAATGTTAGAAGATCATTGGGAAGGATATTTGGGAATCAATAAAGGAGTCAAGAAAGCACAAAACCTTATAAAAGGACCTCAACAATTCTCACATAGCTCTCATCCCAAAAAAAGATATCACTTCTTCCTTTGATGACTACTATGTAATTTCTCTATGCAATACAATGTATAAAATCATTGCTATTTAGTGATTGTCAATAGGTTGAGTTAATTCTTCTTGAGATTATTTTAGAATAACATAGTGGGTTTGTCCCCAATAGGGCGATCTCTAATGACATCATTATCACACATGAGGTAAAATACTCAATTCAAACCAACAAGAAGAAGAGTATGATAATTAAGATAGATTTCAATAACGCATATGATTGGGCCAATTGGATATTTTGGATGAAAATAATGTAGAGATTGTTTTTTAGTCTTCATTGGATAGATTGAATTTTGAATTGTATCTCAAGCCCTAGATATCTAGTTCATTTAATGGTAACCCCTATGGTTTCTTTCCTACCACTTGTGTAATCAAGCAAGATGATACACTCTATACATTCCTCTTCTTCATAATGGTTGAAGCTCTAGGAAGGTCAATAAGAAACACAAATTCTAGCAGTGTTTGGATGAGAATTGATATAACCAATGGATAGGATATTGTAACCCATCAACAATTTTTTGATGATGTAATCTTGTTTGGAGAAGCAAGAATCAAGAAATTTGAACAAATATC
This sequence comes from Sequoiadendron giganteum, assembly GCA_007115665.2. Classification (NCBI taxonomy): domain Eukaryota; kingdom Viridiplantae; phylum Streptophyta; class Pinopsida; order Cupressales; family Cupressaceae; genus Sequoiadendron; species Sequoiadendron giganteum. The sequence goes on from CM021100.1 coordinate 624,402,406, forward strand.
TAATATTTTATAGAAATACTCATGAGATTCTGGGCAAATTATCAACACAAACAAATACATTTTTTTTTTCAACATCAATTCCATAATGCAATCTCAAATTGTGTTGTCACTTGGCTTTAAGATTAGATTTCTTCCTAACAAATATTTGGGTGTCCCTGTTTTTTCTAGTACTAATAAAGTTGCTTTGTGGTACAGTTCAATATATAAATTCTTTTTAAAACTTTCCTCCTAGAAAAGTAAGTGGATGTCCTTCATAGGGAAAATTTTGTTGCTTAAATCTATGATTTTTGCAATTCTTATTTACCTAATGTCTTGCCTCAAAATGCCATCTAAATTTTGAAATGATTTGGGCAAGATTATGATATATTTTTAATGGCAAAAAGACTCAAATAGAAAGGAATTACCTTCATTGGCTAGAATAACATATGTGCATCCAAGGATAGAGATGGCACATGCCTCCATCACTAAAACAAAGTTCTCAATGCCAAAATTATTTGGAGCATGTTCTCCAACCCTAGCCTATCATGGTGCTCCAAGATTATTTAGCATAAATACTTAGAAGAGCTAGCCTAAATTTTGATTATTTGAGATCCTCTTAAGGACTCTCACATGTGGAATTTCATGTTGAAATACACGAGCACAATCACCTATCACCTAATGATGGCAAGGCTACAATTTTTTGGGAAGATTCATGGAACTTCCCTTCATTGTCTAATAGAGGGAATGATCTACAAGAAACCCAAGAATATCCTCATAGCTACTTGGGGAACTATATCACACAAAAGTCAAGCAATTGGACTCTTAAAATGGGTTTGCAAAGAGATACAATAATTGGGGATTGCATAGGAGCAACCAAAAATGTGGAAGGAGTTATCAAGAGAAAAAAAATCATTGAGGAAAAGCATAAAATTAGATGGAGTTGTTCCAAATCAAAGGAATATTCTATGAAATTTGGGTTACCAAATGGAGGACTCTTAAACCAAAGAGCAAGACTGCCATCTTGACTTTTGCTAGCACAAGGACCACCTCCTTAAAGCAAGGGCCTCTGCTTGGAAGGTAATTCAAAAGTAGATTTTAACAACCAACAAATTTGTTTCTATGGGTTTTGTAGGTCTCTCAAAGTGCCTTCTTTATGATTCGTGGAAGAATCAATCAACCATCTCCTAAAAAAATGTTTATTCTTCTCCAAATATTGACAATAGGTGTGCATCAAACTAAAATGGTTTGATGCTCTTCTTATTGATCTTTTGAAAAAATTCAAGTCATAACCTCAAATCCCAAAAAAAAAAAAAAAAAAAAACTTAACCTTCTCTATTCTTTCAATCATTAACCCTTCAATATTCACTTGGAAAACTTAGAAAAGACTTTTGCAGAAAGTGGAGGCAGCCATTGAAAAAGTCATGCTAAGCAATCTTACATTTTCCAATACAAACCCAAAAAAAATCTTTCTCCTCAACAAGATACTTCAGAGATGAAATGTTCTCAAAGTCCCCCTCCTGTTCAAGGGGCGTGGAAGAGCTAAGTACGTCTTCTCAAATGAGGAGAAATAATGCAAAGTGGCAGGGGGATCTGTGCTCCCCCAGTTCAAGGAGAACAGAGATATCGTATGAATTCGGGACATTGTTTCAATGTTCGTCAAGGTAATGGTGGACGAAAGAGAAGACAAAGAAACAGTGCACAGGTTAACTGGGTTCCTTTTCAAAAGAATTTATGTAGGAGTTCTGAATGATGTATTGGATGCTACAGTACCAGTCCAGGACTTCTGATCACAAATTCATCCTCTTCAAAACGGCGGTTGTGATTATACCTTTCTTGCATGTTTGCAATGGACACAAGGAGGAGCAGTGCAGAGGGAAAGCAGGACATGCCAGAGCTTTTCCCAAAGGGATTGCAGGTATTGGGGATTTATCATTGAAAATTACTATACAGAATAGAATACAGGGGTGAGGCAGTAGGAAATTCAAACCACCAATATTGCTTGCTGTAGAAGGTTGGGATAACAGTTTTTGTGATCCATTATATTCTTAAATAACTGTTAATAGTAACAGTATGGTCAACTTTTTGCTGTTTTATCTTTACAGAAAAATGATTGCAAAGTTAATGTAAATACTATGTAACCTCTTTTTTAATATAAATATAATGGGAGAGGCTCCAAGATTACATTTCACCAAAATTAAAATAAAATATTTAAATGATATCAGATTTGTTGAAAGTAATGTGAGTCAAATTTATAATTAATATGGTTTGGGGTAAATAAAATATTTTAAACTTTGATTTGTTTAAGTGATTGAAATCATACTGATAGATGTGTTCTATTGAAGAAACTAGTGTAATTTTTCAGATGGGCCACCTAATCAAGTCAAACTTAGAGTGTGATGTTTATGTTTGGTTGTAGTTCAATTGATGAGGATGAAGGTATGTGATAAAAAGTCACCCCCTACAACAACAGTATGACAACTTCTGATTTAGATGTATGCTAACTCATATTGTTGTAATGTACTATATAAAGACAAATATAATTGTTTCCATAAAAATAAAATAAAATAAATCTATAACCAATAATACTTAAACTATTAATATCAACTATTAAATATTTCTTACACAACAAATCTTAACAAATATATGTAACATTTAATTTTATTATAATTTTACTTTTAAAACTGTTTAAAACATATTATTTTTATAATTTTTAAATTACTATTAAACACACATTAATTTAATATATTAAAAATAATAAATAAACTTTAATTTTTTTATTTTTAAAAAATTATAATGATACAACACACAAGTTCAAACTCACATATGAATAATATATTATTGTTTTCTTTTAAAAAATTCTTAAAATAAGGTTAAAATTAAATTAAATGTCATATTCAATTTATTAGGTAGAAGGTTAAAATTAAATTAAATGTTATATTCAATTTAGTAGGTAGAGTTAGTTGTAAAAAGAAAATATTAGTGAATTTATTAGGTGGAGTTTATTTGGAAACAAAAAAAGTTTGGTAGAATATAATTATACAATTCAAAATATTTTAAGAAGATTTTATAAGAAAGGATTTTACAAGCCAACTTCAAAATTTAATCAATTGCTAATTTCTTTTTAAACAATAATCAATGTTAGTTAATGTTAATAATTATAGATAAATGACATAGTGGAAAAATATATTTTGAATCAACCAAGGAAATTTGTAAGGGGTCCAATGGCATCTACTGGAAGAATTATTTTTGTGGGTGTGGGTCTCATGAGACCAAAAAACTTCCTACAAGATAAAATCTTGTTCAGAAAAACAAGAGCTCCTATTTTTTAAATTTTAGATTTTTAAAAGCCGTCTTAAGATTAGAAAATGTTCCTCCTAGTTTTAAGAGATTTTACTGCCATGTAACATTCAATGCTCTAAAAAAATCACGAGACCATCAACTTTTTAAAATCTTGGAACTCAAAGTTCAGGCCACACAAAATCTACAAGACCTCATATTTATGAAAGCTCTTAAAATATATCAATAGATAAAGCTCTCCTTTCATGGGACTGCTACCTAACCTTATTCCAAAACCACTTTCCAGATGATTTTGGCAGAATAAATACGTTTGAGTGTTTAACTCTCAACGGAAGAAGCATTAACATAGACTTGTACTTCTAATTCAGATATCAAAATGATCTTATAAATGATATAAAATCTTTCATCAGAAAAAAAAAATCTGTTACAGATTTTTTTGACCCATAAAACCTCCCACTCCATAAAATAAATCCCAAAACTACTTCTTAATTCAAAAGATGGTTAAAATTTAAAAAAAAACGCTCCAAACAAACACAGATACAGAAAGAACATAAAATGCAAAAGTTTAAATTATAGATTTAGATTTCACAGGTTCCATTTTGAGCAAAGACTTACTTGGGCAATCTTGCACGTAGCATAATGCCCTTCCTTTCCCCAACCCTGCACATGACCAGGAGCTACACTAAACAATATCACCACACCAGCTAACAGACAATAGCGCAAGTCCCCAGGCTTACCCATAATCATATGTTCCACTCCAAATCTTTTCAGTATCTAATAAATTATTTTTCCTTTCACTTAAAAGAACCAAAATGTAAACAGAAACTGTAAAGCGTCACAACTACTACATGGTTTAAGTGCCAAGGATTTGTTGAGCCGTCCACTGAAAGATTAAGTGCAATGTAATTATGGCGATGGAGATTTGTGAGAATATTCTCTGATGGTGTTAGAATATGCTGGTATCATTAACTTTCTACTAGCTTAAACAAGATATTTATTTAGCAATGAAATATAAAATGAAAACTACTAGATAAAAATTAATTTGGTGCTACTTTCTTTTCTCTTCCTCTTAGAAAAAACTTAGAAGAATATATGTTTGTTGCAAGGTCAGGGATAAACGACTCAGCAACTAAAAGGTCAAGGGTAAATGATTAGGCAACTTAAGTCATCCCCACTATAAAAAGTAGGTGGGGGTGGGGGTATGTGTCCTTCATAAGATATTCATCACATCGACGTTGTTCCTTTCCTAGCTATCTTATGGTCCTACCATCCTTGTTAATAAAATGACATATTACAAGGTCTTGATGTAGTTTTAGAGAACTACAATGAAGAATATGGGATTATAGATGTGGTGGAGTTTGTTCAAAATCATTGTTAGATAATATTTTTGGTTATACGTTCATTATGCTTGTAATGTGGATGGATCTAGTTAATGATTTTTTTTGTTTTTTTTTTATTTTTTGTGGAGAGATTAGATCTCGTGACCTCTTGCCTACAAAGGATGCTTTAGTCAATCGAGCTAAGCTCACCGCCCCAATGATTCCATTTGTTCACTGTGGATGTGTTAGACAATTTTCTTAAGGATTTGACCGAAGAGATTTTTGCTCGTACTTCTAATCTCTTCTACTCTTTACGCTTCCTTCAAAAGCTTGCTTCAAAACTCTCTTTATGAGAAAATCCTTCCTCTTCAAGTTGATGTTTTGAAAGTCGCAAGTTTCAATGGTAGTTGTCCCTTGGGTAATTGTTTAGTTCAATCAATATTGTGTGGTTTTGATAGTAGATTGATTATCATTATATATGTTGACATCTTAGAATGTTTGTATTTTAACATGAATTTTTTTATTTTGACATGTATATCCTAAATAGAATTCTTATGACAACAAGCCTTTCTTTTGATTTTAATGAAATATAGGCAAATCCTTCCACCTTTTAATCGATAAAAAAAATGACATTTTGAATATCAAATTTGAGTATACCAAATCACATTTTAATATCATATTGATATTTTTTAATCTATTAATATGATTATTTAATTAATACCAATGTATCTATTGTATGCAATTTGTTTTATTTATTTAGTCCATTATCATACAAAATTTAAAAAATTAAGCAACAATCTTATAGTCGATAATTTTTTTTTATTTAATAATTTTGAAAATATCATTTATCTATTTTTCTATCAATTCAAAATTATATTATTATTATTGTTTTATGTTTCTAGTACATTAAATTATTGTGATGAAATTTCAACTATATCAATTTAATGTAAGTCTCATTCAAATATCAATTCAAGGTTCAAATTTCAACACTATTAATATTTTTGTTGTTTAATATTAATTCAAACTTCAAATTTCAACACTATTAAAGTTTTGTTGTTCAATATCAATTCAAGGTTCAAAATAAATATTCATGTTCACATTGCTTATCACAAAATTCAGTGCTTTGAGCTAGCTCATGCAATGTGTACCCAAGATTTTTTTTTTTTTTTTTGATAAGTTAAACCATATTTCCCTCCTCTTGTTTTGGATCATGAAACAATGATAGATATTGTTTCTGTAATGGTAGTAATTCCCTTTGATATCTTTAATCACCATGTCATTTAATAGTATTTCAAGTTGGTTATGCGAAAACTATGTAGAAATTAGTTTTAGTTATTGAAAGATTTAGAGGTAAGGTAAAAAAAAATTATGTTCTTGTTTTTATGATATATATTTTTTTCATTTCAATCTTTTTGGTGGCATCAAATATATATAATCCTGTAGACACCTAAGAATGTCTTAACACATTCTTCAAGTTCATCATTTCCAATCATCATCATGTATCACACATTCTTCTAATTCTTCATTTTTAGTCATTATTACTCATCACCTCTTTCATCACTGTTAATTAAATAAATTTTAATTATTTGATTAAACTAACACATTTCCCTCCATTATTTCTAATTATTTAATTATTTCATCATTTTCTCTCCATCACCTTTAATTAAAAAAAATTCTCTCGTGCATTTTAATTAAATATTTTTTAATTATTTAATTAATTTCAAATATTCCTCTCATCCACATAATTTAATTAAAGATCATGCATTCTTTCATATCCACATAATTGAATAATTTTTTAATTATTTCATTAGCTAATTATTCGTTTAAAATTAAATAAATTTGTTTCCTAATAATAGCATGTCCTATATTTATTCTTCCAAATCCTAAATTTAGAAACTAAGCTAAATTTAGGGACCTTTCCTAAAAAGAGTGAGTGAACTTCAATTCACTTCACTTCATCTTTCCATGCAAGGCCATGCACAACTTTTTGATCTCTCATCCCTCCTCATCTATCAATATAATCTCACATCTCATACCATTGATCTCACATCCTGAAATTCTATAAACCAACCATCTATTGATCATTCAATCCCTCCTCAAATTTGCATCCAAGCTCCTATAGCACATCATTATCAATCTTTCTTTTGCACAACAAGGTTATGCTAAGTTTATGAGCAATTCACATATCATATCAAAAATAACAATCTTATACTTTTGGCAATAGAGTAAGGCTTGGCATTTTCAGGTGAGGTAAAGTAGGTTAGATTAGATTAATTTGATTTACGTTCTTGTTATATGAATTTCTTCATTTGATTATTGTTATTGCTTTATTGGTAATAGGTCTATTCATCATTGGATTTGGGATTATTGATTTGATCTTCATTTTCTATTGAATCCTTTGATTGCATGATGTTATTCTTGTTTACATTCTAACACACTCGGTGGGACCCACATCCCTGATTTAACATTCAATTAAGTTTTCTTGAGTTTTCAAGTTACAAGTTTACAATGACGCAATTGAACCCATATCGACACCTTGACACACATATAATTGACGCTTCTGATAGTACAACAATTATTTTACATCCTACAATGATGCTTTTGAAGTTAGATCAACATATTTGATCTCTTGGTTTTGCAAGTTTTCAAGTTTACATTAACACAATTGAAACCTGTAATGACACATTTGATAGAAAGTGATAATTTTGAGATTACAGTGATGCTTCTGCAAAACATAGTGATGCATTTGATTTGCATATCTACACAATTGAAGGTAAAATGACACATTTGAAAGGTATATCAATACTTTTGAAATTTACATTGATGCCTTTGATTTTTACAATAATACATCTGATTCAATTTATTGAATTTTTCTCTAACCCTAACATTTGCTCAATTTTTTGGAGCTAACACATCGTTGCAGCATTGGTGAATGTGGGAGAACATTGGAAAAAATAGAGTACTAATGAATTTGATGCAGGGAAAAAAATTCAATTTCTTTGATTTTTAGATTAGTTCACACTTTGTTTGGGCTATAATTAACAATATTTACGATGTTTGATAGGCTTATAAGTTGTGTATTCTCTCTCCATGTTCTTTGTGCGAGCTTGGAGATCAAAAGAAATTTTTGCTTACACATGTTATGCACACCCAAGGAGTAATAGAAAAGTATGTTTTTTTTCTTGCGCTTCATGTGAGATTGAGAATCATAAACACTAGTATCTTCTTTTTTATTTAGTAGCAGGCCAGCTTGGGGATTTCATTGTTGAACACACCTAAATGCTGAGAGGGGGGGTGAATTAGCATATACTAAAACAAATGCATTTGTATATTAAATATCAAATCACATTAACTGAAAGAAGAACTTAAATGAAAACATGCAACACACAAGGACATCAAGATTTTTATGTGGAAAGCCCAATGAGGGGAAAACCACAATGAGAGTTAACTCACAATATATGAAGCTCACTGCTTACAAAAATTAAAATATTGTTTAAGGCTTGTTGCCTATGAACTTGCAGGCTAAGACACACAACCTTAAGGTAAGATATAAGGACTTTCTAAAAAGTCTCATTGCCTGGTAAGATACAATGAAAAAATGAACATGAATTGCTATAAAAGAAGCATCTAACATATGTTGATGTTGTTCTTCATTTTTACACAATTACTCCATCACACTGACTTCGCACACTTCATATTCAACATACTACACACTCTATCTCATGTCAATTCATAAATGATTTTGTTCTTCTATAAATACCCTCCACAACAATTTAAAACATCAAATAGATCAACTCCAAAAAGACCCATAAAATGAAACGAGTGATACTACATAGGTCAGATACACACATATGCACCATGAATAAAAATGAGTTGTAGATCAACTCAAGGCATAATTGGGCCCAAAAACATCACAATACACTCTCCAAAAGAAAATTAATTAATTAGTATCAACCACAAATGAAGGAAACCAGATAGTCGGCCCAAACAACATCAACACCACCAAAATTGCCAACTGTTCATCTTTACACCACCGAGGAGAGACCAAAAACATCATGCAAACCAAGATGTGAAAAATTTAGGGTATCAACAACATCCTTACAACCTTCTCCTAAAGTATCATATCATCATATGCTGGTGCAAATGAAGAAACCCACTCAACATACAAGAACAAAGCATCCTAGACTAACTGTGACACATCAACACTTAGGATATTACACTATAATTCACCAAAACATCATAAACACATATGGATGAATCCATATACCTCTCTAAACATATCCCCAAGTTTGCACAACCATATAAATCACTCCAAAGGAATAGGAAGCAATCTGGAGAACATCAAAGACACATAACTCTATTATTCTACAATCCATCTAACTCTTGTTGTAGAAATGTTTATGAAATGAAATTCTAGGAATAACCTTTTTGCTAACTGCCAATTGCCAAACATAACTTAAAAAATCCACAACCAGATCATGCAATCTAGAGGAATGTGGATCAATATATAGATAGCTAGACATAGGAAGACATATAGTTTAATCCTTAAACAACTTCTCTCAATCATACAAGTATGAAAAAACCTCAATCTACCAAGCATCATGCTTTTGTCATTTTATGCATCTAGTAGGTCTTCTAGACTAACTTGTTCCAAATAGGTTGGTCTCAAAAACCATCTCTCTCAAATCTACCAATCTATCTCTAATCATTTCCCAGCCTCTTCAACATCTATACAAAAAATTTAAGACCACAAGTTGACATCAATGACAACAAATATTGAGTTGACATCAATGACAACAAATATTTCCAACAATATCCCTCTTTTTCATTGATGGAAACACATTTATTTACAACTCTTCTCTCCCCCTTTGACATCAAGGGCAAAGGGTAGAATAGTCTTCTACATATGACAACCAAAAATTATGCAAGAAATCCCCCTAATTATATGATCTCTCCTAAAAAAACTCCCCCTGAGATGGAGATCCCCCCAAAATTGATGCTATATGACTTCAACAAAAAAAAGATACTGCAATCATCTATAAAACTATATAGAGACAAAATTGTTGTATCTACACTTTTGCAACTCCCTTAGAAGGTGGAATTTTCTTGTAAATTACCTTAAGGTGTGCTAGAGTTGCAATCAAGTTTGGTTTTTCTGAGGTAAGAATATTATTTTAACATTCAAACTACATGCATAAATCCTCAGCCTTGTCCACACTGCTTGGAGCCTTCATATTCTAATCAATTTTTTATGCTTTAATTAGCAACCTAGTTAATGAAGCAAGTCTCAAGTTGACTACTTCCCTTAACTAACCAAACTATTTCTTTATGTTTTCTCTTTGATCCTGAAGAAATCACAACTGCAAATGAATATTTTCTATTTGAGCTCTAGTTGATCCATCCTTATCCTTTGATTGATCATATATCCTGACCATTTGTGTGATTTGTGACTCAACGGAGTCAATCTAGTCTTTGATGCTCTTGGTAGTGTAGAGTAGGGGGATTCGTCACCCCCAAGGCTCTAGATCATAGGAGAGCCTCAAGGAATGAACCACCCTAAACTACCTTAGATTTTTTAATAGATTAAGAAGGGTGAGACAGGCCGAAAAGGAAGGGAAAACAAAACTATGTTTCCCTTCTACTAATGATAGGATTTTTGGAAATCGGGTGAGTAGACTACAAGGGTCTCAGACTATGACTCAGACAATTCTCTATTTGAGGATGACAATGTGGGAACTAGACTTCAATGTACTGCATTGGAGTCTCGAGGATGTGTTGGCGTCTTGTATGGAGAGTGAGTCGAATGACAACCAAAGACACTCAAGGTGTGCTTACAACTTGAGTAACAAAGTTTTACAGTTTGATAGTTTAATATGAAAATGCAGAAATAAATAGTACAAAAAGAAGAATACTGAAAATAATTATTCTAGTGATAAAAATGATAAGAAAAGAGTAGGAAAAGATACCTTTCACACATAGACCAGCTCTCAAGCTATAACTCCAAGTAGACAAACCTATGCCTACACACATGAAAACATGAAAAGTGTTGGGCTATGTTTTGAGGTCTACCTCAGTCAGACCCTCATTTTGGTGTTCCAACCTCAATAGACAACTAGATATGAAACGATATAGAGAAAGAGTAATAAAGGAGAGAAAATGAAAATGACACAGTAAGGTAGAGAGTAATGAGAACCTGAATGCTACTCTACAAGATGATAGATGCAAGCAAATGAAAAGACACAATGTTACCTTCCTTGTTATAAGAACTAAAGGATGATAGAGGAAGGGAGAGAACAAAACCACCACATCGAGGAGATAGAACTTCGTAAACCTGCAACGATGATGGTGTTGAAGTAATAATACATCGTAGAGATGATCTAGTCATTAGTTATTTTTTTGATTTTTTTATACATACTCATAGACATTTCCAGACACTTATCTCATACATATTCTTGAACTTTACTATATTTTATGCTCATTATACAAACATGAACTTTATTTAAAGGAGCTAGAGGAGGTAGATTGTAGCTTATAGCAACTAGGAGACACAACCCATAACCAAAGGATTTTATAGACTGCGATGCAGGGGAGGTTCCAGAATAAGTTGAGTGAAACAATTGCAGAAATGGAGGCACTTATTGAGGATGTTTATGCATTATCATGACATTCAATAAATAATCTGAAGAATAACTCTATTACAATTGGGAGTCGAGTGACTATTTCAACAGTGCACATTCTAATTCTTGTTGTAGCAGAGTCATAGTTTTATTTGGACTCTTCTTCCTTTTCCAGTTATGGTTTAGTTGATTAGACTTTATCACACTTTGTTATGTAGGGAGTGGTAATTTATGATTTCAGCTTAGATTCCTTATTCCAATAAACTCCCCCGTGCCTATATGTATGGTTCAGTGGTTGAGGTGTTAATTAAGCTGGTTAATTATTCAATAGTAGATATAGCAATAAGGTACTTCTAGTTAAGTTCTTATTTTTACACAAACAATGTTCATGATCTTATGAATAAGATATTTCAGCAGAATCTTAGATTGTGATATTCTAAGTTATGTAGTGAATGGTTTTTCATTATTATCATGATTACATTAATCTAAGGAGCTAGATTTGGGTTAAATATGTGGAGATAGTCACTTGAGCAAGTTCCACTCAAGGTAATTATTCCCCACTTTATCTTTTCTGCATTTATTTATGTTGTAGTAGTTACTTCATGAATGCATGTTGTCTTAATTAGATTCCTTATTTTATGAATGAATTCATGAATAGATCTTGTCTTATATTCATGCTTTAGTTTGCTTCAATTTGTTGTACTCTGAAGTGTAGGTTTAATTAATAGTACTGGTTAATTTTAGGATTCATTTATTGACAATGAACTAGTCATAGTTTTTTCCATAGGTACCCATAGCAATAACGCCAACATTACTTCTTTTATTGTTATTCAGTTTATGATTTCATGGAATGTGTAAACACCTATGCTAGGATGATATAGGTATTCTTGAGTCTATGAAAGCACATACAATGCCAACATCATCACAAGCTTATGATTATCCTTGGTTGATAATTTGATGAAGGTCTTTCCAAGGGTTTAGTGGACTGTTCAATTAATTTTTTCTCTGAATTATGTGTCTAACACCAAGTCTATTGGACTCTACATTTTTGGGGCCATTTTCAAGGATGGTTCTAGTTTCAAATATTTTTTTATGTTATTTTCAAGCTTTCATATAGTCTAAAATTTGCTTTCAGTATTAGGATAATTAAGCTTTATTCCTTCAAAATACATGAATAATTCACTAACATTATGCAAGAGCCATTGCTATACAAATTCACACCTATTAAATGCAGAGGTAGAGATATTCTTTGGGAATATTTATCCCCTCAAATCAACAAGCTAGAGAGGATATTGGTGACCACGGTGATCAAAGCGAGGGTATACCTGATGAAGAACTATCCCTTTCACCAAAATCTACTACAAACATAGAGGAGACCTTCCAAACCATGGATTATGCAGTAGTGGATGATCCACCAGAACATGTGACTTTTTAATTTTCCATTACCAACCAAGAAAGGGACACTATCCTGAAGAGTATACCTCCTTCAATGTTGCATGTCTTATATGTATTGGTAATTGAGGATCCAAACACATTTATTTTTTGAGTTTGATGTCCTATGTAGGAGCTACGACTACACAACTAATTCTCATAGGCTCAAACTCTTTCTTGCAAATTTGAAGGATGATGCCATGAGATGGTTTATTGGATTGGGTAGAGATGTTGTTCCATATTAGAACACTATGAAAAAAAGTTCTTGAAAAATACCAGGACTATTGTAGAGGAGTTGATAGAAGAAGGGATGGAATTTTCAGAATGACTTAGAAAGAGGATGAACCATTGGAGGATTTTGTAGAAAGGTTCCACTTCTGCTTGAAGAAGAACCCACATAATAGACTCTTAGAAGAATCCATGAAGTTGGTGCTTTTGAGAGGATTTACTGATGATTGCATGGATGACCTTAACCTTATTGGTTCAAGGGATGTGTCCCAATTACCCTTTGAAGAAATCTACATGGTTTGTACAAATTACTCAAGGATCTTTACAAAAAGGACAAGGGGGGACAAAGCATCTTTCATTGGCAAGACATTCAATGGAGTTTCTAGAGTAGAATTGTGTAACCTACTATCCAACATGAGAGAAGATATTATAATTCATCTATCTACTCAGTTGGATGCTCTACATGTGACTAAAAAGCAAGAAGAGGTTGAGGCATTACTTAATGAGTACTTCCCCAATTATAGACAAAGAAAACCCAACTGCAAGTGTAAAAGGATGATAAGTATTATAGAGGATAAACCAGAGAAACCATATTTTAACCACTGGATAATGAAGATGGATAGTTGTTCTACATTGGACAAAGAAGGACATGGAAACCAAGACAAGGTATGCCACAATACCCTTTAAATTTCAATACTATTTTTAGTTGGTAATTAGAATTTCTCTAGTTGGAACCCCTAGCCTTGGGCAAACACCCAAAACCACTAGAAAACCCCTCAATAATGGAAAAAACCTCAACAAAAATGGAAGCAACAACAACCAAATGTATGGCCACAACAAAATTTTCAAGGATCTAATTACAACCCCCAATGGCCAGTAAAAAAAATCAATGGCAACCATAGTGGCAAAAGGGCCAATAGTGGCAGAACCAAAATATGAATTATCAATAGTCTTTACTGCCTTCATAGCCACAACAACAGGCCATCATACCCAATCCATCAAACCCAACATCTCAACCACCAAGAGAACCACAACTACTTGCCCAACTTGCACCTAACCCCAATAACAAACCTATTCAACAGTCCTACACTAACAAGGCTATTCAAAACCCTACTTATGGGGTAGAGGTGAGTGATTTCCACCTCAAGTTAGGAAAAACATTGGTTGGGCCTCCATCTCCTCAAATCACTGATGGTGGATGAGGAACCTACAACAAAAGCTTTAGAAAATTTACCTTTGGAGCCTGAGTTAAATCAGGTAAACTAGACTATTTCAAGTCCAGAGCCTCCATTCCCTAAGCGTTTAGCTATTCTAAGACATCAAAACCAAGCTTAGATAAACCTATTAGTTTAGCTAAAGGATGTGAGTATAAAAATTCCTCTCATTCAAGCCATCAAGGATATTCCAACTTAGACCAAAACAATAAGATACCTTTGTCTTAAAAAGATAGCAAGAAAGAGGAAGGGCCCTCAAACAATAAATGTCCTAGGGAACCTTTTTGACATTATGCTAGGGAATATAATTGTCCCTAAATATATAGACCTTGGAAGTCTAGTAGTGGATGTTAAGATAAATGGAACCCTTATCAAAAATACCTTGATTGGTTTAGGGGTAGCCATTAATGTAATTACTAATTAGACAATGAAACTACTACAACTAGTAAACCTTAGACCTACACCCACAATTTTATAGTTGGAAAATAGGTCAATAGTGAAACCTGAGGGGTTCGTTGAGGACTTAGTCATAACATTAGATTCATGGGAGTACCCTGCAGATTTTATAGTCTTGCAGCCAAAGGCCAACTTTGCAGGATATCCATTTATTTTAGGTAGACCATGGTTAGCAATAGCTAATGCATTTTTAGGTTGTAGGTTTGGGAGCATGATAATATCAAATGGAAATATGACTAAGAAATCGGTCCTTTATTTACCAGCCCAACCTCATGTAGATCTAGAGTAGACTATATGGCGTACCCTAGATGAAGAAGATCACTATTCCCTGCAAACTCTTATGACTATTGAACACAACCCTTTGTTGACAAATCAAGATGAGGATGATTTAATTGACCACATCATACAAAATAACTGTAATAGGGACTCACAAAAAAAATATTGTCTTTCATGTCTGTAGGATCCATTGTAGAATATTATACTTGCAAATTCATCAGAAGAAGTATCCTAGATTTTATATTCTCTATTGCCACAATAATGTGTCCCAAACATTAGTGAACTTGACCTTTCATTTGTACAATCAGCATCCAAGACATTAGAAATGATGTCAGGTAAAATGTTGAATGTTGACAATGGGGTTAACTGAAGAACAATGAAATTCTCTAAACATTATGTTCAAGCACACACAACATCCTTTGCATGGGATTGCCATGATGTGAAGGGGATTGATCCATACCTGTGCATGCATAGGATCTATATAAATGATGGTTTCAAACCAATTAGGAAACCTCATAGAAGGATGAATCCTGCCTTAAGAGAAAGATTTAAAACTGACCTACAAAAGTTACTTGATGTAGGCTTCATTTACCATATTTTTGACAGTCAATTGGTGTCACCTCTAGTTATTGTCCCTAAGAAAGGAGGAAAATGGAGAGTATGTTTTAACTATAGATAGTTAAACACAACCACTAGAAAGGATCATGTTCCACTGCCTTTCATTGATTGAGTGCTTGATTCCCTAGCAAGTAAAAAGTACTCCTTTCTAGATGGATTTAGTGGCTATAACTAGATAAAGATAGGTCAAGAGCACCAAGATAAAACCAAATTTTCATGCCCTTGGGGCACATATGCATATTATATTATTCCCTTTGGACTATATAAAGCCCCAACCACTTTCCAAAGGGAAATGCTAAGTATTTTCTTAGATTATGCTCATGAATCCATGGAAATCTACACGAATGATTTCACCACCTATGGAGAAACATTTGAAGAAGCACTCAACAATTTAGAGAAGGTTTTGAAAAGGTTTCAAGAACATAATTCATCCCCGGGTCATGAGAAATGTTTTATGATGATGACCCAAGGGATTGTTCTAGGGTATTTTATATCAAGTGAAGGAATTCAAGTGGATCCCAACAAGATTGAGATAATCTCCACACTTCCTGTGCCACAAAAAAAAAGAGATGTAAGGATTTTTCTATGACATGCAGGATACTATAGAAGATTCTTCGGGACTTCAAAAAAATTGCAGCACCTTTATTTGTTTTACTCACAAAGGATATAGAATTTGAATGGACCACAAAATGTCAACACTCTTTTGAAGCACTTAAGACAACCTTGACAAACACACCTGTCTTGAGAGGGCCAAATTGAACATTTCCTTTCCATATATATACTAATGATTCTAAATTTTCCATAGGAGTAGTATTGGGACAAAAATAAGGTAATAAAGAGTATGATATTTATTACCTAATAAACTTTTACAAGGAGTAGAACTCAACTATACAGTTACAGAAAAAGAGATGTTGGTGATTGTCTATGAAATCAACAAGTTTAGACACTATATCACAGGGTACCCAGTCTTTATCCACGCTGATTATATTGCAATCAGATATTGTAGACACTGAAAAATGTCCTAAGTCTATGAGCATCATTTTTCCTAGTCATCATCTTTCAATAATTGAATAATTTTAATTATTCAATTATGTTCGATCATATTCCTTTATTAATTAAATAGTTTTTAATTATTTAATTGATTCACCTTCTCATTTCTATCTTGATCAATTAAAATTATTTAATTGCATCACTAATACCCCTTTCTTCAATAATTAAATAAATCATTATTTATTTAATTATTTATCTTTTATCACATGTCTATAGTCAGATAATAATAATTATTTGACCTTTTATTTTTCTATAATTAAATAATTAACGAAATTATTTAATTATGTGTCATTCTTCTCCTTTAAATAATTGATCCTAATCAATTATCCATATTTAATTTATATCTCCTCCTTTAATTAAATTTATGAATTTAATTAAATCTCCTTTTTCATTTCCTCCAAATAAATGATTTAAAATAAATTATTTATTTGCCACTTGTCCTTCTCCTCCATTTTCGAATAAATAATTTAAAATAAATTATTTATTTGCCACTTGTCATCCCCTTCCATTTTCGAATAAATAATTTAAAATAAATTATTTATCCCTCTATTTTGGTCAAAGATCCCTTGTCATTATTTCATGTCATAGTCTGCATGTCCTGCATGTCTGTCATAGCCGTCAGGCGTCATAGCCGTCGGCGTCATATCTTTTCCATGCATGGCATATTCTGGTTGCATCAATTCTCAACCGTAGATCTTGGCATCTTTCTAGAAACTCGATCTTGGCCATCCATTTCGTAACTTCCCTCTCATGAATCCTCATCCGTTGATCTTAGAATCTTTCTGGAAGATCAATCTCATCCGTCCATTCGAATGGTTGTCTATAAAAGAAACCCTTCCCCTCCATTTTCAATTTAACAGTCATTATCTCCAACTTTCTTGCTTACTATTTGCAGGTATTTGCACAACTTCATCAACAAATCTGAGGGCAATATTGGCATAAGAAGAAATAGGAGAGACAAGAGAAAGAATCAACTTCAAAGGGGAGTGCTTTATTTCATTTGCTTTCATTTTGATTGCTCTCTTTGTTTGTATTCTCTTGTTTAGATTGGGATAATAGTTTAGAAGTGTTGGCTGTCACTTAATCTATACTATTTGATTTTTCCCATTCTTACAGATAGTTAATGAATAAAGTTGTGGTTGGATGTACCCTAGTTAGATGGTTTCTCTTACTACAAGAATTTGATATAACCATAGTGGATAATCCTGGGAAGGCTAATGTGGTGGTAGATTTTTTGTCTAGATTACCAACACAACTAGAAGGTGTTGTGGATGATTCTTTTCTAGATGAGCATTTGATTTCTCTCAATGTACACACACCTTCATTTTTTGACATTACAAATTACTTAGTAGCAAGACAATACCATCACACTTCTCTCCTATAGAAAAGAGACAGCGGGTACATAAAAGCTTTCCATATTCTTGGGTAGCTAGTTATCTATTCTATACAGGTCCAAATAATATAATGAAGAGATGCAAAAGAGAGGATGAGTTCTTTGACATCCTAAAATATTTCCATGATGAACCTGTGAGGGTCACTTGCAACCAAAAGGACTGCACTCAAGATCTTAACAATTGGCTACTACTAGCCAACTCCTAATAAGGATTCAATAAATTATACCAGGAGTTGTGATAGATATTAGAGGATGGCCAAGCCAACAAGGATAGATGAGATTCCTTTGCAACAATAATTGGAACTAGCACCACTTGATATATGGGGGCTAGACTTCATAGGCCCAATTTCACCAACATCCAATAACAAGGAGTATATTTTAGTTTGTATAGATTATCTGATAAAGTGGGTTGAAGTCAAGGAATTACAATTTTCTAGAGATGGGAAAGTAGCTAAATTCCTATATAAAGACATATTTACAAGGTATGGATTACCTAAAGAAATTATGACTGATCAAGGTCCCCAATTCACTTCAAAAATCATTTCTAAATTGGCTAAGGAATATGAAATTAGGCATAGAAAATCAACAACTTATCACCCCCAAGCCAATGCGTAGGTGGAGGTTACAAATAGAGAGATTGAAAATATTCTAACTAAAATAGTGCAGATTCATAGAAAATACTAGGCAACCAGGTTACCTAAGGTAGTATAGGCCTATAGGACAAGTTGGAAAATAACTACAGGATTCACACCTTATGAATTGGTGTATGGTAAAACAACAATTTTTCCAATTGAATTTGAGTACAAGATACTTAGAACAATGGTTGAACTATACATGGAATTGACAACAATATATAAGGAGAGGCTACACAATTTGAATGGGCTATTTGAAATTAGAATGGAGGCCATGCATCACACAAAGATAATTCAAAAACATAGAACTAAATGGTATGATTAGTTTATATAGACTAAAAGATTCAATGTGGGTGATTGGGCTATTATATGCTTCCAGATATAAAGATTATAAGGGGAAGCTACAATCCAAATGGTTGGAACCATATGAAATACATTAGGTATTTCCAAATGGAGCAGTCAAATTGTAAACCATTGATGCAATTAGATTCTCACTGTTGGTCAATGGCCACATATTGAAAATTTACAAAAAACTAGCATAGAAAGATGATTTCCTTCTTTCTCTAATACATTATGGTCCAAGTAGTGATTCTGATACAAACATACTATCACAAGTTGAGAACTTAGCAGCAAATACTACAAGTTCTCAAAGTGACTCAACAAATGAGCTGCACAACTCACCTCCTGAGGTCACTAAAGTATAATTCATGACCAACTTCACGTGCACACACCACATAGGTGATACAATCCAAAATATTTTTCAAGAACACTCGCTTGTTAGGAAATTAAAAAAATTACACCAATTAATTGCATATCATCCACATTTATTCCACATTTTCTGCACATGCAGCCATAAGCCTGACATATCACTACATGCAGCTTAACCAATTCATTCCACTCACCTATCTCAATTTTCATGCATTTGAACAATCACTTCATATTCCATGAACCATATATTCCACAACCTGTAATTCACACATGCCAACTTGTCATTTCCTTCATCACCTATTGCATTAACCATCAAATCACAATTGCACAACACATATTCTTATATAGCTTCACATGAGCATATTTAATTTTATCTTAAATGATAGGTACGCATACTAATTTTCCATAATTAACATAGATTGCAGTTGCTTTTGATATGTCCTTGCATTTAATTTTACATGCTTTACACTCATTAATCTTATTTCCATAAACTATAATCATTCCCTTTGCCTTATGAAGTACATTGAAGTGAGGTCACTTCAAGGTTTTAGTTGGGGGCGAGATAGTATATTAATTTAGTGTTTTCAAAATTTCAACACCAAAAATAGAAATAATACATAATTTCTTTTTTCCCCTTTTTCCTTTCTACAAACTTCTTGTTGTTTTTTCCTCAATTCCAAGCAAATTCAAGCTAAATAAGCTAAAATAGAGGAAGAAGGTATAGTAGTTCAAATTGCAATTAAAGAGAAGATATAAAGGGTTGGTGAATTTGAATTGTGAGCTGAAATTTATAGAGGTTGAGCATAACAAAGTAAGGTTATCCCATCATGGGAGGAGATATCATCAAAAGGGAACCATATGCACACCAACAAATATTAGAAGACGAATTAGTCTTTCCCATTTTCACATGAGTAGGGTGGTTAGATTACTTCCTGAAGCTAACATAATAGAATGAAGATATGGCAAGTTAGTTTGCAACAACACTCCAACATGATGAAGCCACCACCAAAGGATTGAGGGTGTACACTTCAAAGGCTACAATTGCAAAGGTATTTGGTTTACCAAGAAATGGAGTTGAATTCCCTGTTAGGGAAAATGTAGTAACTGCTAGGGACGAATTTAGGGAGCTTGGAGAATATATTGACTCATCATCATCATAAGGTACTAAGAGGTTGTCACTTCCATGGGTATGGGATTCTTGTGCCTCTTACAATATTAACAACACTCTTGAGGAACCAATAGTCCTAGAAAAATTACAGTCACCTGTTGCTTCATTAAGGGAAACACCCCTTGTTTCACCTGCTGCTTAACCTACTCGCAATAGGGGAGAACAAGAGGAGAAAAGTATGTAAAATTCACCACACACAACATCTGATAAGCCTACAATAGAAGATGTCCATGAAACCCCAGCTTCATCTAAAATGCTAAAAACCAAAAAGAAGAGAGGTGGTTCTTCTTCTGCACCTTTGAAGGTGTAGAAAAAGAAGTCCACCAAACCAAGGCATTCACACCATCTAAAAAGGAAAGGTTCCATGAGGGATACTGTTAATGAGCAAGAAGAAGAAGACATTGTGACAGTAGGGATCAATTGTTTTTGTATTAATAATATTTTAATAGCTAAAATACATATCATTCAGATCAACGATCTATTTTGAGGCCTATTATATAGTTGTTTACATAATAAATGCCATTGAAAACCTAACAGGTAGGCCTAGAAAATCTATGTTAAGACCTTCTATATAGATGACAATACAAAAGCATGAGAACTGGACTGCACAATACAAAAACAAGACTATACAGGGATTGCACAATACAAACACAAGACTATACATTATACATATGTACAAGGACTGCACTATACTCCAAAACCATGGAGTATCATGAATCATGCTCTGGCACACAAGTATCAAAACCTGTAAACAACCTAGCATGTTGTACCTTTTTATCCTTTGTGTCTTTCCCAGCTACCACTTTGTAGAAGACCATTTTGAACTCCTTCAATGCTTTCAGAGAAATTTTATAATATTCATGATTATAATGCCAATTAAGTCCATATTGCACCTCATCAATCTTAACCATAATTGTGCTTTCACTAATTGATTTCATGAACTTGGGGATCAATAACTCCATTTTCGCTATGACCTGTAGTTGAAACTGTGTCCTCATTTCCTTGCTTCCCTGTGCAATGTGGATCCCTATGCCTATTAGCATTTGTGCTTGCATTGTTGAAAGCCCCTTGAAGTTTATTCAATGCCCTTGATTTATAGTTAAAGGAAAATGTTTCTAAAATTGTGCATGTTCCCATGAAAAGAAAATGGTACATATCAACCACCTCTGAATCAGATTCAGAGGACATTCTTGTTGCAAACAAAACTAGGAAAAGAACCCCAACTAGCCCTAACAATGAGGGTTATGAGTATACTGGGGGTGGTGATGAACAACTTTTGGAGAAAGATGAGGATCTATTTTTAGAGGAAAGAAATGTAAGGAATTAATTACAAGAAGCACTAGAAAGGATTAAACAATAGGAAGAATTGGTGAAAACTTATGAACAAAGGGACAAGGAAAGAGAATTGAAAATTCAAGAGTTAGAGGATAAATTGCATACTTATGGGCATG
The DNA here is from genome assembly GCA_007115665.2 of Sequoiadendron giganteum. Lineage (NCBI taxonomy): Eukaryota > Viridiplantae > Streptophyta > Pinopsida > Cupressales > Cupressaceae > Sequoiadendron > Sequoiadendron giganteum. Next base: position 624,424,243 of record CM021100.1, read on the forward strand.
GGTCTAAATTAGACTTTCTTGCACAACTTACAATGGTAAAATCAAGAAACAAAGAGCTCATAGTTAAGAATAGAAGACCCTCTACTATAAAAACTCTAACCTATCATACAACCATGTCTCTAGGTTACCAGTTATAGAAAGCCACTCAAGAATTCTCTCGACAGAAAGAGAAATGGAAGAAACAAAAAAGGAACAGTGGTTTTAGAGCTCACCAGAGTTTTGGAGAGTAAATACATTGAGTTGAAAAAGTTAATAATCAAGCTTGAAGAAGTAGTAGACAAGGTTGCTTATATTGTTAGGTGCAGACCTCCTGCTAGGACATATGCTTTATTCTTATAGGAAAAATTCTTGAGTTATCAATTTAGTAGATTGATCAATAATCTTCCAGATGCAATGAGTAGGAAATTTGATTTTCTAAATATTTTTGTGGATTCCACACTTGATGAACAAGACCAATTATGTGAATTTTATTTACATACTTATGTTGTGCCAGATGATATAGATTGGAACCCATTAATGTTTGTGGGTAATCTACAAATTAGAGCACTAGTATCATACTTTAGGAATGAAAGACAAAAGGGAGAGATTATGCAAGAATATGTTGAAAGGGAGAAGTCAATTGTCCTTCCAATTAGAAAGTAATTCAAAAAACCCCATGTGATCATAGAGGAATGGAAAAAAACTCTTGCAATACAAAGGTGTGGGCAGAAAAATGAATTTGAGGATCAGGAACTATGAAAAAATGCAAATACTGACTGTAGGACTCATCCATCATTGTTACTCATTTACAGTGCAAGAAAGGTGGGACAACTTAACACTTGAGTTACAGAGAAAAGAGGTCCACTCTATTTATAATTTTGTATGCATGCTTAAGAGAACATGTAGGTACATGGATATTGCCAAATAAAAAGGACTTAAATGGGTACCACTCACTTTCCAGCCACCAATGCTTCTCTACCTAGTGTTACATTAGCTAGGGGAAAATAATGAGGAACGTGAGGAAGCCGAGGATACCAAAATGGCCAGACTTGCATGCTATGGAGGGTTTTATTTTAAATAGATTAGTAGAGTGAATATTGTTACAAATCTCAAGGAGATCACTTTGCATTACAACCTCTAGACCTAATTGATTTGCTTGAGGATAAGAAAATGGGTAGTTGGGGGGAATGATGAGTCTAGTTATTAGTTAGTTTTGTGATGTTTTCATGCATACTCATAGACATTTCCAGAAACTTATCTCATACATATTCCTAGACTTTACTATCTTTTATGATCATTATACAAACCTAAACTTGATTTGAAATATATGGAAATATGGTTATAATGTGATAGTTATTGTATAATTGATGTGTGGATATGTATGAATTGCAATGAATATATGTGCTTAAGCTAGATGGTTATTATTATTGTATAGATGTTGTATGAACTAACTCTTTGCAACCAAGGAGCTAGAGGAGGTAGAATGTAGCCTGCAACAATTGAGAGGCACAACCCCTAGCCAAAGGAGTTTCCAGACAATGATGCAGGGGAGGTTCTAAAATAAGTTGAGCGCAATAATTACAAAAATGGAGGCACTTATTGAGGATGATTGTGCATTATCATGGCATTCAATAAATAAACTAAAGAAGAATAAATTTATTACATTTGGGAGCCTAGCATGACTATTTCAACATTCCACATTCTAATTCTTGTCGAAATAGAGTCATATTTCTATTTGGACTCTTCTTCCTTTTCAGTTAGGTTTAGTTGATCAAACTTTATCACACTCTATTATGTAGGGAGTGGTAATTTATGATTTCAGTTTAGAGCCCTTATTTCAATAAACTACCTTGTGCCTATATGTATGGTTCAATAGTTGATGCATTATTTAATTTGGTCAATTATTCAGTTGTGGATATAGAAATAAGATACTTTCAATTAAGTTCTTGGCTTTGCACAGATAATGTTCATGATCTTATGAATAAGATATTTCAAAATAATCTTAGATTGTGATATTCTGAGTTATGAAATGAATGTTTTTTCATTATTGTCATTATTACATTAATATAAGGAGCTATATTTGGGTTAAATCTATGGAGACAGTCACTTCAGAAAGGGCCACTCAAGGTAACTATTCCCCTCTTTATCTTCTATATATTTATTTTTGTTGTAGTAGTAGTTACTTCATGAATGCATGTTGCCTTAATTAGATTCCTTATATTATGAATGAATTCATGAACATATCTTGTCTTACATTCATGCTTTAATTTTCTTCAATATATTGTACTCTAGAGTATAGGTTTACTAACATTACTGGTTAATTTTAGGATTCATTTCTTGTCGATGAACTAGTCATAGTCTTTTGCTATAGGCACCTGTAGTAATAGTTCCAACATTACTTCTTTTACTGTTATGTAGTTTATGATTTCTTAGAATGTGTAAACACCTATGCTAGGATGATATAGGTAGTGTTCATTCTTTGAAAGCACATAGAGTGTCGACATCATCACAAGCTTACAATTAGCCCTGGTTGATACTTTTATGAAGGTCTTTCCAAGGGTTTAGTGGATTGTTCAGTTAGATTTTCCTCTAAATTGTGTGTCTGAAACCAAGTCTATTAGACATCAATAGGGACTCTATAGTAGAGACCAAGTAGAAAGATGGTAGTAGCAAGATAGAGCAAGAATGATCAAGAAGTGAGAGAGATTGAGCTTGAGAGTGAGAGAAGTGAATATAGAATGAGTTAAAGAATGTAAGAGAGTGAATGAATGAGTTTGAATGGGTAAAATGGGGGAAAGGAGTTATTTTTCACCAGTTAAGACCCAACAAAGAACATTACATTCATGACCAATCAGGAAACATAACACTTATATGAATCCTAGAGGTAGGAATCTATCAATACGGGATCACAACTCTTGCATGTCTTCGACAAATATTCCTCCACCGACATAAGAAGATAGGGACACATGGGAAGATTAGGAAGATTGTGATGAGTTTATGCATCATCATACTTGTAATTATAAAGTAAGGATAAATAAATGGTAAATTTTCCTAGGGTGCAAATTTACGCCATTAAATTTTTCCCCCACTTTAGCAAGCATACATGTTAGTGCATATGTGAGATAAAGTAGAAAAAGTTTGAAGAGAATATAGAAATATCATCGAGGAAGAAGATCTTTGATCTGGCATACCTAGATGTGAAAGAGTTAGCTCCACAGGATTGGTCCTACAAAGCTGGTTGCAATCTCACCATAAACATGTTAGGATATAGACAAACCATGTTAGGAAAAAAGGCTAATCATAAGACACACATTCATAATACACAAGAAGACACAAGCTAACATGATAAGACACAACCTAATTAGATACATAATCTTGTGACTGCTACAAACTATGTTGTATGACAGTCACAAAAAAGACGGGTCTAGTTAGGTTTCCCCCAAGCTAGACACTAAGATATAAGATGTCTGGCACCAAGACACATGAGATCAAATATCAAATAAAATACACATTGTAAAATACCAAAGAATTATTTCTCAAGGATAAAGACTTCAAAGGGGGTTCCTTTGGCAGGAAATCCTTCAAGACACCAAGGGGCCCATTCAAAGGAATGCTCTGAATGAAAAACACCACACTTTACGTAATTTATTTTGTCATCAAGGGTTCCTTTTGAAAGATCTTTCATCAAGAAATCCATTGGAAAGAATGCTCCTTTTCAAAGGAAAGTTTTTAGACTCTTTCATTTTAGAAAAAGTGCTCCTTTTTCAAAGGAAATTTTTCAAACTCTTTCACATACAAAATATTTTTCAAAGAAAATTTCATCCAAGAGTCTTGAGAGAATACAATATTTTGGAAAAATGAGAGGTTTCAATAAGGGATTCTTTCATCAAGGAATTCATTGTAAATAAAAATTTTCACCAAGGAATCCTTTAAACAACTCGCCTTATTGAAAATTAGAACATCATGGTATCCCCCCTTGGGATGATGTGTGCTACACAAAGTAGCACATATCATCCTAAGGAGAGAAAGGAGAGGCATAGATTTTGTGACATACAACACATGACGAGATGTATTCATGGTATGTTGTCACACATGTGAGGGGAAACACATAAGAACCACAACATTAAGAAGCAAAAAGAGACAAAAATCAAGGTAGGGGGATCTAAGAATTTAGGGTCAGATCTATTTATAGATACAAATAGATAATATAGTGTATGAATGAATGGTCATCAATCCCGAAAGTTCTCAAAAAAGGAAGAAGAGAACATGAAGAAAAAGTGAAAAAGAAAAATTGGGTCAACATGGAAGAAGGCCTAAATGTCCCCAACACTTTACATCGTCCCCAATATCGAAAAGCAACATTATGACACATAGAAGAATGGTGATATAAACATAAGTAGTGTATGACATATTATCCGTGCCTATATATAAGCACCTACAAGGGTAGTAAGGGTCATTGAGGTAGGATCACAAACACAAAAAGAAAATAATAAGGGAACATAAACACACAAATGAATCTATGTTGAAAATAAAGAAGAGGTACCACCCTAGTCCTCATTGACCAATGAGTCATCTTGTTTCCAATATAAATCATTGTAAGGGGAGGGCAGATGGGCCTACAAGGGCATGATAGAGAGGGTAGTACCCTCTGATTCATCTACAACAAGGGCCAAGGAAGAAGGCCTCTCAAGGTCTTCTTCACCGAGCTCTTGTGAAGCAAAGGTCATTGATTTGGTAAAATGGATGACAAAGTCCTAATGTCATCCACAAATTGAACATGCACTTTACTAGAGTGCCATGTGTTAACTGGGTGGGAGAAGAATGAGACACTTGAGAGTCATCACCAACCTTGGGAAGAGGGGCGGTGACAAACTCCAAGGATGCAAGGGCTCCCTCCATCACAAGGATAGTGCAAACCAAGATAGAACTAGATTTTGAAGAAGGTGAACCCTTCTTCTAAACTCCACTTGCAGTGAAGTCATCCTCTAGCTTGGGCTTTAGTAGAGGATGTGGAATCCACATAGAAGAAGTAGAAGTGGAGGAGGAAGAAGATAAAGTTGTAGTATACATCACTGTTGTATTTGACATGTATATGGGATGAGATAAAGGAGGAATATCTAGGAGGGACATCAAGAGAGGGGGCTTCATAGAGGGAGTGATGAAAACTTACACCCTTCTGGGGTGATCATCATCAAGACCCACCAAAGGAGTCAGAAGCAAGACAAAGGTGATGAGAACTAAGGCAAAAATAGTAAGAGAAAGTAGAATAGCAACAAAATATGAAAAGATAGGAACCACTGGCTCCCCCTCTATCTTATACAAGGCGATGTGTTCTACAACTAAAGCCTTTCACTTGTGCTTGTAATTGTTACATTGGTGGTTGCCATTTCACCAAAAGATCAACTTGTTAATGCCTGATACAAATGCTAGATTTATACAAAATCCACAGGAGGAAGTTAAGCCATGTCACGAACCCAAGCGCCATGCTGTATAGAGGAGACCAAGGGACACACCATATTGCAATAATCTCCCCAGTGCAAGTGAGGGATTCGAGCCTATGACCTCAGCTCTAATACCAATTGTTACATTGGTAGTTACCGTTGCACCAAAAGATTGACTTGTTAATTCCCAATACAACTACCATATTTATATAAGATCCACAAGAGGCAATTAAGCCATGTCATGAACCCAAGCATCATGTTGCATAGAAAAGACCAAGAGACACACCATCTTGCAACAACACTCACATGCAAGTCAGCTACGTCGATTGGGAGCACTAGAAGAGGTAGCCTGAGAAGATATTGGAAGCTACTGCTCAACCATAGGAGTATCCTTCAAAATATTTTTTGGTGGAAGGATGGTCTCTTGAGCAAGATCAAGAGGAGGAAGTATAAGAGCAGAAACAACCTTAGGAGGAGAAAAAAACACCGACACCTCGAGGGTGGGCCTTTTCCCTTTCTCTGCTTTAGGAGGTAGGTGGAGGAACAATAGGAGGACGTGGAGGCCGAGACATAGGAATGACCCCACGGGAAGAATTCCCCCTACCATAGATAGCGGGTTGTGGTACTATGGGTAGCACAATAAGCTCAACAACTTGACACTTCACTTCCCACCATGCAAAAACCATCATACTTACCATGCGAGGCACAAGAGCGAGATTCGAAGACATCGCAACAGGACGAGAAGTAGAAGTAGATAGAACTGAAAACATAGAAGGAGAAGGCTCTAAATTGTGAGAAAGCTTCCCCTTTCCCTTGGATGGGGTAGAAGAGGCAGCTTGTTTTTGTGCTATCATAGAGGCATTTATTGAGACAACATAAGGAGACACTAGATAACTAACCTTCAGTACTGAGGCCCCAGTCTTATATTTAACATAAGCCTTGAATAATAAATCTCCCCTAGGAGGGAGACGTTTGACCAGGGCAGGCCAAAAGTGATCCAGTGAGAAGCCCCCACATAACACCAGCAGTTTATAGGTAGTGGCAAGCACCACGTGCACAATTCCTTCATGGGGGAACTTTAATCATTTATGGACTACAAAGGAAACACCGTTCATAGAGGATAACCATGAAATGCCTAGCCTAACTCTAAATAGGTCAAACTCTGGGATCACGAAAAATAATACATCAATAGCCCTAGGTTCTACCAAGACTGATAAAGAAATAGATCCCATAGGGGCGATAGAGGTCCCATCATGGGTATAGAGAGTGGTTTGCAACTCTTTGTATCTCTCCTTCTATAAACTATTTATATGCAGAGTTTCCTCCATTACCACATTAACCCAACTCGCCAGATCAACTAAGATGTTAGTCATAACATTTCTATTAATCCAAACAGGAATGCATAATGGGGAAGACTCCTTATTTAGTGGCTCATCATGCGAGGTGAAGTTTATGTCAAATATCACACTCATATTTTCAGGAAGAGGGATACGTGTGAAGAAAACTATGTTCACATACTTATATGGAACTAACTCAGAAGATGTAGAGGATTAAGTTTAGTAGACAGTGACCTACCTAGATTCCATTTCCAAATATCCAAGAGTCCTTCTAACTACATATCTATGGGTTGTAGATTGGGTCACAAAGCTATCGTGCACACAATCTACAATGCACCTAGGACACGAGAGAAAGATTCCCAATACTAAGAAGAAAAAGAAAGGACACTCACATTAGGCTCACCAAAAATGTAGAGTAGGGGGATTCATTACCCCCAAGGCTCTAGGTCACAAGAGAGCATCAGGGAAAAAACTTCCCTAAACTACCTCAGATTGTTTGACAGATTAAGAAGGGTGAGATAGGTTGAAAAGGAAGGGAAAAAAAACCTTGTTCCCTTCTACTAATGACATGTGTTTAAAAAATCAGGTGAGTAGACTACAAGGGTCTCAGATTGCAACTCAAACAACTCTTTGTTTGAGGATAAAAACACGGGAACTAGACTTTAGTGCACCATGTTGGAGTCTCAAGGATGTGTTGGCATCTTGTACGGACAAGTCAAATAATAGTCAAACACACTCAAGGTTTGCTTACAACTCGAATAACAGAGTTTTACAGTTTGATAATTTAATATGAAAATATGGAAATAAATAGTACAACAAGAAGAATGTTGGAAAGAATTATTCTACTGACAAAAATGAGAGTGCTAAGAATTTTTTGAGGGTCATCCACTAAAATATTAAGTGCATTATAATTATGGCGATGGAGATTTTTCTAAATGTTCTTTGATGGTGTTAGAATATGTTGGTATCATTAACTTTTTACTAGCTTAAACAATATATTTATTTAGCAATGAAATATAAAATTCAAACTATTTGTTTCTATAGATAAAAATGAGTTTGGTGCTATTTTATTTTCTCTTCCTCTTAAAAAAATAATACTTGAAAAATATATGTTTGTTGCAAGGTCACAGATAAATGACTCAACAACTAAATGGTCAAGGGTAAATGATTAGGCAACTTAAGCTATCCCCACTATAAAAAGTAGGTGGGCTAGGGGGTATGTGTCCTTTATAGGATATTCATCACATCAAATGTTCTTCCTTTTCTAGCTATCTTTATGGTCCTACCTTCCTTTTTAATAAAATACATATTAAAGGGTCTTTATATAGCTTTAGAGACTCTTGATGTACCTTTAGATAATTACAATGAAGAATTTGGGATTGTAAATGTGGAATTTATTTAAAATTATTGTTGAAAACATTTTTTGTTATGCATTTAGTTATGTTTGCAATGTGGATGCGTCTAGTTAATGACTCTTTACGTTCACTATGTATGTGTTGGACAATCTCCATAAAGAATTGGGTGAATAGACTTTTTCCTATGCTTCTAATCTCTTTTACTCTTTACACTTCCTTCTAAAACATGCTTCAAACTCTTTTCATGAGACAATCCTTCCTCTTCAAGTTGGCATTTTGAAAGTTGCAAGTTTCAATGGTAGTTGTCCCTCTGGGTGTGTTTAGCTCAATCAATATTGTCTTTGGATTTGATAGCATATGATTATCATTGTATATGTTGATATCCTGGAATGTTTGTATTTAAGCATGTTCTTTTTGTTTTTTAGAATGTATATCCTAGATAAAATTTCTATGATTGTAAGCCCTTCTTTTAATTTTAATGAAATATAGGTTGATCCTTCCACCTTTTAATCGAGCAAATTATATGACATTTTGAAAAATTTGAGTATACCAAATCACATTTTAATATCATCTTAATATTTTTATTCTACAGAATTAAAAAATCTAAGAAACAATCTTATAGTCTATAATTAATTTTTATTTAATAATTTTTAAAAATATTATTTGTTTTTTTTTTCAATTCAAAATTAAATTATTATTTAATTTTTTTATATTTTCAGTGCATTTAATTTTGTGATGAAATTTCAACTATTTCAATAATGTAAGTCTTATTGAAATATTAATTCAAGACTCAAATTTCAACACTATTAATGTTTTGTTGTTGCTTGAATGATATTGAACATTATTATAGCTATTATAGAAGTCCTTGTGTATTGTGAGGTGGTTGGATAAATTAATATAATTTTTTTATCTATAAAATTGCATTTTTGACTTTACTTACATTCAAATATTAATTCAAGACTCAAATTTTAACACTATTAATGTTTTGTTGTTGCTTGAATGATATTGAATGTTATTATAGTTATCATAGAAGTCCTTTTGTATTGTGAGATGGTTGGGTAAATTAATATGAATTCTTTGTCTATAAAATTGCATTTTTTATTTTACTTACATTCAAATATTAATTAAGACTCAAATTTCAACACTATTAATGTTTTGTTGTTGCATGAACAATATTGAGCATTATTATAGCTATCATAGAAGTTCTTTTGTATTGTGAGTTGGTTGGGTAAATTAATATGAATTCTTTATCTATAAATTTGCATTGTTGACTTTACTTACATTCAAAAATTAATTCAAGACTCAAATTTCAACACTATTAATGTTTTGTTGTTGCTTTAATGATACTAAACATTATTATAGCCATCAAAAAAATATTGTGATGTAGTTGGATAAATTAATATTTTCATTTTTTAATTGCAATATATATATATATTTGATGTGATAAATCGTGCAATATTTTTTATTTATTTTAAGTTTGATATCTTTTGACGTATTTTATATATATTATCTTAACGATATATATACTAGTTTTGTTTGTTTGAATGACATTGCAATGTCACTCAAATTTATACATTTAAATATGACCAACATAAATCTTAATATTCATTTTAATAAAAAAAATAATTGTTTGAAAAAAATGATCAAAATGTACTTTTTAGCATAGTATGATAGCACAATTATCTTTAAAAATTGATGCATCTAACATTTCTAATTATATATTAAAGATTTTTGACTTCAACATTTCATTTATTTCTCAAATAATATAGATCATTCAACTAAAAATCATAGGATTCCTTTAAATTGTGTCTAAAGATTCAAAAACTTATCTTGAAGAAAATCTTTTAGACAACTAACTAGTTATAATAGAAATCAAATTGCCTCAAAAATTCCAAAAACTATATAGTTTCAAGATAAGATAACATAATTCAAGTGATGTCTACTAAAAAAATGTAAGAATGATATCAAGAGGTGGACCCATATGCTATATTCAGTTGTGATCCTATGAAAACCAAGTAAAATCATGGTTGTGATCAAGGAAACATAAAATTCAAAGTCTGAGTAGATAGAAGATCCTTTTGATGGTGTCATTTTATCTATGGCAGACATCAGTGGATAAAATGAAAATAAAAATGATGTTTCTTTGTTATTTTTTTATATCTTGTAGTTTTGGATCATTATTTCCTGAACTTAATTTGTTCATGTTGTATGGCTAGTATTTAACACAATAGCATTCATTTATCAAAAACCTATTGTGATATGAAAAACTTGTAAGCCCATATGGTTGCTCATTTGAATAATTGCAGAAAAAAATAGAAGTCCAAGGACAATACAAGATGAATTGTTATAGATGTCTTAGTAATAAAGAAAGAATAGAGCTCACACCTTCTATGAATGCAAACTTAGATTCTTCTTTGGAATTTAAAATGTCATTCCAAATTATGGGTTTTGAGTACTACCCTAATGCAATTATAACTCTTTGCCACCATTCTATTTATAGAAAAGAATGGTCACCTATAGTCAATGCAAGATGTTATACCCTCCTAGCCATCTTTTAACCTATCATAGAAAAATGTTCATGTTTCTTATATCACGAAATTTAGTGCCACTCTACAAATTTTCAGCTAGTTGACTTAAATATTTCCTTAAATTATACTATTTTTGCAGTTGGGTGTAGTACCTGCAATACTAACACCAAAGAAGGATGGGGAATGGTGAATGTGTACAAATTATAGAGCCATCAACAAGATCACCATCAAGTAAAGATTTCCCTTGCCAAGAATGGATGACATTATGGAATGTTTAAGTGGAGCTGAGTACTTCATGAAGATAGATTTGAAGAGCGGATATCACCAGATCCAGATTAGAGAAGGAGATGAGTGGAAGATAGCCTTCAAAACCAAAGAGGTCTTGTACGAGTGGTTAGTCATGTCGTTTGGGCTAACCAATGCACCAAGCACATTTATGCGGCTTATGAATGAGGTATTGAAAGAATTTTTAGGAATTTTTTTTTATTGTTTATTTGGATGATATTTTTATTTTTAGTAAGACACTGGAGGAGCACTTGATGCACATCCGAAGAGTTTTTGAGAAGCTAAGGGAGGAGAAGTTGATTAATTTGAAGAAATGTAGTTTTGTGAAGAGAGAGTTGGTGTATCTGGGATTTGTTGTCTCAGTATAGGGTCTTAAAATGGGTGTATAGAAGGTGAGAGTTATCATTGAATGGCCTACCCCAAGGAGTGTTATAGAGGTAAGATTAGTTCACGGTCTATTAAGTTTTTATAGAAATTTTATTAAGAATTTCAATAGTATTTGTGCACCTCTAACTAAAGCAATGAGAGGGGATAGAAAAGAGTTTAAGTGGACTACAGGAACATCCAAAAGTTTTGATATGTTGAAGAAGAAAGTTATAAAGTAGCCTATTTTGGCACTTTCAGATTTCAATAAGGTCTTTCAGGTAGATTGTGATGCTAGTGGCACTGCCATAGGAGTTGTTTTGAGTCAAGAAGGTAAGTCGGTAGCCTATTTTAGTTAGAAGTTGAATGATGCTAAGCATAAATATTCTATCTATGATCAAGATTTTTATGCTATAGTTCAGGCTTTATAGAAATGGAGACACTATTTGTTGCCAAAATAATTTGTTTTATATACTGGTCATCAAGCTTTGCAGTATCTCAATAGTCAAGGAAAGTTAAATCAAAGGCACTTAAAATGGGTTTTGTTTTTGCAGAGTTATAATTTTGTTTTGAAGCACAGGAGTGGAAGGTCAAAAAAAGTTGTAGATGCCTTAAGTAGAAGGAATTGATAGAGATGAATATAGAGTTTGTTGGGTTCAATGAACTGAAGAGTTTGTATCCTGAAGATCCAGACTTTGCAAAATCTTGGAAGGCTTGCTTGGAACCTGTTACATTGGATAGGATAAGATGGTTGGATTTCTTAATCCAAGATGGGATGTTGTTTAGAGGAAGCCAATTGTGCATTCCAAGGAGTTTTATGAGAGAGAATCTAATCAAGGAGAATCATAGTGGAGGATTGGTTGGAAATTACAATCGAGATAAGACCATTACTCTTCTTAGTGAGAATTACCATTGGCCACAGTCACAACAAGATGTGAAGAATTTGTACAAAGTTATAGAGTATGTCAAATGTCGAAAGTGACAAGTTAGAATACTGGATTGTATTAGCCATTACCTGTACCTGAGAGGCCATGGGAGGATATTAGCATGGATTTTGTTCTTGGCTTGCCAAAGACACAAAGAGGGCATGATTCCATATTTGTCGTGGTGGATAGATTTTCAAAGATGACACATTTAATTCCATGTCATAAGACCAATGATTTTTTTCATATTGCAGAGTTGTTTTTCAAAGAGGTGGTGAGACTACATGGTTTACGAAAGAGTATAGTTTCAGACAAAGATACTAAATTTGTTGGATATTTCTGGAGGACATTATGGAAGAAGTTGAAAATAGATTTGAAGTTCAGTTTTGCACACCATCCACAAACTAATGGACAAACGGAGGTGGTGAATAGGAGTTTGGGTAACCTGCTAAGATGCTTAGTAGGAGATAAGCCCAGGGGATGGAATTTGATTATACCACAGGCATAATTTTCTTATAACAATTTTGTCAATAGGAGCACTGGAAAATAACCATTCCAGATTGTGTATGGGAGTAGTCCAAGAACTGCTTCTAAATTGAGAAACATAGATAAGGGGGAGAAGAGTAGTGTTGAGGCTGAAAATTTTGTGGAGCACCTGAAGAATTTGCATGAATAAGTGAAGAAACATATCAAAAAGATGAACTCACAATATAAGGCCAAGGAAGATCAAAAAAGGAGGCATAAGGAGTTGCAGGTAGGAGATGAAGTCATGGTTCATTTGTGAAAGGAGAGGTTTCCAGTTGGTACATACAACAAGTTAAAGATGAAGAAGTTTGGACCATGCAAGATCCTGAAGAAGCATGATTCAGGAAATGCATATGAGGTAGATTTGCTTGATGAAATTCATATTTCACATGTGTTTAACCATTCAGATTTAATAGAGTGTCATGAAGGGGGAATTAATGAAGAAACAATAGATGCATAGTGGAATATTCCTGCACCTACTTTAGAAAAGGAGGAGATAGAAGAAATATTGGATAGTCATGTGGGTATAAGTACAAGGAACATGAAGTATGAAGAATATCTGGTCAAATGGAAAGGAAGGTATGTTGAAGATTCATCATGGTTGTCTAAGGCTGAGGTAAACTATCTTGATTTCCCTCTAACTCCTAAGAAGTGACAGGGTCACTTTTCAAATTAGCCTGGGTGTCTGATGCAGGAGCATCCAACGGTGTAGGAAAATGTTGCATCACCCAAACAAATTGTTTTCTTTATTTTATTTAGTTGTTTTGAGTTCCATGATGGCACTTAAGTGGCATAAGATAGTCAGGAGTCAAAAATAGCAAAAAAGGTAACTTACTATTTTTAGTAAGTTGGCCTAAACGGGATCGTATGGACCTAAAAATTTACCTGGAGGAGAAGAGCTGAAAATAAATTTGGTCATGAAAGAATCACCTCGATACCTTGAACAATTTGGGAGAAATTAAAGTTTCCATCCTGAGAAATTTCTCCAATGCAACTTCAAATTCAAATATAAAACTTTAGAGGCCTCAAAACAGCTTGAAAAGTGCCAAACGATCGGTTCACGCATTGTAGATATCTTTGAGAGCTTTCCAACAATATGCAATAATAGAAAATCTGACACTTAGATCAAAATTTATGGCCCCATGAAGTTGCCCCTCTAAAAGTTGAATTTCATTAAAATTTCTTCCTAGGCCAGAAATCAAACGGCGAGACTTTTGGCGCCAAAACAAAAGGGAAAGTTTCCCTTTATAGAACATTCGAGGGTGGTTATTGGGTAAAATAAAGGGTTTAGTGGGGGTTGTAGAATGTGGCTCCATTAGTGCATATTATGGCTCTGAATAATAGTTTTTCTTTCAAAGTTGATTTTGTTGTAATGAATCAAGCCCATGAGGCTGTAGCATGTAAGTTTTGAATCTGTAATTTCATTTTTTCTGAAAAATAATTGAAAGAGGGTTATTTTTTGTCTTGCATCTTTTGTGTTGGTTTCTATTGTTGTGTTTTGTGTGGTTTGGGTGGTGTAGCCCTCATCACCTCTTGTGAACTTGTTTGAAACCTCCAGATTTTGTTTAAGTGCAGATTTAAAGAGGATTTGATTGTATTTTTGTGCTAGGGTTTGCTTCTTCTCTATCAATGCATTTCTCTAGGTATGTTTAATCTTGTCCATATTTCTTTTTATGCCTTCGACAACACTATAAATGCTTTGCATTTTTGTTTGATTGTTTCTCATTGTATTGTGAAATATTTTTTGGTCATATTTATTTCATTTTGTCTCTCCATCTTTGGAAATTTTGAATTCATCATTTGCTCATCAAAACCCTAGGTCTTGAAGTCAGGTTTTCATTTTTTATTTAGGGTTGTGGCATAGTGGATTTCTTCCATATTTCCTTTAATTTTTTTCCCTATTTAAATGGTGAATTTCACTGCTTGGACATATGAAAATCAAGTGTGCAATATTTTTGAACTCACCAAAGCTTTTCATTGTCATGATACCCAAATTTTTCATAATCGTCATTTTTTTTTCTGATGATGCAGACTAAGTAAAGATATACCTAAGCTTTGCATCATTGGTAAAAAACAATGATGATGCAAAATATACCAAATACTTTGCATAGGCGGTGAATTTCCACAACCCTACAAAGGGTTTTTATGTTACCTTCTAGACATACAACATATATGCTGTGGCAATATTTTTACCCATCAACACACATTGGTTTCCTTTGATGTAAGCTATGGCATGGAAAAAACCTCGCCATGACATGTGTAATGAATTTTTCAAAATATATGCAGAGGCATTGAAAAAGAGCACCATTATATGCATTATTCCTACCAAGACATGTAGGGGCACTTTTTTTCAGCACCCTTACACTTTTTTGCAAAATTATATGTACAGAAGCACTGAAAATCAATGCAGGCACACCAAACATTTAAAGACATTCAAAACCCTTATGCAAGTTATGCAATAGTGTTGTTTTTCAATGACATTGCATATGATCTTCCTAAAGCATGAAAGAGCATTAAAAATCAACGCTCTTGCACAAAATACTAAAATTTTCACTAACACCCAATTTTTTTCCAAAATGTTTTCAAAGCTCCATTTTGCTCGTGATTGCTCACTTTTTTTTGCTCCATTTCTTCCTTCTACTAACTCCATTACACCCACTTGGTTTTTTCCCCACTCTCGTAGTTACTAAATGCAATATTTTTTTAATATTGGGGAGAACCCCTTTGTCTCATTGCAGCATCTTTTCATGCTCTTCCAGACATTTATCAAGGCTTTCTTCATAATATATCAACTTTTCCTGATTCATACAATGACAACCAAGACATCTCAATCTTCAAGAAAGAAATTCATCATGAAGCATAAATACCAAGGTGTTTACCCTCCCATAGTGGTTTCATCTAAAATTGATGAGATCGGGGATAAAGAGATAGGACATTTGGACATGGATGAGTTTATCACTTAAGAATAGAGAAACAACCTCTAGAGCAAGAGTTGAAGGTGGTAGTTGATAGTGACATTCATTTAGTTGCTTCATTTCTAGTGGAAGCTCACTGTCCTAATTTTTTTCTACAAGTGGCTTCTCATTACGTCAAAGAGGATAGGAGTGTCAGAGATTCTTCAAGCCATGTGATGATGAGACTTGATGCATATTTCTTTGATATGGTTTTTCAATTTCAAAATATGGGGACCTATACAGATCTCACTATTGAGCATGCTTAGGAAAATTATGACAAGAATCAGAATGTGCCTAAGTAACTAATCAACACCAAGTGGTTAAAGACTCCAAGGCCTAACCTAGAAAGATGGCCTAAAAGCTTCCCTCACAATGATTTTGTGGAAGATGTGAATGATTTAATTACTCTCATGAGCAGGGTTAAAGGTTTTCCAACTTCTTCAAAATTTCAAGAATGGATGTATGATTATATTAAGATTATGAGGAAGAAGCAACACATCTTTTGGGGTGAGCATATTAGTGACATGATCCATGATCAACTCATTAATCTGCACACTTCTTTGAAGTTCTATATGTCTTCATACCTATTATATATTGCAGCTTCAATGAGATAGTATCTAGGCTTGACATCAAAAGGAGATAGAAGATATGTTTCTATATACAAATATTATCCTCAAATTACTCTTAAATGAGGTATCAAGCACTTTAGAAGGGTGAATGATGCATTTTTTGTACCATTATTGTGTATGTTTGATCCATCACTAGAAAAGAGAAGATTTTTTGATGAAGCATGGGAAGTGGTGAACAAATATGGATGCATTTTCTTATAGTTTCCTATTTCACCTATCTTAGGTTGGGTTGCTTTCTAGGATATCCTTACATGCTTCCAAGGTATCCTAATGATAAATTTGTACCAATGGATTTGTGTAGGCAATTTGTCTTTGTACATAATCAACAATGGGCAATTCATTAGCTAGGATTCAAATTCCCTATCTCCATTGGAAGATATTTGGTGCAAACGATGCCTAAGGCCAAATCAGTAGAATCATAAATGCATTTTGTAACTCTATGAACCTTCAAAAGAAGAGTGGATTTTGACTACAAAGGCATGAAAAGCAAGATAAAGAAGATTCATACACATATCTACTGTGTTGAAGATATTTGGGTAGAATTTAGAGATGATGAGGATGTCAGGAGAATGGATTACTATAAGCTTACTATGGAGAAACTCACTAATCTTGATTTAACAGATCTTCCTATAGATATAGTGGATACCAGTGATATCATGAATGCTACTTATGAGGAAAAACATATAGGAAAAAAACCTTTTCCTCCCATCCAATGGTCCCAAAAGGAGGTTACATCTAATTGATAAAGTTTTTCTCCTATTCTAAGTAACACAAATGTATGGTTGTAGAGGAAAGGCATTAAGTTGAAACCTTTCACTACAGGTTCTGAGGGTGAGGATTTTGATGATCAAGCAATCAGGCAACATGAGCTCATAACTAAGAACAAAGAAATTATTCCTTCCTCTTCCACACATAAGGGACCAAAGACCACATTTACCTATGGGAAGAGCACCACACCATTTGTAAAAGAAGAGCAACCTATGGAGGAAGAACGGGCACAAGAGGAAGGGGAAAATATAGGAGAAGGGAAGGATAAAGAAATATGGGTATCACCATATGGTAATATCTCGAAAGACCTTTCCCAAACATCATCACATATTGATGAAATAACACCTTTAACTCCTCGTATTCCTACCTCTCCTCCTCCAGCTCTTCCAAAATCACCTCCACTTGCAATGATTTTTCCTTCATTCAATATAATAATACTTCCATCTATATCATTACATACAATTCTTCCATCCCCTTCCCCGAGATTAGTATTACAAAATGTAGAGGTTATTTCTAGGTATCCATTTTTAGTTCCTAGTTTATCATCTCCTTCCTTTGATATTTCCTCACAATCATAGTTTGATCAATTCATGAATAAATCACTACAAGATGCAAAAATGTGTAGATTCTAGGTGTCATGATGACTGAGACTCCTACTATTGTAACTACTACATTTGTGTCAACAAATATAGGTGTGACCCATGTAATGGAAATAGGGCCAAAAAGTGGTGTTTTGTTTCTTCCTCCATGGCTTTCAACACAAACTCCCAAAAGGACAAAGAAGGCAGTTTCCCCTTATGAGTTTGATTTTGGGGGAGTTAGCCCCACCAAAGCCTAAAGGGAAAAAGAATCCCAAGGTTTTCTCTTGGCTACATATGGATAAGTATGTAGAGGTGGAAGAACTTCCTCAAGGAAAAGATAATGAGGAAACTAACATAGAGGATTATACCATTACAAGATTTGAAGCATCTTTAACTACATTGATGGAGAATTTTGAAAAACTAAAGAAGATCAAGGATATTTATAAGGAAATTTTTGAGCATCTCACCTATGTGCTAAGAAGGATTACATAATCTTATGTTGTAGAACCTATTGTAATGAGAATAGAAGAACCTTTGGTCTAGAAGTTAGAGAAGTACTATTCAAAGGGTACAATTATGTATGAATTTGTGGATAGAATAATTGAGCAAGGATCATCATTCATGACTATTGTAGTGGAAATAATTGCACAAATGCCAAAGGTGAAACTTGAGCTAGAAAAGACAGAGAATACACTATTCATTGAGAAAAAGAAGATGGAACAAAATATTGAGTGTTGGATCGAGCAAAAAAAAGTAAAACTGGGTACATTAGTTGAAGTTGGGGTCATTCCTAACAAAGATAAGTATATGGAGATCAAGGAATCAATCAAGAATCGCATACACGTCATCAAGAGCTTATTCAAGGACATGCAATAAGTTCAAGAATATTTTGAAGAGCGCCATGTTATTTTGGTAAACAAAATTGAATAATTGTCGGGTAAGCTCCTTGATGATGATCATATGTTTCTTCTAGCAAGTGAGATTATTCAAGTGTTTAAAGAAGCAATCCAGAAATAGGTTGAAGATGAAGCATTTTCATTGGATCTATGGAAACCTTGTTTGATATAAAATTGACCTTGGATAACCTCAAGACACATCTAGAATGATGCAAAAATGCTTTTTCTTCTGCAAAAATTATTTCACAAAAGTCCATAGTATCATCGATTACACTTCAGGACTAGATTAGATAGTGATGCAGAAGATCCTAAAGAAATATGAGGATTTTCAAGCTCAAAGCATGGAGCAATAATAATTTTGTATCTCTAGAGTTAGTTAATTTTTTAATTCTTTTTCACATGCATTATATAAATAGGCGTTGACATTTTTACATGTAGTTTTGTACTGATGCAACTACATGTAAAAATAACACTAGTCCTCAATAAAAAAGGATTGTGTCATTCAGTGAGTCAAATTAGTTTAAATTTTTCCTAGATTAGCTCATAGATATCATCTATAAATATGAGAGAGGTCTTTTTTATTAGGGACCTTTAATCTTTTCAAACGAAGTGCTACAAAAATTGCATTCCAACTTTGAATCTTTGAGTTCAAATTGCATATCAATTTCAATCAATAAAGAAGGTGAATTTGCATACTAGCCTTTGCTTTGGATTGAATTCAAATGATTGAGAATGTTCTTATGTATTTCTCACTGATTTATCTTATTAATTGATTGGATAGTTGGTGTTTCCTTGTGTGTGATTGGAGGGAATTCCAGCTAAGTTTTATAGACTTTGTGTTATATGATTTACTTGAAAATTATGTGTGTGTTATTAATATATTTTAGTGAAGCATTGTAAAAACTTTGAGCTTGGAATTATTCATTTGGTACATGGATCTTTTCATGGCGTGGATTGAAAGACTTTATGCTCCAATTTACATCATCAATTTTTGAAGAACTCTCATTGGGAATAACAAAAAGACTTTGTACTTTCATATGTTTTTTGGTTACATATCTTTTGGTTATACTGGTATTCTAGGATTATGCTTATGTCTAATTAAGAATATTGGGAATTATTGCTTAGGTTATTACTTGGAATTGTTTAGCATTATGAAGTAACACAGTGGAACATTGTAAACACATTTTCTAAAATAAGAGAAAATTATGAATGTAACACACCCCCTACATGGTTAAAATAGTGTGTATATTGTAAAGTCTAGCATAATTTACTTTTTGTTCCAATAAGCAGTAAGAAGGGAGACTCCCCTTTCTGAGAGGAGAGATTTATCTCATCATAGCTGTGGCTGAAATTCATGTTTAGTAATCCATAAAGGGGTTACAAAATATTCACCCAACATTATTTTGGAGACTCCGTTGGGGGTATGTGCTCACAACCAAAGCCTCATGCTTTTGGTTGAAGTAGACAAGTATTCCAGTGTCTTATTGTGAAGTTTGTGAATATCTTTTATTGTCGACTTTCTTTTGTTTCAAGGTGTGACTGATGGATTAGTATGGGCCGATTACACTTGATCCATGGAGAATCAAAGCATAACCAAGCCACTAACATCAATCTCAATAGGATTCATCAAATGTAAGTTAAATTAAACATTTATCAAAACTAAGCATTCTAAACTATGAAAGAGTTAAAATGTCTACTCTAATCCATCTGAAACTTATCCCGTTGTGGGAGTGGTATCCCACTGATGTGGAATGACGACCCTTTACCAATCCCATGGATCAATGAGCTTGTTCTAGTCATTTTTATTGAAGAAAACTAATGGAACGATTGTGAGATATATATGAAAACATGATTTTAATCTAAATGAGCATGATGCAAACTAGTTTAACATGATTTTGTGCTAAAATGATGTAGATATGCTAATGCTAAGCTAATTTAGATGGAATCTAAACCAAAATATCTAAAAGCTAATTAATAAACAAGCTAAATGGATGCATTCTATGATCATGGAAGCCATTGATGGAAGCTTAAAGCTAATATGCAATTAAAATGAACTAAAAGATGCTAAATGTGAGTGTGAGTATGAGTGATTTCAACAACATAATTTTTCTTTTTGAAAGACGGATGCATTTGTCTCCAAATAGTGACCTATTTATAGGAAAGCAAATAAGACATGGAGGGTTAAGATTAAAAAATTTAATCAATGGTCAAGGATGGAAGAATTTGGAGGCATGGATCATGGAGTCTCATCAATGGATGAGAATGAAAGATGGGATTTTAATCAAGGGTTCACATTCCTTCAAACAAACACACTTTTGACCTGTACAAAAGGTCACAAGTTAACTTGCACAAGAAGTTTTGAGTTACCTTGCATATGAAGCTAAGTAAGAATATTCCCTTTTTTAAACGAGGAGATAGAATATTCTTTGGAATATTCTCATGGGTGAGGGAAAAGGATCATTTACTTAATTAAAACCAAATTAAATTATGCAAAAGGGGAAGGAATATTCCTATGGAATATTCCTTTTGGAGGAATGTGAAAAGGAGAAATATTCCCTTGGAATATTCCCTTGCAAGTGGGGGGATTAGATTAATTAATAATTGATAATTAAACAATGTTAATTATGCAATTAGGGGATTAGAAGAATTTACATGATATTGATTAAATAAAATGATTTAATGAATGGGGAAAGGTGGAATGAAATTTTATTTAATTAAATAAGAAGATTTAAGGATTTAAATTAAATAGTTTGATTTATTTAATTTAATGAGACAAAATGTTAGCATGAAAAGGGATGAATTAACCTGATTAGATTAATTAGGTTAATAGATGAAAATGAGGCAATTAATTAAATAGCTAGACTAATTTAATCAATTAAGAAAAAAGAGGATGGGTTTCAAGAGGAAATGATGTTAGTATACCTGATTCGAGTGCATGATATCATTCTGGATATTTTTCAATGTCTATATTTTTTCCCTCTTTGAAGTGAGGTACCTACTGCTTTGATTCCAAGACTAATGCTCTTCGAATTAAAAAACAATTGCAGCTTAAATCAAAAAAAAAAAAATTCTGATTTTTAAGATGCCCTAGTGGAAGGATTAAGCTGGTTCCCTGCCCCCTTGAGAAATCGAGTAGAAATTTTGAATTTTGGGTTGATTTCTCAACAAAGGTAAAATGTTGCGCCAAGGGTCCAGAAAGGCTCCGGGATGCAAAAAAATTGCCAAAAATATAAAAAAAGATGCAAAATAAGGTTTAGTTTGGCAAGATTGGTGAAATCAATGGAAAAACCTAGCTCCATGGGTAAATTAGGGTAAAAAACCCTAATTTAGAGGCATAAATAAGTTAAGAAGGGTCACTTTCAAGTCATTTTTGCATTCACACCTTAGAGGATTTTTGCAAATTGAGCTCTGACCCTTTGATGAGATGGCGCAACAAATGCTCCCATGACACATTTTTGATCGAGTTCACTAGTACCAAAGGCTTCTAGGCACAGGACCACTGGTATGTGATTCAAAACTTGATTTCAAATTTGACTTTTAGGTGTATTTCTTGCATTTTGAAATTTGAACTTTGGTAGCGTCGCTATATAGTGATGCTATTTTTAGAATCGGTGACGCTATTTGGATTTATAGCGACACATTTGTGTTTAGCGACGCAATTCATGATTTAAACTTAGGTTTTCAGATTCCAAATAGTGACACACCTTTTGATTTGAAAATTAGGTTTAGGGTTTATGAAAAATCAAATTGTGATGCATATGTGTTTAGCGATGCATATTATAATTTTAAATTTTAAATGCCTTGGGCGTCGCGGTTTGGAATTTGAATTATAGTGACACTATCATAAATAGTGACGTTATTGTCATTTTGAGGGATAAAAACTCCAAACTTAATCAAATTGTTGCAAATTTTGGCGTCGTGTGCTTCGTGGGTGCAGAAGGTGATCCGCCTTTGATGTCTCGTGAGCACCGACTGACTATACTGTCCAGACTTAGTGATTTTTTTGAGTTACGATAGGAGCATTAGGGAGATATCGAATTGTGGTGCATTACTTACATGCCCATAATCCATACACATTTGGTGATGATGACAGTGTTGTGCAAGTGATGGCATAGTGAGACCTCTTTGTTCCACTTACCTATCGGCAAGGAGACAGTGACGCTGGAGGATGTATGGTGGATATTGTGTTTATTGATACATTGTTAGCATGTGATCTATGATGACATTGGTTATGATGCATGCCATGAGGTGTTGGACTAGGAGGACACCATCTTGGTTACCTCCTAGATAGACCTCAAGATGCATAGAGGTTGGGTGTCGACCTTTAGATTGATCATTGTAGTGATTATCTTAGGTTTGATTGCACCAAATCAAGGAAGTAGAGGATTCAGTCTAGGATGGGGTCTGGCTTGGCACAGGATGCTCTTTTGGAGAAATCAGTATGCATGGGGGCTAGTGATGTTGGCCTCCTTATACCATGATGTGCATGATTTTGTATACTATGATGGCAAGGCTATTGGCACAAGGATCACACTTCTCCACATTTGGGCCTGGGAGCACATTGTTGTGCTTTGAATGATTATTCAAATGGAAGATGTAGAGTTGGATGATCCGGTTGTCTGGAGATACAGAGGTTCCATGAATTTTCAGCACACAAGTCAGCTTGGAATTCCCTATTGACGTAGGGTGATAGATGATATGACAGTTTTTAGATGACGACCTTAGCTTCAGATTTTAGCATGGTATGATGATATGGAGCAGTTGTTCTTTGCTCGATAGACTCGATTTATGCATGGTCAAGAGCACACCACTATTGAGAGATAACTTCCAAATAGAGTTTCCAAATAGTTTGGCGAGAGGCAAGATAGGCCTGATGATGCATACACTTCCA
The DNA here is from genome assembly GCA_007115665.2 of Sequoiadendron giganteum. Lineage (NCBI taxonomy): Eukaryota > Viridiplantae > Streptophyta > Pinopsida > Cupressales > Cupressaceae > Sequoiadendron > Sequoiadendron giganteum. The sequence goes on from CM021100.1 coordinate 624,447,698, forward strand.
TCTTTGCTAGGTTAGCTTGAGAGACAGCATGGGGAACAACGATCCCAACTCACGAGGTTGTCGAGCGATTTTGATAGTTGGTTACTAGGCCTTGGGCCTATGATCAGGGACAGTTGGATGCACAGACGACACTTGCTTATGATGCATGGTTTGCACCGCCTTATTGATTGACAGATCCAACAGGTATACCTCCATGAGGGAGACCAAGAGGGATGGGTGTAGACAGAGGCAAAGGGAAGCCTAATGATGGATAGGGCAGAGGATGAGGTAGAGGACAAGATGGCCAGGATCAATAGGATGGATGGGTCCCAGGTGCATCCCCATTCGATCAGTAGCCACTAATGCAGCAACATCCCCTAGAGTAGCCACCATCGGGGCCAAATCCTCGTGATGCATAGATACAACTGTTGCAGCAGCAGTTGCAAGTGGTGACAGGTGAGAGGGATCAGTCTCGCTAGTAGATTTTGGTTATTACTACTGAGAGAGACCAAGCTAGGTAGCAGGTACAATTTGTCGTGACGGAGAGAGACCAATAGTGTTAGCTCAAGTAGACCATCGAGATGCAGTTATCAAAGGAGGTCGGGGGCGCTAGTAGCTAGAGACCATGGCATTTGCATCCTAGGGGTGGACAGTGTCTACCAGATTGTACAAAGAGGTCATGATCAAGGCGGCATATTATCGGATGCACTACCATAAGGATGTCCCACATGCGCTTATACATCCAGACTACTCACAAAGGAGTGGGGCACATCTGAGGGCTAAGGATCAGCCAAAGAGATAGCTTGGTGAGGGTAGCATCCATCGGGGCTAGCTTTCTTGTATAGACACTTTTGATTATTTCCTAATTCTTTACATAGCTATACATTCATTGGCTCATTTTTGATAGCCTCGTGGATATTGTATTTTTGATCGATATACATTGATTTAGATGTTGTACCATAATAGTCATTTTTGATATATATGATATGATATGGATTTATGATGTGATGTGCTCATTTTATTTCATGCTTTATGAGTGTATGGATGCACGTTATTTAGCTATGTGACATGTGATGATATATGTGATATGTGATGTAATGCAATGCAATGGATGGATGTACTTCATTTTTAGTATCTTTTCATGACATATTATGGGATGGATGATATGATATGTAGATGTTATGCTTATGCATATAATATGGATGCATTTCTTTTTGTGTATTTTCCTATGTAGTTTTGTGAGAGGATGATGTATGCATATGGATGTATGGATGGATAATGCAAATGTTCATGCTTATGATATGATAATCTGATGTAGGGTTATGATATGTAATGCAATGATTTAAGATACTCAAAATAACAAATCTATATTATTCATCATAACGTAAATGATAATGATGATGCAAAATGTATGTTTCCTATATTTTGATATGTCGTGACTATGCTATGATGATGTAGGATGTATGAATGCTGATGATTTGTGGATGCAAGATGGATGCATTGATGATGTTTTTGTTGCCTGCTATGATAGTAGATTGGCGTAGAGAGAAGATAGAAGAAATAAGATAAATGACCATTGATTTTGATGATTGACTCAAAAGATCCAACAATTCTATGATCCACTGATACTTTATCAGAGATGGTGATGAGAAATGCATGATGATGATGATGATTTTCTCATATATTGGGATTGGGATTTTTCGTCGTTCCTTATTGTTTGATATAACTCATAGACACGATGCATCAAGGTATTGATAACCAGGATGGTGTTGTATCTAGTGTAATGGACTTTGACTCTGCAAACAAATAGGATAGTTATTTTTCATACCTTGACATACGGAAACCTTGTCAGAATGTAGTTAGAAGATTAGAATACATTGGACCAAAGCATATACAATAGTCAACAATCCACTCCAAACAACCTCCCTACACACAACTAAGAAAGTATGCACCAATATTATTTTTCAAGAACACCCAAAAGCACAACAAATGAAAGATAATGATTTATGCCCTAATCCTCTCTCTCTAAATCATTTTGATAGACATCATTGAGAGGTCCTCAGAATGGGTCATTAAGATAAATCAGAAGAAAAGATCAAAGACAAATAGTCAGTGTTATATATATATATATCTTGTTAGTTTAAATATAGCTAAGTTGATTTTGGATACTTATGTCCATCGTAGGAAGGATACATCCTAAGACATGTTGAACATATGGTTTGATTAGGATGATGATGTTTTATGATAATTTGTTGATACAAACTTCACTCACTCGTTTACCTATGATCTAGACTTTAGATTTTGACACTTAGGTTCTCACTTTATGACTTGCAATACTTGTTCTCTACTTGTTTTACCAAAGGTTGAAGATGATGATCAATTTATTATGGGTGGAGGTTATTGTGGGTGAGAGCGAAATGGGATGGATGGTTTTGGGTTTTTCTAAATATTTCAATGTTTTTAGCATTTTAAAATATTTTGAGGTTGTTTTTGGTCTTTTTGAGATTTTCCAAATGTTTAGGGATTTTCCTATATTTGAATGTTTAGGGATTTTCTAAGATATTTGGATGTTTTGAACTTTTCTGAATATTTGGATGTTTTAAGATTTTTTGAATATTTGGATGTTAAGGGATTTTCTGAGATATTTGGATGTTTAGGGATTTTCTAAGATATTTGGATGTTGAGGGATTTTTTGAGATATTCAACTAGGAACCTAACCTAAAAACCCTATCTTAGGGGCATCATCGAGGGCTTATCAAATATTAGCCTTGCCGATGTTATACACGTAGAGACCATGTAGTTTGACTGACTTAACTTATTAAAGATGAGAGATATTAATAGTTGATGGAATGCTAGTTTATTATGATAGACTCCTAAAGGACTAACCTATAGTGTCTCGAGGGCACATCAGTAATGGCCTTTCCTACGTTCAATCTCAGAGACCTATAGTTCGACAAGGGTACTCTTTTTGGATTTTTGATGTTCGACCTTTTTAGGGTTTTTGATGTTTTCTAAATGTTTTGGATTTTGACTTTACAATTTTTTGAATGTTTTTGGATTTTAGCTGTACAGGATTTTACAAATGTTTTGGGATTTTCTGATAAATTTTTTACCAATGCTTTTGAGATTTTCGATAATATTTCCAATAACCTTAAGATATACAAGAACCTGAAATGATCCCTAATGAATTTCTTCCAATGTGATATGATAGACTACCTCAATGTAGGCAGGAAAAACTGACCTTTAGGAATATACCAAGTAGTACTAAAGGGGATATGATACTTCAAAAGATCAAACTATGATATGGACACAGATGGATGATGGAATAAATAGGACGAATTATGATGTGATAAATGGACATGATGGAAAAAATGATAGGATAAGGAGCCAAAGGTAGATGGAGGTGCTTTATTTATGCAAGATGCATGTTTTCCAGGTTTTCACCAAGGTACCTACTCAAAGTGCCACCAAAGTGGTTTTCACTAGAGGATGATTTTTTTCTTTATTTTTTCAATCCTTTTTCTCATTCATTTTTTTGGATTTTCCTCATTTTTTGATTTTTTTGTATTTTCCAAATTTACACCCTTCAAGACTAGGCATAAAACTTTTTAAAATGTAAGTTGCTAGTTGGTTCCTGCAAAGGTTCACCTTCGGGTGTAGATAGATGATATGCTTCTAATCCATAGCTTGTTGTGATGACAAAGGGATCCAACAAGTTAGGTTCAAAATTTCCTTTACTATATTGATCTGGAAGATTCTTTTGATTTTGCTTTAAAACAAGATGCCCTACCTAGAAAGACTGACATTTGATCTTCTTGTTATAACTTTGTTTCAGACGGTTTCGATATAATTGCAAGTGATTAAGAGCATGGAGACAGTGGTCATCTAATAATTCTAGCTCATTCAACCCAGATACTCTATGATCTTTCTTCAACGATCAGGTTGTGTGGTGACACTCGCAGTGATGGGAGCTCAACCTCAATAGGAAAGATGGATTTTGATCCGTAGACCAAATAGAATGGGGTTGCACCTGTAGGTGTGCGGATACTGGTTTGATAGGCCCAAAGAGTGGGATTTAGTTGTAGATGTCAGTCACATCCAGCTTCATTGACCATTTTCTTTAGGATTTTTAGAATGGTCTTGTTTGTAGCCTGTACTTGACCATTGCCCTAGGGGTAATACAAGGTAGAGAATCAATGTTGGATGTTGAATCTTTGACATGACTCTTTTACATCCTAGTATTTGAAGGGTGTTTCCTTCTTTGAGATAAGGGCTTGTGGAATACCATAATGACAGATTAGGTATTCAGGATAAATTTGGTAATTTTCTTCCCCGTTATGTAGGGTATAGCAATGGATTTGATCCACTTGATAAATTATTCAGTGGCTGCTATGATGAACTTGTGGCCATTAGATGAATTTGGAGTGATTTTTCCTATGAGGTCAAGCCCCCACTATGAGAAAGGCCAAGGTGTGACCATTGATTGTAATTCTTGAGCTGGAGCATGAATTAGATCTCCATGTTGTTGACACTAGACACATTTTTGCAGATACTAATGAGCTTCTCTTTCCATAGTTAGCCAATAGTACCCAGTCCACAATAGTTTCTTAGCTAAATTCATACCACATATGCCATCGTGTACTTCTGTGAAAGTGGTCAATACTTCCCCTTGGTTAAGGCATTGTAGTAATGTCCCTTTGATGCTTCGGTAGTAAAGGGTATCACCTAAGATCATGAGTCAGGATGCCTTCTTAACAAAGGTCTTTTTAAGGTTAGAGGTGATATCAGATTAGAGGGTTCCTTTGCTGAGGTAGGTGAATATTTCATGGTACCACAGGGATCCAGGACCAACAATGACACACGTGAATTCAGATTCTGGGATTTTGAAAGTTGGTACAAGAATTTTTTTTACCAATAATTTGCATTGGAGGACGTTGTTCGATATGTCTAACAATGATCTGATTGTTGCCATAGTGTCTACTGCTCTGTTGTTCATGAGAGGAATCTACTCAAAATTTATATCAATGAAAAGGTTGTTGAGAATTTCTACCATCTTCTTATAAGGAGTAAACTTGTATCCTTAGTTTGGTAGTCATCATTGACTTGGTTGATAACCAGCTGTGAGTCTTCGTAGACTTTCATCTCTTGTATCTTCCATTGAACCGCTATCCTTAGACTTGTGATTAGGGCTTCATACTCAGCAATGTTGTTAGTACAAGGAAATGATAGCTTGTATGACTTTGCAATGCAATCACCTTGAGGGGTGATAAAGAGAATACCTACTCTTGATCCATGTTGGATGGATGATTTTTCAAAGTATATTTTCTATTGATTGGTTAGATTGATCAAGAACACTGATTCATCAGGGAATTCAGATATCAATGGGTTCTCTGCATAGATAGGTGCATTTGCTAGTTGTTCTGCAATCTCTTGTCCATGTCAATTTTTTTAAATATCCAAGATACTAAGAGGGGGAGGTGAATAGTATCTTCTTAAACCTATTGAACAAATACCGTCCAATTACTTCAATGCATCAAATAGTAAAGATGAGCAAAAAACAATAACAAAACATGAAACCACACAACACATGAACACCTTAATTTTTGCAAGGAAAACCCAATGAGGGAAAAACCATGGTGAGGACTAACTCACTATATAATTTAGTTCCAAAACTGGATACAAAAGAGGCTCACTGCTAGATACAAAAGCTCACTACTTACAATTAGGACTCACTGTCCAAACAAGGAGGCTCATTGCCTACAAAATAATTATAGTAACAAAATGGCTTACAACCAGAATATGAACTGATGAAGTTACACCTCACAAGTGCAGATTCAATTCCTTTGATGCTCAGAGAATTTGCATGCCAACAAACTAATATTCTCTCTTATTCACATTCACGTTCAGTCCGTACACTTCAATCTCCAAACTACTCAATATATATATCTAACTCATCCGCAAGCATCAATTAGGTCGGCCTAATTAGATGCAATATTTATTCACCAAAGAAGGTTAACTGTCAGCTTCAGGCATATACAAAATCTTATGAAAATCAATTCAAGCGTGTAGCAGGCTATATCATGTTGGCTTGGACAAAATATAGGTCGCTCATATATCTGCAACGCAAATTAAACCATTCTACCACCAACTATTTATTAGGTTGTCCATGGATAGACCTAATAACAAAATGAAAAACTAGACCAATGCCAACTCACCATATGATCATGTGAACACACATGATTGTATACATACAAGCTTCCAATATTCAAAAACCATTTCCCAAAGCTGGGAACAATAATGATCACCAGAGGCGAAATGCAGACCAAAATACTGGACCAAAAATATTGGAGGATGTAAACTTGTTCTTCATACCAATTCAGAGTACCAGATCAAACTGACACCTTAACCGACATGGTGACATCTATGAAAATACAAATTTTTATCTTCATTCTTCCAAAAATCTCCCCCTTTGTCATTGATGACAACATGTGCCAAAGAATGTATGACAATTTCTCCAAATATCTCCCCCTTTGACATCAAAGGCAAAGGGCGACCAAAATAGGATGTAAACATATGTACATGTGACGTTGCATATACAAATAAATTCTAAATCCAAAAACTTCAAGACTTCAAAACTCCAAAACTTCCAAAAACTCAAAAACTTCCAAAACTTCCCTTTTGTTCAGCAATTCAATTTATCTTCTCATTTTCATTTTATTTTTTTCTCCTTTTCTCTCCTTCTTTTGCAAAAGAAAAATAACAAGAATTTGAACATTCAAAAACTCAAGTAAAAATAATAGTTTTCACCCAAAAAAATTTCTTGTGTCTCTCTCTAACAGTTGGAAGAATCCACTTCCAAGCTAATAGAAGAAGAATCCATTATGGTACACATGTTGTCCAACAAATCTAACATGAATGAGGATGACCAATCCATAGACAAGAATTTTCATTCACAATCTTTTGCATCATCTAGTATTCCGAAGAGATGATCTAATCATACCTCAACAATTTCTTTAACAAGCCAGAAAGTTCTCACCACATCTTCCCTCTGTCTTTGAACAGACAGCAAATTTTCTTGCAATTCTCCAACTCTTATTCTTTATTTTCCTTCTTTGTCTTTAAAGAAATCAAAATTATTTCCAATAATATTCATTTCAGATTCAATGGCTTCAATTTTGCTTCTAAAATTATCAACTGCAACAGGCCACCGGAGACAATACTTGTAGATGTCTGACATTTCTTTAATGCATTTCCTTGTCTCATTAATGTGTTCAGATAACTTTTGCTTAGATTTAACACATCTTTTCTCAACCATAGCTTCAAATTTATGTCCTTCAGGACCTTCCAACAACATTCTTTCTTCAACCACTTCTACTAAATTATCTGGTAATGAATCAAAAACACTTGAAATATCAATACCTTTCATGAGTAGATACTCAACTAGAGCATCATCAATTTTAAGTCTATCCACCGAAGGGCAAGAACTCCATAACTCACCAATCTTCTTCATCTCACCTCTATCTAACATCATCTGAGTATCATCTGAATCAAAAGATCAAATCTAGTCAAGGATTATTCTTCATTCTCCTTTTCTTCCAATTCCTTTGTGTCGGAGGATGAACCCTCCTCAAACTAACTAGATACAAGTACACCAAAGCACAAATCCTTCTGCAAGGATAAGAAAAAGACTTTTCAAGCACTTGCATTATCCTCCATACCTTCCAAATGCTTATAAACTTGTTTTCCAACAAGGACCCTGGATTCCCACTTAACATATTATTTTCTTGGTAGCGAGCTCAGAAAGTAAAATAACATAGATGTAAGTAAAGACCCAAATAGGAAGGGATAACCCTCGACCAAAGACATTCATGCATTTTCAGTTAGGTTTTCCAAAATTAAGCTACACAAATCAAATTGCTTGTTTTCCTTTACCATTTTGTGCGCAAGATATACAACAATAGCCGAAGTGGAACCTTCACGATTTCTGAAATAGATTTTGTAAGAAATATCGTACATAACGTACCTTACAGTGGGGTCAACAATAGTATTTATCAGCATGGCTCGAGGGTCTTTTCCAATTCCAATTAGCTCCTCCACCTCTTTGTATTTCACTATTTTATTTCCGGGGAGGTCACCAATACTACACAACCCGATAATAGCTTCAATTGACTCCTTTGTGATAGGGTAGGGTTTGTCCAAAATAATTCTTCGAGCTTTGAATTTACTTAATAAGAACAAGATGGATTCTTTATCTGTAAACCAGGAAAATTCTCCCCATAAATCCATGCCTATGGTTTTTATGTTTTGCAAGTCATTTGTCTTTAACCCTAGTTCCATTTCCTTTATTTTTGATGCTCGAATTCTTCTAATTCAACTCCCTTCAACCTTAGTGGAAAATTCCCACTCAATCCCTTGTTAATAGATTCCATCATCGTACTTAACTTTTTCAAATTCTTTCTTGCACAAAAAAGCTTCTTCTTTTACTTCCTTTTGTAGTCACAAGAGAAAATTACCATCACTTGCTCTTGATTATTCACAATGATTTCTCCAAATTACCTCATAATTGCTCCAAATCACTTCAAGAATGCTTCAAGATTGCTCACAATCATTCTTCAAATTCTTCAAATGCATAGGTGATCAAAAATGACTTATGAATTTCACTTTATACACCATTGTGCTGCCCTAAATTGCATTAAATGCAATAAGCTTCAAAAATTTGATAAAAACCTTCTTTCTATGCACTGAGAAACCCTAATTTTCTCTGCAAATGAACATTCTTGTACTTTTTCTTCTAGTTTATTTTGTATAACCTCTACCCATTCATTCCTCACAACATATCCTCATGCCAACATCTAAAATGCCATATCTATAGGGGGTTCAAACAATTTTTTTTTAATACTCCCACTAAGACCATGCTTGGTCTAATTCCCGGAGGAATTGTTTGCACCAGATGAGGGCACAGACACATTTTTCATCTTCGGTTCTTATTTCTTCTTCCACATCTTGTTTTTTTCTTTCTTAATCTCATCTTTGTCAATCTTCTTCACAGGTTCATTTTCCTTTCCCAAAGTAGACTACTCTCCCTTTTTACTTCTACATACTCTTGAAATATTTCATGGTTTGTTGCAATTGTAGCAGACAACATTTCTCTATTTTTTTGACCTCCATTAACCCTTGATCTGCACTAATTTGCTTTGTGTGCAAACTTATTAAATGTACATTCTACCTCCATTAAACTAGTTCATCAACTGAGTTTTGCATTCACTAGCTCTATGTACCATTTCTTGCATGCATAACATTTTCCAGAGAAGGAACCAAAAAATGATTCATCCTACTTTTGCACTTAGTTGCCCTGTGACCAAATTTATTACATGAAAAGCAAACACTATTGAAGGATGGGTACCTTTGAGAATTTGGTTGTATGATAGGCGGCCTTCTTCTTGGATTTCTTTTCTGCTTCCCTTTATCTTGAGTCTTTTAATTGTCCACTAGATTTTATTTTTGCACATTCTTAGATTTTTCACCGGCTTCATTTCCCAAACCACCTTTTTCTTTAGAAGGTCTATGTCCTACTATCAATTCATCAAGCTTGGTGGAGCTTGTCTTGAAATTATCTTCACATATTTTTTCTTTCTCTAGATCTACTTTCAGGTTCATCACTTCTTGTTCAAGCCTTGAGCATACATCAGACTTACTTTGCACCATTGTATTCAGACACTCTTCAATTCTCTTATTTTCTTCCACTTGCACCTTTAATCTGTTAATCTCCTCATTTGCTTATTTCAATTATTCACTTACTTCTCTATGTTTTTCTTTCAATTTCTTCAATTTCTCTTTCAATTTCTGGATGCATTCATTTGCATCATCAAGATTTTATTTCTATCTATGTTTTCATTTTCAGCCTTGTCAATATCTTCAAGAGCAACCTGAAGCTCTTCTTTATCCATATTTTCAATCTACATGATCTTCATCAAGTTGTTAGGCCTCTTCAGAGGAACCAGAGCTCTGATACCAATTGTTGAATATCCAAGATACTGAGAGGGGGGGTGTTAAATATCCAAGATATTAAGAGGGGGGGTGAATCAGTATCTTCTTAAACTTATTGAACAAACACCATCCAATTAATCCAATGCATATGATAATTAAGACAAGTAGAAGCATTAACTCAACATGAAGCACATAACATAGAAACACCAAGATTTTTTACATGGAAAACCCATAATGGGAAAAACCATGGTGAGGATTAACTCACAATATAGTATGACCGGTTATAAAATATTACAAAAGGGTGGCTCACTGCCAAGACTCACTGTCCAAAATGGAGGCTCACTGCCTACAGAATATAGAAACATAAATGGCTTATAGCCAAAGAATGAACTAATGTAAGTATACCTTAGAGTGAAAATTCAGCTCCTTAGAAGCTCAAGAAATTTTCATGCCAACAGATCACTCTTCGTTCTTTTCACTTCCACATATAATCTACTAACATTCGCATACCTCAATTCACATCCATTTCACTTACCTCCAAAGATATCATGTATATATATCTGATTTTCCCATAGGTAACAATCAAGTCAGCTTCACAAAACTTCTTAAAAACAATTCAAACATGTGGCACACAACTATATGTCGGCATGGATTACAAAATTTAATCCATTTCATCTTTAACCACTTGTTAGATCGACCATCAATGGATCTAACAAAAATTAAACAACAAAAAAATGATGTCATCAATAACCATGATCATCTGAACGCATGAGATCTTGTCAATGCATGCTTTTATCAACCAAAAATCATTTCCCAAAAACTGAAGTAGCAACAATCACCGGAGAGGAAATTCAAAGAAAAATACCGAAGGATTAACCTGCATTATAGGTTCAGAATACTGGATCAACATGACTTTGAATCTTGCAGTTGCAACTCATATATCATGGTGACATCAATGACAAAAAAATTGTATCAAGAGATGTGATATTCTTCATTCTTCCAACAATCTCCCCCTTTGTCATTGATGGCAACATGTGCCAAAAGAATTTACAGACTTTCTATGTACAAAGTATACTTTATTTCCCTTTCCACTCTCCCCCTTTGACATCAAGGACAAAGGTAGATCAAAAACATGAAAAATATGTACACAGGGTCTGGAATGCACAACATACAAAATTAAGCTACCGAACTCCCCCTGAGGATTTTATCCCAAACAATGTAAAAACCAAAAAAGTTTTACCCAGAGGAGGGAGCACTTTGCAGTTCCTAAATAATTCCTTGCTAGGCCGCTTTACCACTCTCCCAACTCTACTTAGTAGATATCAACATTTTGTTCAAAGATTGTAAAGCAATAAAACTTTCTTCAGCCTCATCTAGAGTATCCGGAGTCAGATTGATCTTATTCAAATTTTCATCATTAGCCAAAGCATTGTCTACTAGAGTGTACTCCATCCTTACATTGTCACCAAGCAGGCCAAATTTTTTGATTATTCCTTCCTTTTTCTTTTGTAACATGAAGAATTTTTCTCTATGCATAGAAATGGAATTCCAAGTTGATATGTCTTTGTTCATAGATACATTGTAGGTAGTGGAAACAACAACCAACTGGGACTCAATGGAGTCCACAAGATCTTTTATAATTTGAGTGGCATCAGGCCACCTTATGCAATATGCAAACATAGAATTAGCTTCAGATTCATAGACCTTTATAGATTCAAGGCTCTTTTCTACATTTGTATGTACCAAAGCACACTTTTCATGAAGGATCAATAGCCTTTTCTCATTTAGTTTCTCTTCAACTTCTTGTTTTGTTTTCTCACCTAGTCTAGTAACATACTCCTTGAAGGAGTCCAATAAAAGTTTCAGGTCTTTAACTAGAGCGACAGATGTGTTCATAGATGTTTTAGGTGTGACATCTTGCAATGTATTAATAGAATCTTCAATGAGTTCAGTTCCATTCTAATGCATTTCCAATATTTCTCTTTTGTCGGATGCATGAAATACATCACCTAACACCATTTTATGTATAGGAGAAATCATTTTCAGATCCGCATAGCCTTGATTAATGGGAAGTTGCAGGAGTTCTAGAGGGATTACTGATTGGAATCTAATCTATTTAGACAGAAGGCCCTTTAAGACATCATCACCGGAGGAAGATTCTCTAGTGGAGTTTTGTGATTCTACAACATGCTGAGATACTTCTTCATTCTTTCCAGTAATATCACCTGATTCCTTATTTTTTCCTTCTTCTTCCTCTACTCTCTTTTCTTCCATTTTTTCTTCTTCTAATTTTCCTTCTTTTTCTTCTTCCTTTTCATCTTCTCTTTCTTCAGAGTGTACCGGAGGGGTGACATCATGAATCTCTACTTCAATGTTTCCTTCAACTTGTCCATTTTTTGGAGCCTCATTAACAACATTAATTTCCGGAAGAACATCTATACTACCTATTTCTTGAAGGATACCGAAGTCATTCATTTCCAGAGGTATGTTTTCATCAACAACACTAAAAGGAGTATCTTTCATAACTCCTCTAGAAGCTTCTTTTCTTGATTCAGGTATAGTATCGGATGCACCAATCATTCCATACTTTATAGTTGTACTCCTGATATTATTTATTATTTCCTTCCTTATCCTTTTGATTTCCTTCTTGTCTCTGTTCATCAGAGTATTAACTCTCTTCTTTACATGAAACAAGTTAGCACAAACCTTCTTCAAGGTTTCCAAATCACCCAGAGATAGAGAAAATGCAATCTCCTTATATTACTTACCTCTTATTTTCTCTTCCAACTCAACTGCTTCTACTCTTCTCTTCATCAGTATTTCCCATAATTTTTCAAGTATATTACTCTTAATATTATCCCACTTAGCTTCCAATATAATGACATATTTAAAGATAGCCATCATTATTGTTTCCTTATCTTCTATACCCACTAGATCATAAAGTTATGGTGTAGGTCTCACCATATTTTCTTTATGCACTAAATTATTTACCAAGGCATCTAATCTGAGAGGGGAACTGGGTCTTACCAGAGACAAGTTTTGTTCTTCCTGGTCCAATGAAACTTCATCTACAAATTTGGCCTTCTTTGCATCAGCTTCATTATCACTATCATCATGTTCATCAGCATCCTCTAAGGAGGATACATAGTGAACTTTCTTCTACCCAACACTGGTTTCTTGTAATGATCCTTCACTAGAGGAAATACTTACCCTTCTCTTCCTTGTCAACTTAGAACTGGGGTCTTCCTCATCTTCTTCTTGTTCATCAGTGACACTGAGATTCTTCTCCCTTATGGCCTTTTCTTTTCTTCCGCATTTAGCAGGCACTACTGGAGGGACACCTTTACTTTTACCTGATTTGGTAGTGGGTCTGGAAGGGGTCGGGCCTTTACCTTTGTCAGTGGTGTTGGGCTTAGTCTTTATTGAAGCTGGTCTAGAAGCTAGTTTCAAAAGAGGGATCCTGTCAAATCTCCTTACACTAGGTGATTCTCCATAATTTTGTTCTCCAACGACTCTTCCTAGTGCTATCTCTTCATCTGTGAAACTATATTTTCTAAGCATTTCAGTTACATTTTTCTTCCTTGTAGCTTTGTTGTGCTCCAAATGAACTTCCAGGGATTTCTCTATATATGTTCCAATCTGGGGTTCATTTGCATCTTTTGGACTCTTCAATAGAGTTGTACATATCCTTCAGCTTCTTCTTCTATGATTTCATATCCCAAGGTTTGAATCTAGATGGTTTGGGGTTCAACCACTTCCACTATGCACTCATTAGAAGACACATGAAATATGATGTCATTTTTTTACTTTTCAACAGTCTTCCTTGGGATTTTGTCTCTTTCATTCATATTTTTCTTGAATAGAGAAAATAATACCGTCAAGGCATTTCCTATGTTGTTCACATCACCCAACTTATGCATATGATCAGAGATTTGATGGGCAACTAGTCGAGTTGTGTCCCAAAACACCATTTTAGATTTTCCCGAAAGCATTATGAGGAAATAGAATAACAAGCAAACAATCAAAGAACCAAACTTGAAAGGGTAATTCTTTTCCTTCAACATTCTCAGATTCACAAGTAGCTATTGTCTGAGAAGCTCACATAAATCATAATTTGCACCATTTACAGCCATATCAAAACCAGTATAAATTGTTGTGGTGGACACAAAATTATCTCTATTGGTGAAGTATATTTTGTGACCAATAATTATTGTTGTGTACTTCACGGTTGGATTAGTGATAGGTTTTGTTGCGAGAGCCCTTTTTTCATAAGTTGCATCGGTGAGTTCCATCACCACTTCATTTTTCACTGCTTTCAGTACAAGTACTGGTTCATTGTCACAGAGTCTAGTGATAGCTTTGATTGCTTCCTTAGCTATCAAGTGCGGCTTATGGGTCCATAAGAACTGATCATGCATTTTTTTGAGGACCAGTTTTACATATTGATCATCCACTATGGAATAAAAATTTGGGAAGTTGTTCCAACAATCCAAATTCTTTGTCACAAGATTCAAGTACTCAATTTTCACCAATAAATCATCTCTAGTGAGTTCTTTCATCCATACTTCAATCAACTTGGTGTGATTAAATTACTCGGTCTTAACCCTAATATAAATTCTTGTATCTTCTGTCGACATGATGCCATGAGGAATCAAAGAGAAAGTACCCATGGGGTCATCTTCAAAGACCTTCATTGAGTATTTTCTATAGGAGGGTCTAGGCCTTTTTGTTGTATTTATGACTACAAGAGTTTCCATTTTCTATATACCAAGATTTTAAAGGATTCAGAAAGATAATTTCACAAGCTCACAATGACACAGTTTTTTAAAAAAATAACTTTCTTCGTGAACAATTGAAACTAGGGTTTGCACCAAATGCACTTCAAATCACTCCAAGTCACTTTAAATCGCTCTTCTCCTCCTTCGAATGCAAAAGTGATCAAAATGGCTTTATGATTTTTCTTTATAGATCAATGTGATGCCCTAATTCACATTAAATGCAATAAAATTTGAAAAGCTAGCAAAACCCTTCAACTGCACTCAAAAACCTAATATGATCCACAAGCGAGCATACATGCACTTTTTCTTCTAGTTTCTTTTTCAAAACCTCTGTCTATTCATCTTTAACAACATCTCCTTGTGTTAGGGACCGACACACTCTAAATAAGAGGGGTTCAAAATATTTTTTGCTAATGCTCCCCCTAAGACCATGCTAGGTCTAGTTCTCAGAGGAATTGTTTGTACCTGCTGAGGGCATAGATGCATCCAAATTTTTTCAATCTTCTTTATTTTCCCATATCTTACTCATTTCCTACTTAACTTCCTCTTTGTCAACCTTCTTCACAGGTTCATTCTTCTTTATCAGAGCAGATTATTTTCCCTTTTTACTTCTACATGCCTTTGAAATATGTCCTAGTTTGTTGCAGTTGTAACAAAAAATATTTCTTTGATTTGTTTGACTTCCATTAAACCTTGTTTTCTAGTGATTTGATTTATGACCATGTTTTTTGCATGTATAGAAATAGAGAGCAAAGGATTATTCATTCTTCCTCCATTAAACCAGTTCATCATCTGAATTCTACATTCACTAGCTCTATGTCCAACCTTATTACAAGCATAATATTGTTCGAATAAGGAACCAGAGAATGGATTTATCCTACTTCTGCATTCAGTTGCCTTATGACCAAACTTGTTACATGAAAAACAAGTGTCATTGAAAGATGGATACCTTTGTGAATTTGGTTGTCTAATAGGTGGTTTCCTTCTTGGATTTATTTTTTGCTTCCCTTTATCTTGAGTCTTTTGATCATTTACAGCTTTTGAGCTTTCACCTACTTCTAGTCCCAATCCAGCTTTGTCTTTAGAGGGTTTATGTCCTACAATCAGTTCATCAAGTCTGGAAGAGCTTGTCTTGAAATTATCTTCACAGAATTTTATTTTTCTAGTTCTTCTCTTAGGCTTACCACTTCTTGTTCAAGCCTGGAAAATTCATCAGACTTGCCCTTCACTTCTGTATTCAATCATTCTTCAATTCTTTTATTTTATTCTACTTGCAGCTTCAGTCTAGTAACATCTTCATTTGCTTGTTTCAATTGCTCACTTACTTTTCTATGTCTCTCTTTGATTTTCTTCAATTGCTCTATCAACTTTTGGACGCATTCATTTGCTTCTTCAAGATTTTATTTCAGATCTCTATTCTCATTTTTATCTTTGTCAAGATCATCAAGGGTAGTCTGGAGCTCTGCATTATCACCCATTTGTTCAATCTTCAAGATCTCCCTCAAGTTGTTAGACTTCTCCAAATGAACCAAGCTCTGATACCAATTGTTAAATATCCAAGATACTCAAAGGGGGGTGAATTAGTATCTTCTTAAACTTATTGAACAAACACCATCCAATTAATCCAATGCACATGATAATTAAGACAAGAAGAAGCATTAACTCAACATGAAGCACATAACATAGAAACACCAAGATTTTTTATGTGGAAAAACCAAAATGGGAAAAACCACGGTGAGGATTAACTCACGATATAGTATAACCAGTTATAAGATATTACAAAAGGGTGGCTTACAAAAGGGTGGCTCAATGCTAGGACTCACTGTCCAAAATGGAGTCTCACTGCCTACAAAATATAGAAACAAAAATGGCTTACAACTAGAGAATGAACTAATGTAAGTACACCTCAAATGCAAATTCAGTTCCTTAGAAGCTCAAGAAATTTGCATGCCAGTAGATCACTCTTCATTTTTTTTGCTTCCAAATATAATCTACTAACATTCGCATACCTCAACTCACATCCATTTCACTTATCTCCAAAGATAGCATGTATATATATCTGATTTTCCCATAGGTAACAATCAGTTTGGCTTCACAAAACTTCTCAAAAAAATTCAAACGTGTGGGGTGCAATTATATTTTGGCATGGATTACAAAATTTAATCCATTTCATCTTTAACCGCTTGTTAGGTCGACCAACAATGGATCTAACAAAAAGTAAACAACAAAAAAATGATGTTGTCGATAGCCATGATCATCTAAATGTGTGAGATCCTATCCATGCATGATTTTATCAACCAAAAATAATTTCCCAAAAATTGAAGTAGCAACAATCACCAAAGAGGAAATCTGGAGCAAAATACCGAAGGATTAACCTACATTATCGATTCAGAATACTGGATAAACATGAATTTGAATCTTGCAGTTACAATTCATATATCATGGTGACATCAATGACAAAAAAATTGTATCAAGAGATGTGATCTTCTTCATTCTTCCAACAGGGGGGTGTATCAGTATCTTCTTAAACTTATTGAACAAATACCATCCAATTACTTCAATGCATCAAACAGTAAATATGAGCAAAAAACCATAAAGAACATGAAACCACACAACACATGAACACCTTAATTTTTACATGGAAAACCCAATGAGGGAAAAGCCACGATGAGAATTAACTCACAATATAATGTAGTTCCAAAACCAGATACAAAATAGGCTCACTACCAGATACAAAAGCTCATTGCTTACAAGTAGGACTCATTGTCCAAACAAGGAGGCTCACTGCCTACAAAAATATTATAGTAACAAAATGTCTTATAGCTAGAATATGAACTGATGAAGTTACACCTCACAAGTGTAGATTAAGTTCCTTTGATGCTCAGATAATTTGCATGCTAGCAAACTAATATTCGCTCTTATTCGCATTCATGTTTAGTCCACACACTTCAATCTCCAAACTACCTAATATAATATTTGACTTATCTACAAGCATCAATTAGGTCAGCCTAATTAGATGCAATCTTTATTCACCAAAGAAGGTTAATTATCAGCTTCAGACATATACAAAATCTTCTCAAAATCAACTCAAGCATGTAAAAATCTATATCATGTTGGCTTGGACCAAATATAGGTCACTCATATATCTACAACACAAATTAAACCATTATACCACCAACTGTTTATTAGGTCGGCCATGGATAGACTTAATAAGAAAATACAACACCAGACCAATGCCAACTCGCCATATGATTATGTGAACACACATGATTGTATACTTACAAGATTTCAATATCCAAAAACTATTTCCCAAAGTTGGGAACAACAATGATCACCGGAGGGGAAATGTGGACCAAAATACTAGACCAAAAATACCGGAGGATGTAAACTGGTTCTTCATATCAGTTCAGAGTATCAAATCAAATTGACACCTTCAGCAACATGGTGACATCAATGACAACACAAATTATGATCTTCTTCATTCTTCCAACAAAATTTAGTTAATATCATTACGCATTTGGCCATTTGCCTAGTAAGAAATGCTTTGGATAACATGTATTTTAATGGGTCAATCTTTGCAATGAGCTTTACTTGATATGACAACATGTAATGTATGAAATTTTATGAAGCAAAAACTACTACTAGGTATTCTTTTTCAATGGGTGAATAGTTCATTTCATAGCCTACCAAGGTCCTACTAATGTAAGATAACCCTTTACTTTTCGTTTTCATCATGTTGTGCTAGAAGAGCACCTAGTGTTGTTGATGTTGTTGAGATATATAGGATTAATGGTTTGTTCAGTATCAACGGCATGAGTACTGGAGGTGTCAATAGATAGTCTTTGATCTATTAGAAAGCTTTATCATATTTCTCATCCCACTTGTAAGTTATTCCTTTATGGAGAAGATGCGAAAAGGGGTGGATTTTGTCTGATAGTTGCGCTATGAACCTTCTGATAGATTGCAATCTTCCTTGTAACCCTCTCATCTATTTTAGTGTTTGTGGAGGTTCCATGTTGAGGATGGATTTTACCTTTACTGGATTAGTTTCTATCCATCTTTACAAGATGATATAGCCAAGAAGTTTCCCCGATGTAACCCCAAAGAGACACTTTTTTAGATTCAATTGTACCTTGTACTCTTCAAGCCTATCGAAGATGGGTCCTAAGACTTGTATGTGCTCATTTATTTTCTTTGATTTTTCCAAAATATCATCCACATAATCTTTGATTGTTTTATGGATCATGTCATGAAAGATAAGGTTCATTTCTCTTTGATAGGTTGCTCTTGCATTCTTCAACCCAACTGGCATCACATTCATTAATAGGTTCCCCATGGAAAAGTGAATGTAGTTTTGTGTTGATCCTCCTTGGCGATCATGATTTGATTGTAGCCTGAAAAAATCATCCATGAGTGACAACATTTCATGCCCAACTATTATTCCCACGATGAGGTCGATGTTATGAAGAGGGAAATCATCCTTCGGGCATGTTTTATTTAAGTCTCTGAAATCAGTGCAGATTCTAATGCCCTCAATGATTTTTGAGACTGGTACTAGGTTTGAAACACACTCAAGATAATCTATCAGTTGGATGAAACCAATTTCAAGAAGTTTTTGTAACTCAAGTTTCACCAATAGTGTTATTTGGGGGCGCATCTTCCTTAATTTATGCTTTACTAACTTGGCTTTAGGATAAACTACTAAGTGATGCACAACTACTTATAGATCAAGACCTAGTATATCAGTGTATGACCATGCAAATTTAGCTCTTCACTCTTTCAAGAATGCTACTAGGTTTTTCTATTCTTCCTCCAACAAGGATTCAACATAGAAAGTGATCTTGGGTGCTTCTCTTGTTCCCACATTGACTAGAGTGGTCTTTTCTGCTAGAACCACTAACTTCTCTAGATGCATTGCACTAAGGGGGAGACTGAATCCCTCATCCTTGATAACCTCAGAGATGTTTTTACCCTTGGATACTTCCTTTCTTTTTACAATTTTAGGATCAGAAAGTTCCACGGTGTGGTTTTCACTTAAAGATTTGCACGTTATTTGCATGTCATTAATTTTGTGACAGAAGGATTCAGTCATCTCCCCATAGTATGCCCCTATGTCTAGCTCTATGTCAAAATCTTCTTTATGATCTACCCAGGATAATTTGTCATGGAGTCCCAAGAATTATTAGATCACTTCATCATTTTCAAATAAATCAAGAATTGGTGGTCCTTGTTGGTCCAAGTCAATGAGTTGTGGATATACTAGGCATATTTTAGTTGGTTGATTGCTCAGAGAAAAGGATGTTATGGATATCATGAAGAGGGATTTATTCTCAAATAAATCAACAACATCGAAGGGAAATTTGTCTAAATTTATATCACATGATGTAGGTAACCAAGAGGAAGCCTCAACCCGTTTACTGAAAACACCTTTGCCAATAAGGGTGACCTTGCTAGTAGTGCAACCTAGGCCAAGATTATTTAGTCATTTCTCAGGAATGATGGGTTCTAGCAAACCATTATCATTTTTTCCTAATTTTTCATTCTTGTTATAGCCCCATCCCTTCCTTAGTTGTAAGCCTTTGTTGTCATCTTTCATGAGAAGAACAGGGACAGGTCATTCACCCTGATAGAGGATTTTAGAGAAATCTTCTTCATTGATATCTTATTGGTTCAAATCCCCCAACTTGGTGAAGTTAGTAACTGTCATCTTGATTTTTTTGGGCTCTTTGTTGCTAGATGTGGGTTTCCCATGGGATTGAGGAGAGAGAGGTAGTTCTCCCAAGATGAAACTATTCTTCATTAGCTTATTGTTTCCACAACCATCATCCTGGATCACTGCTTTGATGTCAGGTATACTTTGCACAATGGATGTTTTTGTTTCTAAGTTCAATGCAAGGGATGATGGGTCAAAAAATGAGGTAGATGGTGTAGGCCCTTCGTCACTTTTTGGTATTTGGGGAATCTTATAGAACTTGGCATCAAGATTCTTGCAGTAGTAAAAAGGCTTAGGATCTCCATGGATGTTAATTTCTCTACCCTTAAAAGGAAAATTTACACACTAATGGTAGGTCGAGGCTATAGTTTTTAAGGCATGGATCCATGGTCGGCCAAGTAGGATATTGTAGGGAAAATCAAGTTCTAACACTTGGTAGGTAGTTTTTGTAATGATAGGTCCCACTTGGATGGATAATTCAATGATTCCTTTTCTTGCACTTGGTCATCATATGCTCTAATGGTGGTATTCTTTTCTTTCTCAATAGTATCCTTTGAATAGCCCAGGTTCTTGATTAACTAAAGGGTATAAATGTTCAGACCAGTACCTCCATCTACCAAGACTATTTTGACCTTATTCTTATGAATAACGACCTGAAGGTGTAAGGCATGGTTATGAGACATTTTTAGGGTAGGTCTTGTTCTTAGAAGGTAAGGACATGATTAGCGATATTCCCTACCATAGCTTTAAATTGATCTGTATCAATATCCTCGAGGATGGATGATTTCGATAAAGCTTTCTCTAGGATTTCCCTATGCGTGGGAGATAGCCTTAATAGTTCTAAGATTGAAATCTGTGTGGGGGTTTTCTTAAGCTGGTCTAGGAGAATTTACTTGCTAGGATTTGATGTTGGCAAAGTAGGTTGTGCCCTAAATTGAGATGGGATTCCTTGGATGGTATTTTTTCCACGTCATGTCATGATTCCACACTCTGCACTAGGTCCTTTGGTGGTGACAACTATAATGACACTATCACAGGAAGCAACCACATTGGAATAGGTATGATGCACGTTTGTGTAATCCTTAGCTTCTTTGGTATTGTTCACTTTGTTATGATTTGGCATAGGGTTCTTGTATATCTTAAGATCCTAATTCTTAGTTGGTACCTCAATAGATATGATGTCATTTTCTATGAGGTCTTGGATAATATTTTTGAGCCTCATGCAGTTTGTTGTTTTGTGTCCTTTGATTTTATGAAAGTCACAAGGATTGTTGTCGTTGTACCAGGATGGTTTCTCTTATGGTTCTTGGTAGTTTTCAAATTTGGGAAGTGTTATCAGGTTTGACTCTACCAACTTCTTCATGATGGTCTTGATGGGTTCTGATAACTATGTGTACTTGTGTTTAGGATAGTTCTTGTTAGGGGTTCGCCTCTATTGTGTGTTGGTATTATTGATCTGATTGTTTTGAGGAGGTGTAATTTTTTGTACAGTTGGTTGAATGTTAGCAACTTGATTGTTGTTTGGTCTAGGATCACGTAGGACCACCTTAATGTCTACCACGCCATCATTTTTTTATGTTTTTATTCGTCTCCCAGACACGAGGCTTGTCATTGGAACTTGATGATGGGTGATTTTTAGCTTGATTATTCAAGTGGAAGGATAGATTTGGATCTAGATTTGTGATTATGATCCCCACTTGTTCATCAGGAAGAGGCCACTTGCTCTTACTAGCTCTTTGTGTCCACCGTTGCAAGAAATTAGTGAAATATTCTCCTTTGTTTTGTCTAAGAGTATACAACTCTTCTAGGCTTATGTCCATGTCAAGGTTAAAGGAGAAGTGATCAATGAATTTATCAGTGATTTCTTGGGAAGTTTTGATACCGGGAGGCGGTTGAGAAAACCAATCCATTGCAAGACCTATTAAACTTCGAGGGAAGAGATGCATTAGATAGGAATCATTATAGGCCACCTCCATAGACATGACGTTAAATTCTTTGACATGGTCCATAAGACTTCCCCTCCCTTTGTATTTATCGAATTTAGGGATTTAAAAGCTAGGAGGGAATGGTACCATTATGATTTTTTGATCAAATGGATATGGACATAAGTTTTGTGTATGGGGTTTCTTTGTCTTTCCCATCCGAAGATCTTGCATTTCTTGTGACAACGCCTTTAGTTGTGATGCTAAGTCATCTTGTGGGTTTCATGGAGGAACATACGTTGTGTATTTTGGGATGGTGGATGGATTATATGTGGGATTTGTTGCAACTATGGATGTGTTTGGTGGTGTTGTAATTAATGTTGTCATTGATTTCAACACTGTACAGGTTGAGTAAGTTGTGTATTTGCCAACTACGTTTGAGAAAATTTTAGGAATAATGAAAGTTGTGTTGAAGTGTGTTCTGAGCGTGCTCCGGTATTGTGGTCCAAATTTTTCTGTGTTGATCCTATACCTATGCGAATCTGTAGGTGTGTTCATAAGCTTAAATGGATTATATATTCTGATTTTTAGCTTCTAGTTCGATGGAGAGTAAAAGTTGTGTTCACCAGTGTGTGAACTGGTTTGTTAGATTTATCTGGTTGTGAACTAGGAGAAAATTTTTGTCTTCGCAGTCTTCTGATAATTGGTTTCAGATCTTGTGGATATGGGAGATTACTCTTTATGATGGTTAATGTGTTTTGACAAATTTTCTTATGGTTTGGTGCTCTGGAAGACCTACTCCAGAGCTCCTGTGTTTTTGTTGGTTGTCTCGGTTGAACTAGTGAAGTATTCTCTACGAATGAATTTTGTTGAAGTTGTTGTGGATGTATCTAAGTTGTTCTCAGAGATGGTAAAATGACTAGTGAAGCGTGTTGATAAATCCACGTGTAATTATTTTTTTGGTGATGTGTTTACTTCAAAGATCATTCGTGTTTACATTAGGTTTGGCCAACTTAGTGTTTACACGGTATAGTATGCTTTTGCATCAATTTGAGAAAGTGTGTGCGTGATCCAAGATATTGTTTGGGTCCTAAATTAAATATGTATTTTGTCTCCTCGCATTCTTATCCATCATGGTAATGTTGAGTATCTGACCTAGTTTGAATTTGTAAATGAAATTGTATAGCCGATCTCGGAGAATGATCTTGAGGTTGAAGATGGTATAAAAGCAAGTTAAGTTGTAGCCAATTTCATATACATCCACCATTCGTTTCGAGAAAGATAAGAGTGTGCGAACAAGTGCAAAAAGTAGAGTGTGGAAGAGCGAATTGTGGCAACAGTACTTTATTGTATTTATAATCTTCTGATCAAGTTGCAAAGTGTGTGGAACTCTTAGTGGTGGATCTTTATCTATTTCTTTGTATTCTTTTGTAGGCAGTGAGCCTCTCTTTATGGACAGTGATTCCTAAGGAAGTGAGCCCTTAATCTAGGTAGTGAGCCTTTGTACTTGGGTAGTGAGCCCTCTAGCAGTGAGCCTTTGTATCCGGTATTGCATTACTACTATATTGTGAGTTAATCCTCACCGTGGTTTTTCCCTCATTGGGTTTTCCACGCAAATCTGGTGTCTCTAGTGTTGTGTTTTTGTTATTTGCATTTCATGTTCACACTTAATAATAGATTGAAGGTAAAGTGGAATTGATTAAGTTAAGAAGTAAAGAATTTAATACAACTGATTCACCCCCATCTCAATTGTCTTATGCATTTCAATAGGATTTTGGTATGATAAAGTGTTGTATGGTGTATATGGTGGTGTGGGATTTTTTGAAGGTGATTGAGGTGTTGATGTATATGTTCCTAACACATTTTTATTGACGATGTTTGGTTGAGAATTATAGTAGGAACGATGTTTTTTTTGTTGTTGTTGTTGGGAATATTGTTGAGCTAGTAAAGCTTGATGTTGTTGTTGAGCCACGATGGCTTGTTGTTGGGCTTGTTGTTTTTGTTGTGTCACAGTGGATTGTCGTTGGACTTTTTATTGTCATTGTGTCGTGAGGGCTTGTTGTTGTTGTGCTATTAAGGATTCTTGATGGGCTGCTAAGGCTACTTGTTGTTGTTGTGTTGCTTGTTGTGCCACTAAGTTTGCTTGATGATTTTTTTGATGTTGTTGTGCTACTTGTTCTACTACTAAGGCTGATTTTTTTGTTGCTTCTTTTTTTGTGTTGCTAGGGCTGCTTGCTATTGTTGTTGCTATTGGATGGCTTGTTGATAAGCCTATTGTGCTTGTTGTAAAGCTAAGGCATGTGCTTGAAATGTAGGATCAATTGATTTTTGGGATATCTGTGATGGATTATGGGTGTTGATGTTTTGAGTGGGTAGTAGATTGGTGATGAGAGGTTGTGGGTTCCCTTGGTTTAACATTCCTTGGAAGATTGTGGATTAGAATGAAGGAATGTATGTTTGAGGTCCCATTTTATTTTGCATGGTAATAGGGACCATCGGGAAAGATGAAGATTGTGTCATCATATTTTGTGATGGTAATGACATGCTAGGACCTTCAGTCCATTGGTTAAAAAGGTTCATGTCTCCCTAGTCTTGAGGATTTCCTTGCATTAGAGATGTGGAAAAATTATTAGCTGGGTTGATGGGATTCATTACCAAGGGATTATTTTGATTCAGGTTGATGATGGATGGGATGGACATGTTTTGTGAAACCAATGGTGCAGATGAACCTGTTGGGAGTTTGGATAGGGATGTCCCTATTTGCATTAAGGGTTGATTTTGCATTATGGTGTTAACATGCACTTGTGGGCCGACTTGAGACACTTGCTCCACACTTCCTTGCAGGATTTTTGGCACACTCATGGTACTTGTGGGGATGGATGAAGATGGGTATCCTCGATATGTTGATGTTGTCATGGATTCATGAAGTGTAAGAAATTGATTTTGATGTTACGAGTGTTTGGGAATGGTAAAAGTGTCAAATGTTAGTGTCCAAGTAGTGGATGGATTGGCGTTGAGAGTACCCACAAGTGTATTGCTTTCAAATGGAAGATTTAGACCAAAGTCCTTAGAAAGACTAGTTCCAAGACTAGGAGTGGATGTTTGATGTAGCCCTGGTGATGCAATTGTTAAGTCTTGTGTCAAAGGAAAAGATGGGGAAACCAAAACAACCCTTTCTAAGGTTTGATGTTCTTGTTTGTATTCCATGATTTCTTCCTTAGTAAGTCCAAATGGGTTGTTTGTAACACCTTCAACCTCATATGGTCCTAATGGAGATGAGGGTTGTTGTGATGGGGTAACTTGACTTCTTAGATCAATTCTAAAGAATTGGGATTACTTGCGATGAATGTGACTTTGGTTTTTTCCATGATTCTCTTGTGTTGTGATCTTGTTTTTACCATAAATTTTGGGTCACCTATGGGAGAGTTGTGTTGAGATTTGTAATGTTTGAACTCTTGACTCAAATCTAGGTAAAAGGGATGTTCTAAGTCTTTTTGGAGCAATAATCATAATGGTGGATGAAAAGGTGGATGATGTGTAAAGTGATCTTTGCAAACATTTTTGGGACAACACTTTTGACTTGAGTACAATGTTTTGAAGTTAGGATAAATGATATTTATGAACTTGTAAATTTGTAGGGTACACTCATGACCTCCAAGATAAAATAGTTCAAATATGAATACTAACTCAACTAAGTGCATGGAAAAGGGTATATTTCACATACAAAGTAGCTATGTTAGGGGTTGGTTTGATAGATGTTTAAGTAAAAAAGTGTTTGTGTATTCGAAATTTATGCAAAGTTTGGTGAAGGTGAAGGATAAATTTTAATGGAGGGGTGAGTGAAATGTTTTGACCCAATGTTGACCTTAAGTGAACCTTTATTTGATAAGACCAAGGTAGTGAGAAACATGCTACACCTCTAAAGTTTTCAAATACTAAAGACCCGATGTTTTAGATAGCTTCATTATCATGAAAAATACCTAGGTTTTGACCGAAAAAGAACATATCCAAGTCTAGATTGTTCCTTGAAACACGTTTATAGAAGTCTTATACAAACTTAGTTTTATTTTGGTGAAGTGTTGAAAGGTATTTATTTTAGAGATTTTAGAGTAAGATGCATAAGTTTAAAATCACGACCTCTAGACCTTCTCTTGGGAATTTTTATTTTGCGTGAAATCATTTAGAGAACTCTAAGTCTATGGAAGGAAAGAGGACATTTATTGCCACACGGGTGGTGGTAATATGGGCCATCCATCCTCAATATCAGTTTGTTCTTCTTCTTCATCATCTAAGATACTTTTTGTGTTTATCGACTGAGTTGGTGTTTCTTTTGTTTCAAAAGTGAAGCTTCTCAAACTGCTAATTATATCGGTTTGTTCACCTTCAATGAGTTCAAAGTTTAGTTGAATAATAGCAAGTGTAAGATCAGATTGTTCAATGGGAGCAATCGATCTCCAAATGATCATGTGGGGTTTAATTTTGTCAAGTTATCTTGATTAGGTGAGTTTCTTTTACCACAAAAACTTGTCTTGATTATGTTTTCAAACTAGATGTCTATGTCAAAAACACCATAAATTTTGCAATGTCCATTTTGTGAAAAGGATGAAGTTCAAGCCATAGTTTCTTATGTTGACTTTGGGAAGTATGGATTGAGATTTAAGTCAAAATATTTAGAAATCTCTAAGGATGGAAATCCTTAAGACAAGCATTAATATCAAGGCTTTTTCAAAAGGTATCCATACTTAGACCAAAGGGTTTAAAATTTTGAAGAAGATTGTGAATGTTTATTTGCAACATTTTGGAACCAAGCAAAGTATTAAACTGACTCACAAGAATTTACCATCCTAGGTTCAAAAGATACTACTATTTGAATCCCCACGGATTTCTCCAAACACTAAGACAATGCGAATAGTTAGAGATTTGGCAACACTATCTCCCCTCCATGGCACACATTTCTAGGGACCACCAAATCTCAAAATCCTGAAGATCCAAATATCCTAAGGATTTTTATGTTTCAATAATGAATATTACAAATGTGGGATGGCTTCGAAATAAGCATTCTTGCACCAGCAAGCATGAACGTCTTTGGTAACTAAAAGATATGGTTCTTAGTAACAAACTGAGAACACTCAGTTTTATACACACCCGCTTTGCCACTTAAGGCTTTTACTACCATTCTTGTTCCACTTAATGCTTTGTACTAGGTGCAGTATGTTATACAATCCAAGATAGAAGGTACTTTCTCACGATTTCCCAACTTTTAATATAGCCCACTAGTAAACATGCTTACAAGAAATTTCCTATGAATTTCCTGTTGCAGGGTGTGTCTCATAATAAGTCCCCTCTTAAGGGTGACACAAAGCATAAAGATGTACTTAAGTATTTATCTTCACTCAACATCGCACAAAGTGTGAGGGGAGTGGTTACATACTATAAGTGCACACAAACAACAAAGTACACTTGGAGTGTTTTTCTTCACCCAAAATTGTACGAAGTGTAAGGGGAGTGGATATGCACTACAAGTGTGTCACAACAAGGCAAGTACTCATTCATTTTAAACTTGTAAAGAAAGATGAGTTAATTTTATGCACCAAACGAAGTGTTAAGTTGTTTTGTTCAATTTTAAATCTAAAGTAAAATGATGAATTGAGGGTTCAATTTTAGACCCATTTGAGCATTCTTTTTAAACCCAAATGAAAATTAGTGTGTTCCTAAAGCATATAATGAAAAGCATGATAGATGGGTTATAATTGCTTCAAAAGAATCAAATGCTTGTTGCAATTATAAGATCTCAAAACAAATATGCTTCTTCACTTGAAATTTTTTCGTCCAACCTACATAACCCAGTTAGCCTAAAAACTAGAATAAAGTCAGAGTCATGTTAGCAATCAGATAAAGTAAAAAAATAAGGCACATGTTGAAAATTGATCTTCATTTTTATTTCTAGAGAAGGGCATCGATGTTCATGATAGCATCGCTATACGTCATTTGGGAATCGCTTTGGTGAATTTAGGTGTCGCTCTGTGGAAAACCAGTGATGATAATAGCGTCATGATTTTAGCAGCGTCGCAATTTGCAAATTTTTATACCTCTAAAAAATATTTACATTTTCATTTAGTTTAATCAACATCAGGATATTAAATAGCCATCACTATTTCTAATTATGATAGTGTTGTTGTATGGTGACACCCAGCAAAGGCACAACTGAAATTCTTTCGGGTGTCATTGTATCTTGCAAAAGTTAGAAAAAATAGAATTTGAGGCAAAAATTGATTAAATTTAATCAATTTTTCCCTCCTAGTAATAGAATGTGACCATGGATTAGTATGGGCCGATTACACTTGATCCATGGAGAATCGAAGCATAACCAAGCCACTAACATCAATCTCAACAGGATTCATCAAATGTAAATTAAATTAAACATTTATCAAAACTAAGCATTCTAAACTATGAAAGCATTAAAATGTATACTCTAATCCATCTAAAACTTATCCCGTTGTGGGAGTGGTGTCCCATTGATGTGCAATGATGACCCTTTCCCAATCCTGTGGATCAATGAGCTTGTTCCAGTCAGTTTTATTGAAGAAAACTGATGGAATGGTTATGAGATGTGTATGAAAACATGATTTTAATCTAAATGAGCATGATGCAAACTAGTTTAACATGATTTTGTTGTAGATATGCTAATCTTAAGATAATTTAGATGGAATCTAAACTAAAAGATTCAAAACCTAATTAATAAACAAGCTAGATGCTTGCATTATGTGATCATGGAAGCCATTAATGGAAGTGTAAAGCTAATATGCAATTAAAATGAACTAAAATATATTAATGTGTGCTAAATATGAGTGAGTATGAGTGATTTCAACAGCATAAGTTTTCTTTTTGAAAGATGGATCCATTTGTCTCCAAATAGTGACCTATTTATAGGAGAGCAAATGAGACGTGGAGGGTTAATATTAAAAAATCTAATCAATGGTCAAGGATGGAAGAATTTGGAGGCATGGATCATGGATTCTCATCAATAGGTGAGAATGAAAGATGATATTTTAATCAAGGGTTCACCTTCCTTAAAACAAACACACTTTTGACCTATAAAAAAGGTCACAAGTTAACTTACACAAGAAGTTTTGAGTTAATTTGCATATGAAGCTAAGTAATAATATTCCCTTTTTCAAATGAGGAGAGAGAATATTCTTTACAATATTCTCATGGGTGAGGGAAAAGGATAATTTAGTTAATTAAAACCAAATTAAATTCTACAAAAGGGGAAGGAATATTCCATGGGAATATTCCTTTTCGAGGAATGTGCAAAGGAAGAATATTCCCTTGGAATATTCCCTTGCAAGTGGGGGGATTAGATTAATTAATAATTGATAATTAAACATTCTTTTATGCAATTAGGGGATTAGAAGAATTTAGACGATATTCATTAAATAAAATGATTTAATGAATTGGGGAAAGGTGGAATGACATTTAATTAAATAACTTAGGGTTATTTAATTAAATAAGAACATTTAGGGATTTAAATTAAATAGTTTGTTTTATTTCATTTAATGAGATGAAATGTTAGCATGAAAAGGGATGAATTAACCCGATTAGATTGATTAGGTTAATAGATGAAAATGAGACAATTAATTAAATAGCTAGGATAATTTAATCAATTAAGAAAAAATATGATGGGTTTTAGGAGGAAATGATGTTAGTATACCTGATTTGAGTGCATGATATCATTCAGGAAAAAAATTAGTGTCTACATTTTGCCCCTCTTTGAAGTGAGGTACCTGTTGCTTCGGTTCAAAGTTTAAGACTCTTCAGATTAAAAAAACTACTGATTAAATAAAAATAAATAAAAACTGATTTTTTAGATGCCCCGGCTGAAGGATTAAGCTGGTTCCTTGCCCCCTTAAGAAATCGGGAGGAAATTTTGAATTTTGGGTTGATTTCTCGACAAAGGTAAAATGTTGCGGCAAGGGTCTAGAAAGGCTTCGGGATGCAAAAAATATGCCAAAAACACAAAAAAATGATGCAAAATAAGGTTTAGTTTGGCAAGATTGGTGAAAGTGATGGAAAACCCTAGCTTCATGGGTAAATTAGGGGAAAAAAACCCTAATTTTGAGGCATAAATAGGTTAAGAAGGGTCACTTTCAAGTCATTTTTGCATTCACACCTTAGAGAATTTTTGCAAATTGAGCTCTAACCCTCTGAAAAGATGGCACAATGAGTGCTCTTACAACACATTTCCAATCGGGTTCATGAATACCAGAGGCTTCCAGGCGTAGGACCACTGGTATGTGATTCGAAACCTGACTTGAAATTTGACTTTTAGGCACGTTTATTGAATTTTGAAATTTGAACTTTGGTGACATCCCTATATAGAAACACTATTTTTAGAATTGGTGACACTATTTGGATTTATAGTGATGCATGTGTGTTTAGCGACGTAGTTCACGATTTAAACTTAGGGTTTTAGTAGCGACACATATGTAAATAGTGACACACCTTTTGATTTGAAAATTAGGGTTAGGGTTTTCCAAAATCAAATTATGATGCATATGTGTTTAGTGACACACATTGCAATTTTAAATTTTAAATGCCTTGGGTATCATAGTTTGGAATTTGAATTATAGCGGCGCTATTGTAAATAGCGACACTACTGTCATTTTGGGGTATAAAAACTTCAAACTCATCCAAATTGTTTAGAATTTTGACATCATGCACTTTGTGGGTGCAGAAGGTGATCTCACATTTGATGTCTCAGGAGCACTAACCAATTGTATTGTCCACACTTGGTGATTTTTCTGAGTTGCAATAGGAAAATTTGGGAGAGATCGGTTTGTTGTACATTGCTTACATGCTCATCGTTCGTACACATTTGGTGATGATGACAAAATTGTGTAAGTAATGGAACAATGAGACCTCTTCGTTCCAGTTACCTACTAGCGAGGCAAAAGTGACGTTGGGGGATGTGTGGCGAATATTGCGTTTGTCAATACATGGTGAGCGTGTGATCTACAATGTTGATGTTGGTTATGATGCATGCCATGAGGTTCTGGATCAAGAGGACATCATCTTGGTTACCTCCCAAATAGACCTCCATATGTATAGAGGTCAGGTTTCGACCTTCAGACTGATCATTACAATAATTATCTCAGGTTTTGGTTGCGCCATATCGGCAGAGTAGAGGATTTAGTCTGGGATGGGGTCTGACTTGGCACAGGATGCTCTTTCAAAGGACTTAGTATGCAAGGGGTTCAGTGATGTTGGCCTCCTTATACCATGATATGCATGATTTTGTTTACTACGATGGTAGGGCTATTAGCACAGGGGTCACACTTCTCCACATTTGGGCATGGGAGCTTATTGTTTTGCTTCAACTGATTGTTCAAATGGAACATGTAGAGTCTGATGATCCAATTCTCTAGAGATATAGGGGTGCCATTACTTTGTAGCACACATGTTAGCCTGGAATTCCCTACTGGCATAGGGTGAGACAATATGACAATTTTTAGATGGCAGCCTTGGCTTCAAATTCCAATGTGGTATGATAATATGCAGCAGCTCTTCTTTGCTTGACAGACTCAGTTTATGTAGGGTCAAGAGAAAACCATTATTGAGAGATACCTGGCAGATAGATTTGTTAGACAGTTTGGCGAGAGGCAGTATAGCTAATGATGTATACACCGCCATATTTTCCAAGTCAGCTCGAGAGACAACGTGGGGACCGACGATCCCAACCCACAAGGTTCTCGAGGGCTTTCGACAGTTGGTTGCTAGGCCTTTGGCCTATGATCAGAGACAGGAAGATTCACAGACAATGAATACTTATGATGCATGGTTCACATTGCCTCATCGATTGACAGATCCAGCAGCTATACCTCCATGAGGGAGACCAAGAGGGAGGGGTGCAGGTAGCAGAATAGGCTAGCCTCATGATGGACAAGGAAGAGGACAAGGTAGAGGATAGGATGGCCAGGATGGCCAAGATCAATAGGATGGACGGGTCCCAGGTGCACCCCTATTAGATCAACAGCCTCCTCAAATGCCACTGATATAGCAGTAGCCTCCATAGCAGCCACCGTTGGGGCTAGATCCTTGTGATGCACAGATACAGTGGTTGCAAAAAAAGTTGCAGATGGTGGTGGCTGAGAAGGATAGGTCTCAGTAGAAGATTTTGTTTATTACTACTAAGAGAGACCAAGCTAGGTAGGGTATAGGCTATCATGACAAAGAGATATCAAGAGCGTCAACTCACACAGACTGTCGAGATGCAATTAGCACAGGAGGTTGAGCAATGCTAGCAGCTAGAGACCATGATAGTTGTAGCCCAAGCGCGGACAGTTTCTGCCAAATTGTACAAAGAGGTTGTGACTGAGGTGGAATATTATCGGATGCACTACCACAAGGATGTCCCATAGGTGCTTAGATAGTCATATTACTCGCAAAGGAGTGGGGCACATCCAAGTGTTGAGGATCAGCCGAAGAGATAGCCTGGTGAGGGTAGAAGCCATCAAGGCTAGCCTACTTGTAAAGACACTTTTTAATTATTTCCTAATTCTTTACACAGATATACATTCATAGGCTTTTTTTTATAGCCTCGTGGATATTGAATTTTTGATCGATATACATACACTAATTCAAATATTGTACCATGATAGTCATTTTTGATATATATGATATGATATAAATTAATAATGTGATGTGTTTGTTTTATTTCATGCTTTATGAATGTATAGATGCACTTGATATGATGTGATTTGATATGCCTATGTATGGATGCACGTTATTTAGCTATGTGATATGTGATGATATATGTGACATGTGATGTAATGCAATGCAATGGATGGATGTACTTTTTTTTCAGTATCTTTTCATGACATATTATGAGATAGATGATATGATATGTAGATGTTATGCTTATGCAAATGATATGGATGCATTTTTTTGTGTATTTTCCTATGCAGTTTTATGAGAGGATGATGTATACATATGGATGTATGGATGGATAATGTAGATGTTCATGCTTATGATATGATAATGCGATGTAGGGTTATGGTATGTAATGCAACGATTTAAGATACTTAGAATAAAAAATCTATATTATTTGTCATAATGTAAATGATAATGATGATGTAGAATGTATGCTTCCTATATTATGATATGTTGTGATTAT
Organism: Sequoiadendron giganteum; assembly: GCA_007115665.2. NCBI lineage: Eukaryota > Viridiplantae > Streptophyta > Pinopsida > Cupressales > Cupressaceae > Sequoiadendron > Sequoiadendron giganteum. Next base: position 624,481,250 of record CM021100.1, read on the forward strand.
GCTATGCTGATACAAGATGTATGCATGCTAATGATTTGTGGATGTAGGATGGATGCATTGATGATGTTTTGTTTCATGTCATGATACTAGGTTACTGCGGAGAGAAGATAGAAGAAATAAGATGAATGAACATTGATTTTGATGATTGACTCAAAAGATCCAACAAGTCTATGATTCATCGAGACTTTATCAAAGATGATGATGAGAAATGCATGATGATGATGATTTGCTCATATCTTGGGATTGGGATTTTTTTTCATTCCTTATTGTTTGATATAACACATAGAGACAATGCATCAAGGTATTGATAACCAGGATAGTGTTGTATCTAGTGTAATGGACTTTTACTCTGCAAACAAATAGGATAGTTCTTGTTCACACCTTGACATACAAAAACCTCGTCAGAATGTAGTTAGAAGCTTAGAATACATTGGACCAAAGCATGTGCAATAGTCAACGATCTACTCCAAACAACCCCCCTACACACATCTAAGAAAGTATGCACCAATATTATTTTACAAAAACACCCACAAGCACAGCAAATGAAAAATAATGATCAATGCCACATTCCTTTCTCTCTAAATCATTTTGATAGACATCATATAGAGGTCCTCGAAATGGTTCATTTAGATAAATCAGAAGCTAATATCAAAGACAAATAGTTAGTGTTATCTATATCTCTTGCTGGTTTAAATATAGCTAAGGTGATTTATGATGTTGATGTCCATCGCAAGAAGGATACATCCTAGGACATGTTGATTAGATGGTTTGATTAGGATGATGATGTTTTATGATAAGTTGATACAAACTTCACTGAATCATTTACCTATGATCTAGACTTTAGATTTTGACACTTAGGTTCTCACTTTACGACTTGTGATACTTGTTTTCTACTTGTTTTACCAAAGGTTGAAGATGATGATCAATTTATTATGGGTAGAGGTTATGGCGGGTGAAAGCAAAATGGGATGGATGGTTTTGGGTTTTTCTAAATATTTCAATGTTTTTGGTATTTTAAAATATTTTGAGGTTGTTTTTGGTATTTAATAATATTTTGAGACTTTTTTTGGTCATTTTGAGCTTTTCCAAATGTTTAGGGATTTTCTGATATTTGAATGTTTAGGGCTTTTCTGAGATATTTGGATGTTTTGAGCTTTTCTAAATATTTGGATGTTTTGAGATTTTTTGAATATTTGGATGTTTAGAGATTTTTTAAGATATTTGGATGTTTAGGGATTTTATGAGATATTTGGATGTTTAGGGGTTTTCTAATATGTTGGATACTTAGGGATTTTCTAAGATATTTGGATGTTTAGGTATTTTCTGAGATATGTGACTAGGAACCTAACCTAAAAGATCTATTCTAGGGGCCTCAGGGTTTGATCAAATATTATCCTCGCCTATGTTATACACATAGAGATCGTGTAGTTTGACTGACTCGACTTATTAAAGATGATAGATATTAACAGTTGATGGAATGTCATTTTATTATGACGAACTCCTAAAGGACTCACCTAGGGTGTCTCAAGGGCACATCAATGATGGATTTTCCTGTGTTCAAGCTTAGAGACCTGTAGTTCGATAAGGGTACTGTTTTTGGATTTTTGATGTTTAACATTTTTAGGGTTTTTGATGTTTTCTAGATGTTTTGGATTTTGAATTTATAATTTTCCATATGTTTTTGAATTTTAGTTGTACAGGATCTTGCAAATTTTTTTGGGATTTTGGATGAATTTTTTATGAATGTTTTTGGGATTTTTGATAAGATTTCCAATAACCTTAAGATATACAAGAACTTGATATGATCCCTAGTGAATTTCTCCCAGTGTGATATGATAGACTACCTCGATGTAGGGAGGAAGAAATGGCCTTTAGGAATATACCAAGTAGTATTAAAGGGGATATGATACTTCACAACATCAAGCTATGATATGGACGCAGATGGATGATGGAATAAATAGGATGAATGATGATGCGATGAATGGACGCAATGGAAAGAATGTTAGGGTAAGGAGCCAAAGGTAAATGGAGGTTCTTTATTTACAAAAGGCACTTGTTTTCTAGGTTTTCACCGAGGTACCTTCCCAAAGTGGTTTTCTCTAGAGAATGATTTTTTTCTTTACTTTTTCAATCCTTTTTCTCATTCATTTTTTTGGATTTTGCTCACTTTTTTATTTTTTTCTATTTTCTAGATTTACACCCTTCAAGACCAGGCATAAAAAATTTTAAGATGTAAGTTGTAAGTTGGTTCCTACAAAGGGTCACCTTCAGGTGTAGATAGTTGATATGATCCTAATCCATAGCTTGTTGTGATGACAAAGGGACCCAACCAATTAGGTTCAAACTTTCCTTTACTATCCTGATATGGAAGATTCTTTTAATTTTTATTTAGAACAAGATCCCCTACCTGGAAAGACCAACATTTGATCTTCTTGTTATAACTCTCTTTCAGTCATTTTTGATATACTTGCAAGTGATTAAGAGTGTCAAGATGATGCTCATCCAAAAATTCTAGCTCATTCAACTGAGATACTATGTATTCTTCACCAGTGATCAATTTTACACCTGTAGGCATGCGGATACTAGTTCGATAGGCCCAAAGAGCGAGATTTAGCTATAGATGTCAGTCACAACTAGCTTCATTGACCATTTTCTTTAGGATTATCAAAATGGTCTTATTTGTAGCCTCTACTTGACTATTGCCCTGGAGATAATATGTTGGATGTTGAATATTTTACTTAGCTCTTTTACATCTTGATTTTTGAAGGGTGTTTCCTTGTCTGAGATAAGGGTTTATGGAATACTATAATGGAAAATTAGATAATTTAGGATAAATTTGGAAATTTGCTTCCCCATTATGTGGGACATAGGAGTGGCTTTGATCCAATTGGTAAAGTACTCAGTGGTTGTTAAGATGAACTTGTGGCCATTAGATGATGTTGGAGTGATTTTTCCTATGAGGTCAAGCCCCCATTGCGAGAAAGGCCAAGGTGTGACCATTGGTTGCAATTCTTGAGTTGGAGCATGAATTAGATCTCCATGTTGGTGACACTGGACACATTTCTACACATATTCATGAGTTTCTCTTTCCATGGTTGGCAAATAGTACCCAGTCCTCAATAGTTTCTTAGCTAAATTCATACCACTAGAATGGGAACCACATATTCCATCGTGTACTTCTATTAAATCAATCAAGGATTCGTCTTGGTCAATACATCTTAGTAATGTTCCTTCGATGCTTCGGTAGTAAAGGTATCACCAAAGATCACAAATCAGGATGCCTTCTTAACAAAGGTCTTTTTAAGTTTGGAGGTGATATCAGATTGGAGGGTTCCTCTACTTATGTAGGTGAATATGTCATGGTACCACGGGGATCCAGGACCAACAATGGCACACACAAATTTAGATTCTAGGATTTTGAAATTTGGTACGAGAAGTTTTTCTACCAAGAATTCACATTGGAGGACATTGTTCGGCATGTCTAACAATGATTCGATTTTTTCCATAGCATCTGCTGCTCTGTTATTCATGCAAGGAATCTACTCAAAATTTATATCTATGAAAAGGTCCTTCAGACCATCTTCTTATAAGGAGTAAACTTTCTGTGCTTAGTTTGGTAGTCATCATTGACTTGGTTGATAACTAGTTGTGAGTCTCCACAGACTTTCATCTCTTATATCTACTAGTGAACTATTATCCTTAGACCTCTAATTAGGGTTTAGTACTCAGAAATGTTGTTATTACAAGTAAATGATAGGTTGTATGACTTTGGAACGCAATCACCTTGATGGGTGATAAAGAGAATACCTACTCCTAATCCATGTTGGGTGAATGATCCATCAAAGTACATTTTCTATTGATTGGTTAGATTGATAAAGAACATTGATTCATCAGGGAATTCATATATCAATGGGTTATTTGCATAGATAGGTGCATCTGCTAGTTGTTCTTCAATCACTTGTCCCTTGATTTCCTTGTGCTCCATGCACTCTATATCAAACTCAGCTAAGATCCTTATCCATTTGGTCATTCACCTAGTAAGAGTTGCTTTGGATAATAGGTATTTTAATGGGTTGATCTTTGCAATGAGATTTACTTGATGTGATAGCATGTAATGTATGAACTTTTGTGAAGCAAAAACTACTGCTAGGCATGCTTTTTCAATGGATGAATAGTTCATTTTCTAGCCTACCAAGATCTTGATGTAATAGACATCCCTTTCCTTTTTGTTTTCATCATGTTGTGCTAGAAGAGCACCTAGTGTTGTTGATATTGCTGAGATATACAGGATCAATGGTTTGTTTAGTATTAGCAGCATGAGCACTAGAGGTGTCAATAGATAGTCTTTGATCTGCTAAAAAGCTTTATCACTCTTCTCATCCCACTTGTAAGTTATTCCTCTATGGAGAATATATGAAAAGGCGTGGATTTTGTCTGATAGTTGCGCTATGAACCTTCTGATGGACTACAATCTTCTGTGTAACCCTCTCATCTATTTTAGTGTTTGTGGTAGTTCCATGTCAAGGATGGATTTTACCTTTACTGGATCAATTTTTATCCCTCTTTGTGAGATGATATAGCCAAGAATTTTCCTTGATGTAACCCTAAAGACACACTTTTTTGGATTTAGTCATACCTTGTACTCTTCAAGTCTGTCAAAAGATGAGGTTCATTTATCTTTGATAGGTTGCTCCTGCATTCTTCAACACAAATGGAATCACGTTAATCAATAGGTTCCCCATGGCCAAGTGAATACAGTTTTCTATTGATCCTCCTTTGTGATCATGATTTGATTGTAGCCTGAAAAATTGTCCATGAGTGATAGCATTTCATGCCCAGCTGTTAATCCCATGATGAGGTCAATGTTAGGAAGAGGGAAAGCATCCTTTGGGCATGCTTTATTTAAGTCTCTGAAATTAGTGCAGATTTTGATGCCCTCAGTGGGTTTTGAGATGGGTACCAAGTTTGAAACTCACTCAGGATAATCCATAGGTCAGATGAACCCAATGTCAAGAAGATTTTGTAACTCAAGTTTCACCAAGAGTGCTATCTAAGGGTGCATCTTCCTTAATTTTTTCTTTATTGGCTTGGCTTCAGGATAAACTACTAAGTGATGCACAACTACTTTTGGATCGACATGTGTCATATCAATGTATGACCATGCAAAGTTAGATCTTCGCTCTTTCAGGAATGTTGCTATATTTTTTGTTCTTCATCCAACAAGGATTGAGCATAAAAAGTGATCTTGGGTGCCTCTTTTGTTCCCACATTGACTATAGTGGCCTTTTCTGCTAGAACTACTGACTTTTGTGGATGCAATGCACTAAGGGGAGATTGAATCCCTCATCCTTCGGTGCCTTAGAGAGGTTTTCACCCTCAGATGTTTCCTTTATTTTTACTATTTTAGGATCAGAAAGTGCCACAGTGTGGTTTTCACTCAAAGATCTACACGTTATTTGCATTTTGTTAATTTTGTAACTGAAGGATTCAATTGGCTCCCCATAGTATGCCCATGTGTCTAGCTCTATGTCAAAATCTACTTTGTGATCTACCCACAATAATTTTTCATGAAGTCCCATGAACTCTAAGATTGCTTCATCATTTTCAAATAAATGAAGAATTGGTGGTTCTTATTTGTCCAAGTCAATGAGTTGTGGATATACTAGGCATATTTCAGTTGGTTGATTTCTTAGAGCAAAGGATGTTATGGATATCATGAAGAGGGATTTATTCTCAAATAAATTAACAACATCAAGGGGAAAGTCATCTAAGGTCATATCACGTGTAGGTAACCAAGAGGAAGCCTCAACCCGTTTAGTGGAATTACCTTTTCCAATAAGGGTGACCTTGCTATTAGTGCAACCTAGGCCAAGATTCTTTAGTCGTTTCTCAAGAATGGTGGGTTCTAGCAAACCATTATCATTATGTCCTAACTTCTCATTCTTTCTATAGCCCCATCCCTTCATTAGTTGTAAGCCTTTGTTGTCATCTTCCATGAGAAGAATAGGGACGGGTCTTTCATCTTGATAGAGGATTTCAGAGAGATCTTCTTCATTGATATCTTCTTGGTTTGAATTCCCCCACTTGGTGAAGGTATTAGCTGCCATCTTGATTGTTTTAGCCGCTTTGTTGCTAGATGTGTGTTTACTATAGGATTGAGGAGAAAGAGGTAGTTCTCCCAAGACGAAGGTATTCTTCATGAGCTTATAGTTTCCACAACCATCATCCTAGATTACTACTTTGATGTTGAGTATACTCTACATAATGGATGTTTTTTTCTAGGGTCGATGCAAGGGATGATGGGTCAATAAATCAAGTAGATGGTGTAGGCCCCTCATCATTTTTGGGTATTTATGGAATCTTATAGAACTTGGCCTCAAGATTCTTATAGTAGTAAAAAGGTTTAGGATCTCCATAAATGGTAATTTTTCTACCCTCGAAAGGAAACTTTACACATTAATGGTAGGTCGAGGTTATAGCTTTTAAGGCATAGATCCATGGTCAGCCAAGTAGGATGTTGTAGGGAAGATCAAGTTCTAACACTTGGTAGGTATTTTCTACACTGATAGATCCCACTTGGATGGGTAATGCAATGATGCCTTGTGATACTCGATCTTGGTCATCATATGCTATGATGGTGGTACTCTTTGGTTTCTCAATAGTATCCTCTGAATAGCCCAGGGTCTTGATTAATTGAAGGGTACAAATTTTTAGATCAACACCTCCATCTACCAAGACTCTTTTGACATTATTCTTATGAATAAATACCTCAAGGTGTCAGGCATGGTTATGAGATGGTTGTGAGGGTAGATCTTGTTCTAAGAAGGTAAGGAGATGATTAGATATATTCCCTAACATAGCTTCAAATGGATTTGTATCAATATCCTCGAGGATGGATGATTTTGATAAAGCTTTCTCTAGGATTTCCCTATGCGTGGGAGATAGCCTTAATAGTTCTATGATTGAAATCTGTGCGGGGGTCTTCTTAAGCTGGTCTAGGAGATTGTACTTGCTATAATTTGACGTTGGAAAAGTAGGGTGTGTCTTAGATTGAGATGGGACTCCTTGGACGGTAATATTTCTAGATGTGTGGTGACTCCACACTCCACACTAGGTCCTTTGATGGTGATAACTATAATGATGCTATCATAGCAAGCAACCACGTTGGAATAGGTATGTTGCATGTTTGTGTAATCCTTATATTTTCTGGTATTATTTTCTTTGTTATGATCTGGCATAAGGTTCTTTTATATCTTAAGATCTTGATTCTCGACTGGTACCTAAATAGATATGGTGTCAGTTTCTATGAGATCTTGGATAATATTTTTGAGCCTCATGCAGTTTTCCATTTTATGTCCTTGGATTTTATGAAAGTCACAAAGATCTTTATTGTTGTACCAAGATGGTTTCTCTTGTGGTTCTTGGTAGTTTTAAAATTTGAGAAGTGTTATCAGGTTTGACTCTACTAACTTCTTCATGATGGTCTTAATGGGTTTTGATAACTATGTGTACTTGTGTTTAGGATATTTGTTCTTGTTAGGGGTTCACCTCTATTACATGTCAATATTGTTGATCTGATTATTTTGAGGAGGTGTCATTTGTTGCACATTTGGTTGAATGTTAGCAACTTGATTTTTGTTTGGTCTAGGAGCACTTAGGACCACCTTAGCATCTACAATGCCATCATTTTTTATGTTCTTGTTCTAGGCCCAGACATCAGGCTTGTCATTGGAAGACAATTGTTATCTTGATTATTCCCTTGTGAGATTAGAGCTCTCTCAATGTTAAGGGCTCTAGGGACAAGCTCTTCATAGGATGTGATGCACTAAATTTTCAAGTGGAAGGATAGATGTGGGTCTAGATTTTTGATGATGATCCCCACTTGTTGTTCATCGGGAAGAGGCCAATTGCTCTTACTAGCTCTCTGTCTCCACCGTTGCAAGAAAATGGTGAAAGATTCTCCTTTGTTTTGTCTGAGAGTATACAAATATTCTAGGCTTACATCCATGTCAAGGTTAAAGGAGAAGTGATCAATGAATTTATTGGTGATTTCTTGGAAATTTTTGATACCGAGAGGCAGTTGATAAAACCAATCCATTGCAAGACCTATTAAACTTTGAGGGAAGAGACACATTAGATAGGAATCATTATAGGCCACCTTCATACACATGATGTTAAATTCTTTGACATGGTCCATAGGACTTCCTCTCCCTTTGTATTTATCGAATTTAGAGATTTCAAAGCCAGGAGGGAATGGTACCATCGTGATGTTTTGATCAAATGGATGTGGGCATAAGTTCTATGTATTTGGTTTATTTGTCTTTCCCATTTGAAGATCCTGCATTTCTTATGACAACGCCTTCAGTTTCGATGCTAGTTCATTTTGTGGGTTTGTTGGAGGAACATACATTGTGTATTATGGGATGGTGGATGGATTATATGTGGTATTTTGATATGATAAAGTGTTGTATGGTGTATATAGTGGTGTGGGATTCTATGAAGGTGATTGAGGTGTTGATGTACATGTTCTTAAGGCATTTGTATTGATGATGGTTGGTTGAGGATTATAGTAGGAACTTTTTTGTTGTTGTTGTTGTTGTTAGGCATACTATTGAGCTAGTAAGGCTTGATGTTGTTGTTGAGCCACAAGGGCTTGTTTTTGTTCTTGCATCATGAGGGATTATTTTTGGGCTTATTTTTTTGCACCACGAGGGCTTGTTGTTTTTTTTGCGCTACTAAGAATGCTTGATGGGTTGCTAAGGTTGCTTCTTGTTGATGTTGTTGTTATGTTGCTTGTTGTGTCGCTAAGGTTGCTTGTTGTTTTTGTTGATCTTGTTGTGTTTCTTTGTGTGTTTCTAATGTTACTTTCTATTTTTGTTTCTTTTGTTGTGCTACTAGGGCTACTTGTTGTTATTGCTTCTATTGGACGGCTTGTTGATAAGCCTGTTGTGCTTGATGTAAAGCTAAGGCATGTGCTTGCAATGTAGGATCAGTTGATTATTGGGATATCTATGATGGATTGTGGGTGTTGATGTTCTAAATGGGTAGTAGATTGGCGATGAGAGGTTGGTGGTTCCCTTGGTTTAACATTCCTTGGAAGATGGTGGATTGGGATGGAGGAACTATGTTTGAGGTCCCATTTGATTTTGTATGGTAAGAGGGACCATGAGGAAAGCTAAGGATTGTGTCATAATATTTTGTGATGGTAATGAAACGCTAGGACCTTGAGTCCATTGATTAAAACGGTTCTCGTGTCTGAGGTATTGAAGATTTCCTTGTGTTAGAGATGTGGACAAAGTATTACTTGGGTTGATGGGATCTATTACAAAGGGATTGTTTTGATTCAGGTTGATGATGGATGGGATGGACGTGTTTTGTGAAACCAATGGTGTAGATGACCCAGTTGGGGGTTTGGATAGAGATGTCCCTATTTTCATTAAGGGTTGATTTTGCATTACAGTATTAACATGCACTTGTGGGTCAATTTGAGACACTTGGTCCACACTTCCTTGCAAGATGTTGGGCACACTCATGGTACTTGTGGGGATGGGTGAATATGGTTATCCTCGATATATTGATGTTGTCATGGATTCATGAAGTGTAAGTGGTTGATGTTGATGTTGTGGGTGTTTGGGAATGGTAAAAGTGCCAAATGTTGGTGACCAAGTAGTGGATGGATTGGTGTTGAGAGTACCCACAAGTGTATTTCTTTCAAATGGAAGAGTTAGACCAAAGTCCTTAGCAAGACTAGTTGGAAGACTTGGATTGGATGTTTGATGTAGCCATAGTGATGGAGTTGTTAAGTCTTGTGTCAAAGGTTGCGCAACAAAAGATGGGGAAACCGGAGCAATGCTTTATCAGGCTTGATGTTCTTGTTTGTATTCCATGATTTCTTCCTTAGTAAGTCCAAATGGGTTGTTTGTAATGTCTACAATATCATATGGTCCTGATGGAGATGAGGGTTGTTGTGATGGGGTAACTTGACTTCTCAGATCAAATTCTAAAGGATTTGGATTACTTGAAGTGAATGTGACTTTGGTTTTCTCCATGATTCTCTTGTGTTGTGATCTTGTTTGTACCATAAATTTTGGGTCACCTATGGGAGAGTTGTGTTGAGATTTGTAATGTTTGAACTCTTTAGTTGACTCAAATATAGGTAAAAGGGACATTCTAAGTCTTTTTGGAGCAATGATGATAATGGGGGATGAAAAGGTGGATGATGTGTAAAGTGATCTTTGCAAACGTTTTTGGGAAAACACTTTTGACTTGAGTTTGATGTTTTGATGTTAGGATAAAGGATGTTTATGAACTTGGAAATCTTTATGGTAGACTCATGACCTTCAAGATAAACTAGTTCAAAGATGATAATTAACTCAACTAAGTACATGGAAAAGGGTACATTTTGTTGCAATGTGTGACCCTTGGTCTCCTCTTCCTGTGGTAGGCGTAGTCTAGCATGGCGCTTGGGCTTCATGACATGGTTTAACCACCTCCTATGGATCTTGATCTTGCATAAATCCAACGATTGTATTACGCATTAACAGGTTGATCTTTTGGTGCAACGACAACCACCTATGCAACAATTGGTATCAGAGCAGAGGTCACAGGTTTCAACCTCACGCTTGTACTGGGGTGATTGTTGCAAGGTGTGACCCGTGGTCTCCTCTTCCTGTGGTAGGTGTAGTCCAGCACAATGCTTGGGCTTCATGACATGGTTTAACCACCTCCTGTGGATCTTCATCTTGTATAAATCCAATGACTATATTAGGAATTAATAGGTCAATCTTTTGGTGCAATGGCAGTCGCCTATGCAACACATTTTACATACAAAGTAGCTAAGTTGGGGGTTGGTTTGATAGATGTTTAAGTCAAAAAGTGTTGGTGTATTCAAAAAATTTGAAAAGTTTGGTGAAGGTGAATGATGAATTTGATGGAGGGGTGAGTGAAATGTTTTGACCCAATCTTGACCTAAACTGAACCTTTATTTGATAAGACCAAGGTAGTGAGAAACATGCTACACCTCTAAAGTTTTCAAATCCTAAAGACCCAATATTTTAGATAGCTTCATTATCATGAAAAAGACCTAGGTTTTTACCGAAAAAGAACATATACAAGTTCAGATTGTTCCTTGAAACACATTTATAGAAGTTGTATACAATCTTGGTTCTATTTTGGTGAAGTACTAAAAGGTATTTTTTTTTAAGTTATTGGAGTAAGATGCCTAAGTTTAAAATGATGACCTATAGACCTTCTCTTGGGAATTTTAATTTTGTGTGAGATCATTTAAGAAAGTCTAAGTCTATGGAAGGAAAGAGGATATTTATTGCCACGTGGGTGGTCGTAATATGAGCCTTCTAACCTCAATATCGGTTTGTTCCTCTTCTTCGTCTAAGATATTTATTGTGTTTCTCCGTTGAGTTGGTGTTTCTTTTGTTTCAAAAGTGAAGCTTCTCAAACTGCCAATTACATTGGTTTGTTCACCTTCAATGAGTTCAAAGTTTGGTTGAATAATAGCAAGTGTAAGATCAGGTTGTTCAACGGGAGCAATCGGTCTCCAAATGATCATGTGGGGTTTAATTTTTTCAAGTTATCTTGCTTAAGTGAGTTTCTTTTACCACAAACACTTGTCTTGATTATGTTTTCAAACTAAATGCCTATGTCAAAAACATCATAAATTTCACAATGTCCATTTTGTGAAAAGGATGAAGTTCAAGCCATAGATACTTATGTTGACTTAGGGAAGTATGGATTGAGATTTAATTCAAGATATTTAGAAATATCTAAGGATAGAAATCCTTACGACAAGCATTAATATCAAGGCTTTTTTAAAAGGTATCCATACTTAGACCAAAGGGTTTGAAATTTTTAAGAAGATTGTGAATATGTTTGCAATGTTTTGGAACCAAAAAAAGTATTAAACTGACTCACAAGAATTTACCATCCTAGGTTTAGAAGATACTACTTCTTGAATCCCCACTTGGATTTCTCCAAACACTAATACAATGTGAACAGTTAGAGATTTGGCGACACTAGCTCCCCTCCATGGTACACACTTATCGAGACCATCGAATCTCACAATCTTGAAAATCCTAAGGATTTTTCTATTTCAACAATGAATAGTACGAATGTGGGGTGGCTTCGGAACAGCCATTCCTGCACCAGCAAGCATGAAAGTTTTTGGTAACTAAAACATATGGTTCTTAGTAACAAACTGAGAACACCTAGCCTTATGCGCACCACTTTGCCACTTAAGGATCTTACTAACATTCCCATTCCACTTAAGACATGGTACTAGGTGCAGTATGTTATATATTCCAAGATAGAAGGTACTTCATCATGATTTCCCAACCTTTAATATAGCTCGCCGATAAACATTCTTGCAAGAACTTACCTATGAGTTTCTCGTTGTGGGGTGTGTCTCATAGTAAGTCCTCTCTTAAGAGTGACACAAAGCATAAAGATGTACTTAAGTATTTCTCTTCACCAAGATCGCATGAAGCGTGAGGGGAGTGGATACGTACTATAAGTGCACACAATCAGTGAAGTACACTTGGAGTGTTTTTCTTCACCCAAGATTGCGCGAAGCACAAGGGGAGTGGATACACACTACAAGTGTGTCACAACAAGGAAAGAACTCATTCATTTTAACCTTTTAAAGCAAGATGAGTTCATTTTATGCACCAAACGAAGTGTTAATTTATTTTGTTCAATTTTAAACCCAAAGTAAAATGAAGTGAGGGTTCAATTTTAGTCTTGTTTGAGCATTCTTTGTAAACCCAAATGAAAATTAGTGTGGTCCTAAAGAATAAAATGAAAAGAATGATAGATGGGTTATAATTGCCCCAAAAGCATCAAATGCTTGTTACAATTATAAGATCTTGAGATAAAGATTCCTCTTCACTTTAACTTTTGTCAGCCAACCTGCAAAACCTAGTTAGCTTGAAAACTAGAACAAAGTCAGAGGCATGTTAGCAATAAGATAAAGTAAAAAATTAAGGCACATGCTGAAAATTTATCTTCATTTTTCTTACTAGAGAAGGGCGTCATTGTTCACGATAGCATCGCTATAAGTCATTTTAGCATCACTCTGGTGAATTTGGTCATCACTCTATGGAAAACTAGTGATGACGATAGCGTCACGATTTTGGTAACGTCATAATTTGTAAATTTTGATACGTCTAAAAAGTATTAGTGTCACCATTTAGTTTAATAAGCATTAGGATGTTAAATAGGCATCACTATTTCTAATGATGATAGTGTCACTATATGGTGATGCCCAACAAAGGTGTTGTTGAAATTCTTTTGGGCGTCGTTGTATCCTACAAAAGTCAAAAAAATAGAATTTGAGGTAGAAATTGATTAAATTTGATCAATTTTTCCCTCCTAGTGCTAGAATGTGACCAACAGATTAGTATGGGCTGATTACGCTTGATCCATGAAGAATCTAAGCATAACCAAGTCACTAACATTAATCTCAATAGGATTCATCAAATATAAATTAAACTAAACATTTATCAAAACTAAGCATTCTAAACTACAAAAGCGTTAAAATGTCTACTCTAATCCATCTAAAACTTATCCCGTTGTGGGAATGGTGTCCCATTGATGTGGAATGACAACCCTTTCCCAATCCCGTGGATCTATGAGCTTGTTCCAGTCAATTTTATTGAAGAAAATTGATGGAACGGTTGTGAGATGTGTATGAAAACATGATTTTAATCTAAATGAGCATGATGCAAACTAGTTTAACATGATTTTGTGCTAAAATGATGTAGATATGCTAATGCTAAGCTAATTTAGATGGAATCTAAACTAAAAGATCCAAAACCTAATTAATAAACAAGCTAAATGGATGCATTATGTGATCATAGAAGCCATTAATGGAAGCTTAAAGCTAATATGAAATTAAAATAAACTAAAAGATGCTAAATGTGAGTGTGAGTATGAGTGATTTCAAATTTTCAACAACATAAGTTTTCTTTTTGAAAGATGGATCCATTTGTCCCCAAATAGTGACCTATTTATATGAGAGCAAATGAGACATGGAGGGTTAAGATTCAAAAATCCAATCAATCGTCAAGGATGGAAGAAGTTGGAGGCATGGATCATGGATTCTCATCAATAGATGAGAATGAAAGATGATATTTTAATCAAGGGTTCGCATTCCTTCAAACAAACACACTTTTGACCTGTACAAAAGGTCACAAGTTAACTTGCACAAGAAGTTTTGAGTTAACATGCATATGAAGCTAAGTAAGAATATTCCCTTTTTTAAATGAGGACAAAATATTCTTTGGAATATTCTCATGGGTGAGGGAAAAGGATAATTTAGTTAATTAAAACCAAATTAAATTATGCAAAAAGGGAAGGAATATTCCATGGGAATATTTCTTCTGGAGGAATGTACAAAGGAGGAATATTCCCTTGCAAGTGGGGGATTAGATTAATTAATAATTGATAATTAAACAATATTTATTATGCAATTAGAGGATTAGAAGAATTTAGATGATATTCATTAAATAAAATGATTTAATGAATGGGGGAAAGGTGGAATGACATTTAATTAAATAACTTAGGGTTATTTAATTAAATAAGAAGATTTTGGGATTTAAATTAAGTAGTTTGATTTATTTTATTTAATGAGACAAAATGTTAGCATGAAAAGGGATGAATTAACTCGATTAGATTAATTAGTTAATAGATGAAAATGAGGTAATTAATTAAATAGCTATGCTAATCAATTAAGAAAAAATAAGATGGGTTTTAGGAGGAAATGATGTTACTATACCTGATTTGAGTGCATGATATCATTCAAGATATTTTTTAGTGTCTACACAAGGATTAAATTTTGGCATACATAAGATATACTCGTAGTCAAAAGGCTTAAGGTCAAGGTGATCCATTTTTTGATTTGTTGCAACACCATAATATTATCCCTTCTCCTCCATGAGCAAGGTCACCATTACAACGTACAAGAAGTTATCCACCTTAAAGAATTAGATCATCCCTCTTAAGTGAATCTTCTAATTTTGTTGGAATTTTACCTATCAAACCAGTTCAAGCAACTGTTGTTCAAGGTGCTATGGCTCAACCTCAACCACCTGTTCAACCTTGGGGTAATTTTTTTGGCCCTTTAAATTTGGCAACCCCTTTACAGGAACTTCCTTGTGTTTCTCGCAAGAACATCCCCAAGTTTTATGGTGATGGTAAGCAGCATCCTAATGAACATATTGCTGTCTTTTACATTGTTTTTAGTGTTCTTAGTGTTGAGCATGAGGATGTTTCCATAAGGTAATTTGTTAAGACCTTACAAGGAGTAGTTTTAGAATGGTTTTACACTCTTGCTCCTGGTACTGTTACCAATTGGGCTACTCTCCATACTGATTTTGAAGAACATTTCAATCTTGCTAAAGATGCATATGCCTTATTGGTATAACTTAAAACTATGAGAAGAGAAGCACATGAACCCATGCATGAGTTTGTGGCCAAATTCAATAAGTTGGTGTAGACATGTAAAATTGACCTAACACATATCTCACATCTTGAATGATATTTTCTCATCATCGGCATCATTATCAATGAATATCATTGCATTCCACATTAATTGTCATCAAAAACCCTAATTTCCTCTATTAATTGAATAATATTGTATTATTTAATTAATTCACTTTTTCACCATTTTTTACGAATTAAATAAATTTCATTTATTTAATAATGTCTTAATCTAACTTTATTCTTCCTTATTAATTAAATAACATCAATTATTTAATTATTTCGCTAATTCACTTTATTCCCCTAAGTCAATTAAATTATTAAAACATAATAGTTTAACTATATCACTTTCCCCCAAACTTGCATAATTAAATAAATTATTCAAAACATCATCCAAAAGGTCAAATCAAATAATTTCAACTTTGTTTGCAAAATTCAAACTTGATTTGCACGTTCAACTCAATAGGATTAATTAATTAAATCAATTAATTAATTATCCTCATCCACTTTCATGATTGAGCAAATTATGATCCCCTAATTGCTCATTCTATTTCCTAACAGATCAATATACTCTTCAATTCCACAGATTATTCAATCTATTTCCTCAATCCCATTAAACACTCAAAATGATTTCTTTGATCACACCGATTATGTAATCAATTTGCATTGATTATTCCCATCTAATTCCTCTCAACAATTTTCAACCATTGATCAATATATTCTACTATGCGATCTTGAGCGTTCATTTCAAAACACAAAATCTATATAACAATCATCTTCTTCCTCAAAAATGATTGAAGAGTCAACATCATTTGCACGAGAAGTAATGCAAAAATCACAATCAACCTTTTGACATCTTTTTCCACATATCTTCAATCAACGACATTGCACATTCTTGAAGCTTTTTCTATGCACAATGGAGGCTTCACAGTGATACAAACAATCCAACATCTTCATGAACACTCCGACATGGGATGGTAAAGCTACATTGTATTAAATTCATTGTTATTGTTTTCTTTCAATTACATTCTTGAATTCATTGATTTTGTAGTTTCATTTCATGAGTAATGGGCATGAATCATCTTTTTATTTGTTTAGATTATTTTCCATTCATTCATTCAAATTAAAATTGCACACTTAATTTCCCCCTTACACAGTTGGTAATGTAGACATGTAAAATTGACCTAACACTTATCACACACCCTAAATGACATTCTCGCATCATTGACATCATTATTAATGAATATCACTGCATTTCACATCAAAAGCATCGAAAACCCTAAATTCCTCTATTAATTGAATAAAATGACATTATTTAATTAATTCACTTTTTCATCATTTTTGACGAATTAAATAAATTTCATTTATTTAATAAAGTGTTAAACCCTAATTTTCACTATTAATTAAATAATACGAAATTATTTAATTAATTCACTTTTTATAAATTTTGACCAATTAAATAAATTTCATTTATTTAATAAAGTCTTAATCTAACTTTATTCCTCCTGATTAATCAAATAATGCCAATTATTTAATTATGTCACTAATTCACTTTATTCCTGTAAGTTAATTGAATGATTAAATCATAATAATTTAATTTAATCACTTTTCCTTCAAATTTGAATAATTTGAATAAACTATTCAAAGCATCATAAAAAATCAAATCAAACTAATGCAACTTTATTTGTAAAAGTCAAACTTGATTTGCACGTGCAAATCAAAAAGAATTAATTAATTAATCATTCTCAACCACTTTTCTGATTGAACAAATTACGAATCACTGATTGCTAAATCTATTTCCTAATTGATCAATCTATTTCCTGACTGATCAATCCATTCTTCAATCCCATAGATTATTTAATCTATTTCCTAACAGATCAATCTGTTTCTTTAATCACACTAATTACATAATCTATTTTTCACAGATTATGCCCATCTAAATCCTCTCAACATCTTTTGACCATTGATCAAGATATTCTACTACGAAATCCTAACCGTCCATTTCAAATCACAATTTCTATATAACAAACCTCTTTCCGCACAAAAAAGGGATCAAAGAATCAATACAATTTATGCAACGAAGTAATGCCAAATACACATTGACAAAGCTTCAACCAACATCTTCGATCAACAACACACGCACATTCTTCAAAGCTCTCGCATGCAACAATGGAGGCTTCACATTGATACGAGCAACCACATCTTCATGAACACACTCCGACATGGGATGGGTAACGATTTTGTTAAAGTGAATTTATTTGTTCTTGCTTTATTTCATTTACATTTCTTGAATTTATGTTCTTAATCATTCATTTCATGAGTCAAGGAATGAATCTTGATCATTATTTTGGATTAGATTAGCTTCTATTCTTTGTTTTAATCTTATTTACACTCGTAGATTTCCCCCACACATTTTAGCATGCCCAGTGGGACCTTGGTCCTTAACACTAACTATTTTTTGAGAAAAAAATCCAAGTTGCAGGTTCCAGAAGTGCTCTGGAAAAATCTTCATGCACAAGTTCCAAAAAAAATTTGCATTTTCTTTCACGGTTCTGGCGTCTTTGAATTTGATTCTGGTGCTTTTGACCTGATTTTTTGTGATTTTGACCTTTTCTGGTGCCCTCTCTCTCTAACAAAGGGCACTTTTGACATATTTTGGTGCCTTTTCTCTCTAACAAAGGGTGCTTTTGACATTTTCTAGCACCTTTGACCTACTGTTGTGCATTTGATTTTAGCACTTGCTCTGTTATGGTGCTTTTGACCTATTTTCTGGTACACTTGACCTAGTTTTTAGTGTTATTGACTATTTCCAGTGCTTTTTTATTTTGACAGAGGGTGCTTTTGATATTTTCTAACACCTTTTCTCTCTAATAGAGGGCACTATTGCTTTTTTTCCTGCGCTTTTTCCCTGATAATTTGTACTCGAGATCTGTAGCTTAAAATTTGATTTCTAATGCTAACAAGTGCCTGATTTGAATGTGTGATAGGTACTACTTGTTTTTTTTTGCAGGGTTTGCAGAAGTATAATTGATGGTTTTCCCAAAAATAACTAACACATTTGTTACAGGGAAGATGAATGATCAAAGAAGTTGTAATTTTTAAAGTTAGAAAAAAAATCCTTAAAAAGAACCCTACAAACAACACATTTCAATTTAAGTGCTTTAAAATGAACCTTTTTCTAGCTTTCTAAGTTGAAAAATACTTCAAATTTTGGTTCTTAAAATGAACCCCACAAATAAACGCTTTCAATTTAGTGCTCTAAAAATGAATTTTTTAAAGTTTTCATAGATAAAGAACGTTCAATTTGGTGCTTAAACAAAACCCCACAAACAAATGCTTTCAAATTGGTGATCTAAAATGTATGTTTTGAAGTTTTCAATTGGTTTTTCTCTGAATGTGTGATTATTTGGTTGAACAAACGATTTCATTTTGTTGACGAACACTTGATTTACTTTGTTGAACACTAAGACAAGGTTTAGAAAACACTCAGTTTTGGGCTTAAAATGAACAAATAATTTTTTGTCTTACAATTTTTCTATCTCATTGATTGGCATCTAGAACACTTCTATTGGGTGCTTTAAAAAAACCATTTCTATCTTATTCACACTTTTTGGGGATAGCACCGCTTGAGGCACTTAAAATGAATCAAATTATAATGAAGTGTATTTTGTGTATTCTATGTTTGGAAATCTAGTTGTTTGTCTTCTCCCCTCACACCTTTTGGCAATCTTGGGTGAGATAAAAAATCTTGAGTTTTGCACTTTTTTTTATTTTCAAAGCATACCTTTAGAGG
This sequence comes from Sequoiadendron giganteum, assembly GCA_007115665.2. Classification (NCBI taxonomy): domain Eukaryota; kingdom Viridiplantae; phylum Streptophyta; class Pinopsida; order Cupressales; family Cupressaceae; genus Sequoiadendron; species Sequoiadendron giganteum. The sequence goes on from CM021100.1 coordinate 624,500,535, forward strand.
TCCTGCCTATTAAGACACATCTCGCATTGGAGAACTCATAGGCAACCCAAGCGGGACCTTCATTTTGGTATTCTATATATATTATTGTGGGTGTGAGGAAAGTTCATCATCCACCTGGTGTAGATGTTCTATGCCGATGTCAGTCTCCCCCAGAATACATGTGATACGTAAAAACCCGTAAGGGTTGGGAGGCCTCTTAATTGAGAAAAATGCCACATGCATAGACACCAGTTTCCTGAAATAGTCATTAAGAACCTTTGTTGAATAGTGGCCATCAAGTCCAAATCTGAAGTGATTAAGAACCTTTCTTAGAATAGCATCATTCTAAGAAGTTACTTACCATGTTCAGTTTTTGGTTGAGACAATAAAGCAAATAGAGAAGGGACTCTTTTTCTTGGCGTGTCAAGATGGTACATTTCCTTGGCATAGCCTATTTGTCCATTCCATCTTCATGGATTAATCATCTCTTAGGGAATGATTGGTAGGCCTACCGAGAAATATGTACCCACTTGATCTAGGATTGTAAATGCTTGTGATTCAATCCAAACACAATGCATGATTCCAAAACAACTCAAACAAACATCAACATATTCATCAAAATCTCAAACACTTTAAGGTTTTTGTGAATACTTTGAAAAGAGCCATATGTTTGCACTCCCTAAAAGATATCCTAAAAAAATATCTTTAAAAGGTTTCTAGACATTTAGGCTTAGATTTCAATTCACACCAAATCTGAAGTTAACATTGGAAAACTATAGCCTTTATTGGTATCTTAATTTTCACTTGGTGGAAAGAAGCGTACCTTTAAAAGTTATAGACATTTAGAGCCAAAACAAGTGTTTGTTATAAGAAGATTCATGTGAGTCCATAATTATTCAATGGTATCACTTGTCGTATGATGAAAATAGAGCACTTGAAGGATCAGATCAGACAAAATCACCCCAAATCTATGAATTATCCAAGTTGTTGCCAAAAACATTGAAACTGGAAAACAAATTTACACAGAGTTTACTTCTACTACTGTTTCTAGCGCACTTGAGAAAAAATTGGTTGCACTTACCAGAAAAAGGTCACTTTTTCTCTTTGTCCCATAGCTGCTACTAATGAAATTGTATTGTATTTGAAAAAATCGATACACTTGTTACAAGACCAACACACTTTCTGCAAAATTGGCCACACTTTCCAGATCTTTTCCAATGCACTTGTCAAAAAACTAGTCGCACTTTCCCAAACAACTCGCTTTTGACTATGTGAAACACCAAATTTGAAAATACCCATAGAATCTACACTTGACATTTCTATGTGCACTTCCTTTCCAAAATTCAGCGCCCTTGACAACAAACTACTTGTAGTTGACCACATTGGTCGCTTTTGCTCAAAAACTGGTCATTTTTTCTTAGAAACCATCACTTTTCTCTATCTTGCTGATAATCAGTGAAATGAAATGAAGTTGGTTACAAGATCCTTGTTGAAACAAAAAAATTGGAAACCCCAGATAGGTCATATAGTCCTTCATCCATCTTTAAGCTCCAGCCTAAAACAAACAACTTGGATTATTCCCTCACTTACACTTCTAAGATATCAACAGTAACTTAAACCTCACGACTAGTTCAAGTAAACTTTTTCACAACTTATCCTCTAGAAGAAGAAGTCAGATATCAATCCAGGCCTTTCAGTATTTGAGTTCTAAGAATAGTGTCACCCCAAAACAACACTCAAACTGTAGGGTATTGAGCTTCATGAAAAACCATATCAAAACATCAACACTTTCACCTTCTGACCATTTGGCGACCGGTTACTCCAATTCAACAATTGAACCTTATACAAGCTATTATATAACCAAACTTTAAAATTTATTGAAGGAGAACAAACATATATAATCGATAGTTTGAGGAGCTTTATATTCGAAACAAAAGAAACACCCAACTAGTGGAGAAACATAACAAACATCTTAGATAAAGAGGAAGAGAAAGTAGACCTAGTGGCCCAAAGACCCATGTTACCACTATTTGCATGGCAATAGGTACCTATCCTTCATGATCTCTATCAAGAGTAAAATCCTTAAGCAAAAATCTATTTTCTAACTTTCAAAAAACCATCCTAGTCTAAAGTCTGCCAAATGGCACATCTTGAGAACTTACTGCAACCATGACAATTGAATAACAAATTTTTATCTATAGTTTTTAATGCGTGAACCAAACTTGAATACTCAACAAAAAATCCAAAAAAATTAAGGCATTCTTTTCCATAGTTAGGAGTCACAAAATGTTCATAAAATCTTGATGAGATCACAACATAGGAAAAACATGGAGGCCAAAAAAAGTAGTTCTAGCATATCCCCAACAAACACCACAAACAACAGAAGTAACCCATTGGGATATAAACTGAGTGACATTATGACAGGGTATTAAGCATTAGGACATCCTAAGAATGCAACCATAACACCCCCAACAAAATGTCAACATCAATCTATTACCCAAATCACTCTTATCAAGGGTCACAACATCAAGTAGGGAAAATAAGTCTAGAACATAAAATTTCCATAAATGAAATAAGAAAAAGATTGAGGAACTTGAATGAAATCAAAATATGACGTATTGTCAATACCATGTTCAACATCTAAACATTGCATATCCACAACAAACGAACATCATTCCATAAACACCTCAATATCTACATCAAAAAAACTTCCAATATCATCAAAAAATGATTCATATCAACAATAAAATCATCAAGCACAACATCAAGTGAATCAACAACAATAATGGTCACAATCAAAATCAAATCCATCAATAATATCAACCTTCAAATTAGGAAATTCCATCTCAAAATCCATCTCCACCACAACCAACCTTACAATCAAACCATATTGCTAAACGTGAGTACACTCCTTTAGGGGATCCAATTGAGTGTGTGTTAGACCAATTAGTTAATTCCAAATTTATCACACTTCCAAAACTGCCATGAAGTGGTGAACCTAGCATCAAATTCCCATGGTACGATGACAAGATCTATTGTAAATACCATGGAGTAAAAGGTCATGATGCATCAGAATGTGTTACACTCAAAAATATCATCCAAGACCTCATTGATCAAGGAGAAATATCTATTAAATATGGCATTCAATATCCATCTACCAATGATAACATTGACAAAATCTAAACCTCAAATGTTGAAAACAACGATCAAGAGTTATCTATCACTAATCACATTGACAATGTCTCTACATCATCTAGTGAGAAGGAGGACATGCATCAAGAATTTAATCCCAAGCATGATCAAACTCAATCACCCAAGTCTAGAAATGATCCAATCCATGATATATTGACATCATCCAATCTCGTGGTAGTGCATATTGATAATCAAGAGACTCTTAATCTAGCACTTATACCCAATGCAAAAAATCTAAGCCAAGCGTTATCATCCATATGTCCACATTTTGAGGAAATCCAAGGAACTTTTTCTAGAAATCCCTTCTTTGAAATTGATCCATGTCAAGAATTTGATCCAAAGATAATACCACACAAAGTCAAGATCAAGAATCCCTATCATCAAAATACTACAATGACTTGGAAGATATCTTCCAAGACATCCAAGGTTTTCCAAAAGAAAAACAAATTCATATACCAAGCACACATACATCTACCCATAAGATGTTTACTCCTAATGGACATGTAGATGATCTTCATCTAAGACAAGAGTCTCGTACTCTTGATGAAATTACCAAGGAACAAGATTCACCTAGTCTTAATATCTTTACATATGATCAAAGTATAGCAGAATCTATAAACATATCATAAATTGATCAAAAAGAAGCATTAAAATCAGAGACATCCTCTAGGAAAATTGAAGACATCAAGCATGAAAATATGGAGCACAGTATCTTAAAATCAGCAAAGATAAATAACAATCCTGGGTAGCAGAGCATTGGGTATACAACAGTCAAAGAAGTGCCAATATATTTTGAAGGGCCATAAAAATATGATATTTCATAAGATCAAGTTGAAAATATCAATTAAGAAGTTATCCCACATATAAAGGATCCTCTTAGTGAAGAAGCTATCACATTTGAAGATCCACAATAGAGAAGAGAAGGATTAGCACCTTGTTTCAAAGGTAGGACATATCCTATTGCAAATAAAATTTCTCAATGGATGCATTATCAAGGCAAAGGAGTAGGCAAACATGAACAAACTATCCTAGAACCGGTGCAAATTATTGGTAATCCTAAGCATCAAGGTCTTGGTTATTCAACAATTAAGGGATCTAAACATATCAGTAATACCTCTATAATACTAGGGAAACTTTATCTAATGTAAACATCAACATAGAGAGCATGAAGAGTCCTTATGATGAATTTTCTACCAATGCTACAACTAGCCATATCATGAATCATCATCCATGCATATTTCAACCCTCTAATTGGGACCAACAACAAGAGAAAAAGGCCATATTCAAGAATGAAACAAGTCATTGAAGTAAAAGAATCAGTAAAAAATAATGGACAAGAAAATTTCAAATGGATACAAAAGAAAAAGAAAGAAAATCATCCCAATCAAACTTCATTAGTCAAAGAAACTATGGGGCCAAATCAAAAAGGGAAGTCCATCCATCAAAAAAGTCTAGCAATACAAAAGAAAGATTCAAGAGTGACCTACAAGGTATATCAGGATGTTGGTCCCAATCAAACCTCCATATCCACCCATCATTGATCATCATCCAAAGTTTGGAAAATAAAAGGTTCCAAACTGCCAACCAATCCATCTATATCTCATATCCCTCAACACATTCCACCATCCAGTATATCCAAATCTCGCATTAACCATGCGTTGGCAGCAACTCTTTATCATAAGGATTCTAAGGGTGCTCTCTCATGATGTGCACATCTAGGTAAGGTTAACTCTGGTATTGGCAAAAAAGACAAGATTATCAGGGGTTACACTCAAGCGCTCGTATCCTAGAGAAACAACTCCTCCAAGTAGGATATTGTTGGCATGTCGTGACAACAACAACAACAACCATATCAACAACAACAACAACAACAACCATATCAGCACCAACAACATCTACATAAGCACCACCAGGTGGTTCAACATGAGCAAAAAATTATCACCATAATGAAAACCTAGTAAACAGGCGTCTTGTGTGATATTAAAAATCAATTAAAAACAAAAAAAATAGAGAAAATAGTCAAGAAAATAGTCAAGAAAAAGTAATCCTCTAGTGAAAACCACTATAGTGGCGCTTGGACAAGTACCATGAAGAAAAACTAGAAAACAAGCATTATGTGCATAATCAATCATCTACATGCACCATTTCAGGTGGAAGCATCTCAACTTATCCATAATGAGCCCAATCCATTTTTATCCAAATCCAACTTATCTTGATCTTGACAAATGTTTGGTGTAAACTTTATACTTTCTTATGAAAAAAATCTTGACATGGGTCACTATTACTATGTGTGAGAATATGTGGAACAATTAGAAAAATAAACTAACACACCAATGAAACATTAAATCAAAGGAAACTAATTAAAAAGATAAAACAAACTCTAAATAACAGCAGCTCCTTCAAAAGCGTTCCATTGTCCTCTATCTCCAAAGATTTGTTGTAAGTTGTTGGCTCTCAGTTGGTGTATGCAGCAGCTTTGGAAAAATGACAACTTAGGAGAATGAGATTATGCAGCATGCATGTCTATTGCTAAATGATTTAAGCTATAATATGAACTTAAAATTTTATTCTTAAAATGTTGATTCAAATGCAACTATAGTAATCATGCTAAATTCACAAAATCTAGAATGAAATCTACTCTCCAAAGGGTTGTATTTATAGATTTTTGAAGGCAAGAATCTAGTTGGCAAAGATCAACGGTCAAAATTGAATTTGTCAAGATGAACGGTGAGAGATTCTGGAAGTTGAGAGAAAGGTGGAAGGTTGAGAGAAATATGGAGAATTTTTTCAACCCACAAAACCATCCTCATTCAAAAATGGAGACAAACATGTCATTTGTCTTTTCATTTATGAAAATTGGTTGAAAGTTGAAAATAATTCCTAATTAAATAAATAAATTTATTTAATTACATGTGACTTGGATTTTAGAAGCTTCCATAATTAAATTATGTGAGATGAAAAAGGTGTGTAATAAAATATTTACAATATTTAATTATGTGATATGAAAAAGATATTAAATATTTTACAATATTTAATTTAAATGTGATGTGAAGGATGAATTAGAAGAATATTCCATTATTTGAATTTAAACATTCAAACTTAGAATAAAATGATAATTAATATAAATAAATTATGAAACTTATTTAATTTAATTAAGAGGAAGAATTAGAAAAATGAATAATATATATATAAATAATTAAATTTATTTATATGTAGATGACTTTAGAATATTAATTAAATAATTCATATTTAATAAATTAACAGGTTTGATTAATTGTGACCTTTTTAGATGTATACATTTTGTCCATTTTTGAAGTGATGTGTTTTACGCATTGCTTCAAAGAAAAATATTAAGATAATTCAGATTCTAAAAATTTGCCCCTGACTTTTGAGATTTTGACTGATGATGTTGTATGCCCCCTCGGGAGATAAATCGTGTGATTTGGATGATACTAATGATGATGAAAAGATTTGAAATGATTTTGAAAGGAATTCGTCAATTTATCTCTCGAAATAGTGCTTCGCATAGTAAAAATAAAAATAACCTACCTTTTTTTACCCCCTTAAAAGGTGGAAAAGGTAAAAAGTCATTGTCACTTGAACAGTAGCCTTTTGTGATTTTCAGAGCTCGAAGAGAGAATTTTGAGATGCTGATCCATTATGAGTATCATCAATTTGAGTGAGCTCGTCGTTATCAAAGACTAGCATCTTACAAACCTCTGGTAAGATTACAGGATCCTCCTTTGTGAACTTTTTGTGATTTTTTTACGAATTTTTCATTTTTTTGAATTTTCAAATTTCTGCTTTAGCGCATAGGATTTTGATTTAGCGTATGTGAGCCTTAGATTAACACATAGATTAGCTGAATTAGCGCATGCAAATTGACACATTGATAGAACAGTCTAGTGCATAGATGAATAATTTAGCGCATTGGCTAGATAGATTAGCGCATAGGTGAAGACCGCACGCATATGATGCTCGATTAGCGCATAGGCTAAAATAGCGCATTGGCTAGATAAATTAGCGCATACCCCTGATAGAATAGCACATAGATGATTAGTGCTTTGGTTTTCTATTTTAGCGCATCCATGGATAAAATAGAGCATTGACTGATTTAGCGCATTGAAAGACTGTTTTAGCGCATCCATGGATTTTTGCTGGATTTGATATTTTGAGATTGATTTGATGATTTCTTGATGATTGTTGCTTTATTAGACAACTGATTTGATTATTTTGAGTATCATCAAGGATAGATTAACTTGATTGATGATGATCTGATAAATTTGTCTTCGCATTTTGAAAATAAATAGTAAAATGGTTCTGATAAATTTGCTTTCATGGTTGAAAAACAAATAATAATGATGATGATGTTGAGCTAATTGGTTGTCAAATTTGTTTCCATGCTTGATGAAAAACAAATAGTAGAATTTGATAAATTTTCCTTTCTGCTTGAAGAACAAATAGTAATGATATGTTGCTAATGTTGATATGATTCACTTACTTGATTGACATGATTTGTTTCATGTCCTGATATTCTTTGTTGATGATTTGATTCTGATGTATTGATGTTATAGGAGGATTTTAATATCCTCCAAATCAGAGAGAGATTTCCTTACACGTGGGAGATGATTCCTAGATTATCCCAGCCAGAGATAGGGGTCATTGTTAGATGTGGGTTGGGTTCCCTTCTCAGGATCCCGCAGTATAGGGTCAATAGGGCACTGTTGATTGCATTAGTAGAGAGATGGCATAGTGAGCATAATACTTTTCACTTGCCCACTAGAGAGATCATTGTTACACCCGAGGATGTGTACAGGATTTTAGGCATCCCTGTAGTTGGTGCACTTGTGATTTATGATCACAAGGAGATCAGAGGGACAAATGCCTTGCGACGAGTCTTCCAAGATCCTCATGCTGGTGGATATGAGATTCCATGGTGAGATATGGTAGTGGGTTATGCCCCACTTCCATCAATTTTGGCAGGTTTCACTGGTAGCTTCCTTTCTCCCGATCGTAGGTCAAAGGGACTATCAGTAGGCTGGGGTCGGATATTGGAGAACATGATCCTCCATCAGACTAGATATGCATGGGGATCATGCATGCTTTCCCATATATACCACAATCTTCATCAGGTGGTATATACATATGGGAAGAGTATATCTTCTGAGGTTACACTGCTTCAGATCTAGGCATGGGAGCACATCGCCATCACCCACCCTATTGTACAGAGAGATCACTCGCTCAGCCATCCATATGTACATGCATATACAGGTCCCCTTGTCTAGCCTATGCTGGGAAAGTTAGAGTACTGGCGGCAAATGCTAGATGATATGGATACAGTCATCTAGAGACCATATCCTGACTGTGAGGCATGGGAAGATGATGGCATAGAGTTGCCTTATTGTGGTATATTGAGATACTTGATTGGTCGTATCCCCTTCATTATTGAGAATTTTTTGGTTATGCAAGTACTTAGGTAGTATAGGCGAGTTCAGATGATGTCGCAGGGTATGCCAAATGTAGAGAGGATGTAGCAAAGTGGGGTCCTTTATCACATTTGAGGTAGCCAAAGTAGAGTATACTGAGCTATAGTCAGAATTTTGGGCCATTCATCCAGAGGTGATATATGCACACATGACGGATGATTATGCTGCATATTTCTACATGCATCCATTTCCCAGATTTACCAGTCCAAATGAGCCTGCCCCACTTTTAGGTGGACCAGTTTTACAGCGGGCACGGCAGCAGCCACAGGCACAGGCAGAGTAGCCACATGGAGCAAAGGAGGGTATAGGCAGGGTGGTCATGGATGTTGAAGAGGAGGAGGATGAGGATAGCTCTAATGATGACGATGATGATGGGGATGACAGAGGTGGTGGGAGTGGCAGCCAGAGATATTTCTTTGATGTACCCTTCAGGATGAGACCTCGTAAAGCTAGAGTGGTTGAGCAGCCTGGTACTTCGACTCCACGTATTACCATTAGGGCTCCATCACAGGGACAGATTGACATTCTGTAGGCACAGGTCACCATTAGCCATCTACAGGCACAAATTGCACAGCCACCACCTCTTGACCCACAGATAGCTCAGCTCACTGTAGAGCGGGACAGCTTCAGAGAGTGGTGTATTCAAGCAGAGGGAGTAGAAGAGAGACTCCTGAGGTCAGTTGAGAGCACCTCCATTGGAGAGATTGTGGAAGAGGGACTGGAGACTACCTGCCAAGTAGAGTATTATAGGATGAGATATTTTGAGGTAGACCTGTTGAGCAGAGGATAGCCTACACGTTGTCAGGCACCCGATCACGTACCCACTCACGCAGTCACACCACAAGTGCTACTAGGAGTGTGGGACATCCTGTCAAATGAGAGATAGGTTCTTCTAGTAGCAGAGATCCAATGAGACCCATCACCTCTGAAGGCAGCAGTAGTCATGCTTCACATCCAGATGCCCCTCAATGACGATTATGGATACACCCTTTCATTGCATTTTATATATCTTGTTCAGACATTTGATATCCTTGTACTCATGGACATTTATTTTGATGAGATTTATGATATGCAGTGGCGATTTTGATATGCATGTTTCATTGATGATTTTATGATGAATGATTATGTATGCAATTCTATTTCTATATGTTATGTTGTTTATGATTATGCATGTTTATGGATGATGAAATGTTAATGGGTGATCAAATTTTAATGGATGAATATGCTATGAATTATGATGATGATTTATGGTTGGATGATTCTGCAAATGATTTGATTTTGATGACGCAATATAAATGATTTGATGGTTCTACATGATGTATGAAGTATGTATGTAATGAATACGCTTTTCTTTTTCTCAATGTATGATTATGCAAATGATGTTTGATGTAAATTGATTGTGAAGATGATACATGAAATGATATCAAAATGAGGTGAAAAACTGATATAACAATGATGAGATGAATAATAATAATAAATGATAATTATATGAAATAACAAACAATGTTGAAAGTGATATGAAAGAACGATATGAAATGATGTATATATCAATACTAATATGCAAATGATATGATGCAAATGTGAAACTAATAATGATAATGATATGAAAGTTAATAAATGGAATTGTACAATGTAATAAAATGATTATGATAACCTAAATGTGAATAATATGAAAATGAAATGAGATGCAATAAATGTCCAAGTGTACTCCATTGATGTCTTAAAAAGAGATGTATTATTTCCCACCTCCAAAAATCTTTCATATAGCCATGTAGTCTACATGAATCATGCAATCCTAAAATGTCTAAATGAACCATTTCACTGCTATCATTCTGTAAACCAATTATGTGCTTAATTTTCATCATTGAGCCTTTTGATATGTTGAAAGTTTAGTACAAGCATCCATGGGGATGTTAGCACCAATGATGACCTGAGTACTACTTTCATGATGTTTGATATAGCAAGTTAATACAATCATCGAGGTATAATTGAACCAAGATGACCTGAGTATTGCTTCCATAAACAGACAAAAGTTAACCATTTTCTTATGCAAATCCTGAAATGTCATCAATGATACATTGTAGAGCATGTCCCATGACAAATTTGCACAATACTAGTGATTAGCTTTACAGACAGCAATCAAAAAATCATACTCCTTCCTTGTGATTCTAGTTCAGTACATCATTGAACCACTCCAAAAATATGATGTCATCAAATGTCAAAACAATAGTTCAACTTATGCTTTAAGTTTATTCATTCATTTTAATTCAGATTAAGATCATCCAATTTGTTCAGTCTCCTGTCTGACAGTTGTTTTGACTCAGTCTAATTGGACATTTTGTTTGTTGTTCTGATATTCCAATACTTGACACATGTTGTCGTTTTTTTGCCAAAAGGGTTCAAAAGCTAACTGCCCCTAATGAATTTTCACTTTGACTCCGGATAAGACACAACCTAATGCTAAGGATAACACTAATCATCAAGCCATGATGAAATCCTTGTTGTTTCAAGGAGATGTTGGGCACATGATGCGGATATGATGGCTAGGCATGCCTATGATTCCAATGAAAAATAGATATGAATAATGCAGAATGTATCCTAATAGATGGGTGAGCCAACTAAATCACAGATAGTGCCTATTTTCCAGGTTTTCACCATTTGTTTTTATTGCACTTTTTCTGATTTTATGATTTTTTTTTTATTTTGTTCTTTTTGATTTTTTTGTATTTTTTCTATGTTTGATTTTTTTGTATTTTTTCTCTTTTTGATTTTTTTGTATGTCAAAAGGATGCCTGTTTGCCAGGTTTTCACCTTGATGACAATTTTCTTCAGGACATTTTCCAATTTTTATGAATTTTTTCATGATTTTTATACTGTTTTTGATATTTTTCAAGCATTAAACTTCTTCAAGTGAATTTTGTTGGTCAGATCTTCAAACAGGTCCCCTTCTGGCATTGATAACTGATATGCAACCCGATCCATATGTTGCAATGATTACGAATGGACTCAACCAATTGGGCTCAAACTTGCCTTTATTTTCCTACTCTTGCTGATTACGAGGGTTTTCTTTGAGAACCAAATCACCCACTTGAAAAGCTCGTGGTTTGACTCTATTATTATAATTGCGGGACATAACCTGTTGATACCCCTTTAAATGATTAGCTACACTTTGTCACCATTCATCAAGCAGTTCCATCTCTTGCAATCTTGATACTCTGTAATCCTCATCATTTATGAGCCCCTTCAACGATACTCGAAGTGAGGGAATCTCAACTTCCAATGGAAAAATGGATTCTGCTCCATAAACCAAAGCATATGGGGTAGCACCTGTTGGCATGCAAATGATGGTTCTGTATGCCCACAAAGTTGGGTTTAATTGTACATGCCAATCACGGTCAGCATCATTTATTGTTTTCTTTAGAATCTTCAGAATTGTTTCGTTTGAAGCCTCTGCTTGACCATTCCCCTGTGGATAATAAGGCATAGAGAATCTGTGTTGGATGTGAAATCTTTCACAGAGTTCATCAACATCTTGATTTTTAAAAGGTCTTCCATTATTTGTGATAATAGAGTTAGGAATGTCATACCGACATATGATATAGTTCAAAATGAAGGATGAAATTTGTTTGTCGGTAACAATTGTTAAAGGGACAGCCTCAATCCACTTAGTAAAGTACTCAGTGGTCGTGATAATGAACTTGTGTCCATTTGATGATGATGGGTGTATCTTGCCAACCAGATCCAATCCCCACTGAGCGAAAGATCATGTTGTGGTGAAGGGTTACAATTCTTGAGTAGGAGAGTGAATGAGATTCCCATGAATCTGACATTTTGAACATTTTGTTACAAAGATGAATGATTCTTTTTCCATGGTCGGCCAATAGTAACCCATTCTAACAAGTTTCTTTGCTAAGGTTAGTCCACTTGAATGAGTCCCACAAATACCACCATGAGCCTCTTCTAAAGCCTTTTTTGATTCATCGCATTCGAGACATCGAATGAGGGTACCATCAATACCACGTCGGTACAAGATGTTAAAAATTAGGGTGTAGTGAGAAGATTGGCATATGAAACTCCTTTTTTGATTCCTAGACAAATCTAGGGGCAAAATGGTATCCTTTAGATAGGCATAGATTTGGCCATACAAGGGAGAATCATAACCAATTAGGTGACAAATGATTTGGGTTTTTGGATTATCATAAGCGGGAGAAAACAATTGTTCCACTAGAAAATCATACCGTGCTTGGTTCTCTGACAATTGGAGCAGTGATGCAATTGTAGCCATGGCATCTGCAGCTTTACTATCAGTACGTGGAATTTGTATGAACTTGATATCAACAAAGTATTTCTTGAAATCATCCACCATATTTTTGTAAGGCATTAAATTATCATCTTTAGTTTTATATTCATCATTTATCTGATTTATGACAAGTTGTGAATCACCAAAAACTTGTAGTTATGTGATTCTCCAATCTAATGCAATTCTCATTCCAATCAACAATGCTTCATACTCAGCTATGTTATTTGTACAAGGAAACATCAGCTGATAAGATTTTGGAATTGTATTTCCTTGAGGTGTAATGAAAATAATACCTTCCCCTGAGCCATGTTGAGTGTAGGAGCCATCAAAATAAAGTGCCCATGACTATTTAGTGGTTGCTGTGAAAAAATCAGCATCAGGAAAACCAATGTGTATTGGATGTTCCGCTTGTATTGGTGCCTCTTCCAACTGATCTGCTATGACCTGCCCTTTGATGGCCTTTCGATCCACATAATGAATGTCAAACTCACTTAGGATCATGACCCATTTAGCCAATCTACCAGTTAGGGTTTCCTTACTTAGAAGATATTTTAAAGGATCAATCTTAGCCACAAGTTTTATTGTATGAGCTAGCATATAGTGTCATAACTTTTGAGAAGTAAACACTACTGCCAAACAAGATTTTTCAATGAAAGTGTAATTTAGCTCATGGCTTGTCAATGTTCTATTGATGTAATGTATTGCTTGCTCCTTTCCTGTTTTGTCTTACTATGCCAATAATGCTCCCAATGACACTTTCATGGAAGAAATATACAAAATGAGTGGTTCACCTTGCACTGGTGGGATCAACACTGGTGGACTTATTAGATAATGCTTTATCTGATCAAATGCTTCTTCACACATTTCTTCCCATTTAAATGGAATATTCTTATGTAAGAGATGAGTGAATGGTAAACTCTTATCTGCCAGTTTTGCAATGAATCTCCTAATGGATTGCAAGTGTCCCTGTAATGAGCGTATTTGAATAATGTTCCTTAGTGGTGGCATATCAAGGATTGCTTGTACCTTCGCTGGATCCACTTCAATTCCCTTTTCTGACACAATATAACCTAGCAGCTTTCCATATTTCACCCCAAAGACACATTTCTTGGGATTAAGTTTGACTTTAAATTTTTCCATTTTGACAAAAAATTTAGATAAGATAGCTAAATGTCCTTCCCTTGTGTATGATTTAGCCAGGAGATCATCTACATAATCCTCTATGAATGTGTGCATCATATCATGAAAAATTGTAGTCATTTCCCATTGGTATGTAGCTCCTGCATTCTTCAGTCCAGACGACATTACATTCCAACAATATGTACCCCAAGGACATGTGAACGTTGTTTTATCTTGATCTTCAAGCACAATCTTTATCTGGTTATATCTAGAAAATCCATCCATTAATGAATACATAGCATGTCCAGTAGTCAAATCTACAATCATATCTATGTTTGGCAGAGGGAAATCATATTTTGGGCATGCTTTATTTAAATCCCTAAAATTTGTACAAATTTTGATCCATCCATCTAGCTTTGGTATAGGTACAATATTGGAGATCCATTATGCATAGTCTGTAGACCGAATGAAGCCTTCATCTAACAGTTTCTTTAACTCATCTTTGACCAGTAATGCAACATGTGGGTGCATTTTTCTTAGTTTCTGCTTCACAGGCTTTGCCCTCTACCTGATGGATAAATGATGCATGATGAGATTTGGATCCAATCCAGGCATATCTATGTATGACCATGCAAAATTGATTTGGTTATTCTCAAGAAATTATGTGAATCTTGGGATTTCCACTTTTGTTAGGGATGCAGCAATTTGTAAGACTTTGGGTTGTTCTTTAGTACCTATATTGAGTGCCTCTATTGGTTCTATCAAAATGGAAGACCTTTCCTGATAGTACTTCGGAAGAGTGTCAAGTTTCCCATCCTTTAGTGCCTTTGAAAGGTTTTCACTGTCGAATACGCTCTTAATTTTTCTCTTTTCATGATCTAATACTGCCTTTGTTAGGTTTTCACCATTAGATCCTTCTTTTATATTGTTAATTTTATAGCTACGAAACTTGGCACTTTCCTGTCTGAAACTTTGATCTTGTGATTTGCTGGTGGAGTTGTTTCTGAGTTGGATTAACAAAGGAAGTTTACAATGGTTTCATCATTGGTAAAAGTTGGGATATCAATTGGGGCAATTTGTTCCCAATCAATGAGTTTGGGATGGACTAAGGTAAATGGATCATCAAGTTGTGAAAGGTCACTAGCGGTTAAGGTCATGATACTATTATCATTTTCGCTATGGGGAAGATCTATGATGGTATCCTCTTGTCGATTATCTGTATCATTTTGAATCGAATCATCATCACTTGATTCATGATCGCTTTGTAGGACGTAATCAAGTGGAGGCCTTGATCTTTCCCCTTGTGCGAGTGTGGGGGTATATTTTTGTAGAATATCCACCTATTTGTCCCTCCAAAATTTATCATCAAAAATGGTCTCCCATATATATTCATTGGAGTCAATAGCAGAATTGTTTTCTTGTATTTTAAGAACTGTTTCAGCTAACTCCTCATTGGATTCTCTTTGTATTGTTTCTTCCTTTGCATCCTCACCATATCCTAACCTAGTTTTATCTCTAGGGTGCATTGTTTTTAGTCAGATAGGTTCAACAATACCTTCTTTTCTCTTGCTTGTAGGGCCATTTCCTTCATAACCCATTTGTTGCATTATTGTATAACCCTTTCCATATTTCTCAATGGGTAACTTGACATGTTGGACCGATTCATATTCATCTTTATAGAGCCAATCAAGGATAGCCCTATCTTCTATTTCATTTTATTGAGTATCTGCCTTGATAAATCATCCATCAAACTTGGTGATGTGAACCAAAGCTTGTGTCCCTAATGTTGAATTTGTTGTAGCTTGTTGTATGGATGTTGACGGTTGACCATGAGATCTTGGGGACACAGGTAGATTAGAGAGACATAAAGAATATTCTCCCACCCCATTATCTTTTAATTTTACCTTGGTACCAAAATTCTTTATCATTTCCCCTGCTTGTTCACTGTGTTTAGAAGTACAAATTGCCAAAGCCTCTCTATTATGCAGGACAAATGTATCCTGAGTTGCTCTAAGGTTAGAACAAATTTGAGTACTGATATGGTCTGTTGGTATTGTTACTTCTTGTTTGTCATATGGAAACTTTAAACATTGATGATAAGTAGACGAAATTGCTTGCATGTCATGGATCCATGGACGACCCAAGAGTATGTTACAAGATAAATCTCGATCTAGAACCTAGCAAAAGGTATTCTTCACAACAGGTCCCACTCTGATTGGTAGCATGATGAGGCCTTTGGAAGCTCTTTCCTCATCATCGTATGCTTTAATTGTAATTTTCCTTCATGGATCTATGGATTCCTCTTAATATCCCAAATCAAGGACCAATTTTAAATACAAATGTTTAATCTGGATCCCCCATCTATTAAAACACGTCTGATTCGAGCTTTATGAACCATGACCTCTAGATAAAGTGATGAATTATGGGGATGGGTCATGGAGGAGTCATCCTTTTCAGAAAATGATAGACATGTGGGTGAGGAAAAGTGTCCCACCATGGCTTGAAATTCATTGATATCTAGATCAGGAGACATAGTTGTGTCAACGAGTACCTTTTCCAGAATGTCCTTATGGGCTGGTGATATTTTGAGTAGCTCCAAGATAGAAATTTGGGCCGATGTTTTTTGCAGTTGGTCGACCAAATTGTACTGACTTGGAGGGGGTATTTTTCACTTAGATGAACTTCCTTTTATAATCATCTTGGCCTTTCCCCTTGTTGTAGCATTAACCTCTCATTATTATCGCTTTCCTTTGATCCTGATAGCATTGATTTGTTGATCGTCGATGTAAATATGATTGATGATGGTGTCATAGACATGATTCACATTCTTGCCTTTGTCACCCGAAGATTCCCCTTTTTCATAATTGGGGAGAGAATCCTTGAATTCCTAATGATCATCATTGGCATTATGTCCCTCAACCATTATGGTATGGTTATCAATCAAATCCTGAACAAGATTCTTTAACCCTTGGCAATCACTTGTCTTGTGACCTTTGCATCTATGATAATTGCAAAAGTGTGAGTCATTCCACGATGGTGGTTTAACTCGAGGCTCATAATCTCTTTGTGGTGGTAATGTGATAGCATTTTGATTCAACATTTCTTTAAGAATTGATTCCAAAGACTGGCCCAAGGGAGTAAAACTCCGTCGATTTGAAAAAAAATGAGATTTGGGTGCATTTGAATTTTCATTATTGCCAAGATTATTACCGTGATTAGTGGTCACATTTCCTTGGTTGGAATTATTGCCTTGGTTACTAGAATTTACACCATTATTGGTATGTTGGACACCTGATTCATTAAGAATGGTAGGCTTTCCATTCACGTTGTTAGCATCTACTACCCCATCATTCACAACATTTTTATTTCCAGTCCAAAATCGTGACTTGTCATTATTGTTGCTATTGTTTTTGTTGTTGTATGAATTTGGAATTTCTTTATCAAGATTTAAAACTCCATGCTTAACCAAGGCACCTTCAATGGTAATTGCATTTTCAATCAATTTTTCAAACGATTGAGGACAATGGAGATTTAGCCTATAACTCATCTCTTGATTCAGACTGTTGATAAAGATCTCCATCGTTTCCTTTTTAGGAACAGGACGGGAATATCTTGCAAACAACCTTCTCCACCTTTGTAAGAATGTGGTGAAGGATTCCCCAATCTTTTGTTTTACTCTACATAAATCAAGCATGGTTATCTGGTGTTGTATATTATACAAGTACTGCAATATGAACTTATTTATTAACTCCTCAAATGTTCTAATGGGGGGAGTGATCTTGGAAAGCCACTCCATGGATTCTCAAGCTAGACTTCGTGGAAACAATCACATTAGGTAGGTATCTTCATGAGCGAATTCTAAGCTCATATTTTGAAAATCCCTCACATGATCAATGGGATCCGTTTTCCTATTATACCTATTAAACTTTTGGATTTCGCAATGTTTTGGAAAAGGAATCATGCTAAGACTCCTATCAAATGGATATGGGCAGATATCCTCCAAAAGATATTTCTTTGTTTTACCTCCTTGTATTTCCTTTATTTACCATTGTAATGCTCTTATCTGTTGAGTAAGAGCACTGAAATCATTAAGGGGGGCCTCAAGATCCTCTCTAATCCCTTATGTGTCAAAATCAGCAGGTAACTTAGCTCCTTGATTAGCCAATGAAACAAAATATCTTTATTTGTTTTGTTCCAAAACTCTATCCATGAGAGTATGGAATTGAGGATCATGTTCTGCTTCTTGAAGCATTTCTTCTGTTATCTCCTCGTTATTCAGATTATTCCTGGTGCGAAGTTTGTGAAAAGGATTTTCTTCTTTATCACCCATGTTGCTTAATGTACTTTCCCTCTCGTCTCCTTCTATGTGCTTTCGAGATCTTGTGACAACAAGCATAATCTTTTGCCAAATTTTCACTAATTTTGATCAAAAAATGAAATAGTGCAATTTTGATGGATATCTAAGTCGGAATAGAATGAAGATTCTATTGATGTGACTTATGAAATTTCTAATCTTTAGCTCATGATTCCCTGATTGAAAGGATGATAATCCTGTTAGTGGGAATTAAACTAAAAATAAAAAATAAAGATGATGTTGCACTTTGTGAGGTTTGATCATAGTTTTGTAAAAATAAGGATTTCTAATAAATGCCTAATGTTCTTAAGCTGTCTATTGCAAAACTTGATTGGGACGAGTAGAATACAAAATTTTTGGTTGGGGAATGAAAGATGACCAAATAGGCTGATTGTGCTAATGCCTTTGAGAAAGATCTCTTCTTTGAAAGAAAGCTCATGAATATAATGGTTCTAAGGCAAAATCGACAGTGAAACCTCTAACAAAGTCATGATATCGATGACTAAAATTTGTGTTCAAGCAAAACTTTTCGACTTTGGTATAAAAACTTTCTCCTTTTCAATAACTTCTTATAACTGAAAGAGACTTCTCTGGCTTCTTAATCTTCCTCTCTAGGGACTTCTTGGGAAAAGTTGCAGACTTCCAAACCCTAAGCATAGAAAAAGACTAGACTGAATGGCAGATTTTTCGGGTCTCAGAAAATTACCCAGGTTCACAATACAAATACGCTAAAATTTTTAGCAGATGTGCTAAACTATCCAATCTATGTGTTAGATTTTTGCAAGTATGCGCTAAAACAGAGCATGGATGCGCTGAAACAAAGCACAGATGTGCTAAAACAAAGCATGAATGTGCTGAAACAAAGCATAGATGCGCTAAAACAGAGCACAGATGCGCTAAAACAGACCAGGGATGCGCTAAGCTATCCAATTACTACACTGAGATAGACATGTTTTGACAGTTTGATGTTTTTAGATGATCTTTATTTGATTTAAATTTAGAAAAACATGGCATACTATGGAAAACAATTGTTTGCAAATCTTAAAATCTAAACAAAGAGTGTATGTTCTTGAGGTTTTCACGGGTATTGAGCAAAATAAGCTCTTCAGACAAACTCACTCTTATTTTTCAAAAAGGTCATCATAGCAACCACAGCCCACATCTTAAAATTGTGTCGACTCACACAGCCGTGTCACCCACTAAAGGGTGCCCATGTTTTTGTCTTTTCTAGGTGCGTACTCAAGGTTAGATTTCTTGATCCCTTGAGCAAACAATTTGTGGCAATTATATGGTGAGTGTCTTGGGGGCAGATTCCTCCCTCCCCTTGCATTGTGATTAATATGATGTTTGGATACTGACATGGTTGGCTTTCTACACTGTGGTTTGTAGTAAAGGTATCCATTTGGCATAGCAATAGATAAACTCCCTCAGGAGACCTCCCAATCTTTAGAGCAAATATTTTGGGGATGATTATCTTGCTCACTTCCGTTGAATATGGGTTTCCCCAAAATTCACTTTTGATTAGAGTGGGTCGAAAAACCTGGCTTTGGTTGTTCCCACTTAAGTTGTTCCCGTAGGGTGAGTACTTTTTCCCACTACCACAGGCCTTCTTAAGGATTTAATAAAACATGAAATGCAAAAAGGTAAGTCTAGTGTTTTGGTCACCCATTAAAGGGGAGAGCATAAACCTATTACCTAGCAATCACAACAAACAAATGGTTCAGTTTTAAATCCAAATGACAATTTTCTACACTAAGTGAAGATGTTACTTCACAACAAACATTGGATTCATTTTAAACAAGCTAAAATAACGTTTGGTGACTATCCTAGGATTGATTAATTCCATATTTAAGTGTCTATCCTAGGATTGCTTCATTTTTTACTTAATGTAGAAAAGAAAAATCTCTATCCGCGGATGGCATCAGAATCAGGATTTATTTTTTACACCCCCTGTATGAGCTAAAAGAACTGGAAAATGCGCTAAAACGGTTAAAAAATGTGCTAAAGGAGCAAATAGGGATGTGCCAAAATAGTCATTAAATGCACTAAAGGAACTAGCAAATGCGCTAAAATAGGTCGTCAATGCGCTAAAACAGTCCTCATATGTGCCAAAACATGGCTTCTATGCGCTAAACCGTAGCTCGTATGTGCTAAACCGCAACTTCAGTCTGTCACCTGTCAGAAAATCTGCAATAAAAAGATTAAAAATGGGTCAAGGCCCCATGGTGGGTGCCAAAAATGTGTGTGAGAATATATGGAACAATTAGAAAGATAAACTAACACACCAATAAAACATTAAATCAAAGGAAACTAATTAAAAAGATAAAACAAACTCTAAATAACAGCAGCTCCTTCAAAAGCATTCTATTGTCCTCTATCTCCAAGGATCTATTGTAAGTTGTTGGCTCTCAGTTGGTGTATGTAGTAGCTTTGGCAGAATGACAACTTAGGAGAATGAGATTATGCAACATGCATGTCTATTGCTAAATGATTTAAGCTATAATATGAACTTGAAATGTTATGCTTAAAATGTTGATTCGAATGCAACTATAGTAATCATAATAAATTCACAAAATCTAGGATGAAATCTACTCTCCAAAGGGTTGTATTTATAGATTTTTGAAGGCAAGAATCTAGTTGGGAAATATCAATGGTCAAAATAGAACCTGTCAAGATGACTGGTGAGAGATTCTATAATTTGAGAGAAAGGTGGAAGGTTGAGAGAAAGATGGAGAATGTTTTCAACCCACAAAACCATCCTCATTCAAAAATGGAGACAAACATGTCATTTATCTTTTCATTGATGAAAATTGATTGAAAGTTGAAAATAATTCCTAATTAAATAAGTAAATTTATTTAATTACATGTGACTTGGATTTTAGAAGCTTCCACAATTAAAAATTATTAATATTTAATTATGTGAGAGATGAAAAAGGTGTGTAATTAAATATTTACAATATTTAATTATGTGATATGAAAAAGATATTAAATATTTTACAATATTTAATTTAAATGTGAAGTGAAGGATGAATTAGAAGAATATTCCATTATTTGAATTTAAACATTCAAACTTAGAATAAAATGATAATAAATATAAATAAATTATGAAACTTATTTAATTTAATTAAGAGGAAGAATTAGAAAAACGAACAATATAAATAAATAATTAAATTTTTTTAAATGTAGATGACTTTAGAATATTAATTAAATATTTCATATTTAATTAATTAACAGGTTTGATTAATTGTGACCATTTTTAGATGTATACATTTTGCCCCTCTTTGAAGTGGTGTGTTTTACGCATTGCTTCAAAGAAAAATATTAAGATAATTCAGATTCCAAAAATTTGCCCCTGACTTTTGAGATTTTGACTGATGATGCTATATGCCCCCTCGGGAGATAAATCGTGTGATTTTGATGATACTAATAATGATGAAAATATTTGAAAGGAATTAGTCGATTTATCTCTCAAAATAGCGCTTCGCATAGTAAAAATAAAAATAACCTACTTCTTTTTACCCCCTTAAAAGGTGGAAAAAGTAAAAAGTCATTGTCATTTGAACAATAGCCTTTTGTGATTTTCAAAGCTCTGAGAGAGAATTTCGAGATGCTGATCCATTATGAGCACCACCAATTTGAACGATCCCACCGTTATCAAAGACTAGCAAGTTACGAACCTTCGGTAAGATTACATGATCCTCCTTTGTGAACTTTTTGTGAATTTTTTACGAATTTTTTATTTTTTTGAATTTTCAAATTTCTGCTTTAGCGCATAGGGTTTTGATTTAGCGTATGTGAGCCTTAGATTAGCGCATAGATTAGCTGAATTAGCGCATGCAAATTGATGCATTGATAAAAAATTCTAGCGCATAGATGAATAATTTAGCACATTGGCTAGAATAGTGTATTGGCTAGATAGATTAGCACATAGGTGAAGACTGTGCGCATATGATGCTCGATTAGCACATTGGCTAGATAAATTAGCTCATACCCTTGATAGAATAGCACATAGATGATTAGCGCTTTGGTTCTTTGTTTTAGCACATCCATGGATAAAATAGCCCATTGACTAATTTAGCGCATCCATGGATTTTTGTTGGATTTGATATTTTGAGATTGATTTGATGATTTCTCAATGATTGTTGCTTTATTAGACAACTGATTTGATGATTTTGAGTAGCATCAAGGATAGATTAACTTGATTGATGATGATCTGATAAATTTTTCTTCTTGTTTTGAAAACAAATAGTAAAATGATTCTGATAAATTTGCTTTCATGCTTGAAAAAAAAATAATGATGATGATGATGTTGAGCCAATTGGCTATCAAATTTGTTTCCATGCTTGATGAAAAACAAATAGTAGAATTTGATAAATTTGTCTTTCTGCTTGAAGAACAAATAGTAATGATATGTTGGTAATGTTGATATGATTCACTTACTTGATTGACATGATTTGTTTGATGTCCTAATATTCTTTTTTGATGATTTGATTCTTATACCCCAGGAAAAAGGGTAAAAATCCAAAAAAATCAAAAATTAAAAAGATAAAAATTAAAAAAAATCAAAAAGCAAGAAAAATAGTAAAGAGAAATAGAACGTTCTTTTTGTTAGTGTAATTAATTATTTAATTACACTAGCATAAGTTTAACTTAGGCCTTTTAATTAATTGATTAAGTACTAGGTTGCATTACTAGAAAATCATTAATAATGGGGTCATTACCCTTTCCATATTTGTAGGAGATAAGATTCCTTCTAGAAGATGAGTTGTCTTTTCTAGAACTTATCTCTATCTCATCATCATTCCCTAGGTATTTAGTTAGGGTTTACATGTTGTCACATGTTGTTAGATCAAGACACATGGCAACATCATATTGCATCTTGTATATCACTCATGCCTATATATCCAAGGCATATGTACATTTGTAATCATATTCTAGATCAATAGCAATCTCCATTTGCATGCCCTTAGTTGCAACACTTTTGTGTGGGTGAATTTCTTCTTGGAAAAGATCCTTTGAAGTGTGTGTAGCCTCATTGGATGATTCAGCATCCATTATTTCAACATGGTATTAGATCCATTCTAGTGAAGATTCATCCCAGGATCAAGAAAGTTGGGCTACAGAGATTCATTACAGGCTACTTGAGTCCACCCAGGGACCAAGCTAATTTCTAGAGTAGATTAATTCAAATGTGAGCTTGCCATTGTCTTCATAAGGCCTTGAAACCCTAGGATCACTTGTTCAGTCATCAAAATCAGATTCATCAACTTGGGAGCCATTTGAGGTATTTAGGGTTTGTAAAATCAACTAGTACGATCCGTACAAATTTGCAGTAAAAAATCCTCCCTGTATGTTGTCCTCTGTGACAAAAAAAAATTAGCTGCAGTCCATTTTCATTTCAAAAAATCGGGCTCAATTTCTTTTCTTTTTTTGGCATAAAAAATATTCGGGCTTTTATATAGTTTGTAGAAAAATAAATTTAATTGACTACTTTTTTAATCCCTAGTCAGCATATTATTTTCCATCGGCATTAAAATTCATAGCTATAATATTTTATCCGTCGACATGTATTCTCCATTGAGGTTGATTTTTTATTTTGCATATATATTTTATTACTGTCAGCATTCAAAATATTTTTGAATTTCCAAATATTGGCATTATTCAAAAATTTCTACTTTGTCGACTTCTTTTTTCAAGTCTCTAAAAAAAGCATTTGCAAGTGGGTGGTCGGCCCCATCAGGGTACATCGGACAGCGTCACATTGTCAACATACCCACATCACCCGCTGATCGTTGGAGTCTTCGTTGGCGTTTTCCACCACCAGTCGTTCCTACTACTAGAGTCCACTCAACAACCGTGGGTTGTTTCCCATCGGTGCTCGAGCTCTCCAAGCCTCGTCCACTAAGGAACCGGTCTCATCAAAGACTAAGAGCCCTCCGCTCTATCTGAGCATCGTCGTCCAAAGGATTGCTCCGCCCATTGTCTCCGTCAGCACGCCACCGAGGGTGGCCCTATTTTTTTTGCCTTATATTCCATGTTGGTCATATCAGACGTTGAGTGCTAGTGCCCTGGGGGCATATTTTTGCCCCTAATTAGCCTGCAGAGTGCCTAATATAGACCTTTTTTCATTTTTTCATAACTTTTCACTAGGGTATCTAAAATCAACAAATGAGATACCGTTGAAAAGAGGATTTGGTCTACTTTCCACTTATGCAATCTATTTTGTAGTATACTGCTGTCAGAAAAATCTATAGTCAACTAAATTCAAAACCCTAATCTAGACTTAAAGCCTCATATCTTCACAACCGTTTATCATAATTCAATGATTCCAGCAGCATCAAGAAGTTAATTTAAAGATTTTTTCATTAGTTTAGTCACTTTGATCAGTTTCAGCTCTAGGTACTCTTGCATTGGTTTTTTTCAATTTGGTGCATTTGTTCAACTACTTGGATATCCTGAACATTGGGAAAAGGATTTTGCATTGGGTGACATCTCTTCGGTTGCATATCATCTTTGGAAGTTTCTATTTTCTATTGAAATTCATTGTATTTGTATTTTTGGAGAAATTTCATTATACATTATGGGGTTTTCATATTATCCTTCTCTGACTATGTTGCACAAGGGAAACTATAAACAATGGTGAGATGGGATCATACACCATCTCTAATCACTTGAATTATTTCCACATCTATATGGTGTAGTTCCCCATCCAATTCAAGGTATTCATGAGTTTGCTTGGAATTGTAGCAAATACACTATCTTAGAGATCACTGGAATGCAAGTTGATGCAAGTTGATTGTGATGTTTTGAGTGTTATTGATCATTGTAATCATCCTCATATCCTTTGGACTAATATTTGGGAGATATATGGATATTATGATACTCCACCCTTCCTCGATGATCATGATTCAGAATGTCAATCTTTAGATCAGGTACCCCATGATGATATTACTATTTAGGAGCTTACAAATTTGGAATGTCTTAATTCTTCAGATGAGGATGAAAGGGTTTTTTCAAATGCTTCTTCTCCATCAGAGACAGTTGGTATCCCTTCACATTTAGTGATTCCTTGTCTAGATTCATTGATTGAGGCTTCTATCATTCATTAGGACACATTCAATTTTTCATGCTTGACATCACAAGATAGCTTCATTTCAGGTATTGTTGACTTGGCTACTTCTATAGGTTTGGAAGACATTCTTGAGGGGATATCTCTCCTCTATTCGGATTCCACTTTGGAGAGTTTTCTTGAGTCTCCACATTTCATTGTCTCGACCTTGATTGGGGATCCAGAGACTACCTTTGAGGCACTTGTTTTCTCTTCAGAGATTTCCTATATGAGACTTATTCCCTCTCATTTCATTCAGTACTTAGAGTTTCTTTAGTATCTACCATTGGATTTGCTTCTTCCTAGTGGGAGACATGTGTTTCGAACATCTTTGTTGCTTCAGAATTCTTCCAGTGGTTTTCAAGACACTTTATTTTGGGGGGGGGGGAGGGGATCTAATCTTCATCTATTCATTCAATGGAAGGACCATTGCATTGTAGTCTTTGGATATTGCTCAACATCAGTTTCCACATTATCATGTTTTGTCACCTTCTTCATTGTTTGGGCATGTACTTGATTTTATTGTGGCATCTTCATCTTCATCAAGAAAGGAGACACATGAGAAGCTTTCAGAGACATCATCATCCATATTCATCCTTCTTTCCTTCAATTCCTATCCAAAATGGGAAGCTTTCCTGCACTTGTACATGGTTTTGTTTCTTCCAAAAGGGGGGAAATTTTTTTGTTGAAATTGGATCATGTTTTGTCTACAGACACTTACACTCTTGTAGGTGATCGCATATTCTGGGGGGGATATATAGTCTCTCTATTTTCCCCCTATGGGGGGGCTATTGATTTTATTGTATCCATGTGATGGATAGTGTACTTGGGGGGTATTATGGAGTTCTCCATCCTTCCCATCCTTTCTCTCTTTTCTGCATTTCATCTCCTTTTTGGAGAGGGGTTTTCTTCCCACCAGGTTTTCCCCTTTTCTTCGTTTGTGGGAGATCAGTTGCATTTTCATTCTCATTTGTAAATGGGTACCTAAAATGGACATCATGTTGTCCAAACCCATCATCCATCATTGCATAATCATAGCATTTTTTAACAAGTACAAAGTATTAATACTAAAACAAGGACAAAGTATTAACTACCTATATTTTTGACAAGTCGCCTACAACATCTTGAGATATGCCTTGTCATGTTGTCTGAACCCATCATACTAAAACAAGGACAAAGTATTAACTATCTATATTTTTGACAAGTCGCCAACAACATCCTGAGATATGCCTTAATGGATCCATTCCTAAAATAGACATGATCAACATCGAATAATAGCCCCACCCCAAATAGATATGGCAAGTGATATTACAACTTTGTTTTTATCTTTGTTTAGTCTTATCTTATGATTTATTGACTCATTCCTATGATCTCTCAAGGATGTCCATAAGGATTTAGAGAAGAAGGAATGGGGTCAATTGAGTATCATTTTGGTTTGTTGTTTGTAAGGTATTTTTGTAATTCTACCACGACGAATACTTGTTTTATTGACTATATGGAAGTTGTTTTGAAACAATCTGTGTAGTAGGTGCATGTTAGGTGTCCTATAACTCTCTGTGTAACTAGTCTAAAAGATTTTAACACAACTCAACCATACATTTTAAACAAAGTTTTTGTATGTCTAGTATGAGCAAGAATTATCTTTGTATGTCGATTCAAAGTCCACGCAGTAGATAGAAAGTCACCTTGGTTATTAATACTTGGTGCATAGTATTTTTTTGCTACATCAAACGATATTGTTACAAATGCGAAGCCTCCAAGAAAAGCAAGAGAAACTCATTAGTACTAACTACATCAAATTTATATCCATCATCAAATATTTCTTCTAACTAACATCAATCTTGCATCACAATATCATTAGTATCACATATCCACCATGCATCCACAAATGTTGTCAATACATACCATAAACCAATGGAAACGTCATGTATAATGTATATTTGGCATACAAATCATCCATCATATACATAATAAAATATCATATAATACAATATATTATCCATTCAACATCATAGGCATACATCAAACAAGTACAAAAACATGCATAAGTATACATTATCATATATCATCATCCATGAATCATCACATAAACATATAATGAGTTGAATTGAACCATGTATATCTCATATATAGCATCATCAAAGAAAAAGGAGAATTTCATAGTACATCATCATCATGGGAACAAGTGTCATCGGATAATACATATATACAAGGCCTCAACTACGTTAATGAATATATCTATACAAAATCATGTATACAATATAAGTCTCTAAATTAAAACATCATAAAGGTCAAGAACAAATATGACACTCCTCGACAGGAAGAGGAGGACTCTAAAGACCAAGCTACATATCACCCTTTGGATCTAGTTGTTTGACAGAGTGCCCACCTGACTTGACACCACCCCCAACAACACTAGGCACTCCAAACCTCGGTGGTCATTGTGCTCAAGGAATGAAGGCATCATACAAAGTCTAGTAATATGTAGCCTTCTGTAACAGCTGATCTCACTCAGCATGGAGACTATCACGCTCTGTCCTTATACTATCCCTCTTTGTGGTAACAATCTACAACTATGTCTCGGAAATGAGATGATTCCCAATCTTTGTGTCTCGCTCAGCCCTCAAACCATCTCGCTCTATAGTGAGAGTGATAATATATGCCTATGCGGCCTGTCGCCACACTATCTCTATAGCTAACTGTGCACCTCCATCCCCAAGTGGTGGAGGGGGTCCTATAATCTGTCCCTAATCCTGCATCTGATCACCCTATCCACACTGGGAACCATCCTATCAATCCCTACCAAGCTGCTATGCTAAGACCTCAAGGTGTTTTCTCTCACCCCAATGCCCTGTAATGTCGGCCCTACCCACTGCGGGATCACCATTAGGATCTCTGAATCTAAGAGGAATACGTCCTTCCCATCGATGATCATAATCGAGAATAGTACTCGGGTCTGCTAAACCCACTGGCCAACCCCATTCGACTAGGGAAAGAGCTCTAAATGAAGCAACAATAGCATCTCGATTGGCTTGCAAACCCCAAACATAGACCTCTCTGGTGGTCGGACCAAACTAAGCCTCATAAGTATCTGAAAAGTGACCTTGTCTCTCTCCAAAATATCTACAAACCCTATCATGAAGATACATCTCCAAAAGAGAGTGTGTGTGACCAATCAACCATCTAGTATGTCTATAATACACCAAGTGTTCCTGGCCATCAGGCCACGCCTCACAGTCCATATAGGGTCTCCACATAAAATTGGAATATCATCGAATACACGACACTAGTAGGGAAGTTGTCTAGGAAATGTATAATGTAAAAAATATCCTTAGTGATAAGAATACGGATCCTCAACAGTATGATCCAACATACCATCAGGCCCCATGACTAATATATGCTCTCAGGTCCATACATGAAGAAGGGTGACATTGTCGGAAATAGATTTCCCACCACGATACACAACCTCATGCATATCTTTGTATAGGTGGGCAAGATTAAATGCACCCTATGTGTATCTGGTCCCATACTCAAACATTTACTCAATGCATATGCCCCATCCCACAAGAAACTAATGGCCTCTCCTATTGGGAACAACTAGATGTAACACCAAACCATAGAGAACAAGTGAAATAAGATCAGCACTGCCAACAAAATTAGCTAAAACAATTTTTTATTGTTGAACCTCGATACACCTCACACCGAGAACACAACACCTAGCACGAGTGCCCCGTCCAATGAAGTATGTGACGATCTCACCATGAATAGGAATACAAAGGATCATCCACACATCCTCAAGATTAATGGTGGCCTCCCTTGGAGGTAAATGAAATGAAGAGGTCTCTAAGTGTCACCTCTTTATGAGTGCAATCATCATCGCACTATGACATCGGATGGTGGGCATGTAACAAATGTAACACAACCTGATAACATATAGGAAATCTCCCTCTAACTCATAAAACCTGGCGATCAAGTCAAACAGATCCCATGGTTGTCTCTCCCTCGACTAGAGTGGATTAAGGACCACCTACAATCATTTAAATCACAATGTTAAGGATTCAATCTCAAAATGGAAAATGAACCTAAAAATGACGAACAAATAGACTTGGGTTCCCAAAAAGTCAAAAGCGAAAAACTTCTGTCAAAAGTGATGAAATTTTAGCAAAATTGATGAACAAAGTCAAAATCAAGGATATTTTTCAAAGGCGTAAAAATTCAAAAGTGAGGATTTGTTTCAAAAGCAAAAAATGATCACAAAAGCTACCAAAATGGTAACAAGCAATCAAAAGCACAAAAGAAAGTCAAGGGTGAAATTCAAAAGAGAACCTCTAAGTGAAAAGCATAAAAGCAAGACAAGTGTGCAAAGATACATCAAAATCGCCCTGTTTACACAAGCGAAAGCACCCAAATCGATTCAATAGTGCCAAAATCTCAAAATTGGCACTTTTGACTAGTTTCAAAATGTGAATTAATTATGGAAACATGAAAAATCAAAAGCAAAAATCAAGAGAGTACATACTGGGGCACCGATGCCTGTAGGTCATCCAAACTCTTGAACCAAGTCCACTCAATGTGGGGCACCCCGAATCTTCGGCATTGCTCCTCAACAACTGACAATATGAGAAAACCATAGGCAAGAAATAACTATAGGAGCAAAGTAAAAATGAGGAAATTAGAACCCTAATTACCTATTTTAACCACCCAAAACCCTAATTATTACTTAGGAAACCTTCTTAGGATAAAATTAAGACCTCCCGAGAATATTTGAGCAAGCAACAAAAGGCCTATATATTTAATTTTTCATACTCTACGCATTGAACCTGAAATAGAACAGTGTCATGAGCCTAAGATCAAAATTGCAATTTTCGGTCAATCTCTCGAGGGGGAAGCCCAGAGTCCTACCATCATTTCACTATTTGTCGAGGCACAGTAGGGCATATAAAAAAAATTAAAACTTGATCTAAACATCAAATATTTGAAACAAAACAACCAGTACTTTGTCTCAAAGAGGGGGAAAATATAGACATGTAAAATTGACCTAACACTTATTACACACCCTAAATGACATTCTTGCATTATCGACATCATTATTATTGAATATCATTGCATTTCACATCAAAATCATCAAAAACCCTAAATTCCTATATTAATTAAATAAAACAACATTATTTAATTAATTCACTTTTTCATCATTTTTCACGAATTAAATAAATTTAATTTATTTAACAAAGTCCTAAAACCCTAATTTATGTTATTAATTGAATAATATGACATTATTTAATTAATTCACTTTTTTATCAATTTCAACCAATTAAATAAATTTCATTTATTTAATAAATTCCTAATCTAACTTTATTCCTCCTTATTAACTAAATAAAGCCAATTATTTAATTATGTCGCTAATTCACTTTATTCCTCTATGTTAGTTGAATTATTAAATCATAATAATTTAATTAAATCACTTTCCCTCCAAATTTGAATAATTTGAATAAACTATTCAAAGCATCATCAAAAATCAAATAAAACTAATGCAACATTGTTTGCAAAAGTCAAGCTTGATTTACACATTCAACTCCAAAAGGAATTAATTAATTAAATCAATTAATTAATCATTCTCAACCACTTTCCTGTTTGAGAAAATTATGAGTCACTGATTGCTCAATCTATTTCCTAAATGGTCAATCTATTTCCTAGCTGATCAATCCAATCTTCAACCCCACGGATTATTCAATCTATTTCCTAATAAATCTTCTTCAATCACACTAATTACATAATCTATTTTCCACAAATTATGCCCATCTAAATTCTCTCAACATCTTTTGACCATCAATCAAGATATTCTACTACGCAATCCTGATCATCCATTTTAAATCACAATTTCTATATAAAAAACCTCTTTCCTCACAAAAAAATGGATCGGAGAATCAATACATTCTATGCAACGAAGTAATGCCAAACCAACATTAACAAACCTTCAACCAACATCTTTCAGCAACAACACACACATGTTCTTCAAAGCTCTCGCATGCAACAATGGAGGCTTCACATTGATACGAGCAACCACATCTTCACAAACACACTTCGACATGGGATGGGTAACGATTTTGTTTAAGTGAATTCATTTATTCTTGCTTTATTTCATTTACATTTCTTGAATTCAGTGTTCTTAATTGTTCATTTCATGAGTGAAGGAATGAATATTGATCATTATTTTGGATTAGATTAGCTTCTATTCTTTGTTTTGATCTTACTTACACTCATAGATTTCCCCCTCACATAGGTAACAAGGAAATTTTTTGAGACTAAGCCAACAACTCATAACCTAAAATGTTTCTTCATCAACACACAACTACCATAAGTAAGGTTCTTGTTGTGGAGGATAGTTCCAGCTGATCTCAAAGTAGCACAACAGTTGGCTACTAGCTTTGAAGATGATTTGATACTTGCTGGAAAAATTAGAAAAGAAACAAACAAAAATAAAGGGCAAGCATCTTCATCTTCGTCTACCAATACAAGTATCGATCCTATGATGCAAAAACTAGAAAATGAATTACTAGCTTTGAAGAAACAAGTTTCTCAAGGTTCATCTAATCCTCCATACAAGGATGTTCCAAGGAGAACCTTTCCAAACTATTCCAGTAATAGAAACCGTAACAGAATCCCTACATCACAAGGAAGACTTTCTCTTGAGGCTCCTCCCACCAATGCAGTCGTGTGTTATTATGAAGATGATCAAGAAGATTATGCACAACTAAAATATCCTACTAAGGAAAATGTTTATCAATTCCAGGAGGAGGAAGCAAATCCGGATGGTGACTCAAAAATTGGCTATTTACATGTTGAGAATGAGTCAAATGTTGAAGATTTGGTGACTGATGCTTATGTTGTGTTCACACATTCACAAAAAAATCAACTTGATCAACCTCAAGCTGATGTGACAAAAGCAAAGGATATTTCACGACCACTAGTGACTTTCTAAAAGAGGAACTCCTCTGCCAATGCAACCCAAAGATACAACAACCAATAAGCAAGTAAGTATCTCTTGTTCTCCTGTGGTTCCTTCAACACCAAAAGCCAATCTTCAAGTTCCAAATACCGGTGTTCCATTCTCAAAACCTATCAATGAGATTACCCCATCCTCTTTTCAAATTTATTTTTAAGCCTTTGATATTATTGATCATGCAAAGAGAAAAAAAATACAAATGTCTGAAGCCAAATACCTCAAGGCTAACCCTGATCAATTCAATAGACTTGTCAAATTTGTTAAAGATAAGGGAACTAACCCTAGTAGATATTCATCTTCATATATCCCTGTTGTTCCAAAATCTAAGTTTCCTTAGAGTAACTTAGTTTCAATTCCTTCATTTGTTCCTAGAAGAATAGACCCATTCTATATTTCTTTGTGTGTTAATGATTTTAAGTTGAGCAACTGTGTGATAGATTTTGGAGCATCTAATAATGTCATGCCTACCAAGCTAGCTATTGTCTTGGGTTTGAATCTCACGAAGACTTTTTTTCACTGTTTCTCTGTGGAGAACAAACAAGTTCCTTTAATCGAGCAAATCAAGGATGCACAGTTTGCATTCGTTGCATATCCAGATAAGAAAATCAAGATGAAAGTTTTGGTTGTTGATGTTCTTGCATCTTATGGTATTTTACTTGGACACAATTATTGTAAAGATGTAGGAGGATAAAATGGATATTTTTGAGGCTAGGATACTCGTAAAGGGTGTATGCAAAAGTTGCTTCCTAAAAAGGAATCCAAGTTTTTAGTGACTAAGTCAGATGATCCAAGAGCTCAAATTTTGTTTGAGTCTTTAGGTATGGGAACTTATTATTTACAAACTGATGAAGATGTTGATTCTTCATATAGAAATACAAATCAAGAATCTGAAAGTAATGACTCATATTCACCAGAAAATGAATCATGTTTAGATGATTTATCTCTTTCAGATAGTGAAACTTCATCAGGTGATGAAGTTGTTTATTTTGAAACTACCAGTCTTGGTGATCTAAATGGAATTTGGACGATTGAGTTTGATGATAGTTGTTCTTCCATAGGTTCTGGAGTAGGAATTTTTGTATTTCTCATCAAGGAAAGTTCTTTCCTTTTTGTTTTAAACTTTAGTTTGACAACACTAACAATACTGCAAAGTATGAAGCATTATTGTTGGGAATGGAAGTTGCATGAAGAAAAGAGATAAATAATTACATGTTCAAGGGTATGTTGAGTCAATCATTTGTCAAGTGAGAAATTTGTTTCAAACAAAGAATGAACGATTAAGGCATTACCGTAACTTGGTTTGGGAAAATAAAGAGGATTTTGAATCTTTTAATATTTCCATCCCAAGAGAATACAATGATAGAGTTGATTTGTTGGTCGTTTTAGCTACACTCTTGATCCCACATAAATATTTACATGGTTCTACCTACACCATTGAGTTGGTTTTTCATCTGAGTGCTCCAGATAATTCAAACAATTGGTAGTTTTTCAATGATGATCACTAGATCATATCCTTTCTAGAGAAGGAAAAAAAAATTGATGAATTTTACTTTGAAGGTAGTGATTCTCCTCCCCGAGAATCTATCTCTGAAATTGATCCAATTAGTGGTGAATATTTTTTGCAACTCAGAGGGAATAATATTCCCAAGGGGTTGGTATCCCTAGAAAGTATTTTTGACAAACATGACTATTATGTCAAAAATTAGCAACAATCCAATTCTAAATCATCTAATGAAGTTGAACAAATCAACTTGGGAACCGAAACGAATCCTAAAATGGTGAACATTGGAAAAAAATTTACTCCTAAAGAGAAAAGTCAATTTGTTGAATTGGTATGGCAATACATTGATGTACTTGCATATTCATATGAAGATTTGAAGTCTTTTCGCCCAAAGGAAGTTCAACATGAGATTCCACTAAAAGTCGGAGCATTGCCGTATAAATAGAAGCAGAGGAAATACAACCCTAAGATTTCTAGAACCATTCTTTCAGAGATCCAAAAATATGTTGAATTCCAGGATCATATTTCCTATCCACCATTCAACGTGGATAGCCAATATCATTCTAGTTCGTAAAAGTGGAGAAATTTGCATATGTGTGGATTTTAGGAATTTGAATCAATTATCATTGAAGGACAATTATCCTCTACCAGTGATGGATCAAGTCTTGTAAACAGTAATTGGGTTGGAGATGCTTTCTATGTTAGATGGTTTCTCCAGTTACAACCAGGTGAAGGTCAGCCCAGATGATCAACATAAGACCGATTTCACCACACTATGGGGTACTTTTGCCTATCGTAGGATGTTGTTCAGTCTTATAAATGTCGGTGCTACGTTTCAATGATCAATGGATTTAGGTTTCCATGATGTCATGGGTAAGTTCATTGTAGTTTATCTTGATGATCTTACAATATTTTCCAAAAAACATGAAGAGAATTTCAATCATTTGACACAAATTTTAGACAGGTGTCGATAGCATGAATTTTTTTTGAATCCCAAGAAGTCAATTTTTGGGGTTACAAAGGGTAAACTACTTGGTCACATCATGTCTAAGGAGGATATCAAAATCTATCCTGAACAGGTCAAGGCAATTCAAGCTCTTACTCGGCTAGTGAGTAAGAAAGCACTTCACTCTTTCTTCGGTAAGGTGAATTTCCTGTAAAGGTTTTTCCCTGACTTTACAAAGAAGACACATCATATTGTAAATATGATGAAAGGAAATACTACCTTTCATTGGTCTACAGAAGGTAAATTTGTGTTCAATAATATTAAAGAAGCTATTGCACATGTGCCAGTGTTAGTCTACCCAAACAATACAAAGGATTTCATTATGTATAGTTATGCTTCCTAGCATACACTTTTAGCAATTTTGGTGTAGTGGAATAGTGAGGGGTTTGAGTTCTCTATTGCATTCATGAGTTTGTTGAATAAACTAGATACTGAGAGGGGGGGTGAATCAGTATCCACATAAGTTCATTAAACAAATACTTAAATCTTTATTGCAGCACAGAACAGATTAAAGCAATAGTCAAACATCAAGTTCCACAACATAAGAATGCCATATTTTACATGGAAAACCCAATGAGGGGAAAACCACAGTGAGGATTAACTCATAGTATATAAAGTTATATCAATATCAGTAACAAGCTCACTACCAGATACAAAATCTCACTACTTACAAGGACTTACTGTCCAAAATGGAGGCTCACTGCCTACATAAATAAGTAAACAAAAATGTCTAACCACTAGAGTTGAACTGAGGAGTTACACCACATGTGTAGGTTCAGTTCCTTTGTTGCTTAGAGTATTCGCTCGCATGACCTCATACTAATATTTAACCACTATTCACACACTTCACTCATACACACACGTCTAATTCTCTTCACATTCGCATTCACTACATACCCTTCATACCTTATCATCTTCTAACCATCTTGTATATATACCCGATATATCCACATGCATTGATTAGGTCATACTAATTGATGCAAATTATATTTTCAAGATGATAACTTGTCAGCTTCATATCAAGAGTAATTCACTTGTTTCATGCAACATCATGTCAGCCAGGATTAACTTAGTACCGAAATGCAAAAAACTAATGCCAACACAACACCCAATCATATGAACATTTAGGAATATATATACATGCTTCCAACCATTATAAGCCTTTTTTCCCAAAATCGTAGATCATATTAATTACCGAAGGAAATATGCGAACCAAATTACTAGAGATACCAGATCAAATACCGGATAGGATAAGCGTGATCTGCACACCGATACACGATACCGAACCAACATGGTGACATTAATGACAATATATGGCATACTTCCAACAATCTCCCCCTTTGGCATTGTTGCCAACATGTGCAAAAAGTCTGATTCGAAATTCTCTTTTAATCTCTCCAAAACAAAAATTCTCTTACAAAAAACTTCTCCCCCTTTGACATAAATGGAAAACGGCGCCAAAAAGATGAAAACATGGTGACATGCAATTTTTGAAGATTTTCATTCAAAATTTCAAAAACTTCAAAACTTTCAAGCATCCAATTTCTCAAACCAGAAAGACTGTTTTCACCTAAAATACCTTTTTGTACCTTTCTTTAATCACAGGATGCAATTTCTTCCACTCCAGTACTGCAAAATCCATTCTCTTGCACATACTTTCCAATACAGCCAACAGTGTGAAGGAGGATGACCAGTCTATGGATGAAAATTGTTTCTCACTGTCTTCTGCATCAGAGAGTATTCCAAAAAAATGGTCTAACCAGACCTCAACAATCTCCTTAAGGAGCCAAAAGGTTTCCACTACATCATCCCTTTTTCTCTGCACAATGATCATCTCAGCTTGAAGCTCACCAATTCTCAACCTTTTCTTTCCTTCTTTGTATTCAAAAATATCAAACTTCTTTCCAATGTTGTTCACTTCATATTCTATTGCTTCAATTCTACTTCAAAAATTATCAACTGTAGTAGGACACCAGAGACAATACTTGTATATGTCTGACATTTATTTTATGCACTTCATTATCTCTACGATTAGTTCAGATAATTTTTTCTTTTCTTTAGAACATCTCTTTTCATCTAGAGCTTCCAAATTGCGTCCTCTCGAACCTTCAAGCAACATTCTCTCTTCAACTATTTCAGCTAAATATTTAGGTAAAGAATCAGAAACAACATATACATTAATACCTTTACAAAGTAGATATTCAACCAAAGCATCATCAATTTTAAGTCTGTCAACAGGTGAGGTCGTACTCCACACATCACCAATTTTCTTCATTTTTCCTTTTATTAACATGGATCGGATGCCTTCTAGATTGGGAGATTCTAATCCAGCCAGATATTCTTCTTCTTCTTTCTTCTCTTCAAGGATAACAATGGCATTTTCGAAGAGAGCTTTTCTTTTCTTCGATTCCATAGGGGAATCACTAGTGACTACTTCCAATTATTTTTTCACAGAGGAAGAACCTTCCTCAGATTGACTCACCGTGACTTCACCAGAGCTCATTACATTTTGCAAGGATAAGAAAAGAAAATTGCACGTGCTTGCTTTATCCTCTAAACTTTCCAAGTGCCTATATATCTATTTTGCAATGGGAATCTCAGATTCCCACTCAACATATTTCCTTCCTAGTAGTGATTTAAGAAAATAAAGTACCAAACATGTAAGCAAGGACCCAAAATGGAATGGGTAGCCCTCTCCTAGTGTCATTTGTATGTTCTCAGTGAGATTTTCAAGAATTAGCTTACACAGATCAAATTGTATGTTCTATTTTACCATTTTATGTGCCAAATAAACTGCAATGGCTAAAGTAGATCTTTCTTGATTTCTGAAATAAATTTTATAGGAAATGTCATATTTAACATACCTAACTGAGGAATCGCCAATAGTATCGATCAACAGTGCTCGGAGATCTTTGTCAACTCCCATCATTTCCTCAACTTCCTTGTACTTTATAGTTTTTCCCAAAGGATTCATCTACACCAGGATTCATCTTTGGGATTCATCTACACCAGATGAGGGTACAGATGCATTAGTAGACTCTAATCCTTCTTTATTTTTCCATATTTTGCTAATTTCCTGCTTAACTTCTTCCTTGTCAATATTTTCCACTGATTTATTATCTTCCACTGGAGCAGACTACTTTTCCTTTCTATTTATGCACACCTTTGAGATATGTCCTAGTTTCTTGCAATAGTAAAAGACTATATTTCTTTGACTTGTTTGATTTCCATTTGTCCCAATTCTACATTGATTAGTTTTGTGTCCAAAAATGTTACAGGTATAACAATAGCCATTAAATGATCGATTCATCATTTTTCTATTGAACCTATTCATCATCACTTGACTAATCATCCTTACCGAAGATCTGCATTCGGTAGCTTTATGTCCTATCTTCTTGCATGTATAACATTATTCGGAGAAGGGACCAGAAAACTGATTCAACCTACTCCTACACTTTGTTGCCCTATGACCAGGTTTATTACATAAAAAAACACCATTGAATGAAGTGTACCTTTGTGCATTTGTTTGTCTGATAGGTGGTTTCCTTCTACAGTATATTTTATGCTTCCCTTTGTCTTGAGTCTTTTGACTGGTCACTGGATTTGAGTTCTGCATTTTTCCATCAGCTTCATTACCTAAGCCACTTTTTTCTTTAGAAGATTTTTTTCATGCTATCAATTCATCAAGCTTGGTGGAGCTTGTCTTGAAGTCCTCTTCACAGAGTTTTGCTTTCTCAATTTTTGCTTTCAGATTCATCACTTTCTTGTTCAAGCCTACAACAAACATCAACTTATCTTTGTATTACCATTTTCAAGCATTCTTCAACTTTCTTCTTTTCGTCTATCTTCAATTTCAGTCTAGTGCTCTCATCATTTGCTTGTTTCAAATCCTCACTCACTTCTTTATATCTTTCCTTGAATTTCTTTAACTACTCTTTCAATTTTCGGACACATTCATTTGCTTCATCAAGATTTTCCTTCAGTTCTTTGTTTTCAATTTCATCCTTGTCAAGATCTTCAAGGGTAGTCTAGAGCTCTTCTTTATCCATTTTTTCAATCTATAGGATCTCCTCAAGTTGTCAAGATTTTTCACCAAGGAACCAAAGCTCTGATACCAATTGTTGAATAAATCGAATACTGAGAGGGGGGTTGAATCAGTATCCACACAAACTCATTGAACAAATACTTAAATATTTATTGTAGCACATAATAGATTAAAGCAATAGTCAAACATCAAGTTCCACAACATAAGAACACCATATTTTACGTGGAAAACCAAATGAGGGAAAAAAATGGTGAGGATTAACTCACAGTATATAAAGTTATATCAATATCGGTTAAAAAGAGGCTTACTACCAGATACAAAAGCTCACTACTTACAAGGACTTACTATCCAAAATGGAGGCTCACTGCCTACAAAAATAAGTAAACAAAAATGGCTAACCACTAGAGTTGAACTGAGGAGCTACAACACATGTGTAGGTTCAGTTCCTTTGATGCTCAAAATGTTTGCTTGCATGACCTCATACTAATCTTCAACCATTGTTCGCACACTTCGCTCATACACACACTTTTACTTCTCTTCGCATTCGTATTCACTACATACCCTTCATACCTTCTCATCTTCTAACCATATTGTATATATACCCAATATATCCACATGCATTGATTAGGTTGGCCTAATTGATGCAAATCATATTTTGAAGATGATAACTTGTCAGTTTCATATCAAGAGTAATTCACCCGTGTCATGCAACATCATGTCAGCCAGGATTAGCTTAATACCGAAATACAAAAAATTGATGCCAACGCATCACCCAATCATATGAACATATAGGAATACATATATACACACTTCCAACCATTATAATCATTTTCCCAAAACTGTAGATCATATTAATTAACAAAGGAAATATGTGGACCAAATTACCAAAGATACCAGATCAAATACACGATAAGATAAGCGTGATCTGCACACTAGTACACGGTACCAGACCAACACGATGACATAAATGATAATATATGACATACTTCCAATAGAGTTATCCATTAAAATATCATGAATTGAAATATTCTCAAATGGAAAATCATGCATTCACTATGGTTAAGGCAGCGAAGTATTTTCGGTTTTACATACTTAACAGTCATGTCACTACACTAGTACTTGATTCTATTATCAAGTCAATCTTGACGCAACAAGATTTTGGTACAAAAAGAAGTAATTGGATTGCCAAAATTCATGAGTATGACATGGACATAAATCCCACCAAGTTGGTGTGTGGTAGAGCTTTGTGCTAGCTTATTGTTGATAACAATCCTTATCAAGTTTTTTATTCTGACGAGGTAAGTTTTGAATATTTTCCATCTGTTCTATTCGTTCTAGTACAACTGATGAATGGTATTCAAATATCACTTATTTTCTTACATATGGAGAATGTCTGAATCATTTGATGTATAAAGAGAAAAGAATAGTCAAGCTTAAAGTAGCAATTTTTTTCTTATGGGATAATGGTTTATACAAAAGGAGCTTGGATGGAACTTTTTTGTGTTGTGTTGACAAGGCTCAACAAAGAAAGTTACTGGAATCTTTCCATAACTTGGTGTGTGGAAATTTTTTACACTGGTTATAGCTCACAAAATTTTGTGAGCTAAGTACTATTGGCCTACCTTATTTCAAGATGTGTACAATTGGGTGCACAGATGCGAACTATGTCAGCAATTCATAGGAAAGCCTAAGTTGGTTGCTCTTCCACTCAAACTAGTTGTCATTGAAGAGACCTTTCAAAAATGGGGCATTGATTTCATTGGTGTTGTAAATCCACCTTCAAGTGTGAGACATATTTATGTTCTCATAACAACCGATTACCTCACCAAATGGGTGGAGGCAATACTAGTGAAACAAGCTACATCAAAGGTAGTATGCAGATTCTTGAAGGAGAATATCATTTCCAGGTTTGGTGTGCCAAACAAAATTGTAACAGACAATGCCACTATATTCTCATCAAGTGAGATTATAGAGTTTTGTTTTGAACATGGGATTATATTGTCGCATTCATTAGATTATTACCCTCAATGTAATGGTCAAGATGAATCCAACAACAAGAACTTGGTTACTATCATCCGCAAGTTGGTCGATGAGAATCAATGGTTATGGAACAAGGTGTTGCATGATACTTTGTGGGTTGACAGAATTACTCCCAAGTGGGCGATAGGTATGTCACCATTTTAACTCATTTATGGGTTGAATGTTGAGATTCCAATCACATTGGAATTGCTCACCCTTAAGTTAGATCAGGCAATTGAGGATGAGACTTTTGACAACTCAGTTGATAAGCATATTATGTATCTCTCTGAATTGGAGGAGAAGTGTATTAAAGTGGTGAACCATATCACGGAACACCAAGAATAAGTTAAGAATCTTTTTGACAATAAGGTAAAGTCTCGATATTTCCAAGTTGGAGATCTAGTTCTCTTGTGGGACAAGAGAAGAGAACCAAAAGGCATGCACAAGAAATTTGATTCACTATGGATAGGTCCATTCAAGATTCATCAATTCCATGGTGAAAATAGTTTTCTTCTTGCATATGAAGATGGCACACCATTCTCACTTCTACACAATGGGAAACATCTGAAACACTTTACTCAATAACATGACAAATGTGTTTGTAAATAATTGTATAGTCTTTGTGTCTTTTTATTTTTGAGTCTTTTTGTTTTTGTCACCTAACTCTACGCCCAATGGATGGATGAAGGCACTTAGAGACTGGAATTCTTCTCCCTTCAATTGTTTCAAAGAAAAACTAGAGGAAGCTCCCCAACTAGGGTCAACTATTATCCATGAATCTAGTTATGCTTGATTCATGGGATAACCCCTACGAAACTTGTCTATTTCATAGTCTCGTGCACTCTAAGCATGCAAAATGAGGCATAATTTCATTTGACTTTATGCATGGTCATGAGTCTCAAATTGTCCTATCTAGCTCTCACCTCATTTCATTTTTCAAAAGCCTTCGAAATGAGTATTTTCTCACTTTCTGGTCTTTCCAATGTTAGAAATTTTTTATCTCATGCAGTAGTGCTGAATTTCAATGCTCCTACATGGGA
Organism: Sequoiadendron giganteum; assembly: GCA_007115665.2. Classification (NCBI taxonomy): domain Eukaryota; kingdom Viridiplantae; phylum Streptophyta; class Pinopsida; order Cupressales; family Cupressaceae; genus Sequoiadendron; species Sequoiadendron giganteum. The sequence goes on from CM021100.1 coordinate 624,542,687, forward strand.
AGTTGGAAAATGTTTACGTGCAGTAGTGTTCATGTTTTTCAGTTCCATTACACGTCATGGAGTTTTTAAAATTTGCACCTGTGCTAAATTTTAGCACAGGTGCACTCCTTTATTGTCTCATCTCTACAACTTACACTCCCACACGAGTGTAATTAATGTGACTTAATGTCTTTTTAATTTAGCTTTAAATCAGTTTTACATTAATTTCTCTTCATTTTCGTTTTAATTTCCTCCTTCCTTGCCTCTTGCGAACTTGTTTGAAACCTCTAGATTTCATTTAAGTGTGGATTTCAAAAGGATTCAATTGCATTTTCATGCTAGGGTTTGCTTCTTCTCTGTCAATGTATTCCTTCAGGTATCTATAATCTTGTCCATATTTCTTTTTATGCCTTTGACAAGACTGTAAATGCTTTGCATTTTTTTAATTGTTTCTCCTTATATTGTGAAATAGTTTTTGGTTGGATTTATTTCTTTTTGTTTCTCTGTCTTTAGAAATTTTGTTGTCATTTTCTCATCAAAACCTTACGTCTTGAACTTGGGTTTTCATTTTTTGTTTAGGGTTGTGGCATCGTGGATTTCTTTTGCATTTCCTTTAACTTTTTTCCCTATTTAAACAATGATTTTCACTGCTTGGACGTATGAAAATCAAGTGTCCAATCTTTTCAAACTCGCCAAAGATTTTCATTGTCATGATACCCAAATTTTGCATCATTGTCATTTTTTGTCGATGATGCAGACTAAGTAAAGCTATACATAATCTTTGCATCATCGATAAAAAACACCAATGATGCAAAATATACCAAATACTTTGTATAGGCGAGTAATTTCCCAGACCCTGCAAAGGGTTTTTGTGTTACCTTCCAAACATACAACATATATGTTGTGGCAGGGTTTTTCCCCGCCACCACACATTGGTTTCCTTTGATGTATGTTATGGCGTGGAAAAAATTTGGCCATGACATGTGTAATGAACTTTTCAACATATATGTAGAGGAATTGAAAAAGTGCGCCATTATATGCATTATTCCTACTAAGACATGTAGGGGCATTTTTTTTCAATGCCCTTACACTTTTTTTGCAAAAGTATATGTACAAAAGCGTTAAAAATCAATGTAGATGTGTCAAACCTTTAAAGACATTCAAAACCCTTATGCAAGTTATGCAATAGCATTATTTTTCAGAAACATTTCATATGATCTTCCTAAAGCATGCAAGAGCGTTAAAAATTAATGCTCCTACACAAAATACTAAAGTTTTCACTCACCTAAAAAAATTCCAAAATGCTTTTGAAGCTCCATTTAGCTCGTAATTGCTCAATTTTTTCCACTCCATTGCTTCTATCTACTAACTCCATTACACCCACTTGGTTTTTTCCCCACTCCCATGCTTACTCAATGCAATATTTTTCTAATATTGGGGAGAACCCCTTTGCCTCATTGCAGCATCTTTTCATGCTCTTCCAAAAAAAATTCAAGGATTTCTTCACAAGATATCAGCTTTTCCTGATTCATTCAATGACAATCAAGACATCTCCATCTTCAAGAAAGAAATTCATCATGAAGTATAAATACCAAGGTATTTACCCTCCCACAGTGGTTTCGTCTAAAATTGATGAGATCAAGGATACAGAGATAGGACATTTGGACATGGATAAATTTTTCAAGAGAACAGAGAAACAACCTCTAAACCAAGAGTTGAAGGTGGTAGCTGATAGTAACATTCATTTGGTTGCTTCATTTCCAGTGGCAGCTCATTGTCCTAAATATTTTCTACAAGTGGCTTCTCATTATGTCAGAGAGGATTGGAGTGTCAAAGATTCTTCGGGCCATGTGATGAGGAGACTTGATGCAGATTTCTTTGATATGGTTTTTCAAGTTCTAAATATGGAGACCTATACAGATCTCACTATTGAGAATGCTTACGAAACTTGTGACAAGAATCAAAATGCGGCTAAGCAACTAATCAACACCAAGTGGTTAAGGACTCCAAGGCCTAACCTAGCAAGATGGCTCAAAAGCTTCCCCCACAGTGATTTTGTGGAAAATGTGAATGATTTTGTTACACCCCAATTATGTAGTTACTATTTATTATTACTACATAGGGTAAATATGAATGTAATGTCAATTCTAGAGATGAATAAATTGTGCTCGTACCTTGTTATCAATGTGAATGTTATATCATTTGATGTTATCTCAATTGATGTTATTTCATGGGAAAATATTGCATATATGTGAATGGATGGTTATTGAATTATTATTCTAACTTTGGAGATGTTTTATGTATATTGCATATGTTGTGAACAATTTTCTATTGTATGCATGTATTAGTGGATGTAGGTATATGTTCTATTCCTCCAAGTGGAGGGGAAGTATCACTTAGGAGAAGATCTTGGTCAGGGAACCAGTAAAAATAAACTATTTGAGCATACACACACCACATTATAATGATTGAGTTGAGTCGGTTTGTGGGTAGTTGGTAAGTCATCCTTACTTGATATGTTTGCATTGGAGATTCTTGTTTACTACTACATACATTATTGGGTGATGTTTATCTTTTTATCTTTTGATATCTTTCTTGTACTATTGTGATTATATTGACAAGTGGGATGTACATGGATTATGTGTATATGTATGCACATACATGTCAATGGGATCTAACAACATGTATATGCACATGTATAGATGTACCACACGTAAAAACTTATTAATATGATGGTAATTGTGAATGGATATATGTGAATCGAATGTGAACATATATATATATATATATATATATATATATATATATCTGTGTGTGTATGTGTTTGTGTGTATGTATATATATATGTATGTATAGTATATACATGTATCCATATTGGTGCAGGAGCACCCTCATGCTCAAAATGCTCAAAATGTTCAAAATGCTCAAAATGTTCAAAATGCTAAAATTTGTGTTTTTGTCTTATTTTGTGTTTTTCAATTTTAATAAGGTCATTTTAGGCCAATATAAGTCATTTGGAGTCATTGATGAAGGTTTCGTGTCATTTAGTTGAAAAATGGAAAAGTTGTCAAATGTTGTCATAACAACTTTTCTTGTCAAATGACAACTTTTTACAAGTTTGTTAAAAGTTGTTAAATTGTAGTTGTAGGTTGGTTGGGGGGAATAAATTTATTGTACAAGCATAAATATGAGTCTCCAACTTGAATGGAGGGTTGGTGTGTAGATTGAACAAGAATTTTTGAATGAAGACTTGAATTTTCTACAATTTCAAACATTTCAGTGTTGTTATTTAGGTTTGTATGGATTTTCATTTGAATTTAATGAATTTAACATGGTATGGTTGGCAATATAATTGAGTTACCTTTCATTTGGTTTTGGTTTGATTAAATTCCATTAAGTTGAGAGAGAGTTATACAAACTTTACCATTGGCAGCCCTAGAAGACTATTTTATCTAGAAGTTGCAAGCTATTGCAGAATATGGTACGGATTGTACAGATCAAATAAAGACCTGAGAGCTATTGTAAATGTTACATATATATATATATAGTTTATTTTACAATTGGTTTTATCATTTTTAATTGAGTTTTGTTGGATTTATGGTATTTTTGGTGAAGACTGCCCAATTTCGGAACTAAGGTTTCCAGCAAATAAGAAAAATTCATATCTTTTTATTCCACTGTCAAAAAGTGACAAAAATTGGTGAAAATTTATGTTTTTTATATTTTCTAAAAACCCTTTAAAGTAAAAATATTCATTTATTCATTTGCATGATTTATGGTTGACTGTGCGTCTCATTTTGCTTGAAAATGGTCAAAAAAACCTAGTTTTCTTGATGTTTGAACAAATCTATGCATAGTTTGTTTAAGGTTGGACTTGGAATCAATGAAACATATTGTGGAAGGCCTGTAAAATCCAATATTCACAATTTTCATGTTGTTCTCTTTGTTAAGTTCACATTAGGCCATTATAGCATTGTTATCAAGATGACTCAGGTTGCACTTTGTCATTGTTGATGATGGATCATTGTTCAAGATGTGTCAAGTTGGTTTAGTTGAGTCTTTTTCTCTGCATCGAATTGGTATTAGAGCCCAAAGATATGGGTAAGGAAGTTTTAGGAGTTGTGTCTTATCTTTTTACAGGTTGAAGAGAAGCGCCTACATACCAAAAGACTAGGCCAAGGGAAAAGAAAGGGACCTAAGGTAAAGTATCACAAAGACAAGAAGCAAGGTGAAAGAGACTTGCTTGAGAAAGAAGAATGAAAATTTTGAAGAGAATAGTCTATGGAGACTTGCAGAGTAAGAATTTTTCAAACAAGCAACAAGAGAGAAAAAGAGAGGAAAGGGAGATAAAGAAGAAAAATGAAAAGGTAAAACAAATTAATATTGAGCAAAATATAATAGAGTTGAGGCAAGCCTTGGGACAAATGCAAGAAAGAATAGATCTTGAGATGCAATAGTGTCTTGAGAAGGCAAAACAAGAAAGTGGTTGACATTTACCAATAAGGAAGAAGGTTAAGTGGCCTATCAATAAGATCATTCAGAGGAGAAGAAGGCAAAGATGGCAGTAGCAAGAATGGATGAGCCGCAAGATATGTTGAAAGGAAGGGTGCTAGAAGTATCTGAAAAGACAAGAAAATATTGTGTTTTTGAAACTAAGCCATTGTGTGATTATGTTTTTACAGGTGCAACAGATGAAAATGAAGATTGAAAAGAGTCTAAAGAAGGAGAAGTGCATACAGTGTATGAAGATTGTTATACAAATGTAGCACACATGGAGGATCTCTTGGGTGTTGAGGTGCAGTTTCTGGTGCAAGGAGACAAAGAGGAGACCTCAAGGTCTCAATATTTTATTTCTAATCTTTCATTGGAATATGTATGTGTAGGTTTTTTAGACAAGGAGATACAACTCATTGAGAAGCAGGCTCTTGAAATAGATCAGGTTCAGAGGAGGATGCCAAAAGAGGAATACCTTGCAAGGAAGAAAGAAGAGAAGGAGCTGAGAAGAAACCCTAGAGTAAACAAGTGGAACACACAAAGACAAATCCAAGAATAAATCAAGGAAATAGTACAAAAGAATTAGAAGAACAGGAAGAAAAAGAAGACCTGCACTCAAGTGGACTTGAGTTTTTCTTTCCCTTGGGAGTATGGTGCAGGAGCACCCTCATGCTCAAAATGCTCAAATTTTGGTTTTTCTCTTTTTTTGTGTTTTTCAATCTTAATAAGGTCATTTTAGGCCAATATAAGTCATTTGGAGTCATTGATGAAGGTTTGGTATCATTTAGTTGAAAAATGGAAAAATTGTCAAATGTTGTCATAACAACTTTTCTTGTCAAATAACAACTTTTTAGAAGTTTGTTAAAAGTTGTTAAATGGAAGTTGTAGGTTGGTTGGGGGGAATAACTTGATTTTACAAGAATAAATATGAGTCTCCAAGTTTAATGGAGGGTTGGTGTGTAGATTGAACAAGATTTTTTGAATGAAGACTTGAAATTTCTATAATTTCCAACATTCCAGTGTTGTTATTTGGATTTGTATAGATTTTACTTTCCATTTAATGACCTACACCTAGTATGGTAGGAACAATAATTTATTTACCTTTCATTTGGTTTTGGTTTGGTTAAATTTCATTAAGTTTAGAGAGAGTTATGGCAAATTTACCATTGGCAACCCTAGAAGACTATTTTCTCTAGAAGTTGCAGGTTGTTGCAGAAGATGGTACAGATTTTACAAATCAAATAAAGACCTGAGACCTATTTTAAATGTTATATATGTGAATATAGTTGTTTTTGCAATTGGTTTCATCATTTTTCATTGAGTTTTGTTGGATTTATGGCATTTTTGGTGAAGACTACCCATTTGAGGAACTAGGGTTCCCGACAGAGAAGAAAAATTCATATCTTTTTATTCCACAATCAAAAAGTGACAAAAATTGGTGAAAAGTTATTTTTTTACATGTTCTAAAAACCCTTTAAAGTAAAAATATTCATTTATTCATTTTCATGAGTTATGGTCAACTATGTGTCTCATTTTGCTTGAAAATTGTCAAAAAAAACCTAGCTTTCTTGATGTTTGAACAAATCTATGCATAGTTTGTTTAAGTTTGCACTTGGAACCAATGAAACATATTGTGGAAGGCCTGTACAATCCAATATTCACAAGTTTTATATTTTTCTCTTTGCTAAGTTCCCATTAGGTCATTATAGCAATGTTCTCAAGATGACTCAGGTTGCACTTTGTCATTGTTGATGATGGATCATTGTTCAAATTGTGGCAAGTTGGTTTAGTTGAGTCCTTTTCTCTACATCACATATGTATATGTGTATTGATACACATGTACGTTGGTGGATGGACACGCTCATAAAGATGCATCGATATAGATATACCTACATATGTGTGTAAATAGAGGCATATACTTTTACACACACACACACACATATATATATATATGCATACATTCAATATATTGTTTTTATTATATACTATCTTGCCTATACTATTTTATATATATTGAATGTGTACTTACATTATTGGTTTATTCTATATATATGTAAGTATATATTAACGATTATATATATATATATATACATATATATATATATACATATATATATATATACATGATGGTATTTAAATATATATATGTATAAGATATATATTATATATAACAATATATAATTTAACATATTATATATTAATAGAATAAATTATCACTTATCATGATAGAGGCCTATATAAAGGTCGATTATAGTCATTAAAGACTATGTTATTAGAGGCCAATAGAAATAGCTTATGACTGTTTTGTGAAGCTGATTCTCACTCTTTCTACCACGCGATATGAAACACTTATATTGCATTTTGAGTTGTTGTCTTATGTTAATGGACTTAGTTGATGCCCATGTTAAGATCAAATTTGACTTAGTAAACATAGTTACTATGTTATATTTACATCTGTCAAAGACTTTGTCAAACGTATTTATCATCTTAGCCGACTCATCTCGTATGCAATTCAGTAATGCTTGGTGTTGCAAATTAGTAATTGACTGTTTCTAAAGGCAAGGAAACCGTGCCAAACAATAATGAGTGTGGATGAATTTGGCACCAAAAGAAACCCAATTGTTGTAGATGTCTATTTCATAAGATAATTTGAATTGAGCATATGCAGATTGAATAAGTCTTTGATTGCTATCAGTTTTTCAAGTCGACTTATAGGTGATTTTGATAAAGGGAAGGGCCATCTATCGAATGATAGATGTGTGGGGGACCGCATTAAGAGTCTATGGTTGGAATAAAATCACTTGAGTGAATCTTCTTTTCCATAGTAGGCGAAAAAGAACCAAGATTTGAAAGGAAGGATCCTGGACTGTCTTATAGAAGATATGTGCTTGTATAAAAATAATATCCTCAAATAACCCTTAAAGGAGGTATCACACACTTTACAAGGGTGAATGATTCCTTGTTTGCACCATTATTGTGTATATTTGATCCATTACTAAAAAAGAGAAGAGTTTTTGATGAAGCATGGGAAGTGGTGAACAAATATGCATGCATTTTCTTATAATTCCCTACTTTCACCTTAAGGTGGGTTGCTTTACAAGATATTCTTACATGATGCCAAGGTATCCTACTGATAAATTTGTACTAATGGAGTTGTGTAGGAGAGTTATCTCTATACATAATTAGCAACAAGAAATTCATAAACCGAGATTCAAATTCCCTATCTCCATTGGAAGGTATTTGGATCAAACAATGCTTAAGGACAAATCAGAAGAATAAGAAATGTAGATTGTAAATTTGAGAACCTTCAAAAGAAGAGTGGATTTTGAATACTGAGGCATGAAAAGAAAGGTAAAGAAGAGTCATAAACATATCTACCATGTTGAATTTATCTAGGTAGAATGCATTTGATGAGGATGTCAAGAGAATGGATTACTATAGGCTCACTATGGAGCAAACCTTTAATCTTGATTTAGCAGATTTTCCTATAGATATAGTGGATACTGGTGATATCATGAATGTTGCTTATGAGGAAAAAAATAGCAAACAAACCTTTGCCTCCCATTCAATGGTCCCAAAAGGAGGTTAAATCTATCCAACAAAGGTTTTCTCCCATTCTAAGTAACACAAATGTATGGTTTGTAGAGGAAAGGTATTAAGTTGAAACCTTTCACTACGAGTTTTGAGGGTGAGGATTTTGATGATCAAGCAAGTAGGAAATAGGAGCTCAGAACTAAGAACAAAGAAAGTATTCCTTCCTCTTCCACACGTAAGGCACCAAAGATCACATTTACCTATGGGAAGAGCACCACACCATCTGTAGAAGAAGAGAAACCTACGGAGGAAGAACGGGCACAAGAGGAAGGGGAACAAATAGTAGAAGGGCAGGATGAAGAAATACAGGTATCACCACATGATAATATCTTGCAAGACCTTCCCCAAACATCATCACCTATTGCTACAAAAACACCTTCAACTCCTCTTATTCCTACCTCTCCTCCTCCACCTCTTCCAACTTCACCTCCACCTGCAATGGTTTTTCCTTCACTCAATATAAATACCTCCATCTATATCATTACATAGAATTCTTTCATCCCCTTCCTCAGGATCAATATTACATAATGTAGAGGTTATTTCTAGGTCTCCATCCTCAATTCCCAGTTTATCATCTCCTTCCTTTGATATTTCCTCATAGTCAAAGTTTGATCGATTCATGAATGAATCACTACAAGATGCACAAATGTGCAAATTCTAGGTGTCATGATGACTAAGACTCCAACTATTATAACTACTAAATTTGTGTTAGCAAATATAGTTGTGACCCATTCAATGGAAACAAGGCCAAAAAGTGGTGTTTCTTTTCTTCCTCCATGGCTTTTTGCACAAACTCCCAAAAGGAAAATCCAAGCAGTTTCCCTTAATGAGTTTTATTTTGGGGAGTTAACCCCACCAAATCCTAAAGGGAAAAAGAATCCCAAGGTTTTCTCTTAGATACATATGGATAATTCTAGATACAATTATGTAGAGGTGGTAGAACCTCCTTAAGGCAAAGATAATGAGGAAACTAACATAGAGGATTATACCATTACAAGAGTTGAACTAGGGAAAATCATGCACGAAAGTGTGAAGGAAGATGCTCAGGCACATTTAACTACATTGTTGGAGAAATTCAACAAACTAAACGAGACCAAGGATATGTATAAGGAAAAAGGTAAGCATCTCACCTTTGTGATAAGAAGGATTATAGAATCTTCTAAAGTTGTAGAATCTATTGCAATGAGCATAGAAGAACCTTTGGTCTAGAAGGTAGAGAAGTACTATTCAAAGGGTAAAGTTATGTATGAATTTGTGGATAGTACAATTGAGCAGGGATCAAAGTTCATAACTACTATAGTGGAAAGAATTGCACAAATGTCAAAGGTGAAACTTGAGCTAGAAAAGACAGAGAATACATTTTTTGTTGAGTAAAAGGATATGGAACATAATCTCTAGTCTTGGATCCAGCTAAAGAAATTAAAACTGGGTAAGTTATTTGAAGTTGGAGTCATTCCTAACAAAGATAAGTACGTGGAGATCAAGGAATCAATTAGGAATCACATACACGTCATCAAGAGCTTAGTCAAGGATTTGAAACAAGTTCAAGAAGATTTTGAATAGAAGCATGTGATTTTGGTAAACATAATTGAAGAATTATCAGGCGAACTCCTTGATGATGATCATACATTTCTTTCAGCCAGTGAGATTATTCAAGTGTTTAAAGAAGCAACCCAAAAATAGGTTGAAGATGAAGCATTTTCTTTGGCTTCTATGGACACCCTGCGTGATATATAACTAACCTTGGATAACCTCAAGACACATCTAGATCGATGCAAAAATGCTTGTTCTTCTAAGAAAAATTTTGTCACAAAAGTCCATACTATCATCGATTACACTTCAAGACTAGATGAGATAGTGATGCAGGAGATCCTAAAGAAACATGAGGATTTCCAAGCTCAAAGCATGGAGCAATAATATTTTTGTATCTCTAGATTTAGTTAATTATTTATGCTTTTTCACATGCATTATGTAAATAGGCATTGACATTTTTACATGTCATTTTGTATTGATGTAACTACATGTAAAAATAGCACTAGTCCTAAGTCAAAAAGGACCATGTCGTTGAATGAGTCTAATTAGTTAGACTTTTTCCTAGATTAGCTCATAGCTCTCATCTATAAATATGAGAGATTTATTTTGTATTAGGGACCTTTAACATTTTGAAACGAAGTGCTTCCAAAATTGTATTCCAACTTTCAAATTTTGAGTTCAAATTTCATATCAATTTCAATCAATAAAGAAGGCGAATTTGCATACCAACCATTGTTTTGGATCGAATTTGAATGAGTGAGAATGTTCTTCTGTCTTTCTCATTGATTTATCTTATTAATTGATTGGATCGGTGGTGTTTCCTTACGTGTTATTGGAGAGCATTCAAGCTAAGTTTTATAGAGTTTGTGTTATATGATGTACTTGAAAATCGTGTGTATGCTATTAATATCTTTTGGTGAAGAATTGTCAAGACTTTGAGCTTGGAATTATTCATTGGGTATGTGGATCCTTTTGTGGAATGAATTGAAAGACTTTGTGCTCCAATTTACATCACTAGTTATTGAAAGAACTCTCATTGGGAACAACAAAAAGAATTGAATTTGTGCTTTTGTGTGTTTTTTGGTTACATATCTTTTTGTTATACTAGTATTCTTGGATTATGCTTATGTCTAATTGAAAATGTTGGGAATTATTGCTTAGGTTATTAATTGGAATTTTTTAGCATTACAAAGTAACACCATGGAACATTGTAAACACATTTTCTAAATTAAGAGAAAATGATGAACACACCCCCCACATGGTTAAAATAGTGTAATATTGTAAAGTCTAACATAGTTTACTTTTTGTTCCAGTAAGCAGTAAGAAGGGAGCCTCCCCTTTTTGAGAGGAGAGATTTATCTCATCATAGTTGTGGCTGAAATTCATGTTTTGTAATCCGTAAAGGGATTAATGAATATTCACCCAACACATTGAGACATTAAAAATAAAATTACAAGTGACAAAATATTAAATTACATTAAGAACAATGTTGAATATACATAACACTATACATACCTAAGTCTAAAAAGTTGGATTAGACTTCTCTAAGCATCATATGATTAAAATTAATTTCAAGTATGACTAGAATAAAATATGGAAAATTTCAATCACCTTTAGAAACAAACATAAAATATGTGGGGTGTGTGCACAAAGATGGGGGGACCAAAAAGTGGTTATAACCACTTTTTGGTCTATCCAAGATATAACGTGAGTGTGTTATAGCACTTACATTATGATTGTCATAAAAAAAGAGGTTGATCTCATTCAAGCCCAACCCCCTTTATCTCTAGTAGCCAAATGTAAGCAAGGAATAGTATGAACATATTTAGCCAATAAAGTTGCCAACATAATATCATCATGATGTCTACCAGGTCAAGGAGTATAATGGAGAGGATTCGCTACTCTCGACTCTCTAGGTTAGGGAAGAATCTATAAGGATAAAATGGCTCTCTATTACCTCAAGGAAAAAAGCTCAAGTGATGTGGTATGGTTAAGAGAGAGTTTATGCTATGCTTTTAGATTTTTTAGATGTTTATGGAAAAGAGACTTCAGAATCCAAGTGAACAGACCTCAGAGGTCTTGAGAGATAGATAAAGAAGCTCTCAACCAAAGGACAAAAGCACGGACCAAGGATGACAGTGTAGCGCACTAGCATCTTGTATAAACCAAAGATAGAGTCAACTACTAGTTACACTAAGGATCTGCTAACTACTTGAAAGCTAAAGTTTAATATTTTTAACTAGACTAAACAAAATGCATAAAATGCAAAGAAGTACAATAAGAAGAATACTTAAATGACAAGTATATTAACTATTAAGAAAAATGATGAGTAGTGGAATAAAATGGATTAACTCACGGTAGGTCCAACCTCTTGCAATCTCCTCACGAAAAAACTTGCACACACGGAAACATGAAAAGTGTTGGGGCTAATTTTTAGGGCTTGCCTTGGTCAAACTCCCACTTTGGTGTTTCCACGTCCATGGATAAGCAAATAGACAATGATATGGAAAGTTAGATAAATAAGTGAAAGGACAAAGATGTAAAACATGCAAGATGGCAAGTATGTTATTCAATAACAATGATAATGCAATAAAAGTAAAAGTTACCATCCCTCTAACAAGCTTTGTAAAGCTGAGAGGAAGAGTAGTTCCTTTGAAGCTTGAGACGGTCATGTAAGAACATGGTGTAGAGAGCTTGAACCTATAAGAATGGAAGGTGTAGAGTTGTACAAAGAGAGCTAGACATAAGAGAATGTGAGAATGAAGTGTTGGAATGAGAGAATGTAAGATATAGTCGCTAGAATGGAATAGAATGAGGATGAGAGGGAAGAATATGGTTAAATTACATGTCAAAGAATTGTTCTCGAACGCACTTGTGACTGCAAATCCATTACACTTCACGGGCAGGCGATGGTGTAACATCCCAATAGCCATACGATCAAGAATCCTGTTGAGACGTTTGCATGGTGCAAAATCATCTAAAACAAAAATTCACCCACTGACAGAAAATGACAAGGTAGGGTCAAAAATAAAGGCTAAGAAGGTGGGTTTTATATTATCATCTTATTAAGCCAAAGTGAATGTTGATGTTATGTGAAATTGCATAAGGGTGCAATTTTATGCCATAACATTTTTTCCCCACTTTAGTGAGCATATGTATATAAACATGTGTTTGCTAAAGTAAAAAGAGATTGAAGAGAACATACCTAGGACGAAGAAGAAGCATACCTTTAATCTGGTATACTCGACGTGAAGGAGCTCCATCAGAATGCGAAGAGGACACGAGTCTTTGATCCGACAAAGTTGACTGCAATATCACCACAAACATGTTAGCTATAGACAACATGTTAGGGAAAAAAGTGAAAAATAAGATGTGATAAAAAAATTCATAGACAAGACATGACAATTTTATCAGATAAAAGACAACACTAATAGGTATGACTCTAGCATGGCTAGAGACCATATGGAAAGAAAATAGGCTTGTGGTTATTATAAACTACATTGTAGGACAATCATAGTAAAAATAAGACAAGTCTAGTCAAGTTGCCCCCATGCCAGATGATGAGACATAAGACATTAAGGAATCATTTTGAAACTTTTTGAAACTTTTAAAAATTAAGCATATATGATAGCCCCCCCTTAGAATGATGTGTGTTATCCAAAGCAACACACATCATTCTAAGGAGAAGATAAATATAAGATGATGTGGCATGAATCTCTAAGGACAACACATAGAAACCACAACATCATGAAGCAAAAAAGAAGAGGCGAAGAAATCAAGAGCACAAGGGGATTTGATTATTTGGGGTTAGAACTACTCATAGATATAGATAGATAAGTATAATATAATATATATATGAATTTTCATCACCCCCCAAATGTTTTAGAATGGGAAGAGTACATGAAGACAAAGTAAAAAGAAAAATTGGTTCAACATGGAAGAGGCCTAAATTCCCAAAACTTTGCATCGTCCTTGATATGAAAGCTAAAATTCACAACACAGAAGAATGATGATACATATAGAAGAAGTGTATGGAAAAGTTTCTCTCCTATATCTAAGCACCTACAAGGGTAGCAAGGGTCCTCCAGGTGAGATCACAAACATATATAGATAAGAACGAGGGAACATAAACAATCAGATAAAGCTAATCTAAAGATGAAGAAAAAGGTGTTGCTCTAATCCGACTCAGCCAAAAAGTCATCCTAATCCCAATCTAGATCATTATATGGGGAGGGAAGATGATCTTGAAGAGGAGGGATAGCTAAAGCAACACTAGCCAACTTCCTTGCAACAAGGGCTAAGGAAGAAGTCCCCTCGAGGTCTTCGTCATCGAAATCCTATGAAACTAAAATTATCGACCTAGAAAAGATCGAAGACAAAGACGAGATGTCCTCCAAAAAATTAAGCATGCACTTTTCAGGAGTAGCATGTGACAATGGGACAAGACACCTAAGATTTAGTGTCATCCTTGGGAAGAGGGGTAGTGAAAAACTTTGGGGATGTGGGCACTTCCTCCGTCACAAGTACATCATAGGATAAAGTAGAACAAGACTCAAGAGATGAAAACTTTTTTCGACCTTCGCTTGATGCGAGATTGGTCTCCAACTTGCACTTCAACAGAGGAGGTGGAATCTCCATGGCTAAAGCAAAATCAAGAGAGGGATACAAAGCCACATAGGACACCACCTTTGTGAAAGGTCTGTCTACGGGCTATGAAAAAGGAGGAATATCAAGAAGAGAGGTAAGAAGGGTGGCTCTGTAGAGGGAGTGATGAACACATGCACCCTTTTAGGGGGAGGTTTATCGAGGTTCACCAAAAAAATCCAAAAAAAGGGTTAAGGTGACGGGAACTGAGGAAAAAAAATAGACAGAAGCAGGAGCAACCAAAACAAAAGAAGTACAAGCATAGGCAGAAGGCTCCTCTTTGGCCTTCTACAAGGTAGTGTGCTCCTTATCCAAAGCCTTTTGTCAGTGCTTACACTTGTGTGTAAGCTTATTATGGTGGTTGTGGGAATTAGAAGATGTAACTTGAGAATAGGTTGAGGGCTCTTGCTCTATAGAAGGAGCAAATTCCATAATCATTATTAGTAGAAGGGTGGACTCCTGAGGAGGAACAGGAGGAGGAGGCACATAGTCAAATATAGAGATAGGAATCTCAAAAGTGGCCATCTTTCCTTTTGCTTCCTTGGGAGTAGGTAGAGGAACAGGCAGAGGCCATGAAGGTCGAAACATAGGAAAAACCCCATGGGAACGCTTCCCCTTTCCATAAAGGGTGGGTTGGGGAAGCATGGGTAGAATTGAAAGCTGAAAAGCTTGTGGCTTTCCCTTCAACAACATGGGTGCTTTTCCTTTTCCTGTTTCAGGCATAGTAGAAGGAATGGAAGATGCCACCAAAGGCTAGGAAGAAGAAGTAGAAGGTGTAGAAGAAGAAATAACAAAAGAAGAAAGGGAAGGCCCAAGGACAAGAGCAAGCTTGTCTTTCCCCTTTGGAGGGGCAGAGGATGAAGCACATTGTTGTGCATGCAAGTAGGCCTTCAGAGAGATAGCCTAAATAGATGAAGGAAAATCACCTTTTGGAATCAAGCCCCCAGTCTTATACCTGAAATAAGCTCTATATAAAAGATCCCCTCTAGGAGGTAGGGGTCTAGTTGGGGCAATCCAAAAGTGGTCGTGGGAGAAGCCCCACGTGCTTCTAGTGGTTTATACCCAGTATCCTGGATAGTATGCATGGTACCCTCATGGGAAAAATTTAGACATTTGTGGACTAACAAGGCAATTGCATTCATAAAGACTAGCCATGAAATGCCTAGCCTCACTTTGAACATGTTAGACTCGGGAATCCTGACAAACAGGACTTACAAGACTTTAGGTCCTATGAGGACCAATAGAGAAATAGATCCAATAGGCCCAACAAACAACCCATCGTGTGTGCGAAGTGTAGCCTAAAATTCCTCATACTTATCCTTATGTAGATTGTTAATAAAGATAGTCTCTTTTGTAATAACATTCACTTGAATCGAAGGATCGACTATAATTCCTGCTACAACATTATTGTTGATACGAGCAGGAATGTATAATAGAGAGAGCTCCTTGTTAGAAGGCAGATCATGTGAGGTAAATGTAATATTAGGAATAGCATTCACATGATCTGAAGGAAGAATATGAGTTTATTAGACTACATTCACATACTCAGATGGGGTCGAATCACGAGTGACAATATTAGTAGAATGAGATGGAAATGGATATGTGTAGATCTATAGCTGGATGTTGGGATTCACTATAGATTTTTTTGAATTCTTCTTCCTACCATCAAGCCAGATTGTGCCATTATCGATGTGGTCCTAGATCATGTGATGCATACAAACACATCTCTCAGTATCATGTCCCAAGACTTGATGATACTAGCAAAAGTTTTGTACATCGTACCACTGAGGATATAACTCAGATAGTGATCTAATCTCTGACAACGTTACTATTCCATATTTTAAAATAAATTGCAGAATGTTATAATATTCTAATAATTTAGTAAATACTATGTTTCATCCTTTATAATTTTTATCAGTGGGAATGAATACCATGCTTTCCACTACTTTGTTCTTTCTAGATTCGCTAGAGACTAACACAATTGCTTGACCATCTCGACGGGAGTGCAAGGATGAATCCTTATACTGTGCATCCATTTGTTGGTACTTGCATAGGGTGGCACACATAGACATAAAAGATGAGCACTTTATCAACAAAAATTTATCTCTCAATCACTGCTACATATTTCCAATGAACACTTTGTTGGAAGAATGAAGAAGATCATATCCCTTGTTAACAATTTTGTTGTCATTGATGTCACCATAATATATGAGTTGAAACTGCGAGACTCTAAGTCACATTAATCCAGTATTCTGAACCGGTAATACAGGCTCTACCTCTGGTATTTTTCTCTAAAATCCTCTCCAGTAAATAGCTTCTACTTCAATTTTCGGGAAATAGTTTGTGACTGAAAAATGCATACATGGACAGGAACTCATGAGCACAGTTGTTTGTGGTCATCACCGATATCATTTTTTTTGTTTACAATTTTTCTATTAGGTCCATTGTTGGCCGACCTATCAAGCGGATAAAAATATAATGGATTAAATTTTGTTTGTAATCCAAGCCGACAAGTTGTAGCATGCCACACATTTGAATTATTGTTGAGAATATTTGTCAAGCCGACTTGATTGTTATCCCTGACAATCAGATATATACAAGATATTTTTGTAAGAGTTGGAGTAGAGTGAGTGAGATTAAGTGAATATTAGCAGACTACATGCGGAAGCAAAATAGGCACAATGTGATCTACTGGCATGCGAATTCTCCTGAATTACACAAGAAATGAATATGCACTTGACGTGTACTTCTATCAGTTCATTCTGGCAGTTAGCCATTTTGTTACTTAATTTTTGTAGGCAATGAGCCTCCCACTTTGGATAGTGAGTCCTGGTAGTGAGCCACCCCTTTTGTTATATCTTATAATCGGTTATACTATATTGTGACTTAATCCTCACCGCGGTATTTCCCACTCTGGGTTTTCCACATAAAAAATTTGGTGTCTCCTGTGTTTTGTGCTTCATGTTTTGTTGATGATTCTACTTATCTTAATTATCATATGCTTTGGATTGATTGGATGGTATTTGTTCAATAATTTTAAGAATATACTAATTCACCCACCCCTCTCAGTATATTGGACATTTAACAATTGGTATTAGAGTTTGGTTCCTTTGGAGAAGCCTAACAGCTTGAGGAAGATCTTGAAGATTGAAAAAATTGAGGATAATGCAGAACTCCGAACTGCCCTTGATGATCTTGACAAAGCTGAAAATGAGAATAAATATCTAAAAGAGAATCTTGATGAAGCAAATGAATGTGTCTGGAAATTGAAGGAACAATTAAGGAAGTTCAAAGAGAGACATAGAGAAGTCAGTGACCAATTAAAACAAGCAAATGAAGACATTATCGGACTGAAGCTGCAAGTGGAAGAAAATAAGAGAATTGAAGAATGCTTGAATATAGAGATAGAGCAAGAAGTGATAAATCTGAGAGCAGAACTAGAAAAGGAAAAAAATTGTGAGGACAGTTTCAAAACAAGCTCCACCAGGCTTGATGAATTGATTGTAGGACATAAACCCTCTAAAGACAAAGGAGGATTGGGATTAGAAACAGGTGAAAGCTCTAAAGCAGTAAATGATCAAAAGACTCAAGATAAAGGGAAGCAGAAAAGAAATTCGGGAAGAAAACCACCTATCAAACAGCCAAATGCACAAAGGTACCCATCTTTCAATGGCACTTGTTTTTCTTGCAACAGGTTTGGGCATAAGGCAACTGAATGCAGAAGCAAGATGAATCAGTTTTTTGGTTCTTTCCTCAGACAATATTATGCCTGTAATAAGTTTGGACATAGAGCTAGTGAATGCAGAACTCAGATGACGAACTGGTTTAATAGAGGAAAGATGAATCAATCCTTTGTTGGTTATTGTTACACATGGAGTAAATATGGGCATAAAGTGAATCAATATAGAACAAGGTTTAATGGAAGTCAATCAAATCAAAGAAATGTTGTTTGTTATAATTCCAACAAACCAAGACATATTTCAAAGGTATGCAGAAGCAAAAGGAGAAATAAATCTACTTTGGTAGAGAAGAATGAACCTATGAAGAAGGTTGGCAAAGAAGAAGTCAAGCAGGAAATGAGTAAAGTATATAAAAAGAAAGAAGAGTCGGGGACTACCGCTGCGTCTGTACCCTCACCCAGTGCAGATGATTCCTCTGAGAACTAGACCTAGCATGGTCTTAGGGGGAATTCTAGCAGAAATCCTTAAAACCCCCTGATTGCAAGCGTCTCAGATCCTTGACATGAAGTAAAGTCGTAAGAAATCAGTATGCAGAGATTTTGAAAAATAAATCGGAAGAAAAGAGGCTTGTATGCTCGTTTGCGAAGCATATTAGGGTTTTGAGCACAGTTAAGGAAATTTGGTAGCTTTTCAAATTTTAAGAGCATTAAATACGAATTAGGCCATCACATTAATCTATAAAGCAAAAACATAAAGGCATTTCGATCATTTGTGCATTCGAAAGAGGCGAATAGTGACTTGAAGCGATTTAGAGCGAATTGAGGTACGACTTGTGCAAACCCTAGTTTCGGCTATTTGTGAAGAAAAAGGTATCTCTCGATTATGTGTTGATGTGAGCCTGTGAAAATTCCTTTCTTGAATTCTTTAAAGCTCGATGTATAGAAAATGGCAACTCTTGTAGTCGTACAAACAACAGAAAGACCTAGGCCCTCCTACAGGAAATACTCGATGAAAGTTTTCAAAGATGACCTATGGGTGCTTTCTCTTTGATTCCTCATGGTGTCATGTCGACAGAGGATACAAGGATGTATATTAGGGTTAAGTCAGAAGAATTCAATCACATCAAACTGATTGATATATGGATGAATGAACTCACTGATGATGATTTCTTGATAAAACCTGAATATTCAAATCTTGTGATGAGGAATTTGGACTGTTGGAACAATTTTCCAAATTTTTATTCTATAGTAGATGATTTGTATGTAAAGTCGGTTCTCAGCATAATGCATGATCGGTTCTTATGGACTCATGAACCGCACTTGATAAACAAGGAAGCGATCAAAGCCATCACCGGACTCTGTGACACCGGACCAGTGCCTGTGCTTAAGGTACTCAAAAATGAAAAGGTATCAAAACTCACCAGCACTACCTGTGACAAAAGGGCTCTAGTGACAAAACCTATTACAAATCTAGTCGTGAAGTATGCATCCATAATGATTGGCCATAAAATCTACTTCACCAACAAAGAGAATTTTGTGTCTCTCATAGCTATCTATACTATCTATGATATGTTTGTAAATGGTGCGAATTATGATCTATGTGAGCTTCTCAGGCAACAGCTGCTTGAAAATCTAAGAATGTCAAAAGAAAAGAAGTACCCGTTTAAGTTTGGTTCTCTAATTGTGTGCCTGTTGTTCTATTTCCTCAAGATGCTTCCAAGAAAATCTGGAACAGTGTATTGGGATCCATCTTGACTAGTGGCACATCAAATTTTTTATCACATGTGTAGTTTGGGTGATGTGAACAATGCAGCAAATGCCTTGACGACATTATTTTTTGTGTTTAAGAAGAATATGAATGGCAGTGATAGAATTCTGAGAAAGATTGTTGAAAAGTATAAAAATGAGATTATATTTCATGTATCTTTTGATGAGTGTATGATAGAAGCGGTTGAACCCCAAACCATCTGGATTCAACCTTTGGGCTATGAAGTCTCGGAATATGATGTTGAAGGATATGTGCAACTCTTGTTGAAGAGTCCTAAAGATCCGAATGAACCTCAGATTGGGACTTATGCAAAGAAATCCATGGAAGTCCGTTTAGAACAAAACAAAGCTAAAAGTAAGAAAAATGTGGAGGAAATGCTCAAGCAATGTTTCACAGCTAAAGAGATAGCTCGAGGAAGAGTTGTTCAAGGATAGAAGTCTAAAGAACTACCTAGTGTAAGGAGATCCAGCAGGACCCCTCCTTCCATACCAACTTTTGGACCAGCTACAAACAAGTTTGTGCCCAGCACTACTAATAAAGGCAAAGGCATGGCTCCATTCGGACCTACTACTAGATCAGGAAAAAGGAAAGGTGTTCCTCCGATAGCCCCTATCAAATGAAGAAAAGAAAAGGCTACTAGGGAGAAGAACATGAGTGTTACTAATGATCAAGAGGAAGAGGAAGAAGATCCAGCTGCAAAATTGACTAGAAAGAGAAAGGCGAGTGCTTCCTGCAGTGAAGGTGCATCACAAGAGACCAGTATTGGTTCAAAGAAGGTTCACCTTGTGTCATCCTCATAGGACACTGATGATAATGCAAAGAAGGCCAAAGATACAGAAGAAATTCCATCGGACCAGGAAGAAAAGAATGCCTCTCCGGTAAGACTTGGTTCCCCTCTTAAACTAGATGTTTTGGTAAATAATATGGTAAATTAAGAAAATATGGTGAAGTCCACATCGGAAGTGTATAATCTAGTAGGACAAGAGGATAAAGAAACAATAATTTTGGCCATCATCAAATATTTCATTATTTTGGAAGCTAAATAGGATAACATTAGGTGTGATGTTTTCAAAAATCTGTGGGAAATTCTGATGAAAAGAAGAGCAGAAGCAATTGAGCTAAAAGACAAAATAAGAAATAAAGCATATAAAGAAATTTCATCCTCTCTAACTCTGAATAATCTAGAATCTTTGAAGAAGATTTGTGCTAAAATGTTCAGGGAGAAAAGAAGAGTTAATACTTTAATGAAAAAAGATAAGAAAGAAATTAGAGGAATAAGGAAGGAAACAATATGCACTATCAAGGATATTGTAGAAAAATATGGTAAGATTGGTGCATCTGGTTTAGCATTTGAACCCAGAAAAGAAACTTCTACATAAGTTATGGAAGAACCTCCTTCTGGTGTTGTTGATGATAATATACCTCTGGAAGTGAACGACACCAATATCCCTCCAGAAGCAAGTAGTACAGATGTTCTATCGGAAATCAATGATGCTAATGAGAATCCGGAAAATGAAAAACATTTTGAAGAAAATATTGAAGCAAAAATTCATGTTGCTACCCCTCAAGTACACCCTAAAGAAGAGGATAGAGGTAAGGAAGAAGAAGAGAAGAGGGAAGAAGAAAAAGGAGAAGAGAAAATTGAAGAAGATAAGGTAGAAGAAGAAAAATTAGAAGACAAGGAGATAGAAGAAAAGAATGCAGAGGAAGAAAAAGTAGAGGAGGAAGAAGAAAACAGAAATATGGAATCTGTCAATATCGCTAGAAAGAATGAAGAAGTATCCCAGCAAGTTGTAGAATAGCAAAATTCCACTAGAGAACCCTCCTCCGGTGATGATTTTCTGAAGGGACTACTGTCTAAGAAGATCAAATTCCAACTGATAATTCCTCTGGAACTCTTGCAACTTCCAATGAATCAAGGTTATGTAGACTTGAACAAGATTTCTCTGGTACATAAATTGGTGTTAGGTGATGTATTTCATGCACCCGATAGGAGAGAAATCTTAGAAATGCATCATAAGGGAACTGAACTCATTGAAGATGCCATTAAAGCCCTGTAGGATGTTACATAGAATACATCTGTTGATTCATCTCTCTCTCCGATTGCGAACTTGAAGCTTCTATTGGACTCCTTCAAGGAGCATCCTACAAGACTTGTTGAGAAAAAAAATAGGATGCAGAAGAGAAGATGAATGAGAAAATGCTATTAATCCTTCACGATAAATGTGCCTCGGCACATGCCAATGTAGAGAAGAGCCTTGAAGTTGCGAAGGCTTGTGAAGCTAAAGCAAATTTTGTGTGCATATTGTATAAGGTCGCTTGATGCCACTCAAAGCATAAAAGATCTCATGGACTCCATTGAGTCCCAGTTGACCACTATCTCCAGCACCTATAATGTATCAATGGATAGAGATAGATCAACTTGGAATGCTATTTCTACGCATAGAGAAAATTTCTTTATGTTACAAAAGTAGAAGGAAGAGATAATCAAGAAATTCGGCCTGCTTGGTGATGACGTGAGAATGGAGTATGCTCCAATAGCCAATGCTTTGCCTATTGCTGAAAATTTGGATAAGATCAATCTAACTCTAGATACTCTGGATGAAGCTGAAGAAAATTTTATTGCTTTAGAATATTTGAACAAAACTCTAATATCTATGAAGCAGAGTTGGGAGAATGGAAAACGGCCTAGCAAGGCATTCTTCAGGAACTGCAAAATGCTTCCTCCTATGGGTAGGATTTTTTTTGTTTTTTTTTTACATTGCATGAGATAACTCCTTGGGAAGAGTTCAGAAGTTTGATTCTATGTGTTTGAACATTACTGGACCATGTGTACATATCTTTCATGTTTTTTTTTTAGCTTTTTCCTTGATGTCAAAGGGGGAGAAGAGGAATGAGAAATAGAGTATATCCCGTACAGTTTTGTATATTCTTTTTGGCACATGTTGCCATCAATGAAAAAGGGGAAGATTGTTGGAAGAATGAAGATCATATCCCTTGTTAACAGTTTTGTTGTCATTGATGTCACCATAATATATGAGTTGAAACTACGAGACTCTAAGTCACATTAATCTGATATTATGAACCGATAATATAGGCTCTGCCTTCGATATTTTGCTCTAGAATCCTCTCTGATAAATAGCTTCTACTTTAGTTTTTGGGAAATGGTTTGTGAGTGAGAAATGCATACATGGACAGGAACTCGTGAGCACAATTGTTCGTGGTCATCATCGGTATCATTTTTGTTGTTTACAATTTTTCTATTAGGTCCATTATTGGCCAACCTATCAAGCGGAAAAGATATAATGGATTAAATTTTGTTTGTGTAATCCAAGCCGACAAGTTGTAGCATGCCACACATTTGAATTATTGTTGAGAAGATTTGTCAAGCTGACCTGATTGTTCTCCCTGACAATCAGATATATATACAAGATATTTTTGTAAGAGTTGGATTAGAGTGAGTGGGATTAAGCAAATATTAGCATACTACATGTGGAAGCGAAATAGGCGAAGTGTGATCAACTGGCATGTGAATTCTCCTGAATTACACAAGAATTGAATCTGCACTTGATGTGTACTTCTATCAATTCATTCTGGCGGTTCACCATTTTGTTACTTCATTTTTGTAGGCAATGAGCCTCCCACTTTGGATAGTGAGTCTTGGCAGTGAGCCACCCCTTTTGTAATATCTTATAACCAGTTATACTATATTGTGACTTAATCCTCACCGTGGTATTTCCCACTCTGGGTTTTCCACGTAAAAATTTTGGTGTCTCCTGTGTTCTGTGCTTCATGTTTTGTTGATGATTCTACTTATCTTAATTATCATATGCTTTGGATTGAATGGATGGTATTTGTTCAATAAGTTTTAGAATATACTGATTCACCCCCCTCTCAGTATATTGGGTATTTAAGATACTTTATGTACATCAAAATCAAGCAAGATATAGGAGATCTGAGAAAAAAAGCCTTGATAACTAGTTATGAAATTAGTCACCTTGCGGGGCCTTTACTTACACCGAACAAGATTAGAAAATGTGACCTTCAACCCAATGTTAGCCTGAAATTGATGGAGGAACCGATTTACAAGCTAATCAAAAGGAAAGACATAATTATCAGGCAAAGAGAAATACCACTCCAATGTAGCGTCCTTAAAAGAACACGGGAATAGTTTTGCTAGAAGTACATTGTGGTAAAATAAATCTATACACATGGTGTTAAAGGATGAAATGTGAGTTTGTGGGTCCCCACAACCACTGTACTTTTCAAATTTTAGAATTTACACCCCTTGCAATATGAGAGTGTTCAGAATAGCAATAGATATAATGGACTACAACAACAAAAGGGTTGGAACATCGACTGAGAAGATGAACTAGCCAAATTCACCAGCTAAGTCTACATTTGTCCCATGTTGTAGGAGAGCATTAAGGATGGGGTCAATGGATGAAGTATGATTAATGGATCCACCAGTAGAACCACCAACACCCACACTAGTGGAGCCACTGACACCAGCACCGGTAGAGCCACTAGCACCAATACTGATAGAAGCACCAACACTAATAAAAACATTTTGAGCTCTTGATGTAGAAGCATTAAATCCCAAAGGAACCCAATTTACTTTGATCATATGAAATTTCTTAGGTACAGAGGTGGTAGCAATATTGGTAGAGGGACTCATATCAGCCATACAAATAAACACTCCAAGCATCAGGATATTAAGTTGTTGGCCAGCGATCTCTAATCCGACATCTTGGGTATTACCCAAGACAGAGGTGTAGGATGGGATATGAGTCTCTACAATATTTTGTACGCTACAAAGGAGCTCTAAGACCCTTTGATTTTTAATCAATAAATTCCTTGAGTTTTGACAACAAGAGCTACCTAAGCATAGGTATCATCTCTTGCCAAAAACCCCATGAGCTCTTCAAGTCTTAGTTCCAAGGAGTGATTTTTTTCTATAGGGGCCTTGAAAGAAACTTCTTCCTCCATGGAAGAGGAAGAGTTCGAGGGTGAGGCATGAGGGGTTGGATCTTGGATTACAACTTCATTGTGATGTGGGGAAAATCCGGATGGAATCCCTATAGAATACTCTTCAAAAGTTGGGCCAATACAGGGAGGACTAAACCTTCTAGACCCCATATCTATGTTTCGATAACTTCTTCTTACTACATATCCAGAGGTAGTCGATTGGGTCTAAAGCTCATAAAGAACATCACAACATGTTATCAGCTACATGTCCTAACACGAGAGAAGAAATTGTTTTGAAACAAAGATAAAGAGAATAGAAATTTCATGTCGGGTTCACAAAAATGTAATGGAGAGGATTCGCTTCTCCTAAGTCTCTAGGACAAGGAAGATTCTATAGGGAGTGAATGGCTCTCTATTACCTCAAGGATAAAATCAAGTGACGAGGTATAATTAAGAGGGATTTTATACTATGTTTCACGGTTTTCTAGATGTTTATGGAAAAGAGACTTCAAAACCTAAGTGAATAGACCTTAGAGGTCTCAAGAGATAGACAAACAAGCTCTCAACCAAAGGATGAAAGCGTGGACCAAGGATGACAACACGGTGCATTGGTGTCTCATATAGACCAAAGACATAATCAGCTACTAGAGACACTTAGGATCTACTGACTACCTAAAAGCTAAATTTTAATAGTTTTAACTAAACTAAACAAAGTGCACAAAATGAAAAGAAGTACAACAAGAAGAATACTTAAATGAAAAATATATTAACTATTAAGAAAAATGACGAGTAGTAGAAGAAAAGGGATTAACTCATAGTAGGTCCAACCTCCCGTAAGATCCTCAGGGATAAACTTGCACACATGAAAACATGAAAATTTTTGGGGTTGTTTTTTGGGGCTTGCCTTGGTCAAACCCCTACTTCGGTGTTTCCACCTCCACGAATAGCCAAATAGATAATGATATGGAAATATGGATAAAGAAGTGACAAGAAATATATCTAAAACATGCAAGATAACAAGTATGTTATTCGATAACAACGATAATGCAATGAAATTAAATGTTACCCTCCCTCCAACAATCTTGGTGAAGCTGAGAGGAAGAGTAGTGCCTTTGAAGCTTGAGATGGTCGTGCAAGAACATGGTGTAGATAACTTGAACCTGGAAGAATGGAAGGTGCAGAACTATAAGAAGAGAGCTCTAGATTGAAGATAATGTGAGAATGAAGTGTTACAATGAGAGAATGTGATATAGAATTTCTAGAATGGAATGGAATGAGGATGAGAGGGAATAATGTGGTCAAATTGCATGCCAAAGAGTTGTTCCTGGGTGTGCCTATGAATACAAAGGCATTTCACTTTGTGGGCAGGTAACAATGTAACGTCCCACTGACCATAGAATCAAGAATCCTATCAGGACATTCATGCAGTGTGTAGACGTCTACACAACACTAAAGAATACCAAACAAAAATTCCCCCACTAACATAAAATGATAAGGCAAGGACGAAAATGAAGGCTAGGAAGGCAGGTTTTCACATAATCATCTTATTAAGCCAAATTGAAGGTTGATATTGTGTGATATTGCATAAGGGTGCAATTTTACACCAGAACAAAGAGGTAGATTTTTTAAGTTTTCAATTGTATAAGTTAAATAGAATGTCAATTTTATAATTTTTTGATTCAATGCTTTGTAATTTTTTGGAATTGAAAATCCTTCAAAATTAGTTCATCAAATGATGAAAACCCTAGTGAAGAGAAAAAAATATAAAAAATCCTCAATAATATCCTCCATCTATTGTTTGAAATCCTCTTCAAACATAAGAAAACCTAATAGGTGAAACTAAAAATAGAAAAAGGGAACTCCAAGCATTGGTTGATAGGTTAAAAAATCCAAATCCAGCTAGTTTATATTGGACAATCCTCACCACCTCATTAGAATCTATCATCTCATATAAATTTCATGAGTGGCCAAATAAACATGTGTTCTAATAAGAGGGAGGAAGCATGATAATTTGATTTCATAAAATTATCATACCAACAAGTCAAAGAGAAGAAAATATTGAAATATGATTTGTGTGTATTATTCATTGATCCAAGAATGAATGCACTCATGCACACAGGTTGCAAAAGGTTCCCTATTCATTAGTGCCAACACCAAGGGATAAGATATTTATTGAAAAGGTGGTGGATCATTTTTACCATCCTCTATGCAACAATAATGAGGTCCCACGATATTTTTGAGGAAAATATATTATGAGTTTGACGTTAATGAGATTCTAAATTACTTCAAGATATGTGTGACTTCTAGGGTAGATGCAAGGGCTCTACACAAGATAGAGAAGGGGCATGTCATGCCCAATACCAGGCACATAGACCCCTAGCCAATCCAAACCTTCAACATGTCATAATCCCTCTTTTATTGTGAAGGAGAGTGTTGAGGTGGAGACTTTACAGTCTATTAGCTCCCACACACAAACCTTGTTATAACACAATGTGCCTTTTACACAACATGACAAGGGTGAGGTTCCTAGGTCTCAATGATCACCTCACCTTTACCATAATTATAGGTTTAGCTATGATTATATGTCCAAGGATGCTCAAGATACATGAGGGAAAGAGAAAGGCATGCCCATAATGTATGATATGGTGTTCACAAATGAGTTACTAAATAAGACATTTGACATTGATGAACAAGTAATTTTGAATAAGGTTAATGCAATCCTATATTTTTATTTCAAATATTAGATTAACTATATTTATCTATTATGAATGAAAATTAATGTAAATTATACATAATAAAATTTTAGGGTCAAAGTTTTCATCCTACATCTATTGGACCTTCAACTCTTGATTATGTGGTCATGTTGAGTCCACGTGTATGTAATTTTTTCTCTTATACGAATGATAGTCTTTAAATTTATATTTAATGATGAACATGTGGATGTTAGACCTTCAACATCAAGACCCATTGATGGGAGTGGTCGTACAAGTTTAACTAAGGTAAGTTTTACTATTTTTAATAATTATGTTTTGTAAATAATGTTGTTCTATTTTTAGTTGATGACATTAGTTTAATCTCCTCTTAATATTCATGGCATAATGGATATGGCCATTGCTATAACAATTTTTTCTTTAATGTATTTGATAGAGGTATGAGCCAGATTAGTAAATTCCATTTTTTATTTCTTGTTTCATTATAATTTGTTTCTTGATGCTTTTCATAGGGGGTCATAAGTATAATTTGTGCACCTACCCCTTCGACAGATGCAAAGAGGCAATGAATGATTGAGGTCAATTATTAGCTTGAGATAACTGGTTATTCATTTATATGTCATTGTGTATTTCATTTTTTTTATATTAATATATTTTATTTTATTTTATTAGGTGGGCATCCAAAAAAAATTATAGAGGAAGTCAAGTTAGCGGGTTCAAAAGAAACATACATCAATTGGGTGCTGGCAAGAAGTTGAGTCCACTTTTTGGCCAAAAAGTGGAAGTGTTTTCCCTTATTTTCAGAATTTGACACATTGATCTTAAAATTTGAAGCACTTAGAGATGGAAACTTCAAAAAAGTCACTAATCATAAAATGTAGTACTCGAAGTCTAGTTTTCAAATATGTAATTTATTTCAATACTCAGATTGTACAAATTGAGTTTCAATAGGCATTTTTAAAAACCACTATTTAAAAGTCATTTTGTTTTTACCATACCATGCACATATACGACATCCATATTTTGACCTAAATTATCATATTTTTTTAAATCCTTTTGGGAAAAGATTTGTGACTCACTAAAACTTGTTTTCGATATTTTTTTGTAATTTTTTATTGAATTTTTTTTTTTTGTTAATTTTTTATTAGGCGTATTTGTTGTTTTAAAAAATCGTCGTGTACGACACGCATAAGATGACCTAAACTTATCATTTTTTTAGTTTTATTTTTTCAAAATTGAAAAGAATTGTCTGAAGTTTGTTCTCATGCAATTCGTTTGTCAAAATGTTATGTTGATCAAAAGTTATTAAAATAATAAAAAACTCTGATATTTCAAGTTTATGGACCAATTTCATCATAAATTAATTGAAAAATAGAAAAAATAATCCAATTGTAAAAAAAATTACATATTTGGAATCTACATTGTCTCATCTAAAATGGGTTTTAATTTCATCAAAAAATTCTACAAAAAAAGTCGTCAATCATATGTCCAAACTCAGTATTTTTCTCTGACATTGTTAGAACCTTCAACTTACAGGTCAAACCAGGTTGAAGGCCTAGGTTCGTACTCCCAATGCTTTTCCCGAACCAAAATCCAAGGCAAAAACCCGACCACAAAGCAAAACCAATTTCAAATTTTTAAAATTTATTAAAAAATCATTTTTTATGCTTTTACAAAACGAGATCCCGTTTTAAATGAGATCCCGTTTTTTTATTTTAGGCTCAAGATCCCGTTTATTAAAAATGAGATCCCGTTTTTGCAATGTCGGTTTCATTTTTTTGGCTAAGGCAAAAACTTCCATGTTTCGTGGACTCAACTTCTTGCACTTACCCATTTGCCTCTCCATTTACTTGGTAGAAAAATAACCATCAACTCTTCAATCCCAATCCATAGGTTTGATTATAATATGGCTTTGTTGTACGCATATATGGATTTCTTGTACATATTTTTTTACTGAAATATAACATTGTATGTCTCTACGGATTTGGTGTAATAATATATGGATTTATTGTAAATATATTATTGTTTTATTGATGTTGCCTATTTTTTCTATAAAATCAAGGCTTACAGAAGTTGTTTGTTATGCATGTCATGTGATTATTTTCAATATGTCATATGTTCTTCATAATTCTACTTATTTTTAAATGTATATTTTATTAACACACTAAGATATAATATTTTTCCATTTTAGATAATGATTATAAGACTTATGGATGCACCTAAAATGATTAATTAACTTTTATCTTCAAACAAAAAGAATTGATAGAAACTCAACTCACCATCATGACCACAAGGATCATCATCTCATGAAAACTTTCCACCTCATGCAACTTGCTATCCCATGAAAATGAGAATAGAACATAGAAATATAACCTCCCAATACATCATAAAGAATGTTACATGACACATGCATCATAGGAGCATGCATGAACAAAATAAAACCTCTAATTCAAACTTTCAACACATAAATAATTATCATATATATTAGTCAACATACCTTCAAAAATGAAGGGAAAACAGGGTTTCTCCAAAATGGATGGGAAATGGGGGTATCCACCTATCTTCCCTATTTCATTAGGAAAAAGAAATCCCCTTGGGTAAGATTGACTTTCAACCCTTAGATGATTCAACCTTAATGGAGATCTTGTTGTTTTCCTTATGACAAGATGGGGTAAAATCTTCCTGAACAACACTTTTGGGAGATAAATGAAAAATACTAAATGAATCCAATTATGCAATGTAAGACTTGAATCATCAATATAAAACATAATAAAAACAAAAATAATAAATTTTTGGTAGATCTAAGAAAGGTAGGATTGTATGAACCTATAACCAAAAGCTCCTACTGAGTGTCCTCCTAGGACAGACTCGCCCTAGGGCGAATAGATCTTGCTACAGGGATCCAAAATATTTTTTGACAGTCCTTTGATCCTAGATCTGCACTCTCGATTCCTCTAGATCTCATAGTCAGAGTGTTGGAAATAAATTCTACAAACGAGTTTATGTGTCTTGACAAATTTGATGATAACTTTGACAACTTTACAAAATTGTAATTTTGATCAATCTTCAATCCTTCTTCACCTATAAATATGCAAACACAAAGAGAGGGAAAATTTGTTTATTTTTGGTGAATGGGGGTTTGTCTTGGTCAAACCCTATTTTGGTAATTAAACCTTGAAATGAAATGAAACATGAATGGAAGGAATGATGAATGAACAATGCTATGTTGCAACTCATCAAACCCTTGAATGGAGATCCTTAGATTACTGAAGTCTAACACATCTCTCCAAGATCTTGATCTTGCATGAAATGGCTTGATTGGATGTTGATCTCGTTGCTTGAACTTTGACTTGAATTCTTGAAACCTACATCACATTGTTAGTTCCAAAAACATGCATGAATGAAGATAATTTTGACATGATGCTTGAGATCTCGAATACTGCAACAAATGACTAATAAATCTACTCTTGAACACCTTTGACAATGATATTTTCTCTTGTGAAGTATCTCAAAAAGTTCTAGGATTTGAATTGATAAAAAGACCTCGTATTTATAGATAACTTTCTAATTTCTCAAAAATTAAACATCAAAGGCCAACAATTGCAAATTGAATTTGAATCATAAAAATATCGCCAAAAACATATTAAAAATTGGGGTCCTAAAATTAAGGAGGATGGTGAAAGGGTCCTAGGACCTAAATCCAAGACACTCCAATTCTAAGGCAATTTAATTAATGCTTGCAATTGTTTAATACAAGTTTCTCTTTCGAAAAATGGGATTAATTCTTTTAAATGCATAATTGGGCCAATTAGAGGCTTAATTAAGTCCAATTTATTAAGGGACCCAAACATAGTGTGAAAATGTAAAGGAGTACATTTTTCGACACTACATATAGCCCCCACTTTAGTGAGAGGATGAGCCCTATGCTCAAACCCACACTAAAGTAGTCAAAAAAGCATCAAGAGAGGTCTAACTGTACAAGTGTTGTAAAGATACGATAACAAAGGTCAAGGAGGATGATCAAGCCCCCAAGATCTAAGATCTCATTACAAACCAACTTGAAGGCACAAAGAGACACATGCCTATGTTAAACATGCAACAGTAAGACAAGGTACACAAGCATATAATGTCAAAATTAATGCAAAAGAAAGAGGGGTGGATCAAACCTCGCCTATTTGTCCAATTGGTATGGATCAAGCCTTATCTATTTGTCCAAAAATATTCATAAGTGGAAACTCGTTGTCCACTATGCAAACAAAATATACTCACACAGGTTAGTGAAACTCGTTGTCCACTAGGTGAGCCACAAAAGGTGGTTGATGGGAAAGTCGTGCCAAGTCTACAGGCTCCCATGTACCAACCATACCAAAGTTATACCTCCTGATAACTTTGATAAGGCACCGTAGAAATAGTCACAAGGCTAGCAAGTTGCATTATGCTAGGCACTCATGAAAAAGGCTCCAATGGCAAGCAAGTTGTGTTATGCTTGGTGGCCATTTTAAATACAATAAGTAGAATAGTCAAAGAGGTTTTTCTTAGTTCATGAAAGGTCTCAACTTAGGGAACATCGTGCCTTAGTCTAGGATAAAATATTTGCAACTTAGGGAATGCAAGTCATAGTGTCACCACTAAGAGGAATGCCATATGCCAAGAAAGGTCACGCTCTTGATAGTCATGAATTTTTCAGGATGGTTGGAAGAAGCTTTTGTTACACAATGAATAACCAAATTTTGATAGTCATGAAGAGTCATGCACAAGTGTGTACAAGAGGGAAAAAATGTCATCCCAAGTTTATCTTAAATATTGGTCTGCAAATTTTCAATGAACAGTCTCTGAAGATCGGCATCAAGAATCTTAATGTTGATTTGTGAGTAAAGCAATTAGTATCGTGCTCTGAAGTTAGTGACCTTTTCATTGTTGTTTTGTTTACATTACATTAAATCAACTAAGGTCATCTTGGGACCCATGTGCAATTGGAAATGGTTAAGAAAGGAATCAACAAGTTCATCGAATGAATGAATTGAGTTATTCACTAAAGAACAAAACCAATCCAAGGTAGTGTCTTTCAAGGATCTAGGGAAAATTTTAGCCAAGAGCTTATCCTCAAAAATGAAGTCACTACATAAGGTTGTATATGCTAAAACATGGTTACTAGGATCTCCTTTACCACCATATTTCTCAAATCTAGGAATCTTTATGCCTTGTGGCACTTGTGCTCTCAATATCTCCAAGGATAAGGGGTTTCTTTTGACAGATTGTGACGGTTGGCCATTTTGATTTTGGTTCAATGTGGAAATTTCTTGTTGGAGGGATGAAACATTTTGCAAGAGTTGGTTAAAGACAGAATCATTGGTTGTGTTGTGAGATGGAGTTGAATAAGGTGGAGGTGTATATGTATTCGGAGGGCAAGTGAATTGTAAGTTTGTGAGGGAAGATGGATTAGGAGATATGAGATATGAATGCACAAAGCTAAGAGGATTCCTAGTGGAAATACCTAAGGTTGGATTGACATTGCTAGTCGATTGTATGGTTGTAGTAATAGTTCTATTAGTGTATGTAGGAATATAGGCCATAGTTGTAGAAGGAGGAATTGGATTACCACCTTGACTTTGAGTGTACCCCAAATTTTGAGTACAACTAGCCATTGTAGGCACATGGTTGTTAATGATATGATATAGGCTACACAAAATTTCTATTCCTTGTTCATTATCAAGCATTTTCCTCATGTTATCTATGACAAGAACCATAGTACCAACAATGTATTCGGTACTCACAAAGTTTTGCAATTTTTTCAAGGCTTCATCCATTTGTTTTAGGTTTTCTTGAGGAGCATTAGCAACCATTGTGTCAACATCAGTAACTTTTTTTCTGGGTAGGGTGGCCATGGGAAATGTGGTATGAAAGCTATAATCCATAAAGGGTTGACTATTATCAACACTATGAGTGAGAGAGTTGGAAAACTCAAGATCCACGATAGATGTAGTAGCATAGGATGGCATGAGTCTCGAACTATGTATCACTATAGTATTGGAAATATGACACCGGTTTGTGAATCGCATACAACTTTCACCAAACCTAAGTGCACCCAAAATGGAGAATAGGCACTAAACAAATACAACCAACACCCAAAAGTATGAAGTGCAATGCAAGTGTTTAAAATGATTTTGCAATTTTCAGTTTTAAAACAAGATAATCTACTAATTATGCTATGAAAAAACTTGAAAATGATGTCTTTTAATGCAAATTTTGATTTCAAACAATGCACTTATTTTGACCAATTGAACTTAAAGCAAGCAATTACAGAATTTTATGATTTTTGAAACTGAAGCAAAGAATTAACAACAAATCAGAATGAAGCAAACATAGACATATTACTACCCAAAATTTTGAAAAAACACATGTACATGTATTCATTCACCCTTAGGGAAAATGGGTCCCAAGGTAGGGTTCTAAAAAATCAAAGTTTGAATTTCTTGCTTAATGTTTGAATTTCCAGTTTCAAGTTGCAAACTGTGGTTTTAGTGACAAAATTTTCCAGATTTAGGTGTCCTAATGCAAAGAAATTAGGGACAAATGATGAAAAAATCGACACTTTTTCAAATACAATTTTGACCAAATTTTTCAATGTGAATGACTGTAAATAC
The DNA here is from genome assembly GCA_007115665.2 of Sequoiadendron giganteum. Lineage (NCBI taxonomy): Eukaryota > Viridiplantae > Streptophyta > Pinopsida > Cupressales > Cupressaceae > Sequoiadendron > Sequoiadendron giganteum. The sequence continues at coordinate 624,576,701 of CM021100.1, forward strand.
ACTAATATGCAAGTACTATGCAAAATCAATGTAATATGCATGCACTTTTTTTTATTTTTTAGATTTAAAAAAATGCAAAATGCAAATTTTAAAACCCTAAATGAGATGCAAACTAATGTAATTTTGACAACCCTAAACAGAATGCAAACTAATGCAATGTAATACAAACTAATGTAAACCCTAGGTCTAGGGTTTGAATGGGCTCCAAATCAATTAATTATAGTGCAAGAATGTCAGGTTCACCAAAATGAAATGAAGGGAAAATATGGTTTCACCAAAATGGATGGGAAATGGGGGTATGCACCTATCTTCCCTATTTCATTAGGAAAAATAAATCCCCTAGGATAAGATTGACTTTCAACTCTTAGGTGAGTCAATCTTATTGGAGATCTTGTTGTTTTCCTTATGACAAGACGGGGTAAAATCTACCTGAATAACACTTTTGGGAGATAAATGAAAAATACTAAATGAATCCAATTATGCAATGTAAGACTTGAATCATCAATTTAAAGCATAAAAACAATAACAACAATCAATTTTTAGCAGATCTTAGAAGGGTAGGATTGTATACACCTATCACCAAAATCTCTTGTTAGGTGTCCTCCTAGGACACATTTCCCCTAGGGTGAATGTGTCTTGCTACAAGGATCCAAAATCTATTTTGATAGTCCTTTGATTATGGATCTGCACTCTCGATTCCTCTAGATCTCACATTCAAAAATTTAGAAATAAATTCTACAAGTGAGTTTTCATGGTTTGACAACTTTGATGGCAACTTTGACAACTTTACAAAATTGCACTTTTGATCAATCTTCAATCCTTCTTCACCTACAAATTTGCAAACACAAAGAGAGGGAAAAAAATTGGTGAATGAGGGTTTTCCTTGGTCAAACCCCATTTTGGTAATTAAACTTTGAAATGAAATGAAACATGAATGGAAGGAATGATGAATGAACAATGCTATGTTGAAACTCACCAAACCCTTGAATCTAGAGATCCTTAGAGGACTAAAGTCTAACACATCTCTCCAAGGTCTTGATCTTTCATGAAATGTCTTGATTGGATGTTGATTTTGATGCTTGAATTTTGACTTGAATGCTTGAAACCTACATCACAATGTTAGCTCCAAAAACATGCATGAATGAAGATAACTTTGACATGATACTTGAGATCTTGAATGTTGCAAATAATGACTGATAAATCTACTCTTGAACACCTTTGACAATAATATTTGTTCTTGTGAAGTCTCTCAAAAAGTTTTAGGATTTGAATTGATAAAAAGACCTTGTATTTATACATAATTTTCTAATCTCCCAAAAATTAAACATCAAAGGCCAACAATTGCAAATTGAATTTAAATCATAAAAATGCCGCCAAAAACATTAAAAATTGGGGTCCTAAACTTAAGGAGGACCCATTTCGCCCTTGCTAGGACTTAATCCAGGACACTTCAATTTCAAGGCAATTTAATTAATGCTTGCAATTGTTTAACACAAGTTTCCCTTTCAGAAAATAGGATTAATTAGGCTTTTAAATGCATAATTGGGCCAATTAAAGGATTAATTAAGTCCAATTTATTAAGGGACCTGTTGTTTGGTGTCTCTGCACATCGACAACTCAGACAGAATAAAAGTTATCCTATCTCTCTTGAAAGGTTGATCTCTATGAATCAAAGAGATAACCCCAAGGTCTCTCGGGTGTCAGGTCATGACAATGCAGTAGAACAAACTCACTGATAAATGTGAATATGTTGGTAATCACAAGGGGTCTTACATACAAATGCTGGAAGCTCTAAACTCATCAGATTTTGAGATATGGTGATGCTTTAACTTTGAGTCCTAACCATTTAATAAAAGAAACAGCAAACAATAAGGGTTTCAGAAGTCCTAACTGTTAACACTACTTCTAAGACTAACCACGCAAATGATGAAAGACCTGGAATGGACCAATCCCTTAAACTAGTTTTTGGTCGACCCAAGCTATACTTGCAATCTTGCAGAAAATAGTTCAATCTTCTAAGGCATTAAAGATTTTCAGGCTGAAGGCATTCATTCAATGAGACTGAATGAATACATATAGTTGAACTAAGCACATGAATATAAGGTACAGGTTGACCTTGCACAGCATTCCCACAATCAAGAAACTGCCCAAGATATGAACCAGGGATCGCTACAACACTTCAGATATTAAATCATCAACCATTATGAACTAAATTTAATCTACATTCAAGCATTTCCAAGCAGTTTGAAAGATGGAACAAGAAACATTAAAGATTATTTAATTTAAAGGAGGCACCAATCATGACACAATGTCTACACTTTGTATTAAATCATCATATTAGCAACAATTCTGGTATGTTACAGCACTTGCTTGAAATGTGAAAATTACTTCTAATCTGCTAACATGCTACTCTACTGATTACAAGTCTTCTGACTTAGTCTTTCGATTTCTAACTAGCTCAAACTGAGCTGAACTCAAAGCTCTACTCAAAAACCCAAACCCTTACAAAAGAGGCAGAGCGCAATACTTATAGAAACACCAAGCCCACGTGAAATAGAGCTAGGGTTACAAGAAATCACGACCACAAACTAGATCGGCCCCGATAGACAACAGTAACCCGCCGCTCAGTAATGAATGCAACAAGGACCCCCATCAGATCAACTTGCGATCGCACGCAACCAAGGGACAGATCCTCGAGCCACACCCGCCATCAAAGCACCATTCGAATGACATAGGATCAGCATCACATGCGAAAACAAGGAGGAACACCAGCCACCGATCGAGGTTGAGACGCAAATGAATGATCAAGATCGATCCCAACCAGGAGGAGCCCATCACGTCCCACCTACCAGCCATTAATGCCCCAACTGCCCAGAGCGGAGAACAGAACCACACACGCAAGCCCATCACGCAAACAACAACCGAGCGTACCCGAATTGTGCAACTCTCGCCAAGAAAGAAGCACACACACTCCACCATCACCCATGGCCACACCAACCTACAGACAAAGAGCCACCATCAATACACCATTGAGAAACAGACCAGCCAAAAGGAATTCATCAGGCAAGGAAATCGAGCAGAAAGCCCGACGGAGCCGGAGCCAGGACGCGACTAGAAACACAAGGTAGTCCAGACAGGATCGGAGCCAAGCAACAGTGCGGGACCAAAAAAACCAAACTGGCGGAGCCAAACCCAGAAACGGATCGAAACCACCCAAAAAGCAGCACCGAGCCTGAAACTGGCGGGGGCAGAGCCAGGACAGAAACCGACAATGGGGAGGGAGGCAAACAAAGAACACACTGGCGGAGCCGGAGCTAGAACCAGAACTGAACTAGGAACTTTGGATAAGTTCCCAATCTGGTTCCATTCCGCACCCGACTCCGACGAACACGAACGGAGAAAAAATGAAAACGTACACGGGGACGAGCCAGAGCCAAACGGCCGAAAAACGAGCCTGACGAAGAAAAGGCCAACCCGACGGGGGCGGATCCGGAACTAGAACAAGAACAAAACTGGGAACTTTTCAAAAGTTCCCAGTTCCGTACCATTCTGCGCTCGACTCCACCAGAGACAAACGAAGGGAAAGCAAAACAAACAGCCAGTGGGACAAAACAGGCAAAGCAACACAACAAAAACAAGGAGGGAGGCGGAGCCGAAACGAGAATGGAAACCGGACCGCGAACTTTGGAAAAGTTCAAAATCTGATTCCATCTCGGTCTCGCCCCCGACAAAGGGAAGAAAAAAATGACCTGACGAAAACCTAAGGGAAGAAAGCGACCATTAGGTGAAAACAAACAACACGATGGAGAAAAGCGAGGAAGCGGGAAGCGGAGCCAGAATGGGAATGGAAACTAGACCATGAACTTTGGAAAAGCTCGAAGTTCAATTCCATCCCGGTTCCACCTCTGGCAGAACAAAGAATAAAAAGAAAACAAGGGAAAGCTAAGGGAGAGAACCAACCCTTAGGACCCAAACAAAAAATAACAAGGGATAAAACAGAAGGCAAAAGAAGACCACCCCAAAGCGGACAGAAGCAAGACCCCAAAAACACCAGGAACTCAGCACAAAGGCACCCCAAAACCCGGACAAGCACCAAGGACCAAAATCCCAAGATTTTCAAAGATAAGCACAAAGAGGGGGCAAGCCACAGAAATGGGCCAAAAGACCAAGCCAAAAGAGAGTCCCCACTTTCAGAGGGGCGTGTGTGCAAAACTGCACAACAGGACCCAAACATAGTGTGAAAATGTAAAGGAGTACATTTTTTGACACTACACCTTCATAAATAGGGAATTTAAATATACACTAAATTTCACCTCATATGCATACCATAATATGCACTTTAAGATCAAATTTAAAGTTGCTAAACTCACATAGCTCATATTATACTTGGCAAAAAAAAATTGAATGTGAATACCCATCTAGCATGTAGTCTAAAATGGTTGCCCCATGCTAGTATTCATGGTCACTTGAATAGGGTATCACCTTGTCTCAATCCATAGTTAGGTTCTAGCTAAAAACCTCATACTTAGTCATAATACTATTGTCCTCATGTGCAAAGCTCATGTCTTCACCAAAGAAAAAGTTTGTATTTTAGCAAGGTAAACGTGATTCATAAAAACATTTGGATACATAGGGATATCACTATCATAGAGTTGATTTGTCCATATTCACTCAAATCCCATAAGTGATCCCAATAAATATAATACATATTAGCTCCAACATCATTTTGTGGTTTATCAATTTCCTATTGAACAATAGAACCTCCATCTATGGCAGAAAGAAATTCATCAAAAAAAAATTGAAATTAATTTATTATAACAATAAGATTTCTTCAATTTTTAATTTATTTATTTTCTCATGAAGGCCTATATAATAACATCATGATCTAAACATCCCCCTTAGGAGATACCATGCTCCAAGTGAATATAGCATGGTCTCAAGAGTAAAACATTATGCCAAAACTCTAATGCATAATCAAGAGTATACCATGACATAAAACAAGCAAACTCTAAACCACATCACCTATTAAGCACCACCAACACCTCAGCCAAACACTCCAAACGTTCTCCATGGTTCCAAGATGTTACACATCCTCAAATAGTGTCCATGCAAATGTGAAAGAACCCTTCTACAGCAACAGGATCTAAGATTCCCTCCTAGTAATATCTACAACACTAAAGAAGATCATTCACCACCAAGTGATGAATGCACAATCATTGCTAAAAGCTCCCACTAAACTGTGATACTGAGATTTCAAGCACATGACCAAAAACAACTGCTAATCTGAAAACCCTTTAGGTCCACACAACAACATGTTCATCTGACAACAATACCAAGTGGCACCAAGATCTCCAAACCAAGTTGAGATTATCATCACTGTCAAAAGCTTACACAAAATAGTGTATCCAAGCTATCCATGAAATCGTGATACACATGCTACAGGTCCCCATAACTGACTATTCAAGTACTCAACACCATCCATCCTCGCATCTCAAAGCAACCACACCAATGCACAAGTGACCACAAACAAGGCCAACTAACAAGTCTGCACCAACTCTGAATCAACCTCGTGGATATAGATAGTCCACTTCCAAGTTATCCCACAGCAAACATGTAGGTTAAGGTAGCCCACAACATTGCACAACCCATAGATCCATTCAACAGAAACATGCAAAACCCATCATCACACTAGAAACTGCAAAACTGAAATCTCAAAGAGAATTACCATGTAGACAACATGACTCAAACACCAGATCAAGTTCATATCTTATTTGCCAATCATGTCCACACCAAGCACCATAGTTTAGGAAACCACCAAGCATCACCACAAGAATGTTGAGTGACTAATCACGTACTAACACTCCCATGCAGAGAATTAACCCACCTCCTCATACCATGCACATAGAATGCATGCAAAACTGCAACTATCTCGTCCAATACCACCCAAAAAAGACCTTAAACAGCAGCTCCACAAAACCACCAATTTTCTTGACCATGTAAAACCTACAAAACCATTGTGTTTGAGAACACTCATGCACACCCATATCCACTTCACATCTGAAACACCATAACGGTTAAACCAGAAACTAGATTATCATGAATATGCATAACCATAGATTCTTTAAATGGGAATCTATAAAACCCTCAAGTCCAAAGAACATGAATCGGAGCGATGCAAGTACAACACATCCTTGAAAAGAAACGACAATTTAGGAACTCCAGGCCCATATCAAGCCAACTCCAAAACCACCAAGCATGCACATGCATCCAAGAGAGAGACAGGTTATTTTAGAAGCTTCCAGACCATCCAATGATCAACTCCATAGCCTACATGCAACCGAGGTACCAAAAAACTTGTGCCTTCCAATACCAGGATAAAAACCCAGCATAAGCACATTACTCCATGACTAAACAACAACCCAAACTTCTCCATATCACCAGGGAGCCTCTCACACAGACACCCAATAGAAAGCTTGTTGCAACACAACCATAGAGACAATAATATTCCAACCCATGCATGAGGGTTATACTACTGCCAACTCACGAGTTTCAGGTCACATTTGTTCAATATGACCAACTCAAGTTTCTCCATCTTCCCCATCCTTCATAATGTGTGTTGTCTCTTGGAACTCAAACAAAAAAGGAGCAATAAATTCTACTCGTCAAAGGATCAATCCATCAATCGATTCCTTCAAATTTCCTGAAGCCTATCACACAAAGAAATCTTCACAGAAGGAATACCTAGAACCAAAAACACCAGGAATTCATACATGCATCAACATGCAAGCCACATGCAAGTACATGCAACTCACAAACCTACACATGCAAGAAAAAAGCAAATCCCAAAAGAAGGCTCTGATACCACTTGTTGGTATCATGAAAGTCCTTGACCTCCCTTTACCCACTCTGATGCCACTTGTTGGTATCAAGAAATTCCTTGACCTCTCTTTACCTACTCTGATACCACTTGTTGGAGTATCTCAAAAAGAAAAATCCAAGATCAGAAGTGCCTTCGATAGATTTTATTTCATCAGATTGCCTCAAATACATGAACTACTATGCCACAAGGCGAAATCAGACATAGTTCATTTCCCACATTGACCCTTAGAGAAAAAGAAATGCTTATTAAACTAGTTCCAAACAACACCATTAAACGGATTCAATCACGCAAAACCATTAAACATGAAAGATGGAACAAAAGTTATGAACACATAGATTTACATAGGGAAAACCCTTTTGGGTAAAAAACCCCACACTCCAAAAGCCTAGATCGCCATTATATTATTCAACAACAGAAAATAGTTACAAATACAATTCAAGCTCTAAGCCTTTACAAAGTTTACATCTTGTTCCATCTGGAGAGAATGTGGCAGCATAACGCTACTTCAATCTCGCCTCTCTCTAACATTGCAAAACATTCAACATTTCATAACATTCATTCTCAACCAACAAGAAACGGTTTGGTTCAACTTCCACAGACGAACAGTTACAACAGTCAACAATCAATCACCACTCTCCAACTTGGCAGTTCGAATTCTCCTTCATATACCGCTTGTCGTGGCCAGGGTCCACCAAGACACGCATACACCACTTGTGTAATTCTGGAGAATCAAAAGGGAATCTACAATATTCCCAATAAGTCTCCTGGAAAAGACTTAACACCGTGACACGTGTCTAAAGCCCGCACACCTCATAGGAGCCACTCCGGATCCACCACAAGAGGCACAGGGCTAGCGAGCACCGTTGATTTGACATCATTAGTCAAGTCAACAGGTGTCAAACGCTCAATCAATTCTGCTCACTTCATAAGAGTCTGTCAGTCCTCACCACAAAGGAGTGCGGAATAAACGAGCATCGTTGGATTAATATAACTGCAACCATCGATCAACCATATCAACACTTCGTCGTGGTCCCCACCATCTCCGTGACATCCAAGTCACCGCTGACAAGCCAAAGCCCGTACAATGTCACTATGTCGCTAGAAAACTAAACTTCAGAACCTCTATCAAAGGTTATGAATTTCCAAAAACCCGCAACTCACCAACAGCAAAGGGATCGCTATGTTGCTCAAAAATCGAACTTTAGAACCTCTCTTGGAGGTTATGAATTTCTCAAAACCCGCGACATGCCAATAACAAAGAGAACCTCAAAGTCGCTAAGTCGAGAGGTTATGAAACTTTAGAACCCTGCGACTTAAGTTAGAAAAACTTGAACTCCAGCGAGTTGACTAACAAACCATTTCCCGCCAACAAGATTTCAATCAGACTAGTAACTTTGTCCCGGTGATATTCAACTGTTTGTTCGACAATGTAAAGGCCTAAAGATCAGTACATTTGAGGCACCATTTCTCAACACATCCCAAGTATTTTTTAGAGGGTGAGGCCAACAAGGTGCATCATGCAATGTCACAAGGCCAACGTTCCAAGTTTTAAATTTCAGAGCAAATGGGTAGGAAACTAGCATAGGGAACTAGTGTCCTAGAATTTTTTGCTCTTGAAATGCTAGTTGTCAGGGAATTTAACATAATTTCTTAATTCAGCCATGAAACCATCATACTATGAATAGAATTAATCATGCACACAAAATAGGGTACCAAACCTAGTGTGAACTTATCAATGGTGATAATTTATGATGCTACACCTTGAAGGTTTGATAGGAATGATGATATGAGAAACTCCAAAAGTATAAAAGACAGATAAAAATTTAGGGAGTTAGGGAAGAAAGGGATGGTAGGAAGATAAGAGAAAACCTAAAACTCTAAAAGGCTAAAAAATACTTAGGCAAGTTGACTTTAGTAGAGTTGCAAGCCATCAAGGGTGTATGGAAAGAGGTACTAGAATAGGGGATGGTTGAAAGTTTGATTCTGATAGGATACATAGAGAAATATATAGAGTATTGGATTATCAAGAGAAGCATGACCAAGGTGACAAGTCTAATGGGCATGAAGGGATTTGAAACTCTGTAAGGATGATAAACACAAGAAAATTCCAATAAATATTTTGATGGAGTTTTGGATTATCGGTGGTGGAGCAAATTCATACTGCAAGGCAAAGATTAAGGTGTCAAAGAATTGAGGAGTCGAAGGAATAGGTATCAAGGGATGGATGGATGTGGAAGTCCAAAAGTTTGACAAATGTAAAGGAATTAGGATTTTTACAAGAATTTTGGGCTTCTAGGATTGAGAATGCTTAAAGGAGGCACAAATGTAAGGGAAACCTCAACAGTCCAAAAGGTTAACAATCCTAACACTTAGCCATTTTCATAAGGTTTCTAAGTAGGGTTTTGGGATTGATAGGAAGGTTATGTAAGGATGGATACATTGAAAGTCCAAAAAAACAATACTTAGCCAATTTTGTAAATATGAGAGTCGGGAGTTAGGATCGTTAGAGAAGGTATGCATGCATGAAATGACCTTGAAACTCTGAAATCTTGAAAAACTCAACACTTGGCCAAATTTTGGTTTTTCCAACTTGGGCATTTGAGTAAAACATGAAAGGGAGGATTAATACAACATATAGAGGCATAATTTTTAGCAAGATTACCCATTTAGAATTTCTCAGATTAGTTATCAACAATGGGCTAACAAAGGAAAAATGCAAACCTATAAAGAAAAATAGAGCAAAATGAAACACAACTAAATGGGGTGCCAACACAACCGATCCTATGAGTCTTATGTACCCAATTGTGCGGATGTGCCTAATTAACAATCACTAACATACTCAACACCATAATACATGTTATAGACTATAACCTTAAACAAAGTATATTTAAGAATTTTAGCTACATATTGTAACACTTGTTATGGATAAATCTAAGATTCAAAGTTAAAAGATATCACCACAAAAATATATAAACTTATAAATCTATATCTAGAAAGTAAAAATCCATATTTAAGGATGAAGAGGTACATATTTTGAGCTAACCTCCACTATTCCTTAATTTTGTTGAGAAGTGGGAAATATTATGATAAAACATTTTAATTATGCTTTTATGCTCAAACTAGTGATTATAAATTGATCAAAATATGCTACAATCAAAAGAAGATAGTAGATACAAAATTATAAATGTCAAGTGTTCCTAGTTGTAACTAAGATTCTCAACTACATCAATTAGGTTTGATGTAGGTTTTACACTAGTCTAGTTGCATTATGCACCCATACCAAAACCATAGATATAATGCTTTGTGAAAAGATAAGAACTATTATAGACCATGTAAGGTCCAAACAACACATTATCTTATCATATAAATATTGTATAACATGTCTTGAGGGTGTTTCCTACTAAGGACTTATCATATAAGAGAGTAACAAACTACATAATAGAGAACACAACAATGATCAACCACTGTGGGTTTTCCCTATCAGATAGGCATTATCTAGACAACATAGACTATAATTTTACATCCCTATCAAACTTTCATAATTCCTTACCAAAATGAAAAAGTCCCAAACATATATGCATAAATAATAGAGGAAATGGGATTGAAGGCCATGGCCCATATGTCAAGCCCAAAAGTCCCCACAAAAAATAAAAGGCCATATATAGTATCATCAATAAAACTCAACCTTTACAATAATTAATAAAATTATATTTACCCACTCAATACATAAGATTCAAGAGGGGAAGTCCAATCCTCATCAATGTAGTATAAATTTATCAATAGATTAAAAATGATCAAACAATTGGTTTTCAGTTAAATAAGATACTATTTATCCTTCGAATCATCACCAAAATAAAAATCAGTTGCCTCAATATTAAAACTTTGAAAAACTATTGCCTCAAACATCATACCAAATTGGATTAGATTTGAATCCTTTAGCCACCCAAATATCAATCATCAAATTGCTCCCAAGTTCATGAATATTTAACTACTTTCAATCACCCAAGAGAAATAGGATATCAAGAACATTGAAAGCATATTCATGAGAGAAATGAACACACATTTTGTAATTAGCAACACAATATTTAAATCACCTATGCCCCTATAACTATTCAATATTTACCAACTAGGCAATCAATTTGGTTTATTTATATTAGAGTTTGCCATCTTTCAAATTCTCACCTACTTTAAAATATTTGAGCATGATCTATAAATACTTTAGTTTTAATAGGCATCATGACAGGAAATGTAAATAAGTCTAATATCATATTCAAATGTTCCTAAAGTTGCATCCTTTTAATTAAATTTAAAAATGACAAGATCTTCTCAAAAGGTCTTATACTTTATCGATGTTTATTTTAAACCCTAAAATTTATCTTGTTGCCTGGATATTTTTGAAGTTCCATCATGGTTCGATGGTGCTAATTTTTTTTTTTAGATCAATGGCTCGAGAAAATTATTGAGCCCTCCAAATATGCATTATTTGACTAGTCAACCCCTACTATCAAAAAGAACCAAAGGTTCACCTCTTTCTCTTTTGAGCTATTCACTCTTATTTGTTTACTTAAAGCATTGGGATCATGCTCACACTGACATGGATCTACAACCCATGGTCCCTTAGGAGATCAATCCAACCTACAAAGCATATGTTTCATGTGATTTTGACACGTAGCACTATCAATAATTTATAGGTTTCTATAATATTAATAAACTTGACAAGGAAGAAATGTTGAATAAGTATCAAGGCCATCACATTTTCCAAATGATATCATATGGAATTAGTTCATTCACTCATATTGAGAAGGATCCTTATATGCTTTCCACATGTTTACTATTTGGCTAATAGGAAACAATTGTGTTATGCTAGATGTATTACATCCCTTTATTTATTGTGTTTCCCTAATATCTATAGATGGCCAATATGCTAGGTCAAATGATCTACCAAATTGACCCTCATCAAAATACACGAGATTGTGATATGTGTCAAGATAATCAAGGTATACAATATACATTAAATATGGCACTTAGACTAATTTTCCTTAATTTTTTAAGTCCCAACTTGGATCAATAGCCTAAGATGATTTTAATAGATTCAAGTAGATGAGAAAATATAATTAATAAGATCTGTGTGGGTACAAAAGATGCCTAAATATTCCCTTTTCATTTTCTCTACATCTACTTAATTAATAATTTCATTTTTTCATTGAAATCAATAGTTCGCATAGATCATCTTTGTATCATATAATTCACTTTAAAAACTTTAAAGAAATTTTTACCCTTAGTTCTAATCAAGACTTGAAGTGTACCCTAAATTATTAATGCTTGACTATAGTCTCCTTGATTTCTTATCTCAATAGAAATCAAGCATTAAGGTTGACCATATTGAAGATTAATGGTCTTAGTGTATTGGTATATCATCAAGGTATTAGGTGGGTTGATCCATCAAAGCCTACCATTTTATCAAAGTATGTTATATTGCTCCATGTATACTTCTAACAATTACTTGACCTACTATAATGGGCTCCTATGCTTGATACTTACGCATGCTTCATCATTAGATGTTAATCAATGATCACTACTACTTGGGAACTTTGTCTAAAGCTATAAGGAAGTGGAATAGTGTACATTCTTGGATCAATGATGGTAAATAATTGTCATTGCTCTATTTTTTTATGCACATCTACCTACTAAGAAACAAATACATCACCATATCTCCATTCCTCTATGTGGAAAAACCAAATGCCCCTAAAGAAACAAGCTAAAAGTATTGTAGTATCTTAAAAATAACACAAGCCAATGCAAGAGCGTCACTTGGAAACTACTAGAGGTGAGAAAATACAAATAATTCTAAAAGAAAAGTTTAGTAAAAACCCCTCTAAATAGACTTGTAATTTGATTAAATCAAAATTTTTATTTTTATTTCCATTGTTTTCACCAAATAGTGCACCCTTGCTGAGTTGCAAATGGTAAAACATGGGATAACTCCTTTGATTGTGGGCTCAGGATGTGGGAGTTAACCTCTAGAGTGAACTAGTTCTCATGGTTCTATCACCTAAACTAAGCTACCTACTGCTACTTGCTAAAAAAAGAAAGAATGATAACATGTAAATGAATCCTAAATTAAAAGGTGATGCATCAAAAAGGTTTTCAAACCTACACTATTGTTTCGACTCAAAATGATCAACAAACTACAAGCTTTTTTATGCACAACTCGGGTTTTACATACTTAGACATCAATATTTCATAGGAAAGATAGTTTTTTCAATCCTAAAAGAAAAACAACAATTTTTCACAATTAGAAGTTGTTTAAACTAATTTTCATAACCTATGACCTACATAAGGCATGTATATCTCTACATAAAGGTGCTGAAAGAATGAGATATGCATTGAAGGATTCACATCAAATCACAAAAAAATGCATCTATCATTCATATTTGCACACAAAAAGCAGATTGGAGAAGGCAAAATGCTTATATTTCATTGATAAAAAGAAGTGTTACAATTGTACAAGTCTAAAAATGGAAACTCTTTTGTTGCTCCACCTTGAAAGAATCTTCAAGAGAATTACAATACAAAAACAAGAGAGAAAAATAACTAACTGAAATCTGCTCCTAAATCTTTCCTTTATGTTGTTCAACAGTTGCAAGAAGATAGGAACATGTGTTTGTTGAGTCAAACCTCCCTTGGTCATCCAAAACAAAAACTCGTACATTGCAACCCTTTAACAAGCTCCAAAAAGGTGTTGGAGTGCTGAAAAAGTCATTCCTTGACTTTTTCTACCATTGAGGCACCAAAATAGCTCCTAGATGCCCTCAAAATGCTTCAAATTGTCCTAGATATGCTCCATTTGTTTTACACAATCACCAAACTGCTCATAACTTCTCAACAACTGTTAGAAACACAGTTGCATGCTTTTAGGCACATTGAAAAGAGGTTTCAAGGTGAATAAATTCCCTAGGGGCGTGGGAGATCTTCAAGGGTATTTTTTTGACACTTGACATCATCATAAAGCCCTCCTTATGCTTGCATTCTCAACCCACCCCCATATACTTGATCAAAACTTATCATTTTTCACTATATCTTTTCATAATAGCCTATACACTACCTTTTTCTAGCTTGTATACTATGTCTATTCATCACAAACTTCAATTCTTTTAAGCACTAATGTCATTACCCTCTACATGAGATCATATTCCATAATATTTGTCAAATTGTAATGTCCCTTACCCAGACTTGCCCTAAAATTTGCTTGTTTGCCCTAGATTTTGCTTGTTGATTAGGTTTAGGGTTTCTTCTTTCAAGGGAGCGTTCTTTTTAATGAACTAATCCTGGATTGGAATCTGTATTCACCATATTAACAACATATTTGTTAACATTAATATCTAGATATCCAAAATATAAACATAATCACAAAGCAATAGTGAAGACATATGAGGAGTGGCATGGGTAGATCCACCTGAAACCCTTCTTCCTAGTCCAAAGGTTGTAAACTACAACCCTCCCTTCTTAGCAACTTGTAACTGCTTTCTCTACCCATATGTGTAGATCAGTCTGAAGTCCTTGGCTAAGTTCAAGGGATTGTAACCTACAACCTTCCCCTCTAGGTGGCTTGTAACGGCTTTCTCCACCCATGACATCACCTCGAAAAACACATGACTTACTAGGGGAAGCCAGCGGAGCTTATAAGTGGCCTAGGCCTACCACCCTTCCATGGTCGCAATAGATCTTAGGTGGGACCCCCACCCCTCCATGGCCCAACCCCTGCCTTGGGACTGGGCGGAACCTTAAGTGGTATTGCCACTCCTCCATGGCCCATCCCTACCTTGGGTCCTAGGGGCGGACTTGAGTGGGGTTTTTAGGCACCGCTTTTCTCAAGCCCTTCCTCCCTAGTAGGCTTACAAGCACTTAGAAGACAATCTTTGAACAATCAAATATCTTTGCATTCATCCAGTATTAATTTCATGAACAAATTATTGCCTATAATTAATACAATACTATGAGAAATCAATATCAATTCATAAAACTATAATCATGATAACTTTAATGAATTCTCGCATCAATAATCATATTAGCAATATCTATCATGTAAATAAATGAAGAAACAATGTATACATATATCCCTATGACCAGTTCTTCCTTCCTAATATTTAAATAGCACGCACGAACATTTATTCACTAGAGGGACATGAATTGAGTAATATAGAAAGTACGACTAACTATTTCAAAATCACAACAATCTTAACTATCGTGTTCTTTGCTCTTATATATATTTGTCATTTTGCATGCTAGAGTCAGTCATTCAGTTTTAGATATAGCAATTTGATCGAGAAAAAACAATACAGGTTGCATCAATAATGTATATTACATTTGGACAATCAAAACGCCATATGGTTATTAAGTTCAGAAACTTGGGACAACTAAATATTAAAGCTAAGTGAATGGACTCACTAGATTTGTTGTATTGATATTTAACTATTGTCATTTGGGTGCAGAGCTATTTCTTCTCCCTAAGTGAATCAATGATCCCCCTCGAATGAACTTTGATTTGCCCTTTGCATTTCTGATGTGTTCCTTAAATTTTATGTGTTGACGTTAAGATAGGATAGTCCTTCACTCCAGATCATTACTTCTGATTTATACACGCTAGTATGTGATTAGTTTGATGATGTTTCCAAGGTATGGTAGTTTAGATGTACACCTATTTAGATGTTGACTAGCTCCCAATTCTGATTTAACTTGAATGAATTTTCTCACTTCATCCCTTTTTCTTGAAAAAGTTCGTTGTTCTTCATATATCCTTTTAATTGAGAGGTTATGATGTTTTGAATAGTGATATCTATTGGAACAGACATGTCCCTTAGATTTGATTTCTACTAACCATACTCTAATTGCTTTTTAGACAAATCGTGCCTTTTCATAATGTTTATTGTACTTCTCTATTTTGATTTTACCTACGATTCCATGGTGACATCTTATGAGGCCCGCTAGCGGTTAGATAATCTTCATATCATAACATGTATCGAATACCCAATTACGTATTTCCTTCTCGTAACTTGTTTCCAACGATGGACTGAGACAATATTGTGAATGTCACTAGGTGGCACCATATTTCCATATCGACCAATATTCATAGCAGTAGTCTTCAGAAAAAAAAGGCCCGATATTCTTTGAATAAGTTTTCGTTCCATTTTGACATTCCATTGATACATTGGGACCCATATTAAAGTCGTCGTGCATTTTAATGGACCCATCCCTTTGAATCGGTTGCGTGGGTTTATAATTGTGATTAAGACATCGATTCTTTTAATAGTAATCTTTGTCTTCAAAGTCTTATGTCGTTGTGCATCGTGTGGGTTTATTACTATTATTTTTTCTTTGCTAGGGAGCACTTCTTTAGGCTATGGGATCTACTCATAATATTGTGCATAAATATTATTATTATCATGATATTTAATATCAATTGTTATATTTCATGTTATATTATAATAATATTATTTATGTTTGTAGTGGATATTAGTTTTATATATTTTAATATTTATTATATTACAATGATTATAATATTTATTTATATCTATATCTATAATTATAATATTGTCTTCGGCAATTATAATTATAATGGTAAGAAATGGTTAATATTTTAAAATATGTCTTACGTTATTTATGGTCATGTTCTAGGGACATGACAGTCCTCTCCCCCCCCACATTTGCTTGCCCTCAAGCAAATCCCCTTTTGATGTCATGGATATCTTTTACCCTTAATGCATGAACTTAAGAAGAGGGTTAGGTTCTTGTTCACTTGATAAGGAAACCTTAGAGGTTCTTATGAATATATTTTAAGCGACATTACAATTAGGGTGGTGTTTTTCTTTCCTAGAGTTTCTTCTTTAGTAGGTTTGCATTAACTATAGTTTTCATAGGATGGCAGGATTATGCTCTGATACCATTGTAATGTCCCTTACCTGGACTTGCCCTAAAATTCGCTTGTTTGCCCTAGATTTCGTTTGTTGATTAGGTTTAGGGTTTCTTCTTTCAAAGGAGCTTTCTTTTTAATGAGCTAATCCTAGATTGGAATCTATATTCACCATATTAACATATTTGTTAGCTTTAATATCTAGATATCCAAAATATAAACGTAATCACAAAGCAATTGTGAAGACATATGAGGAGTGGCATGGGTAGATTTGTCTGAAGCCCTTCTTCCTAGTCCAAAGGTTGTAAACTACAACCCTCCCTTCTTAGCGACTTGTGGCATGGGTAGATCCACCCGAAGCCCTTCTTCCTAGTACAAAGGTTGTAAACTACAACCTTCCCTTCTTAGCGACTTGTAACTACTTTCTCTACCCATATGGGTAGATCCATCTGAAGTCCTTGGCTAAGCTCAAGGGGTTGTAACCTACAACCTTCCCCTCTAGGTGGCTTGTAACTGCTTCTCCACCCATGACATCACCTCGAAAAACACATGACCTATTGGGGGAAGCCAACAAAGCTTATAAGTGGCCTAGGCCTACCACCCCTCCATGGTCACAACAGATCTTAGGTGGGACCCCCACCCCTCCATGGCCCAACCTGTGCCTTGGGACTGGGCAAAACCTTAAGAAGGTCTTGTCACTCCTCCATGGCCCATCCTTGCCTTGGGTCCTAGGGGTGGACTTGAGTGAAGTTTTTAGGCACCACTTTTCTTAGGCCCTTCCTCCCTAGTAAGCTTACAAGCACTTAGAAGACAATCTTTGAACAATCAAATATCTTTGCATTCATCCAGCATTAATTTCATGAACAAGTTACTACCTATAATTAATACAATACTATGAGAAATCAATATCAATTCATAAAACTATAATCATGATAACTTTAATGAATTCTTGCATGAATAATCATATTAGCAAATATCTATCATGTAAATAAATGAAGAAACAATGTATACATATATGCCTATGACCAGTTCTTCCTTATTGATATTTAAATAGCACACACAAACATTTATCCACAAGAGGGACAAGAATTGAGTAATATAGAAAGTACGACTAACTATTTCAGAATCACAGCAATCTTAACTATCGTGTTCTTTTCTCTTATATCTATTTGTACTTCTGCATGCTAGAGTCAGTAATTCAATTTGAGATATAGCAGTTTGATCGGGAAAGAAGAATACAGGTTGCATCAATGATGTATATTACATTTGGACAATCAAAACACCATATGGTTATTAAGTTCAGAAACTTGGGATAGCTAGATATTAAAGCTAAGTGAATGGACTCACATGATTTGCTATATTGATATTTAACTATTGTCATTTGGGTGCAGAGTTATTTCTTCTCCCTAAGTGAATCAATGACCCCCCTCGAATGAACTTTGATTTGTCATTTGCAATTCTAATGTGTTCCTTAAATTCTATGTGTTGACATTAAGATAGGTTAGTGCTTCACTCCAGATCATTACTTCTGATTTATACACGCTGGTATGTGATTAGTTTGGTGATGTTTCCAAGGTATGGTAGTTTAGATGTACACCTATTTAGATGTTGACCAGCTCCCAGTTCTGATTTAACTTAGATGCATTTGCCCACTTCATCCCTTCTTCTTGGGAGAATTCGTTGTTCTTCATATATCCTTTTGATTGAGAGGTTATGATGTTTTGAATAGTGATATCTATTGGAATAGAATTGTCCCTTGGATTCGATTTCTACTAACCATACTAGGCATGTGCAGGATCATGATGGGCCAAAAAGTGGCAATAGGAAAAAGTAGCGTTTTCACTCACCAAAAAACGTGGAAATCCCGAGTTGACTTTCTTTTGGGTTGGGTGTTAGTACATTGCTCCATAGCAATGCCCAAGCCTAATTTTTACAAATCGGGTATCCGTTTTGAATCAGATATCTGATTTTTAAAAGTATAAAAAATCGGATATCCGATTTTGGGTTGGGCAATATTTGAAAACATTTAAAAATGTATTGTGGCGGTAAAATTTTGGTGCCACAAATCAGATATCCGATTTGAAACGGATATCCAATTTGTGGCACACATAGACCCAAGAGTAATTAGGAGGTGTAGGGTGGACGAGAGAGAGAGAGAGAGAGAGAGAGAGAGAGAGAGAGATATTTAAATATTTAATATATTAGTAATATTAATTAGTTATATAATATTTTATATATTAACTTAATATATATATATTTATACATTAATTAGAATATATAAACAATATTTAAATATTATACATAATAGTATAATATATTATATATTATACATAATTCTGCAAGAGATTATCATTAATTAATTGAATTATAAACTATATTATATATTCTCAGCTAGATATATTAAAATAAACTATAAATTATTTATTGCAATTTTTTAAATCATATATTAAAAACTATATTAGATTTTTTTTTATTATATATAAAATAAATCGGATATCTAATTTGAAAATTTCAATTTTTAAAATCATATATTAAAAACTATATGAGATTTTTTAAAATTATATATAAAAAAAATCGGATATCCGATATGTCTGACACAAAACCTACTACCTAGGGATTAGCCTCAGGTTTGCTTCGGAATTTGGCTAGGACATGCCAATCCTAAGAAGTGAACACAAAAAACGTGTTTGACAGCTTACCTTGCTTTTCTAGACTTCGCCCATGTGGCTGACGACTTTTTTTTTACCCTAAATTGATGAAATAAAAAGGGTTTGTAAAGAAGATTCTCAGCTTTCTACCAATATAAATTATGTTTTACTTTGAATTTAATAAATAATTGTTATTCATTTTCTATTTGAATTATGACTAAAGTCCTGATTGATAGGCTGATTGAAAAACATCTATATTTTTCAAACTGTATCACATTTTTTGAATCCAAAACATGCGTCACATTTTATGCTTCACATACTATAGGATTAAAAAAATATATGAATGAAGTTTTGACCAAGTTAAGGTGGTCAGACATACGAGTTTTTATATTTTTTTAAAGTTGTAATAAAAAAATTCATAATTAATTATTTACTTGGAAAAAAAATACAAAAGAATATGCATCACATCAGGACATGAGTCATCTACTTATATATAAAATCTTATTAAAAAATATTATCATTTTATTGTGGTTAAGGTGGTCAGACAGACACCTACTTCTTATTTTTTCCCTGAAATTTAAGTACTATTGCATTGAAATTTCAAATTTTCACCAAATAGATTTTTATTTTTTTTAAATATATATAGTAGTTTAGAAACTACATTCAATTTGCTACAAATTCTATTCTTACATATTTTTTAAATAATATAGATAACTTATTCAATTTTTTACGTCAAGTTGCCTAACTCTAATTTTCTGAATTTTCATTGCCACTTAAGGGCTTGTTTTTTCCATGATGATTCTGCACATACCCTACTCTAATTTCTTTTTAGACAAATCGTGTCTTTTTCATAATGTTTATTATATTTCTCTATTTTGATCTTACCCACGGTTCCATGGTGGCATCTTATGAGGCCCGCTAGTGGTTAGATAATCTTCATATCATAGCATATATCAAATATCCAATTATTTCCTTCCCGTAACTTGTTTCCAGTGAAGGATAGAGACAATACTGTGAATGTCACTGAGTGGCACCATATTTCCATATTGACCAACATTCATAGAGGTAGTCTTTAGAAAAAAGGCTTGATATTCTTTGAATAAGTTTTCGTTCCATTTTGACATTCCATTGATACACGGGGATCCCTATTAAAGTCGTGGTGCATATTAATGGATTTGTCCCTTTTAATCGGTTGCTTGGGATTATAATTGTGATTAAGACATCGATTCTTTTAATAGTAATCTTTGTCTTCAAAGTCTTATATCGTTGTGCATCATGTGGGTTTATTACTATTATTTTTTCTTTGCTAGGGATCGCTACTTTAGGCTATGGGATCTACTCATAATATTGTGCATAAATATTATTATTATCATGATATTTAATATCAATTGTTTTATTTCATATTATATTATAATAATAATATTTATATTTGTATTGGATATTAGTTTTATATATTTTAATATTTATTATATTGCAATGACTATAATATTTATTTATATCTATATTTATAATTATAATATTGTCTTCGACAATTATAATTATAATGGTAAGAAATGGTTAATATTTTAAAATACGTCTTACGATTTTATGGTCATGTTTTGGGGACATGACACAAACATGCCACATAACTTATTCCTCACCAACCTTTGTTCTTTACTTCATACCTCATGTTGACTACCATCTATTTCTCTTCATCTAGTAGTCCTAGCATTCAAAAGCACTGTCATATATTTACCTACTATTTGATCCATGTGCATTCATGAGAACACCATAGAACCATCTCTTTGTTCTCAAATCGTATCCCTTTGTTTTGAATTTACCAGACTTGAATGCCCACTGTGATCTTGACTGTTGTCTTGTCTTTGAGTGAACTATTCAACTAGTTCTTTTTGTAGGAATTGACATTTATGCATCTCACTATCAAGATCCTTAAGGTCTTTACCATGGACTATTGTCTTTCTTCATTGAAGAATACTGCCTATTATGATGATTGGGTTGCTCTCTAAACCATGTGTAATGCATAGTTCATCGAGTTTGACATGAAGAGAGAGTACCAATCAATCAAAGATGGCAAACCAATATCTCATCTGAGTTCTACCCCTTTTGATCTTTTAGCATTTTATTACTTTTAAAAACACCTCTGCCTTCTCACTGTAGTTTTTCCATGAGTTCCACTCCATTGATTTGTGACAGTACCTATGATGAATATCATAAGGATCTACCATCTTATTTACTTTTTGTCAATGTTATCTTGTCAATCATGCTTTGTTATGCCTTTGTAGTGTATTGCTTCTGAAAGACTGTCATTTACAATCTTACTGTACTTTTGAAACTTCATATTGAGCTTTCTTGACATCTTTGCTGACATGATTATCCTTTCAAACGAAGCCACTTCGCTTGACCGTCCCTACCAACCCATTCTTGTGAATGCAAAGAAAAAGACTTAAGAAACATACAATTACAACTAGGGCAGTCCAAGGGTGATATATTGGATGAGGAAGCACAGGAAAACACAAAGACTTCATTGATAGATAGAGAACTTCAGGTAAGCAATATGAATTGCCTTTGCAAATGTGTAGAAGCAACCTATGAACAACTCAAGGGTTAAATACTCGTCTTAAAACCATAGTAACAAAAATCTGGAAAAAAACTCAATTAATCCCAATTTTAAAAAAATCTACAGGCTAGACGATTTTTTCCCATTTCAAATTGCAAAATTGCCAAAAAAAAATGCATTTAAAACTTGAAAAAAATGTGAATAAAACGACACTGATTTTCATGCGGAATAATAAAAAAACCATGAGACCGTAGCTTGTTGTTTACTATTATGCTTTGATAGATTTTTTCTAAGCATCCATAGCTTGTTCAAAAGCACTTATTTGAGGCTTTTAGTCATAGTAGCAAGGCAGTGAACTGTTTGATAAAATGCTTTGGTAGACATGTATGAAAAATGTGGTAGCATAGACAAGACAATGAACTGGTTGAAAAATTGCCTCAAAGAAATATGGTTGCTATTGATTGTCATGACATTCCATCACCATGAGACCACATTCCTTTGAGGCAATTTTTGATCCAAACAATGAGTGGATTGTTGGTGATGAATTTCTTGAGGCTAAGGATCTTGAGATACTAGCGGAGTCCAACTTTGATACTCATTTGACTAAACGACTTAGGAGAGGCAAAGCCCCAAGAACTTCATCATCAAGACCTGCATCCCTCTAGCATAGCTCTATTTGTAGTAGCAACTAGCAAGAGTCATTGACTACCTTTGATTTTTTGAAACTTTGTACTTAGTTTATAGGTTGACTTTGTACAAACTATATTATAATTGAAACATTGTCATCTATCAATTATGCTTTGAAAGATGTGGAATGCAATGTAATCAGCTATATGAATATAAACAACAAAATCTATTTTCTATGATTCATTAATTAAACTCTCTATTTGATTTGCTCTCTATGACAAAATTACAATGAAAATGCTTTTCAATTAAAAAAAAAACAGTTTTTGTTTCTTATTCTACATTTTTTTACATTTTTTTAAATATCCAATTTTATCCCGAATTTTCCAACTTTTGGTTTGCCCTTTTTTCCCAAAAGATTTTTATTGCTATGCTTAAAACAATCCTTAAGGTAAAGGGCAGAGACCTTGGTTGGAAGTATCTTCATGACAGTCATGACTGTCTTTTACCCTCATCATCGATGATAATGATCCTGTCATTTAAATCTCTTCAAGATTCACATGATCATGCCCTTCTTTGAGTTCAAGGTGACAGTGATGTCCCTTTAGGTTTCAAGACCACTTGGCTGCTCCTTACTCACATATGCTTCACCGGCTTGCAAACCTTGACAATTTGCACTGCCTTTATGGATGAGACTGTCAAACCCGAAAAAACTTGCAATAGGTCTGTCCTTCATTACACTGCAACCTGGGGTAATCCTAAGTGACTTTATAACCCTTATTCTTCCAGGTCAACTAAAAATTCCTTAGTTATGTCTATTTTGGCGAAAGTCCTTTTAGTTTCATCAACAATAGTCTTCTTTAAGCTCAAATTACTTAACTGTTCAGTGGCTTAATCTATCCACTGTCCTCTTCTTATATAGTTGTCCTTCAGCATCCTTGGAACATTAGCTTTTGAGCTTTCAAGACCGTCCATTGCCATTAGAGTTGTGACTGTCCCTTTGTCCTACATTTGCAAACTTACTTCACTGTCATTTATCCCACTGTGCTTATATTGCTCCTCTATAAAAATCTTCCCTTAAAGTCACAGGGTTCACTGCCTTTCCACACTTCGAAGACTGACTGCCTTTCAAAGATTTACTCCTCTTGATTACATTTGATGGTCTCTTGTCTCTTGCTATGCAAAGATTGTATATGATGCTGCCCTTGAAATCAAAGGTGACTGTTTTTCCTCTTGCTACCCTTGAACTACCATTTCAGTCACTGCCTCTGTGAACCATGAGAAGCAAAATGCTTTTACAGACCTCATACGGTTGGCAGTGAGTCTCAAACTATCCTCTCACCTTTGCAAAAGTATTACCCTTACTTGCCATTCCAAACCATCAGTAGAACATACCAAAATATTAGGTTTTGACACAACACCATATGGAATTTTAATATCTTACATGAACTCCAATTACCTACTCCCAAAAGACAGCTACAGGACCCACTAGCCTCAAAGATTATAGATAATGCCCTTGGTGAAGATGTATATGGTTACAAACTTGGTGACTGTCCTCTTATTTTGACTACTGTTACCATCTTGTTCACAAACTTCAAAGCAACTCACAGCTCCTTGACGCCTATTCACAGTCAACCTTACTCATATTCTCTCAGTCCTTTCAAACAACAGTAGTTTCCTTGACTGTGAAAGTGATATTCATTAACTGTCTCAACAAACTTCAATGCAGCTGTCTTATAGGACTCTTCACCAAGAGTGTCAAGCTCTGCAATTACCTCATCAAATGCTTGCTTGTCCAAATGACAGTCCCTCTCAGGAAAATTCAGAATTTCATAGTAAAATACTGAAAAATTCAATGCCAGATCAAGTCTGATAGGATAGGTAGGAGGCAGGCCAGTCGTTACTGCATTGGAATTTAACTCATCTTTTGAAAGATTGATTTGCAACTTCTTTCCATTCATTTCCAGACTTGAACTTTGCAATATAACGATAACAATCTCCCTTCATTTTGTTAGCAGAAAACTGTGAACTCTCCAGTGCCAGAAGATGGAATAAGATGCCTATCAATGATTGTAAGAATGTCATCATAAATCCTGTAAGGTTCATCCTCAATCTTGTGTTTCCCTTGGAACATCCCTCAAAACATGTTTTATTTTAGCCCTTACAACCATTTGAACAATATAGAGATCAACAACGTGAGGCAACAATTTCACCATATTAAAAACGTTTTGAATGTAGCGCATGTTAATCCTATATACACAAACTTACGAAGAACAACATCAACAAGGTATGTCCCTCTCCTCTGCCAGCTCACAGTCACAGTACACTGCCCTCTCATACATTCTTCATGATCTTTGAAAACCCTAGGTCTGTCTATGCATTATGGCAACCCAAGCCTTTTTTTGATGGAAACTTGTATGAAAGAATAAATCATTTACTCGGGGGTTCATATCAAAGACACAGACCTTGAGGTCTAAAAACAAATAGATCCTAAAAAAGTCTCGCACAAAATGCCTGGAAAACTTGACCAACATCATGAATGTGTTACTACTATACCGCGCCTTTATTAATAGAAGCTAACTCAAACAGGTATCAGTGTCAAAACTGTTCAAAAATGACTGAAACAAAAGGAAGAGAAAACTGTTCACAATGAAGGAAACTTAAGAGATAACCGACCTTTTCACGACTCTTAATATCCACATTATGCTCCGCTCTTCTAGACCTTTTCAACACGCCACCCCTGCACTTTGCTCTTCTGAAACGTGGAGAAACTCCTTCCAAAACTTTGCAACGTGCTGCATTCTGCCTATTATTTCTGAAACGTGGAGGAATCCCTTCATGACTTCTTAGCACCAGCAAGGAGGTGAAAAACCCTACCTCCACGTAACGTGGGTAAAGCTTTCAAGAGAAAAACTACTTCATCCTTTCCCTCTTCTTTCACATGCCTAGACTTAGTCAAATTAACATTTTTCTCACTTGGTCCTAATTACCATTGCAAGCTTCTTTCCACCTTTTGATTTTTTTTATTGCATGAAAGTTTACCATTAAAAATGGCAAAATCTAACACGATATAAAAATATATTAACATCCACATCTCCTTGTCCTTTAATCAAAGCAATCATTTGTAGACTACTACATCATCACCTAAACGTAGCAAAAATATAAATCTAATTGAAGTTTCTACCATGAATTTTCTACTTGGAGTTACTAAAATTCTCATGGCTCTTAAGCTATTGGATGGAAATTTAGTTTAGATATCTTCAAGCTCTTTGACTTCTTAGAATTCATGAAGTTTTATAGAACTTAGAGAAAATGTTAGAAACTAAACATTTATATTTTCATTCATACCTAGTAAAAAAGTAAAACTAATTATCCAAGTTTTCAGTATGTTTCTTCCTCCACATCCACTAGAGAATCAATAAAATTTATATCTTCACAACATTTTTAATCACCTATACTCAAATATGTTGCAAAGATATCCATCATATGAAATATTGAACTTGATATATACACATTCAAAAATACAACACTTTGATGTGAATAAAAATTTATGCCAAACAAGGACTTTTAAAATGGAAACCAAAGAAGGAAAACTAAGAACAACTAGTGTAACGCCCCAATTGACACACCTAAGATAAAATTGATAAAACATGTTTTATTCGAAATAACAACTAAGATACGATATCATAATGCACTTACACAAAAATGTGCACAAAAGTGTCTTGTGAAACATAATGATGACAATAATTACCTCTCCATTACTACAAGTAAAGTGGCACTAGTGGAAGACTTACCAATCATAGGACAAAACCACAGCAATGAGCCTACGAGAGGGGAAATGACACCCAAATGATGATCAAGTACTAATCCATGATTGTGCTCTCACAACACAACACAAGGGTAAGATGAGGGAAGAATCAACCTCAAGTCCACACCAATACACACTTAGGAACGTAGGAAAATTCTATGAAAACCCACATAGGTGGTAGAACAACTAGGAGTTAACGCCATTCGACTAGACAACACAACCATCAGTTTCTAGAACAAGGAGTAGGATTAGGGTACAACCATCTTCAATCCACTCAACAACCTACTTAAATAACATCTACCCAAAAGGGAAAATTTCCACAAGAGGGTGCCTTATTAGGAGGTACAAGCCCTTTATCAATTGGAACAACTACGATTGCTTCCAAGTAATGATACACTTTCCAAGACAAATGAGTGCCATAAAAATTGAGGTATGACACTTGTTGATGAAACAAAAACATGGGAAGACTCCTCGAGTCAAGAGGAATAACTTACGTATACAAAATTTCTCTGAGAAATAATTGAATATAAAATAGATGACGAAATAATAAAAACAAGGCACTAGAGGATACTAACACTCAAAGAGGACACTAGCATGAGTGCTCAAGTGTCCTAGTTTGATATTGGAGTCCTATTTTGGCTCTGGAGTCCTTGTTAGGCATTGTAGCCCTTCCTTAGCACTGTAGTCCTAGTTCTAGTGCTAGTGTCCTGATAAGTGAGAAAACCCAAGCTCAATTTTGGTCAAAAATGATGAAAATGATCGAGGATTCAAGAAGGTCCTAAACATTTGATCTCTTCTCTCACTAGCCCATAAAGGATATCACTCTTAAGGGATGGGAAGACTACAAGAGGCTTCAAGACAAGGTCAATGACACCAAGGATGAAGGGAAAAGGTGTCCAACAGATCTTGAACTCGCCAAGACCACTCAAAGAACCCTCAATGGTCCCTTGACAAGGTGATTTTCATTGACACAACACATACAAGAGAGACCCACTTCCAAATGTTCTCTAAGTTCATTTTTAACCAACATTGCATAAATTTAAAGAGCTTATAAGACAACAAGCATGGTCAACCCCAATGCCAAAACATGTAAAAGAATACATGATGCTAATACAATCCATCCACTTAAGGAGGTTCAAATAAAATAATACAATTAGATAGAGGACTTAAATTTCCTTCAAATATAATTCACAATATTGCAATAATGAGATAAATGAAATGAAAAATATTTACCAACTACCTCATGATATTAGAGCTCTTTCTAAGTTCCTCAAAACCCAAGAATGGTTTTAATGCCACCCAACCTTGTGGTACATATAGGTCCACCCCCATCATTATAGGAGACAGTCACATGGGCCACAAGCACACTCACACCAAACACAATGGGAGAAGATATACAAACACACCATACATGGAAAATTCATGCAAGAAGAACTCAATCAACATCACAGATAGATCCAATAATATGCTCATTGGGCACAAACACCAATACAAACATAATATCCTCATTGGGAACAAACACCAATAGAATAAATAAGACATACTCATTGGACACACACCAAT
Source organism: Sequoiadendron giganteum (assembly GCA_007115665.2). Taxonomy (NCBI): domain Eukaryota; kingdom Viridiplantae; phylum Streptophyta; class Pinopsida; order Cupressales; family Cupressaceae; genus Sequoiadendron; species Sequoiadendron giganteum. The sequence goes on from CM021100.1 coordinate 624,604,691, forward strand.
GGCACAAGGATAAGATGCTAGTAAGGAGGTATGGAGTGTCATCACAAATATTGAAGGATGGCTAAGCAAATTCAAGTATAAATCAACTTGCCCATGTCGTTAGAACCCAAAATTTCCATCAAATCCTAAGGTCTTCTGCCCATTTGAACCAATTATTTTGCTATCTTTTCATTGGAAAATCATTCTTTTCGCCATTTATAATGCTAAAAGTGCCTTATACCCCATTCCATTGCCATAGTTGTCATTTTTCATGGCCAATGTTGTTTACCGCTATACCACGACCTTTTGCAAAGTGGCTCACGGTATCACGGTGAGCGGTTAAGGGTAGTCAGCAAACGCTTACAGCTGCACCGCAGACAGTCCGAGAAGAGGTCGTGGTAGCACAGTGGATGGTGGAAGACAGTGAAGTGGTAGTTAGGGAGATGTCACCGTGGTACCGCAGTGAAACGGAATGATGATGGCGGTAAAGTGGTGGACCATGGAGGTAACATGAACAATTACCACTACACCACGCATGGTCAAAACACGAACCGTGGTAGCGCGGTGGGCGGTGAGTTAATGACGTGATAAGCAGTTAGCAGGGGCAGGCGATGAGTGTGGCAGTTAGTTAGCAGTTACTGTGATACCGCAGCCAGTCAGAAAAGAGACCGTGGTGGCACGGTAAATAGTCAGCCAGGTCAAGGAAGCGACGGTGTTAACGGTAAGGAACAGTCAAGATAACCATTATCGCCACACCACGCACGGTCAACACAGTCATCGTGGTGGTGCGGTAAATGGTTAGCAGGGTCAGCCAACGACTATCGCTACACCGTGGCCAGTCAGAAAGCAAACTATGATAGCACGATGGACGAAAAGATAACAACAAGGCAGTAGTGAAGACAGTTACCGCCATACTGCCAAGAGTTAAAACAGAGACCGCGGTGGCGCTGTGGACATAAACGGATACAGTCAAAGTCAATGACCGTGATACCATGGGAGGTGGAAATAAAGGTCGTGGTAGCACAGTAAGGAGTGGAGACGGAGCGGATAAAGTATTAAAGAAAAATCGAAAATGCAGAACTATAGTTTAAAATATTTAATTTGCCGATAAGGCAACTCAATTAAATATTTTATTTTCTCTCAAGAGTGCAAACGGTTGTAACTGAAAATTGAAGGGTCACGACCCTTGGTATGAATTGTATAAATATTTTGAAAAATTCAGTTGGAAGAGGACTATAGTTAGAATAGTTAGATTTTTGACAGAAAATGAAGATTGGGAATGTAAATAATGACAGACTTTCTTCAAGCAGAATCAATGGATGAAATATTTTAAAATTGGTGAAATCCTTTCTGTACTCAGTTGCTGTGATATAATAATTTACATTTTTTATTTGGTTGTCTCCAACTTGAGGTCTTTTATCATTTAAATCAGTATATCAAGTATATTTCTAATTTGTCAAAATGTATTCCCATTCTGTGTGATTTAATTAACTGGTGTCTACGAGTCAAAATTAAATTCTTTTAAATAAGTCACAGTGATTTTAGGATTTCTTTTGGATGGTTAAAGAAGAACCTAGTAAGAAAGTATTCCAGCACAATTTATGCAAGTCATAAATTTAGTGAAGTTATATGTCAATCATAGAATTTCAAAGTGCCTAGCAACTTGAATTCAGCCAGAGAGGGAAACACATACAGTTTTGATTTTTGACTCCATTACCCATGTGGATAGAAAGCACTGATCTATCACAACCCAGATTCAAAGGGTGATCCCACAATAGTGGTTTACAATTTTTGGTCAAACTGGACACTGAAATTATTATTTTGAACTAAATCTTCACATTCGGGCACCTACAGTGGCTAAACCATGAGGAATTTGAAGATGATGCAAACTAGAGTCTCATCACATTTTGTCTGTAGATTCTAAAAATATTTTTTTCAATTTTTTTGGAATAATATTGCACTTCTTTTTCCATCTCCCACGAAAACTGGTTTTTTTCAAAAAACAACATTTTAACGCTCACCGTATACAACATAACTTTTTTTGTATGAAGGATAAAATTCTAATTTTTTCGAATTTATATTTTTAACTACGATATCTAGCACTTTCATTTGGTCTCATAGCTTTTTATTGGATATTTTTTCCTTAATAGAGTTTCAAAGTCAAACCAATTGCAATTCAAACATAGGCGGACTGTATACAACATAACTTTTTCTGTATGTATCGAAATTCAATTTTTATTTTTTTAATTGATCAAGGACATCAATACCCAACACAAAAATATTTTTTTAAAAATTATTTTGATAATTTTCTATTTTTCCACATGTGAAAAATAGAAAGCTTGATTTTTGGTGAAAAACCTATGTTTAATAAAACTAAAAAAACACATACATAATAAAACCAAAACATATTAAAATTATATTCGTGGGATAGCTCATTTTGAGGAATACCATAATCATTTGAAATAAATTGTAAATGAATTTTTTGATCCCCCAAAAGGTAAATCAAAAGTGTTTATTTATCATCATTTTGATAGGTTTAAAGGAGACTCATTTACAGGTATGGTTTAAAAATAGTGAGGTTCTATCCAAGGGGGTTTGATCTAAGTTGGTTTGATCAAACCCTCTTCAATTGGAATCATGAAAATGGAACTTTTAAAGGCTTAAATCATTATATTTTCTAAAAATATGTGGTTTTAGCAAAAATCAGTTCCTCTTAGAAATTGTAAACCAGCTTTGTGGGATCACCCATTATATGATAAAATTCATAATAATAAACATATTCAAATTCTTTCTTTTATGTAGTAGGAGTAGCAGTCATGATTTTATCTAGTCACTTCCAATTGCTATTGTGAATAGATTGTTTGAGCAGGAAATATATTTTAAATCTGCATTATTCACCTAGGTGCACCCACCTAGGTTTAATAAAGCCTGAAGAGCAGAAGGTTCAATTATGTCAATTGGCCTTGTACGTTGGCCAAAAATATTGTGAGAGCTTGGCAACTTCTCGTGGTTTAAACCTACGTTTTTGAGACCCAACACATGTGAGGAACCAAACCTACAAGTCCCAATGCTCCTAGAGTGGGCATGCCTTCTATGCTCATGTTAGGCCTATAAGAGTGTTTTGGGTATGCCATAAGCACCATTATCTTAATTAATTTTATTTAACCAAATATCATTAATTGTCACTTATTGAATAAAAACTTTTCCCGCCATATCCTTAAGCCCCTTTGTGCCCTAATCAATGTCAAGAGCCACTCCACTATGACTCTCTAGTACCTTCATCCAAGGTTCACCACGACTCATTATAATTGAATGTGACAAAAAAAAACAAGGCACGCAAATTTAAACAATATCTCAAAGCGATCCTTACAAAAATCAATGGGGGAGTCATCTTTTCCCTCATTCCAAAACATCCAAAATCACATTTAAAATTCAAAAAAATTAAATAATTTTACATGCAAAAACCAACAATTTTTCCCAAACTCCATTGTTGAAACCTTATATTTTAAATTTTCTCAAATTTAAAAATTTCCAAAAATAAAAACAGCCCTTTTGCTCTAAAAATTCACAACAACCACAATATGAAATAAAATTTGATTTCGAAGCATTTTGAAAAATTTGGGCATTATGAGGGCACAAAATGGGAAATTTAAAAAATTTAATTTTAAATTTAAACCAACTCTAATGGTACAAATAGGAAAATATTGGGGAAGTCCTATGCTCCCTTGAGGGTGAACATGACATCCAAAGCAAGAAACACGAATCAAATGAGGAGAGAGGAGAGATTTACCTCAAAATAGAAGCATACAAGATATTGCAAAACTTGCAAACTGTACCAATTTCGAGAGGTTGAGCAAACACACATCCAATAAATCTTTTAGCAATCACAATCCAATCTGAAATCCAGGATTTCACAATTTAATTTGCACAAAATCTCCCAAAATTCAAAATTTTCCAAAAGAGGGTTTGGAGAGATTAAATCCTTCACAAAATATGATAATTTTTTAAAATTACTAACTTCTTTTCCTTTTGTTCTATTTTTCTCTTTTCTTAATTTCTAATATTTTTTTATTCGTTTCTAAACTCTCAAATTTTCCATTTAATAAAATAAAAAATTCATCATTCATTTATTTTCAATAATTTATTAAGCAATTAAATCAAAATATAAATAAGCATTCCCAACCCAAGGAATTTTTAAAAATTTAAATAACTTTAAACTTTATTTTTCCCCTTTTTCTCAAAACATGAAAATATTTTGCTAGATAACATTTGAAATTATTTTTAATTCCTAAAAAAATAATTTACGCAAAAAATGAGAAAATTAAACCATTACATTTAAACATTAAGTACTCATAATTCACAAGATGAATGGACTCCAGAATCGCCTCCGATTTAGACCTAGGTTAATATAGGGTCAAACATGACACATATCATACTCAATTTGAGTACAATCAAGGAATAATAATAGGAAGGCCCAATGTGACATCTATGAAATAACCACGATTGGGGAATTTAACTTAGACCTATGTAATTAACTGGAGAAATAAACCTATACTTATAACCATTCAACACACATTTCAAGTGCACATGCTCAATATATATAATAGTCGAAGCATAGCATAATCACCCAATGAGGTACAACATCACATAAATATAAATTGGTGCATCTAAATGACATATAATCATGATAAAATTAATTCAAAACATGAAATATAATATGTATATCCCAGAAATAAAGCATATGATAGACCATGTATTTGAACATCACATATGATTAAGGACCTTCTAATTATCTAAATGATAGAGGGGAAGAAGATGGACTATTGGTAGAAATAGTACCCTCCAAATAACTACTATGTACACATGCTTATTTTTCATCATTATATTTCTCATTTGGTTTCTCATAAATGGATGGATTGTAAGGTACACTAAAAATCTTCCTACACTAAAATTATGAGGAAAATATTGTGAAATTTCAAATATTTTAACAATTATATATAAAAAAAATACATATAAATATAAAATAAACAATATACCATAGCATGAGTGTATGCGGAAAAACCATGTTATAAATATGAAATAGATTGAATAACCTAAGGAACTTTATAGTGAAAATCAAAGTTACATAAACTAGAAAAACACAAGAATGCAAACCAAGACTCTGAGAGATTATGCAATGTCGATGTGACAATATTGCATTAAAATCTTCCAAACCAAATCAATACAATGCAAAAGATGCGTAGAAGATGCAAAAGTATGAAAATACATGCTAGTTAGTAAGTTTATATAGAACTTAGGAGAGGAGGTAGGTAGCAAATCCAACCAATGGGAATCAACCACAAAAGGTGGAGATGGACCACCAAAAATGGAGGATGCCACCAAGAGTGGAAAGTGGTTCCACCTTTTAAGGAAGGGGATACCACACACTTATCTTCTAGTCATAAACTCGCTTTATTATTCTAGGAAAGCTTAATTAAGTGTAGGTAAAACCTAGAACTAAGGGAAAATAAATTAACCCACTAGGAAAATAAAAACCTACACCAACACCCCCCCTTAAGCACAACTTAGGAGGATGTAAAATATGATGGGTCCTATTAAATGAGGCCATGTTAGGTACCCATGTACATATCAAAGTCCCCCCCAAAGAAGAAGAAGCACCCCCACAAATAGGGAGAGAACACTCCCCCAGAATAGAGAGAGAAGAAGAGAAGGACTAAGTAGCCCCCCCAAAGAGATCCAATGGTAGATGCTCAAAACTGTATGGAGATGATGTTCCATGATTGTTGAACAACATTCCTCCCCTTAGGAAGAAACACAACCAAAGGTGTATGTATGCTATCTCCTAAGTCCTAAAAGGAATAAGTAGGAAGAAAGTGTAAGATGTATGAATTCTTTGAGGTTGGCTCAAGTGTCCCTGTGTCGATGTTGAAAGTTGTCACAATCAAATCAAGTGTTCTAGGCCACACTACTAAAGATGACAAATCAAAATCTCCTAGAGACTGATGTAGAGCATTTAAGACAAAGAAAATGATGAATTGACAACAAATGCAGTGACTATCATCAAAGAGGAGAGATAACCCCTCAAAATCTAAAATATGTGTCTCCATAAACAAGTCTGAAACTCTTGTCAAGAGATCATCCCATAAAGCTATATCTGGAAGACTATAGATATCCTACTACAAGAATTTATTGCAATATTTCAAAGAAGCAACACTGAACTCTGAAGTAGCAACAATAGATGTAAGGACAAAAGAGTGGTCCTCAAAGAGAAGATGCATGTCTTCAATCGTGTCATCTAGATCCGAAATGAGGGACTCTACAAACAAACAAGAGATGTCTAGTAGAAATTGGTCCTAGTGGATTGAATCCAGAAGACGTAAGTGATCTCACTACAATGAATCACTAGAGGCTCTCGAAGAAGCATCTCTAGTATTTGAATCTGCAACAGGTGATGGGGTGCTGCCACAATAATGGGTTACACTTTCTAGGACATCCTGATTTTTGCTAAAATCATATATTTTTAGAAAATATAATGATTTAAGCCTTGAAAGGTTCCATTTAAATGATTTTAATTAAAGAGTGTTTGGAGAGATTTTCCTTCACAAAATATGATAATTTTTTTAAATGACTAACTTCTTTTCCTTTTGTTCTCTCTTTTCTCTTTTCTTAATTTCTAATTTTTTTATTCATTTTTAAACTCTCAAATTTTCCATTTAATAAAATAAAAAATTTAACATTCATTTATTTTCAATAATTTATTAAGCAATTAAATAAAAATAAAAATAAGCTTCCCAAGCTAAGAATTTTAAAAAAGTTAAATAACTTTGAACTTTATTTTTCCCCCTTTTCCCAAAAAATGAAAATATTTCGCTAGATAACATTTGAAATTATTTTTAATTCCTAAAAAAATTATTTATGAAAAAATGAGAAAATTAAACCATTACATTTAAACATGTAATTACTCGTAATTCACAAGATGAATGGACTCCAGAATCGCCTTCGATTTAGACCTAGGTTAATATAGGGTCAAACATGATACATATCATACTCAATTTGAGTACAATCAAGGAATAATAATAGGAAGGCCCAATGTGACATCTATGAAATAACCACGGTTGGGGAATTTAACTTAGACCTATGTAATTAACTAGAGAAATAAACCTATACTTATAACCATTCAACACACATTTCAAGTGCACATGCTCAATATATATAATAGCCGAAGCATAGCATAATCACCCAATGAGGTACGACATAACATAAATATAAATTGGTGCATCTAAATGACATGTAATCATGATAAAATTAATTCAAAACATGAAATATAATATGTATATCCCAGAACTAAAGCATACGATAGACCATGTATTTGAACATCACATATGATTAAGGACCTTCTAATTATCTAAGTGACAGAGGGGAAGAAGATGGACCATTGGTAGAAATAGTACCCTCCAAATAACTACTATGTACACATGCTTCTTTTTCATCATTATATTTCTAATTTGGTTTCCCGTAAATGGATGGATTGTAAGGTACACTAAAAATCTTCCTACACTAAAATTATGAGGAAAATATTGTGAAATTTCAAATATTTTAACAATTATATAAAGAAAAAATACGTATAAATATAAAATAAACAATGTACCATAGCATGAGTGCATGCAGGGAAAACCATGTTAGAATTATGAAATAGATTGAATAACCTAAGGAACTTTTTAAGTGAAAATCAAAGTTACATAAACTGGAAAAATATAAGAATGCAAACCAAGACTCTGAAAGATTATGCAATGTTGATGTGACAATATTGCATTAAGAGCTTCCAAACCAAATCAATACAAGGAAAAATATGCGTAGAAGATGCAAAAGTATGCAAATACATGCTAGTTAGTAAGTTTATATAAAACTTAGGAGAGGAGGTAGGTGGAAAATCCAACCAATGGGAATCAACTACAAAAAGTAGAGATGGACCACCAAAAGGGGAGGATGCCACCAAGAGTGGAAAAGTGGTTCCACCTTTTAAGGAAGGGGATACCACACACTTATCTTCTAGTAATAAACTCGTTTTATTATCCTAGGAAAGCTTAATTAAGTGTAGGTAAAACCTAGGACTAAGGGAAAATAAATTAACCCACTAGGAAAATAAAAACCTACACCAACACCCCCCTTAAGCACAACTTAGGAGGATGTAAAAGATGATGGGTCCCAATAAATGAGGCCATGTTAGGTACCCATGTGCATATCAAAGTCCCCCCCAAAGAAGAAGAAGCACCCCCACAAATAGGGAGAGAACACTCCCCCAGAATAGAGAGAGAAGAGAAGGACTAATTAGCCCCCCCAAAGAGATCCAATGGTAGATGCTTGAAACTATATGGAGATGATGGTCCATGATTGTCGAACAACGTTCCTCCCCTTAGGAAGAAACACAACCAAAGGTGTATGCGCGCTATCTCCTAAGTCCTAAAAGGAATAAGTAGGAAGAAAGTGTAAGATGTATGAAGTCTTTGAGGTTGGCTCAAGTGTCCCTATGTCGATGCTAAAAGTTGTCACAATCAAATCAGGTGTTCTAGGCCACACTACTAAAGATGACAAATCAGAATCTCCTAGAGACTGATGTAGAGCATTTAAGACAAAGACAATGGTGAATTGACAACATATGCAATGACTATCATTAAAGAGGAGAGATAACCCCTCAAATATGTTCTCCAAATCCAAAATATGTGTCTCCATAAACAAGTTTGAAACTCTTGTCAATAGATCATCCCACAAAGCTATATCTGAAAGACAATAGATATCCTACTGCAAGAAGTTATTGCAATATTTCAAAGAAGCAACACTGAACTCTGAAGTAGCAACAATAGATATAAGGACAAAAGAGTGGTCCTCAAAGAGAAGATGCATGTCTTCAATAGTGTTATCTAGATCCGAAATGAGGGACTCTACAAACAAACAAGAAATGTCTAGTAGAAATTGGTCCCAATGGATTGAATCCAGAAGACGTAATTGATCTCGCTACAATGAATCACTAGAGGCTCTCGAAGAAGCATCTTTGGAATTTGAATTTGCAACAGGTGATGGGGTGCTGCCACAATAATGGTTTACACTTTCTAAGACATCCCGATGTTTGCTAAAATCACATATTTTTAGAAAATAGAATGATTTAATCCTTGAAAGGTTCCATTTAAAGGATTTTAATCAAAGAGGGTTTGATCAAACTCCCTTGGATAGAACCTTGCATGTTTTAAACCATACCTATAATGGAGTCTCCTCTACACCTATCAAAATGTTGATAAAAACCACTTTTGATTTACCTTTTGAGGGACCAAATGAATTCATTTAAAATGTATGTTTTGTAAGTATGTAGTCCTTATTATAAGCTTCCCAAAAAGTATAATTTTAAATATATTTAATTTGATTATTATATTTATTTTTGTATTTCTTGTGAATGTAGGTTTTTCACCAAAAATCAATCTCTATGTTCTGCACATGTGGAAAAATAGTAGATTACCAAAAAAATTTGAAAAATATATATGCTCTTGGTATTGATGTCCTTGATCCAAAAAAGAAATTGAAATTTGATAGATATAAAAAAAATTATGTGTTATACAGTAAACCTTTGTCTAAATTATAATTGGTTTGACTTCAAAACTTAATTAAGAAAACAATATTCAATAAAACACTATGAAACCAAATTAAGGAGCTAGATATCATAGTTAAAATTATAATTTAAAAAAAAATAAAAAATTATCCTTCATAGAAAAAAGTTATGTGTTATACAGTAAACATCACTCTTTAAAAATGTTGTTTACTATTAAAAACTAGTTATCGAAGGAGATGGAAAAAGAAATGCAATTTGATTCCAAAAAGTTATAAAAATATGTTTAGAATCTACAGAAAAAATGTCACAAATCACTAGTTTGCATCATCTTCAAATTCCTCATGGTTTAGTAGCTATAGGTGTCTGAAAGTGAAGATTTAGTTAAAAAAGTTCAGTTCAATGTCAAGTTTGGCCAAAAAGTGTAACCTACTATTGTGGGATCACCCAATGTTGATGTAATCTCAACTTGAGGATGAGAAGAAAGAGAAGAATCTATGTCATTTGAACGTTCAAAATGCACATAATACTTAAGATCCTCTAAAGTATCATCATAAAGGGTATATTATCTGCATCATTGAGTGGAATGAGGCAATTTGTAGCAGGATCATCTGGGAATGGAGAAACATGAGGGGCTCCAAACATCTCCCAAATCTTGATCAAAAGTGTGTGGGGACATTCAATGTCCTCTACAACCAACATAGTGTAAGTATCAACATAAGAACCAATTACTTCTAATACATGATCAATTCTATTACCCCAAACTGATTTCCTTCTAGGTGTGTCTGGTTCAAGAATGAGACCATAAAGGTAAGGAAAAAGTTTTATCCATCTGAGATGGGTTAGAATGCTTTTTTCCCAAGACTCATAATTAGCCTTATCTAAGATTATCACAAAAGGACAAATAAAAAAACCTACGATACAATCCTCAAATGATTACAAAGGAACATCAAAAGAGAACACTAATATACTCCCACCATTTTCACTAATATCAAAAACCACCCCATCCCAAATATTATAAGGTTGACACTTTATAATTCAATGTGTTTAAAGTGCCTTTTGCAAGATATAATGCTCAATAAGCTCAAAATAGCCAAAATTACAAATTTTGATACAAAATGAACCCGAGACAAAATCTAGAAAAAATGGCCTTATGGCTGTGTAGTGCTCTCCAAGACCTTTCCAACACCTACTTGTTCTGGAAAATGGGGCACTGGGGTGAAATTTATGGCCTTTTGAAGAAATTTGCACCAAATAGATTCAACTTGCAATATATAGTAGAAAATGGAAAATTTTCTTTTCAATACCTTTATGGATGGAAAGTACTCATCTCTAACTTTTCAATGATATCTTGTTTGAAAAAAATGAACAAATTTAATATGAGAATAGGGGTTTTTGGACCTTTTGAATGCAATGAAAAGGTCCATTTGGGTTGAAGATGCTCTTGCAAAAAGTTGTTCACCATATTTGAGCTTAAAACCCTTGTTTGCTATTGTGTCATATGGTGGCCAAATTGAGTGAAAGAAAAGCCAAATTTGACTTTCTTGAGCTTCCCAAATGTAATGGAATAGTAAAAAATGTTGCCACTATATCCATAATAGCTGCAATCACCATATCTCACCAAAAACACACACGTAATTATAAGATTAACAGATCTTCATAATTCCTTTTTGATTCTCCAGATTGTATTAAAACGTAAGAGAAGAGCATCCAGGAATTTACAAGACCATACAAAAAATCCAATCTCTTAATCAGGAATCTAATTATTCAAAACTATCAAAATCCAAGCTTTGATACCATGTTAGAAATCTGAAATAGATTGAATAACCCAAGGAACTTTTTAAGAGAAAATCAAAGTTACATAAATTGGAAAAATATAAGAATGAAAACCAGGACTTCAAGAGATTATGCAATGTCGATGCAACAATATTGCATTAAGAGCTTCCAAGTTGAATCAATACACTGCAAAATATGCATAGAAGATGCAAGAGTATGCAAATACAAGCTAGATAGTGAGTTTATATAGAACTTAGGAGAGGAGGTAGGTGGCAAATCCAACCAATGGGAATCAACCAAAAAAGTGGAGGATGCCACCAAAAGTGGAAAGTGGTTCCACCCTTTAAGGAAGGGGACACCACACACTTATCGCCTACTCATAAAATCACTTTATTATTCTAAGCAAGCTTAATTAAGTGTAGGAAAAACCTAGGACTACGGAAAAATAAATTAACCCACTAGGAAATTAAAAACCTACACCAAAAAACCATTTTAGGAGAAAAACCCAACACTCTAAAGCAACGCAATGTATTATTTAGTAAACAACATTTTCATAACACGCCAACTAGAGATCTGAAGGAATTCAAGCAACTTAACAATATCTATAAAACTATTCTCACAACCTCCATCTCAAGCACATAATATATAGGAGATACAATACACAAAACCATAAAATTACAATTAGAAAACCATGTGCTATAACCACCCAAAAAGTGGCATCAAAATGCTTAGCATAAAAATCCAACACTTAAATCTCAAGATGAATCCACAAGCTAAAAATAGTGTATTCCTTCCACTTTCCATAAACTTGTCATAATCCACACACCAAATTGGGCATTCCACTTTGGTTTCATTATCTCCAATCAAAGATATCTTATGATGTGCCATAACATGCATCCTAAGTTGATCTTGAGTGTAACTCTCCTTTATAGCTCTTTTATGTGTCTAACCCACTTTTTAACATTTCCAATACAAAAAACCCAACTTCCATAGGCCATTACTTTTGATTCAAGAGTTTGATTGGGCCCTTTTTTAAATTTTATAGCTCAAAGAGACCTACACAACATGCACCCTTGGAAGTGGTGCCAAACAACCCAAAATATTTATTTTGGCCAAAAACCAATTATATAGCATAGAAATTGAGTTATTCTACTTTATAACTTGAAAATTACACATTTTATAATTTTAACATTATGAGCAAGGTTGGGACACCTTCCTTAATAAGAATCATGCAAATTGATGGGATGTCGCAAGTCTTTAGATCAACTCGATAATCTCCCAAACCACAAGGTACAAAGTTTAGAGATTCCCAACCATCATAAGATAAAACATTATCATCACTTATAAGATTGTGCTTTGTGTAATTTTTGTCAAGTGGTTGGTTTTGTATAATAATATCCTTGGAATTTTCCATCATTTAACATCAACATATATGTGACATTTCTTACCATTATTGCAAATTTTAGCATATCAATGCAAGGTAGATGGTACAAACCTTGTAGCATGCAACCAGGGATCATGCCCTATATGGATATTATAAGATTTTTCTAGGCAATACAAGGAACAATATATCTCATTTGAGAGGACCAATTATGATAGAAAGAATAATTATGCCTAATCAATTTCCACTCACATTATTAAATCCTCTAATAGTAAGGTTGAGGTTGAGTAGTTATAGTTTAGGAGTATGTACCTTTTAATTGTTTTAAACAATCCTTAATGCATATGTTAAATCTATAGCCATTATCAACTGATGCTACACCCTTACTAATGGTGTACATCGGGTTATGAATAGTCGGCTTGTGGCTATCTTAACTCCTAATTAAGTCATGTTATTATTATTTAGTTAGTTAGTCTGGCCTAGAGCTTATATAGGGGTGTCTAAGTTGTCCTAGGGGATATCGTAGGCATAAATAGGTATATATATGAGGTTGTGAGTCTTATTTCATCATCATATTGTGAATTGTGTTCTCATAGGAGATATTTGGAGGTTTTCCCCCTCAAAGTGGCTTGTTGTTCTCAGTTATTATCAAGTATTTGCAACATATTTCATATCAACTTCTTCTATTGTGTAAGTTATTTCATTACAAGTGGTATCAGAGCATGATCTTGGCACCGTAGAGGCAAGGTATTTTCTCAATATTGGAGGCAATTTTGGGAAGAGCATAACTTTCAGATTTTGGAAAAATTTTCTCTAATTTTTAAAGGGTTTTTGAAGACCATATTAAAGAATCTACAATCCATATTTCGGAGGAACTGGAGCAGAATTGAGTGAATTATTGTAGAATTAGGGTTTCTACACAATTTATTTGGAATATGCATATCTCTCACATCCTGCCAAATTGGAGCCTGGTTTTTATTGGGCTTTTGAAGACATAAGAAAGGAGCCTACAATCCAAAATTTGGATAAATTGAAGCAGAAATAGGTGAGTGATTGCAAAATTAGGGTTTCCACAATTATCGCTCTCAAGGTTGTAAATCTGTATATTTCTTAGATATTTTTCTAGGTGAGAGGTATTTTGGCCCTATTAAGTTATAGTAATTTTTTTTAGAGAATTTAAGTTTCATTTGTGTGATTTATTTGAAAATTATTGGCCCCCATTATGACGGGGCCTGCAACAAGGGGCAAAAAGAATGTTGTCACACCGCGAAAAACTCTTGATAAGGATGGGATAACAATTGAGGATATTAATCCCAATGAGGAAATTAGTAAGTTCAAAGAAGGCATTTCCTCATTGAAGATGGATATGTGTGACCTAAGAGGGGATACATCAAATATACGAAGCATGTTAATCGCCTATATGAATGAACCAAGAAAGGAATTCTCAAGCAACCAAGGTGAAACTTCCAGGTAAGCTAATATTGACACACATTTTAATACTCCTATGGGATGTAGGAATTTGTTTCCAAAGGTGGATATGTTCAAGTTCGATGGAAAGGATTCTCTTACATGGATAAACCAAATGGAGAATTTTTTTGAAGTACATCAAGTCCCAAATGGACAAAATATCACAATGGCTTCCTTATATCTAGAACCATATCAATTAATTTGGTATCGGTGGATTTGTAATCATCGAAGTAAAAAGGGCCTCACCATCTCATGGTCAATTTTTACAAAGGAACTCCAAGAACAATATAGAAATAGTGTGACAGACAACTTCTTTAGTTAACTTGCTAAACTTCAACAAACAAGATCAGTTGAGGATTAAATATTCAGTGATTCCAAAATTTATCCTTAAGAGTGGATATAATTACAGCTTGAAGAAGTTGAATGATTTATTCTTGGGTGGTCTCCAGGATCACATTCAACGTGAGGTATGCATGTTTGGTCCTAGCTCTAAAAATGAGTCATTTATCTTAGCACACAGGGTAGAGGAGAAGTATTTGATTCCTAAGAAGCAAGGGGTTAATGTGACAAGAGAGAAAGTATATTCAACACCTTTTCTTCCTCAACCTACTATGTTGACTCCACAAAAAATTGAGGAGAAAAGAGCAAAAGGGTCGTGTTTCAATTGTGATAGCAAATACAGTCAAGGATATAAATGTAGCGAAAAGAAATTGTTCTATATTGAAGGTCCATGTGAGGAAGAAGAGGAGGAACCCATATTAGAGGATGAAAGAGAGTTAAATGAGGAATCACATGATTCTCAACTAATAATTTATTTTCATCAACTCTCAGGTTTCAGTACTTCACAAACTCTCAAGGTAGTGGATTTCTTAAAGAAGCATAAAGTAATAGTGTTGATCAACTCGAGTAGTACTCATAATTTCATCAACAAAAAGTTGGCTACTCGTCTAAATTGTTTTATATATCCAGCTCCAGAGTTTTAGGTTTTGATTGTAGATGGTGGTACATTTAGTTGTTCGAGGAAGTGTCATAGCATTAAATTATCCATGGGAGATTATCAACTTGATACCCCAATGTATGTGATATCCATGGGTGCAACAAATATTGTTTTGGGAGTACAATGGCTTACTACTCTGGGAACAATTGAGATGAACTTCCAAGAACTATTCATGAGATTTCAATCATAAGGAAAGGTAGTAGAGCTAGGGGGATTGAAGGAAAAGTCCCCATAGATGGTAAGCTCTCATCAAATGAAAAATTTTCTTAGGAAAGGAGTGGATGGATTTGTGGCCCAGCTATGTTCATTATAAGTCTCTCAATCTAATGCTCCTACTCATCTAGATTTACAAGCAATAATTGATCGTCACTTAGTGGTTTTTGGAGATATGCCTAAAGGACTTCCTCCTAAGAGGGATCATGATCATGCCATACAACTAGTTCCAAGGAGCCAACCACCAAACATTAGGCCTTATAGGTACCCACACATACAAAAAAGTGAGATAGAAAAAAATGTTGAGGAGATGTTAGAGGCGAGAATTATCAGGCACAACCAAAGTGCTTACTCGTCATCTGTGGTGATGGTACATAAGAAGGATGAAACTTGACGCATTTGTCTGGATTATAGAGTGCTCAACATGTACACCATTAAAGATAAGTTTCCTATTTCAATCATTGATGATTTGCTAGATGAATTGAATGGAGCTATGTATTATACCAAGTTAGATTTTAGATCTAGTTATCACCAAATTCAGATTAAGAAGGAAGATATTTGTAAGACAAAATTTCAGACTCATGAGGGTCATTATGAATTTTTGGTGATGCCATTTGGTCTTACCAATGCACCATCTACATTCCAAAGTTTGATGAATTCCATAAATTTAAGAAATTCTTGAGAAAGTTTGTATTAGTGTTCTTTGATAATATATTGATTTATAGCAAGACATGGGAAGAACACTTGCAACATGTAGATAGAGCATTATAAATACTTGAAGATCATCAACTCTATACTAAGCCATCCAAGTGTTCTTCTGGTCTTAAGGAGGTGGAGTATTTGGGACACATAGTTTCACATGGAGTAAAGGTGGGCCCTAAAAAAATTAAGGCTGCCATGGAATGACCTATGCCAAAAACCATTAAGAAACTAAGGGGTTTCTTGGGATTGATAGTGGTGCAAGAGCACCTCAAGGTCTTTTGGTGAGATCTTGGAAATTTTGGCTTGTAGGTGGTTCTATCCAACCACCAAGGTAATAAGGACTAGCTGATAAAGTCCCAAGGTAGAATTCAAGTTGTTTAGTGGAAAACTTAGGTTGGTTTAGAGCCTTGAGGTTTGAAGAAGCCTTAATGATGAAATTAGGCAAATTTATCAATGTTGTCTTGGAAACATGTCCAAAAGATGGAAAATAGCATTAAAGATGTTTCTAAACCTGACCCAAGGGTCCTAGCACATGGAAGAAAGGTATATAAGGTCAGAAAAACCTAATAGCTGGGTTGGAAGTTCATTTTCATGAATTGAGACTTGGAGAGCACATTGTGTGATTGGAAATCAACAAGTTTTGAGTAAATTTTTGTGTTTGAGCCTTCATCCAGTCAAGAATGGATTGAAAGGACTTATCTGATGCTTTGAGTCTTTCATTTGTGTTATTTAATTTTTGTGTGAAGCATTAGAGTAGTCATTTAATTCAATTGGTTAGTAATTTTGCAAGTTTTTGGTGTTCTTGGTCTCAATGCTAGTTCAGGCCAGTTTTGTAAAAGAATGATCCCCACTTGAATTCCCGTGGAAAGGCTACCATGGCCACTTGGAATAAATTAGGGTAATGTATGTACAATTTAAATAGAGTGTGTGGATTCTTGGTTTGCAAGGAAGGAGATGAAACCATCAAGATCTAGGCGAGTGCAAGTGCATTCTGGCTAGTGGCTTGGAGAGGACAGTAGTAAAGAAAGTTGCTAAATGGATTGGTTTGTGCCAATAAAGAGCATGAGAGTGTGGGAACATGTATTCCAAACATGTGTGTCCATTTAGGAGAGTTGAGGAGTTCATTGAATCCCTCAAAGTTGGAAAAAGGAGCCAAAACCCTGGAGACCCTTGAAAATAGGGGGTATGAGGACAGTAATATGTATAGACACCAAAGGGACTAAAAACCTGGTAAATATTGAAGCCTAGGGTACCACTAGAAAGAATCTACAAAAATATTTGGGGGTTGTTAAGACCGTTTGTGAGAAAAGCCAAGAAAACTTGTTTTAGGAGGCATAATTGGGCAAAAGGCTACAAGGCCTAAAATTGGGTTTTTCAAGAAAGCGATGGCTACAAGGTGAAAGAATCCTATGAGATGGATTAGTGAGGAGTAAAATCAACAAGGGGATAGTGAGAATACACTTTCCTAGCCCCTGGAGTGGTTAGGACACTTTGGGTCAATGTGGAGCCCAAGGAAGCTTAGTGGTGAGTTGAGAGCAATGGTGAAGAATTTGAAATTGGTGGAGAGTCTTATGAGGTGAGAGGGGTTTAGGAGAGATCCCTGAGTAGGTTAGAGAGGAATACCCTAGGAAGACCATAGAATAGGTCTTGGGAAGAGCAAGATTGCTCTTGAAAGATAATACTCCCCATCAGATAGGGTACTATAGAAGATTTGTGAAGAATTATGTTCGTATAGCAACACTCTCACTGCTCTATTGAAGAAGGATTCTTTTCATTGGAATGAGTCCGCTAATGCAACATTTGAGAGATTGAAGGAGGCTATGTGTACAAATCCAGTGCTTTCCACTCTTGACTTCACCAAGGAATTCATTGTGGAATGTGATGCTTCTGGAAATGGGATATGAGCAGTTCTCATGCAAGAAGGTCGACCAATCACTTTTGAGATTTGTCAATTAAAGGGTAAGAATCAACTCAAACCTATTTATGAGAAGGAAATGGTAGCGATCCTTCACACAGTTAAATAATGGAGGCCTTATTTAATGGATAAACACTTCAAGGTTAGGACAGATCATGATAGCCTAAAATATGTTTTGGAACAAAGATTATCTTTTGAAGAGCAACAAAAATGGGTCACTAAGATGTTAGGATATGAATTTGAGATTATATATAAGAAAGGGAAAGAAAATATTGTGGTAGATGCACTTTCTAGGAAGGATGAGAAAGATGAATCCTTATTGTGTTCCCTTTCAATATTAAAAGAAAATTGGGTGGACGAGGCCAAAGCAGAGTGGCAAAATGATGTTACAACACGTAATTTCATCCAACAATTAAAAAGTGATCCTAGTAGTTCATATAAGTTTTGTTGGAAGGGAGATACTCTTTGGTATAAAGAGCATTTGTATCTCTGCAAGAATTCCATTCTTAAACACAAGATTCTCACAAAATTGCATGAGTCTCCAATTGGTGGTCATTCAGGATTTTTGAAGACATATCATCCGGTCAAGCAAGATTTTTTTGGGAAGGGCTAAAAGGTGATGTTCAAAAATTTATGGCTAAATGTTTGGTTTGTCAAAGGAATAAAGGGGAGACAACTAAGACACCAGGTCTCTTGCAGCCCTTATCTATTCCTAGCCAACGTTGGGAAGAGGTATCCATGGACTTCATCACAAGGCTTCCCAAATCTAAAGGTCATAATGTAATCATGGTAGTAGTTGATCGCCTCACTAAATATACACATTTCATTGCATTATCACATCCTTTTACAACAAGTGCAATGTCAATTTTTTTTTGGAGAATATCCAAAAGCTACATGGTACACCTAAGGTTATTGTTAGTGATCATGATCCTATCTTTACTAGTCACTTTTGGAAAGATTTATTCTCATATTTGGGTACTCAATTAGCCCACAACTCTTCATACCACCCTCAATCAAATGGGAAGACTAAGGTCGTTAATAAGTGTTTGGAAGGATATCTACATTGTTTCACTTCAGAGAAATAGTCTCAATGGGTAGATTGGCTACCACTCACAAAATGATGGTATAACACTTTTTTTCATAGCTCATCAAAAATATCTCCATTTTTGGCACTTTATGGATATCATCCTCCTTCCATCACATCATCATTAAAGTGTCACCAAGAATTCAGGCAGTAGAAGACCACTTGCTTCATCAACAACAAGTACTTTCAAGACTCAAGGAGAATTTATCCATGGCACAAAATCGAATGAAACAAAAGGCGGACCAACATCGTAGTGAAAGAAATTTTGAAGTTGGGGATTGGGTCTTCTTGAGATTGCAACCTTATAAGAAAATCTCACTGAAGCAGAAAAAAAAGAATAATAAGTTGTCTCCAAGGTATTATGGGCCATACCAAATCATGTAAAAGATTGGTAGTGTTGCCTACAAGCTATAGTTTCCACCAACAACAAAGATACATCCAATTTTTCATGTTTCTTGTTTGAAGAAGGTAATTAGGCATAATATTCGAACTCAAACAGTACTACCAAAGCTCGATGAAGAAGGAAGAATCATTTTAGAACCAGAGTGCATTCGTCAAACATGCATGAAGAAGCTAAGGAATAAAACTCTCACTGAGTATCTCATCCAATGGAAGACTTTACTAGTTGAAGATGCCACATGGGAGGACGAGGAGTTCAATCAAAAGAATCCAAACTTAATTAGCATTAAGGACAATGCTTCTTTGAAGAGGGGGGCATGCTACACCCTTAATATTGGTGTACAACGAGTTATGAATAGTCATCTTGTGGCTATCTTAACTCCTAATTAAGTCATGTTATCATTATTATATTATTATTTAGTTAGATAGGTTAGCCTAGGGCTTATATAGGGGTGTCTAAGTTAGCCTAGGTGATATCCTAGGCATAAATAGGTATATATAGGAGGTTGCGAGTCTTGTTTCATCATCATATTGTGAATTGTGTTCTCATTGGAGATATTTGAAGGTTTTTCCCCTTGAAGTGGCTTCTTATTATCAGTTATTATCAAGTATTTGCAACATATTTCATATCATCTTCTTCTATTGTGCAAGTTATTTCATTATAATTAACAAGAATTTATGTTCTATTTATCATATCTCACCACAATGTGTAAAGGAAAATCTTCATTATACTAGACTTGTGTGGGAGCTCCACATCATCAAATGAATTAGCACAAGGTTACTTATGACCAATATATTATATCAAAAATTTACCAACTATGGAGTGGTATTAGAATTGATTGCAATATTCTACAAGGCTTTTTCAATGAAATCCTTATTGAAAGGTGATATGCACACTGAAGTCTGAGGAGATATCTTAGCTTGTATATTTTGAAGTTGTTGAATGAGATCAACCTCATTGGTTACCTTAGATGTAATTTTGGTTTTAGAAGGAAGATCAAGTGTACTAGGTGCTAAATTTTGTTATCATAATTGAATATTTTGATCTATATCTAGCTTTTTGATGTGTATGTCCAACTATACGATGACTTTGTGAAGTATTCTTAGCATGAAAAAGTAGATATAACTCTAGAAGGAGAGGGAAACATGTCATAAAAAGTAGATTTGGTAGTTGCATAAGTCATATACATAGTAGGTGAACAAGCATCAAAAGGTAAATCATGAGAAGGTATAACTAGGTCTGTACTATCCTCATGTGCACTTATGCTAGACAAGTGAACAATAAAAACATGTAAAAATAAATATTAATTGCAAAAACTACTATTCAAATTAAATAAATAAATAAATAAATAAATAATTAAATAAATAATCAAATAATTAAATAAATAATTAAATAAATAATTATAAAAATAAACATTGAAATTAAATAAATAAAATGCACATGTACTTTATTTTTGACATGGAAACCTATGTCTAAGTGCCAAGAATTCATTCATTAGTACTCTAAATTTTTATCTTTTGTTGAGAATTTGGAAAATTTACCATGTATTGTTAGAGATCAACTCAACAACTATGGAGGCGATCTTCATGAGTACAAATCCAATCTTATGCACATGAGTGAACCTATAACTTGTTGGAATGAACTTGCAATTCATAGATTGTTAAAGTTTATGTGTCATGGCTTTTTGATGTATAAGTGTACAACAATATTGAAATATTTATAAACACCTTAAGGGAATCTCTTAGATCACACGGTTCATGTTCTCCTAGGTCAAAACCTTTGAAGGATTGACTCTACAACTTTGAGCGAAAGATTGAAGACAATAGGCAAGAGTGTAACATGCTCCTATAATAATGATGCTATACTTATGTAACCCATTTTATCCATGTGCAATTAAATTCATAAGTGTACTCCTTATATCCTAGATCAATCTTAAATGATTCATTCCATTAGGGTTAGTTTTTAAACACACCACTCTAGTGAGTAGTTTGACATAATTCACTTTAGTTGACTCTTAATGGTTGGTGAAAGGGGTAAGAAAAGTTTAAATTTAAATTTTTAATTTTAAAACTTTGGGGGCTAGATTTGTAATCATAGACCTAATCCATATTAGGTCCATCTTCAAGTATCTAATTCAAATAGAAATAAAACATAATACTTATAGAATGAACTAAATCCAAAAATACATGATGATGAGATACGTGCCAATTCCCATATAAATTAAACCATCTATATTATTCAACGCATTCGAAATAACTTAATTATAATAAACCCAAACTACTAATATATATTATTATATAACTTTTACATTCTATTTTTAATTAAAATACAAAACTTACCTCTACACCACACTCATATAAGTATAACAAAATAGTTCCTTAATACAAGAAGCATATCATAAAACACAACATAAACAATTTTTATTATTTAAAATTTAAAAATTTCTAAGTACAAGAAACATGTCACATCAATGCACTCAAATCTTTAAAACAAAATATAAACAATTTTTATTATTTAAAATTAAAAAATTCCTAAATACAAGAAGCATATCGTCATCAATGGGATTATTCTTTGCTGAAGGTGCAATTGCAATAAAGCATGCTGTATACTGAAATTGCCATCAATAAGATCTGAATGATACGGCCTATTTTCTCAATGACGCATAAAAATACAAAAAACATAAAAATAAAAAGAATCAAAGCGGGGCAGCTTTAGGGACCAGACTTCGTGGAATTTGACCCTTTTACCTGAAACCCTACATATACTGCGCGCATTTGGCATGACCCACAGACACGCAAATTCCTTATGAAAACTCAATGTAATTAATAGAAATGCAGCACAATTGAGGAGACAAATTCTGCAACTGCGCAAACTGGATGACAGTGGGAGTTAAATTCAATCCATTACGTTCGGTTTTCTGCATCCCAGCTGGCGATATCTCTGGTAGTTTGGTAACATCTTTTACCATTGGCCGCACAGCAACAAAATTTGTTTTTTTCTTTCATTTTTTCAAAATCTAACATCTGTGAATGTCAGAAATATATTTTCTAAATTATGGAGAAACATGATTCCCAAAATGTGTAGGAACCTGCATAATATAAGCACAAGCATTGGAAAGTTTAGTTATAGGAACCTGTTGTTGAATAGACGTTTCAAAGATTGACTTAGGGCGTTTTTCACAGACAGATGTTTGCGGTTAATGATAGGTAGGCTCTGGATAAACATGCCAATGTAAGGAGTTGTTTACAGACTTGGCTAAAAATTAAGCTTTTCGTATAACTTGTTAATTTATTTGTTCCTGCTTGGCACTAAGTGGCCTGAAATATGATACCACTCAAAACTGGTCAATTTACATTTCCTATAAATTTGGATTTTCCATAGAAATAATGGTCATCGTTAGAAGCAAATCAATTTTCTTCCCTGATTTTCAGTTTCTTTTTTCATTTTCAATGAAAGTTTGTCTCTTTGGTTTGTTTAGTTCATTATTTTTTCCTGTTTTTTTTAATCTGTCACAAGTCAAAGAATTAATTACTTTGAGAAATGGTTTAGGATTTGAGATAATGCTATACGTAATCACGATGCATTGACAACCATTTCTGGGGTTAATACTTAACAAGTTAACATAATAGCCCAACCGTTACTTGCATGACAGCCATTTTCATCTGACTGACAAATTCTGTCAATTTTCAACTCAGCCATTTTCAGTTAGATTGAATATAATGGTAAAGAGAGAAGTAGCGAAAGAAAATAATTCTATTAATGTCCAAGAGTATCTAAAATAGTAAATAGTAAAGAGAGAAGCAATGGAAGAAAGGGGAGAGAAGTAAAGATAGATACTTGTAGAAAAAGAAAATCGTCAACCATGGGAATATATCACATTGTTTGTAACAAGCTTGTAGTTGTAATATTTTAGAACATTCACATCCACAATATTCGAACCCAAGGCACCTTCATGTTGTTTCCATTGTACTATACTCTGCTATTACTATTGCATAATAATAACAAGAAATACAAAACCAGCACCAAGATCACACTCATGATATCTACTAAGGAAGAATACAAAACCAACCCATTAATCTGTTAGAATAGAATTTATAAACCAGAGACATGTATTGCTTTAAAATGGTACTGCATGCATAAATTGTTTGTGCTCTTTTAGTGTATTGGTTTTTTCTTTCCTTCTTATAGCTCTTTGGTAATGAGTTTCCCTTGCAACGATACACTTCCTAGCATCCTAGCACTGTTCTTCGCATTTCTCAAGATTTTTATTTGTTGCTCAAGATCACAGCCACTATCTCCAATCTTTGAATGAACAATCAATATAGCTTACTAATTATTGAAGCACTTATGACATGTTTATACTGTGGAACTTTACTTTTCAACTGTATCACCTGGTGCCAAATCTTTCACTGCTTGGATTGCTTACTGTAGCCTAGTCTTAATATTATTATCCTCTACCCTCCCCACATGTAAGAAGCCTCCATAAATGAATTGCTTGGATGCTCATAGAGTATCTGGTTGATCATTTAAAATTTCTAACCAGTTACCAAAGTCTTCTCATCCATTCTTCTCACAGAGTTCTATCCCTCTCCACTATCACAAGGTTGCAAGGAGCACAAGGTCATTTGTTGCTGCATTTGCATGGAGTCACAGGAGCCACACAACACATCTATCACCGGTGCTAGGTAATCCTCACCACTTTCCTTGCATTTGCTTGTTTCTCATCTTGCTTGTCCGTGTCTAGTTTGCATTTGCTCTAAGGTTTGTATTCAATTTTGCTTGCATATTTGATTGCCTCTGAGGATCAACAAAAGTGGTAGGCAGTTACGTCACAGGGCAATGTTCATCACTAGCAGCAGTAACATTAACGGGTTTGTACATGATGATCATTACACATGTGACAAGTATCTGACAGTGTTGATTAGAACTCATCAACAATTTCTATCTCTATCATCTACTTATGATAGTTCCCGTCATGACCCAGTTTCCTCAATTATGTGGCTTTATCTCAATTGTCTACTTTTAGCGAAGATCATCACAACATGTGGGCTATAAATTGGCAACGCTAGAGGAACTGCATTAGATCAAACTACCATGAATTCCTAAATAATATAATAATATTGGATATTAAATTGATTTTCAAACTTCAAACTAAATAAACACTACAAGATAAAATATTTAGGGAATGACATGAAAAGATGAGGGGGAGAGAGTTGGTATAGAGTGAGAGTTTTTGATGAATGTACATGCATCTGTATGTAGTGAAGACATTGTTGATTGTTCCTAGTTTTGAAGTCACCTATCAAGGCACCTCTATCACAAAAACTTTCCGGGAAAGTTTTATAACTAGGAACATATGAATAAGGAATGTCCTTGACGTCCTATGCTCTTAGACTGAACGAAAATGTTTCTGAAGAATGGCCTTAAAGGATATGAGGAAAATAGAGTACCATATAGCTAAAAGAGATTCTGCAATGGATGTACATTTGTCTATATACAGTCAAGAATATTGTTTGTTGTGTAGAAGGCATTTTTCAATACATTTTATGGGAAAAATTCATGTGGAAATTTTTTCTTTATGAGTTTATACCAATAGATGTTGGATAAAGAATCACAACTTTGTTGGAGAAATCACACATTTCATGAGCTACAGTGCAAATATTTGTACTTTACTGAGTAATCCATCTGCATATTGTATGACAATTTAATAATTTAGCATCACACATTGGCAATTTAATATTTACCTCAAATTTAATCATTGCCTGGTTCCCATAGGAAATGCATGTGAGTATATCATACTGAAAGTTAAATAATGAGTGGAGAAACAAGCAAATATATAAGTAATTTATTACAGATGCTAAAAGAAGATAAAATTATTAGGCTTGAATGTCACGGGAGGACAATTGTTTCCCATTGACTCATTCTATTAGAGGAAATTGACGATGTGTAGCTGTAAAAAAGTTATATACTCAAATTCATTATGTGTTTAGGCATGAAACAAAACATAATACTTGTTTACTATTATCAATTGAACAAACAAATTTATGGATATGCCATTGTCTTAACTGGTTTGCTCATACTGTGATAACATTTACAGATTGCACAGTGTTTCCAGCCAAGCAGAAACGCTGAGGCCCAAGAATGAGTAAAGTGACATGGGGAAGATACTGACTTGCATTAGAAGGGCTATTATAGGTGTTAAGACTATTTTAGAATAAGAGATCTTAGGATATTAAAGTCAAAAGTGAATATATCAATAACAATTTCCATCTAAAATGACTTATCCTGTGATTGACAAAAAGTAATAAAACATGGGAACAAAAGCAAAAGTAACTATCAAATGATAGTCTGTGAAGGACTAAGCTTTTGACTAAATGCAGTATCCATAATGTTCTCGGAGTCCTTTGGCTAAGATTGGTAACCATATCTTGCATAGAAGCAGATTTTGGCTAACCTTTGCATCCATACCTTGCTTAGTAAAGGAAACTTGAGGTGCTATATGGTTTTTCTGCAAGACATTGTGATTTTTACTAATTATATGCATGCCATGCTCATCTTTTGTTTACTAGTTCAGCAACATTCAGATGGAATAAAGTTCATACTTCATAGTAGTTTGATTTAATTAAGAAACTGAAACTCTACTGTTGTGGTCATTATTGGGAAAAGACATTCTGCTGGACATTGTGGCTTTTGCTATGCATTTTCATGTCGTTCATCTTTTATTTAATAGTTCAGCAACATTTAGATTGAATAGAATTCATACTAGTCTGATTCAATAAAGAAACTTTACTGTTATGGTATGATATAGTCTACACATGAATCAACATATTCTCAGTGTTGTAGATGTCGGTTTTGGATGAGTAAAGCCTTAAAAAGTTAAATTTCTTGGCTGAATGTTGCCAATTACAAAACATATATATAGCTTAGAATTCATTTGATACAGTTCAATTTCAAGATCCCCTGATTTGCAGTACAAGTTTTGATCAAATAGCAGACTCTTCAGTTGAGGTTTTGGTGTATGACTTTTAGTTTTAATTGCATAAGCCTGCTGTGCTGGTCTACTGTAATCTGCCTTGTAACAGCAGCTCCGTGCTGTATCCTTCATTGTTTTTACCTGGTCTTAATAATTCATATACATCAGCAGTCTCCAGTGTTGCAGTGACTCATCTCCCACCCCCTAGGACATGTCTCCAATACGGGGACTCATCTCATTACCAGAGACTGGCACAGAGATGTCTTGCTGGCATCTCCTTGTGTCTCCCTAAAAAAGCCTTAAAAAGTTAAAATAAATAAATAAATAAATAAATAAAAAGTTTATAAAGTGTCCTGTGACTGTTTTATTCACAACAGTCAGTATGTTAGTTTGCAAATGTAAAACATTTATGATTTAACAGAGACGAGTGTGGGAGGAGGAAGACTGAAGATTGACAGTCTGCAGTCTGAGCGTGAGTAACAAGGACTGAGTGATGAAGCAGCCGGCTACAGATTAATAGAGGTCTGCAGTCTGAACGTTGTTTTGTATTTTTCAGCTATATATATCTAATTTTTTCGGTGTCTCCAAGTACCCATCTCCCAATGAAAAACGGTGTACCAGTACCCATGCACATCTTCCATACCAGTCTCCTCGTAACTGTGACTATATCTGATCTGAAACTGAAATTGCTATGGTAGCAGCAAAACAACTAATATTTCCAGCAGCGAGCTTTGTGGTTTTCTTCTCGCAACATCAGATACTGGCGAATAAAAGAGAAAAAAAAGAAAGAAAAGCAAAAAAATATCATTTAAGGACACTCTCAGTGTCTCCCAGCAAATAGGACATTGGAGCAGGACAGATGCTGAAAACTGTACAGCAGGAATATCTTCCAATTGCAAAGCTTGACTCGGTTGTTCTGAATTATTATCTTGTTTTCTATAATATGTGATGATACTTGGAATTTGATTTGTAGTTTCAAGGAAAGAAAGTTTGCTCAAAATTATCAAATATATTTTGCAATACTCACACATCCTTAAAAGTTAAAATGCTAGAGTCCACCCATGAGGCCAAAAAAGTGGCTATGGTAAGACTCTTTTGAAATATATGGACCTTAGAGGTGTTAGAAATTAGAATGAATATGTCATCCTCAAGATCTACTTAACTCATTACAAAACAATCTCGATTAAGATGTGAGAAATAATCTATTCCATTAGCATTCCCTAAGTATACATTTTAACACGCGTTAGAGGCCAGAGGGAGGAAGGAAGAGGTAGATGGTACATACAATATACCAATAGTCAATCATAGATAGGATAATATCCTAGTCTGTGTGTAGACATGTAATTTTATAAATTTTGGGCGGTTATGTCATGCTGGTCACTTATCATATAGAGTTAGGCCTCTATTTTGTTAGAGTTTTTACCGAGTTGCCTGGTCCTTGTTCTTCTCAGCACAGGCACTCTTCAGCAGCAGTGACAGCAGGGAGATCAACATGGAGAGGGCACATGCATGCAGAGAATAATACCCAGTTATGTAGGAGAGGGCGCATGCATGCAAAGAATAATGCCAGCTATGTAGGAGAGAGCACATCCATGCTGGTCCTCATCCTTTCAGATTTAGATGTCTGAGTTTGCATGCATGCCTCCAGCATTCACTCTCTTCTGATTTAGAAGTCTAAGTTTGCATGCATGCATGTTGTTTCAGATTTAGACTTTGCTTTTTGCTATTTTGTATTTAGCAATTTGCTTTTTCAGATTTAGCTATAGTTGCCATCTTTAGCTACAGTTCTATTTTTCAGAGTTGCAAGATGCAGCTACCCACTCACTAGGCATGTGTACCGCCATACTGGATACAGATACAGTACATCACAGATATTGGTTGGATACATGACCCAAATCTTGCTAAATAATTAAAAAACCTAAAAACATGCAAAAAAAAAACTTTTTTTTTTTTTTTATAAATAAACCTGTGAGTGAATGAGGAAGACAATGGTTCTGTGTTTTTGCTTTAGCGATCATTTTTTTCTGGGTGTTCTTTTAGTGCGATCGTACATTTTATTTTTGGTGTTTTAAATTTTTTCTGAATTGTTTAATTTTTTTTGGGTGTTCTAATTTGTTCTCGTGCAATAGCCAAATAGTTTGTTTACTTTTTTCTGGGCATTCTAATTTATTCTCATGCAATTGCCGACTAGTCTAGAGGTATGTATAGCTATAAATTTAAATTGTTTATATTTATTATTTACTATTTATATTCTGTCCAATGTTGTTCCAGGTTTATTACATACTTAAAAATTTATCAAGAGCCTAAATTTATTAAAAAAATGTTTCTTCTCACACTAAGTCAATAGACTTAATAAATTAAAATATAAAATTAAATATAATTAATTATTTTGTTTTATTATTTTTTGTTTGAATCATTTATACTTTGCAAGTTCATTGTTATTTATTATTGATTTTTTAAATTATTCGTTACTAAATTATAAACTTTTAAAATTTATTTTTATTATTTTTTAGTTGGTAAATCATGGACATGGGTTCCACTCCCATATATATAAATCGATAATAATAACAAAAACTTGCATCAACCCTTTAACAAGGGTGCTATAGAATCACACATTTCCTCATAATTTTTCCCCTTCTTAGACGATCTTAACATCATTTGATGCTTGGGTTTTGAAAGGGGGGACTTCTTCCTCTTAACTTCTGTCCATTCATGCTTTGTCTAAGGGAAGAACATTGTATTTTGTTTAATTTTTCCTTCTATGCCCCTAGGAACAATAGTCTTTGAAGACTCAAGAGACATTGAAGAGTCCTCAGAATTAGCTGCAGTCTTAGAGAGAGCATTCTCCAATATGGTTGATGAGGTCTTTGAGAAATCACCTATTATAGAAACCTCATATAAAACCCCACTAGTTGGGTCTTGCTAATCAAGTGAAGGGGATGAATTTGGCTTTGAAATGGCTGTCATGTCCCCATTCTTTGAGTTGGTCCCAAATGGAGCTCATGGCGGGAAAGGTGTTTTTAAACACCAAATCTGAATTTTTTATTAATAAAATATATTATGTAATAATAAATTTAATTTATTAAAATAACATTTAAATTTATTTAATTTGGGCCGACTCCCTTTGGATTCGACCTTAGTCAGTATTTATATGAGTGACATTGCTTTTCTTTGGCATCGACGGTTGAGGAATTAATTGTGATGGTCAAAACCTCTATGACCTTCTCTCTAGTGAGACGACACCCTCATCAGCGAATTATTTCCTTCGCCATTACTTCTGCAATTCGCATCTTGATTTCTTGCTTCGTGTTGTTTGCTCAAAGCTCTACATTTCGGTGGGAGGTGGCAATTATTGTGATTAAGGTGTGGCAGAGCCACAGGCTCACGCCGACCTCTGGTACTCTTAGGCGCGTTTGCTAGCCATGACAATCACTCACAACGCGACTTTGGGCGATTTGGGAAGGATTCTCAAGCATCACATGGCTTCCAAGTTTGCTCATTCAAGGTTGGGAAACTGATCTCCGCCACTCTTCATTACCATCATCGCGGGAGTCTTCTCTCTAGATCGCGTCATAGTGAAGTGCTCGATCATCATACGCATTACTGGAGAGCTCAAATTGGATCATTGCTTTCACGGGTATTGCTAAGTACCTGTTACCATCTCAGCATGGGACGCAACGGTTGCACCTCACAACGGATGTAAAAATTAGATGATAAGAGCCTGCAACGAAATTTGTTTTGATCCACTTTACTAGTTCCATATACGCGTTGCATTGCCAAGGGTGGTCTGATCCGGTTAATCCTCATCGTGATCATTGACTTTGTGAACTGAAATATTGTTACAGAATTTTTGGATATTGATCAATAGAATCTGGTTCCTAGTTGCTAAGTGAATGTTTATGTTGACTGCCAGTATTAAACAACATTGCTATTGTGTTCTGGTTTGAAATCAATTTCTTACTGTTTGAACATAACTGTGACATATTCCTGAGCAAGGCTATTCAGATTTTACTGTGTTTGAATATAATTGTGACATCTATCTTGAGTAAGGTTATTATAGTGGTATCAGAGCCACTTGACCTACTAGCCTGTGCATCTGTACATGAGTGATAGAGATCTAAGATATCATCTTAGAGAAAGGAAGAAGGCAATAGGAGATAAGGAGGATGATAGACAGTAGTTTGTCAAGGAATCCAGAGAGTTTCAATCCACTATGGTGGAGATGGTTCAACTCTTGAGGGGATTGAACCAGCAATTAGGTGCTGGTAAAACAATTCAAAATGGCACGAAGAGCAACAGTTCAGGGATACAAAAAGCAACAACCTCCACCAAGTTTTTCAAAGCCAAATTCCTGGATCAAGGGGTAGAAAATGAAGCAGAGACACCACCTGAAGAAGAAGAGGACATGGCCAAATTGTATAATGAGTATCATGCTCAAAGTCCAGCCTTCCGTAGAGATGTAACATTCTCAAAATTCCATGATATGAAAACCACAAGAGGGCATAGGAGGAGAAGGTATGAAGAAAGGAAGGACATCTAATATCGTTTGGGAAAAATCACTATCCCAGTTTTCGATGGTTGAGGGGGTTCATCGGCAAGGGCTTGGTTGCAGAAATTAGACACATACTTCTTTTTGAATCCCATGTTCGAAGAAGAAGCCATCAAATTCGCTACCCTACACCTTGAGGGGTTGGTCCATGAATGGTGGTATGGTGACACAAGGCCACAATTTCATCAAGACACTGGAAGAATTCAGTCAAATGTTAACAGAGAGATTTGATAGGAAGGATCCAAAAATTCACTTCCGGGAGTTAGCACAGCTGAAGCAAGAAGATAAAGTGGAGAACTATGTTGTTGAGTTTTAGAGATTAGTGGTGATGGTTCCAGATGTGAAAGAAGGCTCATGGTCCTCATTGTTGAAGGCCTCTGCGAACCCCTTAAAGGTTTGGTAAAGGCGTTGGATCCAAGCTCACTTCAAGACGCCATTAGGACGGCTTTGAACTTGGAAGACTCATCAATGAAAGGCAAACCACACTCCAATAAGGCTCTACCGGTCATGGCCAAGAAGTTTCCTCAAAGAGACCTTCCACCCCCAAGAAAGACACCATTCAAACCTAACCCTTTGGAAATGTCAAAGAATGAGCTTCAAATTGATTGTAAAGCGCCATGGCAGAAAGGTCATCATTATTTGGGGAAGGGTTAGATACACTACATTGAGGTCTATCTAGGCGATGATTCCAAAGAAGAAGAAATTGATCCAAAATTAACAGTAATTGAAGAAGAGAATGAACCCAAAGGAGAAGAGCATCCAGGAGGAACCCTTGCAACCCTATCGAGAGCTCCAAGGTACCACTCATTTCGAGTCAAAGGAGTTTTACAAGGGCAGCGAGTGAATGTCTTGATTGATAATGGGGCCACTCATAACTTTATTGATGAGAAATTAGTGGCTAAATTGGGGTTGAAGACAGAGGATTTTGGGGGGTTCAATGTTACAGTGGCAGATGGCTACATTCTTCCATGCAATCAAAGAATTCATTAGCTGAATTTGACTCTTGGTGGCTATAAGATGAGAGATGACTTCTATGTGATCGGTATAGGGGATATCGAGATGGTTCTTGGAGTGCAATGGTTGCACTCACTCGGAGAATACACACAAAACTACCAAAAAATGGAGCTTAAGTTCAAAGCTAATGGGAAGGAGGTGACCCTTCGTGGCCTCTCCAACGGTGGCCCTATGGTAGTTTCAGCGAAGCATATGGAAAGGGCATTTCAAAGAGATCAAATTGCTTGGGTAGCTGAATGCTTGATCACAGATACTCAGCCTTCCAAGGAAGGGAAGACCTTCCACATTGACATTCAACCCATTTTGGAGAGTTACAACAAGGCTTTTGATGATATACCTCATGGTCTACCTCCGGAGAGGGGTTTCTAGCATGTGATTGAGCTTGAGGAGGGAACCAAACCCGTCATCACTACAACCTACCATAATTCAAGAGCATACAAGGAGGAGATAGAGAAAACGATCAAGGAGTTGCTTGACATGGGACATATTTGTCCAAGCTCTAGCCCTTTTGCTTCCTCAGTGGTGTTGGTCAAGAAAAAGGATGGGATGTTGAGGATGTGCATTGATTATAGAGCACTCAACAAGAGGACAATCAAAAATCGCTATCCCATTCCCACGATCGATGAGCTTCATGGTGCAGTATAGTTTTCCAAGATTGACTTGCGTCTAGGGTATCATCAAATAAGAATGAGGGAAGAGGATGTGCACAAGACAACTTTTAGGTGTCATTATGGGCACTATGAGTTCTTGTTCATGCCATTCAGGTTAACTGATGCCCCCACTACATTTCAGTCATGTATGGACTAGGTATTCATTGTACAATTGAGGAAGTTTGTTTTGGTATTCTTTGATGACATCTTGATCTATAGTAGGACTTGGGAGGATCACTTGAAGCACATAGATGAGGTACTTGGCATACTTGAGCAGCATTCATTACATGCCAAGATGTCAAAATGTGAGTTTGGATTGACTGAAATTCTATATTTGGGGCATAAGATTAGTGCCCAAGGGGTTAGTGTTGATGAAGAAAAAATAAAAGCAATACAAGATTGGCCAATACCAAGGAACTTGTCACAATTGAGAGGTTTTGTGGGATTGTGCAGCTACTATAGGAGGTTTGTAAAGGGGTTTTCACAAATTGCAGCCCCCTTGACCAATCTAACGAAAAAAGGGGCTTTCTCTTGGGACCCCACATCGCAGCGAGCTTTCGATAAGTTCAAGAAGGTAATGAGTTCATGCCTTGTCGTGTGGCTATTCCAGATTTCTCACTCCCTTTTGTGCTAGAGTGTGATGCTTTAAGAGAAGGGATTGGAGCAGTTTTGATGCAAAACAGGCACCCTATAGCATATGAGATGTAAGAAGCTTAAGGATGCAGAAAAATCTTTCTCCATTTATGACAAAGAGATGTTGGCAATCATGCATGCTCTTGCCAAATTCAGATAGTACCTAGTTTGTGGGAAATTTGTGGTGAAAATAGATCATAACAGCCTCAAGTTCTTCCTCAATCAGCGTGACTTGAACGATAGACAACAAAAGTGGGTAAGCAAACTTCAAGCTTATGATTTTGATATTGAACATGTGAAAGGGAAGAATAATGTAGTGGTTGATGCACTTTCTAGGAAGCCTTATTTCTGTTCTATATTTGATATATCTACTGATTGGAAGGCTGCCATATTAGCCGATTATGCCAAAGATTCTTTCTCCATTGATATTTTAGAAGGAAAGGTGCTTGATAATAAGTTCAAGGTCATTGAAGATCTCATCCTCTACAAAGGCCGTGTGTATATTGTGCCCAAATCAAAGGTCAAAGAGAGGATTTTGAAGGCACGTCATGATACTCCACTTGCTAGTCACCCAAGTTTCTACAAGACATACAAGCAAGTAAGGGAGCGTTTCTCATGAAAAGGGTTGAAGAATGATGTTTTGCAGCATGTTAGAGAGTATGTGGTATGCCAACAAAACAAGTCCGAGCATGTCTTTCTAGTAGGTTTGTTGCAACTCCTACGCATTCCAAATCAGAAATGGCAGAGCATCTCCATAGATTTCATCACGGGGCTGCCTAAGGTACAAGGTAAGGATTGTATTTATGTGGTGGTTGATAGGCTTATAAAGTATGCTTATTTTCATGCCATTACTTAAGAATGTAAGGCTCCACAAGTGGCTGATCTGTTCTTTAAGGAAATATTTAAACTTCGTGGATTGCCCAAGAACATTGTGAGTGATAGGGACAGCAGATTCATCAGTTTGTTTTGGCAAGAACTCTTCCGTTTGACTCACACTGAATTGACCCCGGGTACTAGCTACCACTCCCAGATGGATGGGAAAACGGAAATTGTGAATAAATGGATTGAGGGCTACCTAAGGAACTATGTCACGGGGAAGCAAACAACATGGATAAAATGGTTGCATTTGGGGGAGTTTTGCTACAACACCACGCATCATATGTCAATTGGTATGTCACCCTTCAAAACTCTTTATGGTTATGATGCCACCTCATTAATGGATTTGCTTCTTATTGATAGTAGAGTCCCTCGAGCTAAGGATGTGGTACAAGAGAGTATGGATATCTTGCATTCTCTCAAGGAAAATTTGCAACAAGCTCAGAACCAACAAAAATAATATGCGGATAGGCACAGGATAGAGAGAGTTTTTGAGGTTGATGACATGGTTTATGTGAGGTTGCAGCCATATATAGGCAGTCCACCCTCAAGGGGAATGGTGCGGAAAATCTGAAATCCAGATTCTACGGTCCCTACAAGGTTTTGAGGAAGATTGGGGAGGTTTCTTATGAGCTTGAGTGACCACAAGGATGCAGGATTCATAACATCTTGCATGTATCATGCTTGAAAAAGGCACGCGGATAGTAGATTGCACCCTCTATGGAGTTGCCTCCTCTTGATGACGAGGGCAAGTTGATACTCGAGCCTGAGATAGTGTTGGATGTAAGGGAGAAAAGATTGAAAAACAAAGTTATTCCAGAGTACTTGGTGAAATGGAAGAACCTTCCAATCAATGGTGCCACATGGGAGGGGGTCAAGATCTTTAATCACCCAAATTTGAAGTTGCTTGAGGGCAAGCAACATCCAAGTAGGGAGGACTGTCATGTCCCCATTCTTTGAGTCGGCCCCAAATGGAGCTTTGTAATATCCCTTGACAATCTGGTATGAATTTGCCTTCAAGGAATATTGTCAAACACTTTGTATGCGGAGTATCTACTTGCTGTTTCTGTGTTTCAGACTGATTATACTTGTTTGGAATGTGTTTTGAATGCTGCAATTGATGTTTTGAATGCTTCTAATGATGCAAGACTGATCAAAAAAGTCTCAGCAATGCTGTGCCAACCCTTTTCTACCTTTACATGCATATAAGTGACTGAAAATGTGCATCTACAGCAACTAGGAATTATGACAAACACTTGGCATGCTTTCTCATATGATAATCTAGATCTCAAACAATATAAGCATTACATCAAACAATTGGCATGCAACTTATCCCTCCTTTATTGAATGCAATCATCAAATACAGTGCTGATATGAATAGCCAAGACTCTTGGCTTACAATGAATGTTCAATACAATGCCAAATCTGATATAAATGATTACCTATAGCAGCAAGACTAGATATCAATGCAAATCAACTCCAAAATCATCAAGAGCATGGTTATAGCAGCACCTATGATGATGAAGATGTAGCAATCAACAACCAAGCCAAAATGAATTCCTCTTAGGCCCAATCGATGCTTTCACCCAGCCGCCCCTGTTCTTGCCTGGCAATACTTTAGATAAATAAATGCAGCAATTAAACTCCACCTCTTGGCACTTGAAATGATCGGTAGGACTAAAGGATCAAAATGCAACAATGCCCAGAACCATAGGATGCTACGATGATCTGATATGAACAAAAAAGTCTTGCCAATGGCGCCCTTTCTGTAGTATATCAGACCACTGAAATTATTTATCAGCAACCTGATAGCTACTCCAAAATACTCGAAAACGATTGCCAAGCTCTCCCAAGATGAATGCTCAAATACCCACAAAGAAACAATGCACGAATGAGGCCATACAAGCAAAAATCTGAATATGATATGCAAGATTGACCTCCATTAAAATCTGATATGAATCCTTAATATGCTCAAGTTGAACTTCTGAATGAAGCCCACAACTAGCAATAACTCAGCTGATATCTCACAACCTCAAAATTGCTTAACCTATAAGAGTTTTCGTTCCCAATGGCTGGAAATGGCAGAAACCCTAGCTGACTCCTTCACCAAACAATCTCAACAAACAAATATCAAATGTCAATTCTTGGATGATTAGAAGCAAGCTCACCCCCTCTTAATATACTTTTCTCCTCGTGGTCGGCCCAATCTAGAAGCTTCTAATAATTCATTTATAATAATTATTTTATTTGCACTTTATAATAATATTAAAATATAACTTCATAATTCATAAACTGCAAATATGTTGGCAAAACATTATGTTTTCAAACATCTTGATAACACGTTATGTTTTCCAACACCCCGATAACACATTATGTTTTCCAATATTTTGATAACACATTATGTTTTCCAACATTCAAAAGAACATAGGAAACCCCCATTAAACCACTGAATCCAGGAGAAGAAACCAACTACTGACTAGGTAACTGCCTCGAGAGACCCTCTAACCATGCTCATTAGCCTACGAGAGTCAAGAATAGGCTAAACCCTATGAAAACTGATGCTCATGAAAAAGGGGACATTACAAGCTCGTGGCGGGAAAGGTGTTTTTAAACACCAAATCTGGATTTTTTATTAATAAAATATATTATATATTAATAAATTTAAATTATTAAAATAACATTTAAATTTATTTAATTTGGGCCGACTCCCTTTGGATTCGACCTTAGTCCGTATTTATATGAGTGACATTGTTTGTCTTTGGCATCGACGGCTGAGGAATTAATTGCTATGGTCAAATGAGACGGAAACCTCTGCGACCTTCACTCTAGTGAGACGACACCCTCATCAGTGAATTATTTCCTTTGCCATTACTTATACTATTCGCATCTTGATTTCTTGCTTAGTGTTGTTTCCTCAGAGCTCTGCATTTCTGTGGGAAGTGGCGATTATTGCGATTAAGGTGTGGTAGAGCCACAAGCTCATGCCGACCTCTAGTACTCTCAGGCGCGTCTACTTTCCACGATAATTTCTCACAACGCAACTTTGGGTGACTTGGGAAGGATTCTCAAGCATTACGTGGTTTCCAGGTTCGCTCATTCAAGGTCGGGCAATTGATCTTCATCACTCTTCATTACCATCATCGCGAGAGTCTTTTCTCTAGATCGCGTCATAGTGAACCACTCGATCATCATACGCATTTTTGGAGAGCTCAACTCAGATCATTGCTTTCATGGGTATTGCTAAGTACCTGTTACCATGTCAGCACGGGACACAACAGTTGCACCTCTCAGTAGATGTAAAAAATTGGATGATAAGAGCCTGCAACGAAAGCTGTTCCGATCCAGTTTACCAGTTCCATATATGCGTTGCATTGCCAAGGGTGGTTTGATCCGGTTAATCCTCACTAGGCTCATTGACTCTATGAATTGAAATACTGTTATTGAATTTCTAGATATTGATTAGTAGAATCTGGTTCCTAGTTGCCAAGTGAATGTTTATGTTGACTGCCAGTATTAAACAACATTGCTATTGGGTTCAAGTTTGAAATCAATTTCTTATTGTTTGAACATAACTGTGACATATTCTTGAGCAAGGCTATTCAAATTTTATTGTGTTTGAATATAACTGTGACAACTATCTTGAGCAAGGTTATTACAATGACCTTCAAAGAGCTTGGGAAGCAGCCATATAATTTTGAGCATTTGTTGCAATGACATAATGTTGAGACTCAACCCCAATCCACCAGGTAGGTCTTCCGCATGAAGCATGAGATCTCCTCTCATGTGCATGCATCTTTTGACATTGAGAGGTAGCATGATCAGTTGAAAAACATTTCTAGCACTTGATTTTTTTTTTTCATAATCTATTGGTTGCCTCCAACATTTGTTGCCCACCTTCAAAGAGATCTCAATAGGAAGACCTTTGAAAAGATCCATTTCAACACACAGACATGCCCAAGTGGAACTTGCATAATTAATTAATTCTTTTGAGGTGCATTAATACTTTACTAAACCATTACCAATGGCCTGCAAGCTCCTTAATTCCTAGAATTGTAGGGGGAGAAAAGGTAAGTGCACCTAGAGGTTAGTAGAGAAAGTCTCGGATCAAGGATTAAAAGATGGGAACGCAGGTTTGAAGCATAAGAAATCTCCATGGAAAATCTAGGGGCCATTGTCCAACACCTTCTCCTTGTCTTCGAGAGAGTCAAATTCAAGGATACAAAAACCTTTGGCACAAGGGTAAATGCAGATTTCTTCCTCCATATGGTCTTTCCAATTTTTAGTGATCCAAGAGTGGTCACATAGTTTTGGCCATGTTTTCATGAATTTGTAGATAAGCGCATGATCCAACAAATATTCCTCCTTTTTGCAAATAACACCGTCCATACAAATATTGGGAACAAGATTAGAGCATCATATAGGGAGGGGACTTCCTTGATTGGTAGTTGCGCCAGGCGAAGAAGTATTGAGGGAATGACTGCCGAAAGGGATTTAGGTAGCTAAATTTGTTTGCCCCCATAGCCGAAACCTTGAGCACTATCATCCAGTGCCTCTTGGAAACTACACGAGCTCAACGAATGTCAAAAATCTTGACCACTTGAGCGCAATGGGCAAGGGAATGAAATTTTTTAATAAGTTTTAATATTATTTTAACTTATATTACTTTCTTTTAATTTTTAATTTTTAATTAAGATTTAAAAAATCAAATGTGAAAGTGATTTTTTTTTAAAGTTTAAATTATTATTCTTGAATCTTAATTAATTTTTATATAATTAAATTTTATTTTTTAATATATTTAAATATATTTAATTTATATTTACTTTATTTTATTTCAATTTAGATTTAAATGTGAAAGTTATTGTTAATTTAATTATAGGTCATTGGTTTGTATTTTTTTTGTGAAATTAAAATAATAAATAATATATATCATAAAATTATTAACATTAGATTGTTAAATCAACTTGTAATTATTTATGCTTTATTAAAATTTTAATTGTTGTAGGATATTAATCATGCCATTATTGCTTGATGTTGAGGAAAATAATAAGTGGATCAAATCGGACCCTAGATCTCCATTGTGGAAATATATCGCCATTCTTGACAAAATTCAAGGTGCTGGAGGTTACAAATGGGCATGTCATTGGTGTCTAAAAAAGTATAGAGGTTCCTATATTAGGGTTCATGGGCACCTTTGCTAAGTAATAGGGACAGTGTTTGTCGTACGTCTTAGTCCAAATGTTGATGTCCATCTAGGGAAGGGGTTGTCACTTGCAAAAATTGCAAAATATTAAAAAAAGCAAGATGAAGCGTTCAAGTATCAAAACAAAGGTTAGCTCTAAGTCTAATTAGACCCCCTCTGCATTCAAAATCAGTTTCATAGACATCTAAAGTCACGAGAGGAGCAATTTTAGGACCTCTTGAAAAAACATTTAATTTGTAGAGTTGAGAGGATACAAATCAAAATATTGCCTGTTGCTTGTATGCAATAGGATTGCATTTAATGTGGTGCATTTTCCATATTGACAAGAGATAGTTAGGTCAATTAATGAGGCACTAAAGGCATACAAAAGCCCGACCTATGAGAAGGTTTGTACCACCCTTTTGGTTAAAGAAAAATACATTATTGATAGACAATTGCAAGTGATTTGAAATTCATGGAAAATCTTAGGGGATTTTATCATTTGTGATGGATGGAAGGATGCTAGAAATAGGCGATTGATCTATGTGATTGCAATATGTTCGTGAAAGAAGTGGAATGCAAAGCTGATGAAAAAGATACCCAATTTATTGCTAATATTTTAATTGAAACGATTGAGTTGGTGTGGCTAGAAATATTGTTCAAGTGATCATAGATACTGCAAAAGTATGGAGAGCACAATGGTTGGTTGTGGAGGCAAGATTTTCAAACATTTGGTGGTTCTTGTGCAGTTCATTTTTTGAATTTAATGCTACAAAAAATTGGTCGAATCCAATGGATACAAAAGATTTATGAAAAAGTCAAAGAAATTCAAATGTTAATTTGTAATCATCACATGTCATAGGCCATTTATAAACAATTTGCTAAGTTGGAGTTACTGAAGGTAACTTTTCTAAATTCTAAACTACATTTTATATTAGAAATATTCAAATATATCATTTTTCATGAAATGTTAAAAATATATTTATTTATTATATTTTTAAAAATTGTTATTTTTAATTGAAGATGGTCGAGATTCTCTTTTCCATGCACTACATTGTTCTTAGAAGACTTGTGAATGTGAAACAAACCCTAAAAATATGGTGATTTGTAATATTTGGGTAGTTTGGAGGCAATCCCAAACAAATAGAGCAAATTAGCAAGACATTCATTCTTGATAATGATTGGTTGACTCAAGTAGAGTACTTGCTCTCTTTCACTAAACTGATATACACCGTCATTCGTCATTGTGACATAGATAAGTCAATAAGGGGTGACATTTATGATTGCATAGATACAATGGTGTAGCAGTTTAGATACATAATCATAACAAAAGAGCAAGATCATTTCGATTTTTTTATAAGAATTTATACGAGGCAATCAAGAAGAGGTGGGACGAAATGAAAACTCCTTTGGAACTTTTGGCATATGCTTTGAAATGCAAGTACTACCACACTGACATGTTGGCATTTCCAAATAGAACAACACCCAATATGGATGGTGAGGTAGTTGAGAAATATAAAAATCCTTAAAAAAAGATGCTT
This sequence comes from Sequoiadendron giganteum, assembly GCA_007115665.2. Classification (NCBI taxonomy): domain Eukaryota; kingdom Viridiplantae; phylum Streptophyta; class Pinopsida; order Cupressales; family Cupressaceae; genus Sequoiadendron; species Sequoiadendron giganteum. The sequence goes on from CM021100.1 coordinate 624,645,615, forward strand.
ATAGATCCTAGAGTTGTTTGGATTTGAGACGAGTTTGGGACTTTTGCATTATTTGATGGAACTTATGCAAATGTTAATGCAATGGTAAAAAAGAAATAGACCTTGTAAAGTGAAGGAACTTCCATGGTGCCACAACTAAACATTTGCAAAAATGGCTATCAAACTTCTATCACAGGTTTAACATTATATGAATTATATTCAAATTTAAATTATTTCTTATTTTATTTTTTATTTGATTGTTTGCATCTTTGTAACTTGTAATATCAATGTTTTTTTATAGGTTTCGATTTTTTCTGTATTTGAGAGGAATATGAGAACATATGGCTTCATCTATTTTGTGAAACAAAATAGGTTGGTAGCTAGTAAAACAAAAGACCTTATATATGTTCATTCAAATCTTCGTCTCTTGTCGCATTTTTCACAAACTACATGAAGGGACCTAGTTGACTTTGGGATGTGTAGCCTGAGATGAGTGACATTGATGTATCTATAAAATTAGGATATTACAAATTCTTTTATATATAAATCATAAGAGAGAACTAAATTTATAGTTTTAACTCTCTTAAGTCCCTAATTTCCAAATTTTAGATTTAGCTGAGACTACATAGAAAATCACAAACATTGCATATTGAAAATTTAACTAGCTATATGAATGTCATCAATTCATTGACATTAAATGAGTACAATAATTCATAAATGATAATCATAGTGATAAGAATACCAATATGCCTAATGCATGGATTCAATTTTTTTGAAATGGTCAAATGGCGAGGATCATAGTTTGCAAACTTAGACTCAGAGAGTACTTAGCAAGCCAAAAAATTTTGACTCAGAGAGTACTTGAGAAAAACTTGACAAAACTCAACACCTTAAAAAACATAATTTTTTAATTTTTTTAAATGCAAGTAAAAACTACAAGTTTGGGGCCAACGCCCCCAGTGGGGTTGAGGGGTAGTTCCCCTCATAGGGGTTTGGGGGAAGTGTCTCTAGTGGGGTTGGGGGGCAATGTCCCTAGCAGGGTCCAGGGGTAGTTCCCTAGGTGCATTTCTTGTGATACAAGATAGTGTTGAGGGGCATAGCCCTTGCTACCAAGCCCAAATAAAGACCTTCAAACCACACACACCTTTTTGTGCACACTATTTTCATAATTTTTTAAAAGGAAAGAAAAATACTTATAAAGTCGAAAGCAAAGTTTTTGTAGTGTCTATGCTCTTTTCCTCAATTTTGATGGTGTCGTAAGTTAAATAGAAAAACTTATTGAGTTTTTGGTGAGTACTCAAAAAAAATTGGTGAGTTTTTCAAAAACTTTGAAAAAAAACTCGGTGCGTAAACCATGCCAAAACTCGTGGAAAGAAAGGGTGAGTACTTGGCGACTTACCGAGTTTGCGAACTATGGTGAGGTTGATGGTATGTTCCTTGATTTCCCCATCCACCAAGGTTCAAATCCCCTAGATGTGCAATATAAGGGATGAGGTTAGAATCATGACGTAGGTGACTTTAGTGGAATGGATGTTTGAAATGGCTGACTAAAATGCCAATATGCCAATCCGAAAATGGAAGAAGCAACCAGTAGGTGCTCAATCATTTCTTGTATTGATTCTTTATATTGATTTTTATCATCTTCATCTAGTATAACCATAGTTATGAGACTCAGACTCGGCTAGGGTGACTCGACTCAAGACTCGAGACTCGGTGCTTGGATTCGGCGCATACTCGGCAAAATGAAAAAACCCTAGAAATTTAGAGATTTTTAAGGATTTAAAACTTGTTTTAAGCACCATTTAGTAAATAAACCTTAAAGACACAATAACATCATTAAATAGAAGCAAATTTGATCGCATACACAAGTATACATTGATCACATAAGTATAAAGTACACAAATTGTAGCTGAGCTATTGAAGGAAATAACACAGTTAGATATATAAATATAGTCAAATGTACACAAAACTCATGGAATATGAAATTCATGACATCAAATGTTCCATACAAATATGAAATATCAAAACAATAGCTACAAGTCTATGGCATAGTGGAGCCAACATCCTTCCTACGAAGGCGTCTAAGGGTCATGGATGATGTAGTAGTTGCAGCCATAGTCTCTGCCTGTGTCTCCATGCCACTCTCACCAACACCAACTGTGTCTGCTCGTGCTCTAGCCTCCTCCTTAGCCATGGCTACAACCTCAGCCTCTCTATCTGCTTGGTCCACCCAATCAAGGTCCTCTTCACTAAAGACTACATTTGTATCCTCAGTGATCCACCCAGACTGTGGATCAACCTCCTCTAGTTTGATTGGGGTGGAGTCATGGTCAAAAATCTCCCTGTGTCTGAGCCGAAGGTTGTAATGAACATATACTAAATCATTCATCCTCTCCACTGACAGTCTATTGTGCTTCTTGGAGTGTATGTGTTGAAACATACTCCAATTGCGCTCACAACTAGATGAACTGCATGGCTGACTCAATATATGAATGGCAATATTTTGAAGGTTTGGTGTATTAGCACCAAACATATGCCACCATTTATCTGAGATGAGAAAAAGAAACAAAATCAATCTCATTTCCAACTTTAATTTTCAAGTTTCAAGTTTCAAGTTCAACATTTAATAATAAATTATAATATAAAAAGAGGAAAATTATGCCCTTAAATATATTTTTACCTATCTATAATGTTGTTCTACTATCTTTGCACAATTGACGTGCAAAGAGTTCTCCTTGTGCTTTAGTGAAGGCGTCTATTTCATGCACTATCTATGTAGTAACAACAGGCAACATCCACTCTATCATTGAGTAGAGCCCATTAAGAACCTCAACTCCACCATAGACAGATCTAATAGCCTCTTTGGTCCTATCCATGCCCTCATGTATGTAACCCATTGCGGGCTTCTCCCTGTCAGCAATTCGTAGGAGAACTAGCAAGTGCTCGATAAACTACAAAGTGCAAACATTGTGAAACATTAACTTAAGTGTGAACGAAAATAAACAAATAAAAGTAAAATATGAATAAAAATTAAAACATAATGAAGAATTAAATTTTACCTTCACAATCTCCTTTGCTTGTGCCCAAAACCCTGGCTCATCAAAAATGCAATTTGTCACATCAATCCCTATAGTGGTCGTAGCATAGGATGAGGAAGTCCACTCCTCACCAACAAACATGTGCCTCAAAGATGCCTTTGACCGAATCAAGGATTGTAATGTGATAAAATTTGTGGCAAATCTAGTGATGCCAGACGAGCCAACTCCCTCAACCTCGTGTATTGCCTCATTAGGCTAAGTACCCATGTGTTATTGTATACAAATTTGCAAATGTTTTTTGCTGCATTTACACATATTTTGATCCATAGGAGCTTGCCAAGATCCTTCAATATGAGGTCAAGGCAATGGGAAGCACATGGAGTCCAAAATATAGTAGGGTGCCTCTCCATCAATAGTCTACCAGCAACAACATAATTTCCTGCATTATCGGTCACCACTTGAACCGCATTCTCTTCGCCCACCTCAGCTATCATCTCCTCTATAGCCTCACAAAGTTATGTGGCATTTTTGGCATGGGCAAAAGCATTAATGGAGTTGATGAAGACGGTGTCACCTGAAAAAAAAAAGCAAAACCAATTATTCGATAAACTAAAAAACATAAATCAGCCATATTAATCACTAAATCAAATTCAAATTTCAAATTATTCAATGCATTGATGGAAGTACAATTACCTGCGGAGAAAACTAGAAAATTAAGCAGCATCCTATTTCTCCTATTGGTCCAACCATCGGTCATGATGGTGCAACCCAAACTCCTCCATTGCAAGCGTTGCTCCTCTATTTGTGCTTTTGCATCTACCACCTTTGACTCAAAAGTGGGCCCTTTAATTCATCTTCACTAGGGGCTTTGAACCTTGCCCCACATATGGTTATGGCATCAACCATATTTTGCCAAAAGGGAGACCTAAAACATGTCATAAATAAATTAATAAGATACTTAGATAAGTATTGTAAAATGAAAAGTTTTAACTTTAAATTTGAATTCGACAATGAGATACATCTAGATTCTAAATATAAAAATTCATGAGACAAAGATATTAAGAATCAACTATCGAACTATAAATTTTAAAACATAATCAAAAAGAATTACCTGGCTACATGGAAGGGAATGGTGCAATAATACTAAAAGTTTGCAATTGATTTCTTTGTTGCATCATGTGCATCCTTGTTCCAACCCATGCTCTCAAGCGACGGTTGGGAACTAGGAGTATTGCGTGGTACAAAATATGAATCCATCCTAGATTTACGAACTCTAGGGGCAATGCTAACACTCCCACTACCACTAGCAGTAGCGGCAACACTAGGAGTACCCATAGTTGGTGCACTAGCAGAAGCACTAGGACGGTATGGAGGCATGGAAGAATCATCTCTAACACCACCAATGCTCGCCAACTCCTCCCTCTGCCTCTTTTTCATTTCTTTTTGCAATTCAAATTTTTCTAATTGCACTTGCACCTCATGAATAGCCTCAGGATGTGCATTAATGCAGCCCACTACATCATGGACGGGTATGCCTGCAATATAGTATTTCAATCTGTTTATGCCTCCATGAAAAAGTGTTTTGCAATATTTACATTTGGCCTCTCCTTTTTTCTACTTGGGAAAGATTTCAGCATGTTTCCAAGCAGGGTCTTTTCTGCCTGGGGTTTGAGACATTGTGAAAATATGGTTTGAATTGCAAATGAAGGTGGCTCCAATAACAAGTAGGGTTTCTAAACTTATTTAAGTTGCAAGTAGGGTTTGTAAAAAAAGAAATGCAAACTCAAAAAACAATGATTTTACAATTACAATGAATTTTTTGTTAAAGAAACACAAAATAACCAATTAAAATCAAACTTACCTCTTAGATTAGGCTTGAAATGCAATGCAAACTCCTTCCAATCATTGGTAATGAGCTCTCAATGCACCTCCTTGCTGATATGAAGCTTCCCAAATGCTATCTGATGATGGATTTGTCTTCAACTTCTTGCTGGTTGCCCTACAATGAACTCTTTCTTTTCCTCACAGCTCTCTTTTCTCCTCCTATTTTGCCAAGTAAATGAAATGAAGTTGCTTTTAGGGTTGGGGAGAAGATATAAGTAAAAAAAAAACCAGATTTGATAAGTTTTTTATGTTTTTTTATTGCTTTATTCACTCAACATTGCCGCTTGAGTCTTGCTATCGGGACTCGCCTGGACTTAGCGGGTCCGGCGAGTCTTGCTATCGGGTCTCGCTTGGACTCAACGGGTTCGGCGAGTCCAGCCAGGACTGAGTAGGACTCGGCTGAGTCTGAGTTTGAGCCCCTAGAACTCGGCTAGGTGGACTCGACTCGGGACTTGCCGAGTCCTGGTGAGTCCCGTTTTTGTGAGTATAACCCATAGGCTAATTTTTGAGCATTAAAAAAGTGATGATATATTACTAAAAGAACACAAGTTACAATATGGACATGTCAAACATAACACATCAACCCACAAATTGGGTAGTAAAAACCATCAAAAGAACCCAAAAAACAAAAAGCATATGTTCAGCAACAAGTCTAGGAGACTGAGCAATACAATTGTTTAGAATAGTCTTATCATTGCATATCAATGATGAACATAAAACATTAAAAGAGATTCACCATATTACTCACTCCCAACAACATTTCTTATCAACACTTTTCTTGTATGAGCCACATTCAAAAGTACCAATATTCTAATTTCCGATTTCCATGTCAGCAAGGATCTTAGTGTTAGTTGTATGATCATCAAAGAAGCATTCATATTTATACATTTTGGAGAGTCCCTTTTGAAGACTTCTCAAGTTTGGGCGCTTAACCTCTTCAAGTCAAACAAAGGTGCAAAGGGAGGTAAGGTATAAGGTTCTCTTCTTTGAGTTTGAATCTTTGTTTTATGCTTCGTTTCTACTTGTTCACAATAATGGTAAGTTTTAAAAGGAATATATGGAGTTTCAAAAAGAATTGTGCTCAAAATGTGTGCAATTTAGTGTGAGAAGGTATGTGGTTGCTCTTTAAACTAGTAGCATAACATTGCATTAAGGTGTGTTGATGAAAGTGGCCTCCATGAGGGTCCATCAAGGGCTGAGATTTGATTTTAAAATTAATGGCCAGGGTTGCACGAGAGATTTGTAGGAGAGGCCTTTAATTGACACATTGTGATTGGTGCACTTGGAGAGGGCAAAGATCAATTGAATTTGGGCGGTTGAGATCACTTTATTCTGATCAAATGATGGAGATTGAAGGTCCTCAGACATGTGAGAAGGACCATGAGGAAGTGTGATATGACATGTGAGTACTTTCACACGTGTGAGAATCACATTGAGGGATTACAACATGTGAAAGCTTTCACACATATATGAGAGTCACATGTGTAAGATGGAGGGTGAGGATTTTGTAGGATAAATGGATGGCTATGACTTTATGAGAGGATGCAACAAGTGATTAATTAGATTAATCGCGTTTTGATTTGTGCAAGTGGATTAGTTAGTCAACTAATTAGTTGAGGGGGAGAAATAAATAAATAGTTGTATTTATTTCATTTTTGAAGGACAGGAATGTGAAGGGTGAACTTAATTAAATGAATGTGAATTTATTTAGTTAAGGGTGAATTATAGAGAAAAGAAGATAAAGGTTGGATTTGAAATTTATTTAGTTAATGTTAGGGAGATGATTGGGAAGGTTAACTAAATAATTGGTATTATAATTTTATTTAATTAATGCTTAGGAGGGATAACATTGAGTGTGGTTAGGTGTGGATGATTTTAGGTGTCTATAATTAGATTTCCTTATATCACAAGGCCAAAACTTGACAAACTTTATATTAGACTTGTGGACCATAGTTGAACATTCATCAACCAATTTCATGAACCTTTTCTTTCAAAGTCTCTAGCGTCATTGTAACCCGAGTCTTTTGGAAGACTCCATAAGGTGTTTTCTTTTGGCTTGGAAAACGTCATCAACTCTCTTCTTCCATAAAAACCATAAAACCTCAGTGGAAAATGACAACCAAAAGAAATTTTCATTCAAACCATTAACAAAACCAAATAAAATCTCATGCCATGAAAATATATTTCTAATATCCCAGCCCAAAATATTCCCCCAAACCAGAGACCAAATGCTTTTGTTATAGCCACAAGAAAAAGAAGATGCTCACAAGTTTCAGCAACATTATAAATATTGCAATTAGTCACATACAAATTAGAATCGGACAAGGAAGAACCAACAACAAGCTTTTTGATGAGAAGAAGCCTTCTGAAATAAGTTTTTTGGGCTTAATATGCTTACATCAACAAGTTTTAAGGATACTAGACCATTGTTTTTCATCAATATTTAAGCCCCATTTGGTTTTGACATGGACATGTGTCTCTTGCGTATCGGTTGGTAGCCTATATAGTTTAATGGCATTAATGTTAAAGAATGCAGAACCATCAGCCCGTTGATGGTTATCAATAATTTTGGAGTTAAATTTCAAATTCATCAGATGCTCCACCCTTATCTAAAGCTTTGTTCAGAACAAAAAATGTTCTTCTCTGAGCATCAGGTAGAGAGTAATGATTCTTGAATACTTCCCTTTAATATACTCCCTATCAAAAATATCACCAAACTCAATAATGTCTTTACTGCTCAAACCCTAGCAGAGCATCCTTGCAACAGAGCGAGGGGTGTCTTATTTCAAAAAAGGCTCCACCAAATGGGTCTAAAAGTAAAAATTTGCCCTCAACTCTGCTAAAAGCTCACAACCCTTAACCAAACCTCTCATGGTGATAGGGCGAGCATTAGATTGAGATAATCACAATCTCAATGCTCTGGGTCTCCAATAGATAAACCCTTGGTGTTTCACTCCACCAATCAACCTATAGGTCCTAAAGGTATTTAGGCACCCCTGGTCACTTGCCAACCCTGCTATCAATTTCAGTTTGCTGCTACCAAGCTGTTCTTGATGCTTTTCCTCACTTTCTCCATCTAGCCCTTAATCCCTTTAAAGACTAGACAACTTCTAAATCCTCCTAACAACGTTGCAGGGGTGTGCATAGGTTTTCTTGACTTCAAAAACGGTCTAGGAATGGTCCTTGTCCAAGCTCAACTCACCTTTCTTCTATCGCTGCCATCATACCCTAGGTTAGGGTTTTAGGAGGGCTTCTAGGATTAGGCCTCCTCACATAAGAAAAATGCTTATCACTCCTCTCCTTCACCTTAGCAGGCCAAACTTGCTTCTGTCACCCTTGCTCAAATTTGGAGCACTAACAGATTTTCAAGGTCTTGGACTGTTTTCTGTCTGTACCTATGGTGTACCCTGTTCTTGCAAGAACTAGGGTTTCCTTGGCTTCTTTCTTGGACTGTTCAGCTTGTTCCAACCTCCAAAAGACCAAACAAAGGCTCTGCCTTCTTGACCACCATGGTGAAGGTCCCTGCAACCACTGCACACATTTATTTCATGAAGTTACAGCACCCCTGCGATATTAGGTCTGATTTCCAACCACCTTTTCCAAACTGGGCATCACAAGCTTGCCTAGGAAAAGATTATAACCTTGCCTTCATAACTCACAAAGACTTCCATATTTACACTATATACAAGGATGGAGTCTAGCTTAGTTTCCACTGCTTCCATACTTCCTGGTACGGGCAGGAAACAAGCTAAAACCCCATTTTTCTGATCTTTACCAGACAAAACAGCAAACCAGAAAAGAACACAGTATTTACAAAAAGATAAAAGTGATGGAGAAACTAACTAAAATGCCACAAGAAATGTCTTGAAAGGTTTCACTATTCAACACAACAAAAGCTTTACTTAATTCATTTCTTGCAGCTGTCACACGCAAGAACAGAAAAATCAGACTTTTCCAACAAAAAAATCACTGTTTTCTTTTATTTTCAGTTAATTGCAGATGTTCCCGTTCTCCAACTTCTCCAACAGCCAACAATAGGTCGAGAGACTCTCTTTTACAAACCTCACAGGTAGTTACACCTTCATGGGTCGGACGTAACCACCAGCTTTAGCAAAAATTTCACTTTAGCAACATTTTTGGACTTTTTTTCCCAACTATTACAACTCCTAATGATTCAAAGCAGAGAATCGTACCCCTAAGAGACATGAACCACCAAAATAACCTTTATTAGCCTTCTATAATTCTATTATCTCAAAACTAAATGGTCAACATGACCAAGAAGCACAAAAAACAAAAAATTCACCTAAACCTTCCAATTTTGCTAAGGGTGGCATCAGGTTTCCTAGGTGCTCCTGCACCACATGGCCTCCCAAGCCCTCTAAATGTTGCAGAACACACTAGAACCAAAAAGCTTCACATGAAATTGCCAAACAAAAGGTCATGTGGGTGCAAACCAATCCATTTTTATCCTTCTTTGGGACAGTCAGCTGGATATTGTTTTTGACTAACACTTTCCAAGGTTCATTTCTAGAAGAGCCACATCTCAGACTCCTAGGTTCTTCAACCCTAACCCTCCTGTAGACCTGCCCAAGTAGCACCAATCCAAATTCACAACATGACCTTTTTTCCTTTCCTACTAGACGAAAGATAATTCCTCAACAACTTGTAAATTTTCTCAACTTGACAACTGCCAAACAAGTAGGCAGAGGTGTAATATCATCTATTAAGAGGGGAGAATCTTTTAACAAACTTGCAGTCTGCAGCAAGGGATACGTACTGATTATACTAGGTCATGCACTTCTTTTCAATCTTGCAGAACATCCAATCACATATTCTTCAAGGAAGGATTGATAAAGAAAGGACTCTCTAAGTATCTTACTATTTTAGAGGGACCTCCTCACTACAAGTTACACTTGAAAAACCAATTAGGAGGAGATTCCACCTGGCTTAGCATGATGGATTTCTTATTAGAGATTTTTCCACCTTAAGCAATATAATACATGTTAACTCTATTAATCAAATTATCAAAATTATCCTCCTTTGGATCAGGAAAAAAAATTGTATCATCTACGAATTCAATGTTCAATAAGGACTCATTGTCAGGTAATGTTATTGCTTTTACCATCCTTCCAAGCTGATTAGACCTTAAAATATAGTAAAGGGCATTAGATGCAATGACAAACAGAGCAGGGGCAAGTTGGCAACCCTGTCTAATAGCAGAAGGGAAGGATTAGATAGGGAACCAGTGATCTCAATTTGAGCATAAGCATCTTTGAACAAATCTTAAAAAATATTACAAAATTCATTTGGAAAGTCGAAAGCCTATATAGAACAAGAAATATAAACAACCATTGCACCCTGTCATAAGTTTTTTCAAAGTCAAGCAATAACATGTCATCATTTTGCTTAGATCTTTTGGCTCTGTCTAAGGCCTCCCAACTGGTAATAAGGTTCTCCAAAATGTATCTTCCTTTAATAAACCCAGTTTGGGTGTCATTGATAATTCTAGGAAGAATATCAGTTAGTGTGAAGACTAAAATTTTGGAAAGAATTTTCTTGGAAACATTCAACAATGTTATAGGTCTCTTGTTTTTGATTTGAGCCTTATCACCATCTTTAGGAAGAAGTTTAATAATGCCCATGTTTATTTTGTTACCAATAGAGCCCTTCTTTAAAGCTTCCTTATAAATAATCATTATATCATCAATAATCCAAGAGGATTTGGATTTATAACTTTCAATTGATAAACCATCAGCCCCAAGAGACTTACCATTCTTGAAGGATTGAATAGCAATTATAATGTCTTCTTTGCTAAGCTCTTTCTTGATATTCTTTGATTCTTATAATGTCTTTTGGAATGATCCTTTTACAAATTTCTTGAGCTTGCTTGCATTGTGTATTATTATCATTTGCAGTAAACAAGTTCTAATAAATTCTTTGAATGCTTCTTTCATATCATTGTTACTACTGCAAAAGTTTCCATTCCCCCAAATAGAACCAATTACTTCTTTATTATTCTTTGCCTTTAGAATATTGAAGAAGAATTTGGAACCCTTGTCACCTTCCTTGAGCCAATTCATTTATGCTCTAATCCTTGCACCCCAAGCCTTCTTGCTTTGAAAGCATCTTAGCTTATGCTTAGTATCAGTAAGAGATGCAATAAGATATTCATTATTAGGATTGTTCTGCAAGTGGCTTTTAACAGAGAAGCTTTTCTTGCATTAGGCTCTCATAGATCCCAATCGTCTAAAAAAATGACTTTTTGTTGCTCACAACATTATCCCAATAATCAATGGCTTTAGAATTACCAAAGAATGCTTTGTCGGTCTTTCTCAAAGTGTCAATACCATCAAGACAATCTTGATTTCAAAAGATCAGTATTCAACTTGGAAAGGCTTTATCTCCTGTATTTCTCATTGTTACAATTGCCTTTGACCAAGATGTTTGCCTCAATGGGATAACGATCAAACATGGTGAAAGGAAGAACTTTTACATAATTACAATATGGTATGCTATCAACGCAGAAGGTATCCTTTTGCACATAGAATCTGTCCGATTTGGAGTAAATTCTTTTCCCATCTTTCTGACTATTACAAATGGTGAAACATATATTTTTACCATTGGATTTCTTGCTTTCAAGGGGGTCAAATACGTTTAGGATTCTTTTAGTTTTGGTCCAGAAGCATTTTTTCATTTCCTTTCTAATTCAAAGGAATGTCACCTAATTTATCTTCCTTTTGCTCAACCATTTTAAAGTCCCCTCCAAGGATCCAAAGGACCTTTGTCAATGAGGAAACCAGCCAATTCCATAGCTCAATTCTTTCTTTATAATCATTAGCAGCGTAGATTGTGCAAATACCAAATTTCAAATTGTCTTTCTCAATAATAACCCACATGCCTCTATTGCATGGTAAACACTTTGAGTTTTTAACATAGGGAGACCATTTTTTGCTAACAAGGATGGCTGTACCTCCTCTTCCATTCACATGATTGGATATACAGAATTTTGAGTTCTTCCACAAATTTAAACACATTCTCAAGTTGAAATCCAATTGCTTTTAATTCCCACCACAAGAAGAAATCCAAGTTAGCAATTCTGTTACAAAAGGATCTTAAAATATATTTTCTATCAGGGGGCTCAAGTCCCTTGATATTCCAAATCATGCACTTGATTTTCATTACGGGATTGGGGAAGAGCTAGGAGGCCTTTGATTTTTGTACAATCTGTCAAAGCACTTAAGTATTTTTTCTTCCTTTCCTTTCTTCTCAACTTCTTGATTGGACTCACTGCTGTCTATTTTCTTTCTTTTTTTTCCTTGTTACTTTCTTTTCTATTTTCTGAAGTACAGTTCTGATCAAGAACCTCCTAAAAGAGAGGATTAACATAACCTAAAAAATCTTGCTGCCTCTTCTCTTGACCCATAATGACTGTTTGTGCAGTTCCATCTAAGTCCTCTGAACCTAGATTGTTAGAAGCATTGGGGGGCATAATGATATTAGAAGCTTGTGCAAGTTTATCTGGTCTCATTATCTCCTTTAATTTGTCTAAAACCAATCCTTGTGCATTTTTTATGAAGAGGCATGGGGTTGATACATTGCTCAAAAAAGGCTCTTCTTTATTAGGCATTTGCTTATCTAAATCAATATTATAATTTTCTTTCAAATGAACAGTTTCATTATTGTTTAATATTTATTTTTCAGAGTCCTCTTTGTTAATCATTTCGATGTCACCATCCTGGGATTTAATCCCAATGCACATTGCTGGCTGCACCATCTCAGTGGTCTTAACATTATTCATTTCTTTGAAGGAGGGTTCATTTTGCCTTATTTAATATTTTCATGTTTTAGATAATTTTAGGGCAATCTTGTTTTTTGTCCTTCTTTTTATCATAAAAAGCAAGCATTTAGATTCCCTAATATTTCAATTTCACAGTGATAAAGAGTGGTCACCAGCTGAAATTCAATGCAGTCATGAATTTGAGCACCAGGATTTTGGGATAGGAGCACTCTAGCGTTCATATGAGGCAACATGGCTCTGGTTTCTTCCACTTGCAGCACTTTACCAATAGGGTTATGCATATGTGGAAGAAAAGTCCACATTTGTGGAGGGACATTTTCGATTATCATCCATCTATGTATTGAACATGCTAAAATTTCCTCATGCGAGGCTTCAGGGGACTAGGGGACTAGGGGACAGCTTTGAATATAGATTTTCCTATATTCCAGTACTGTTTACTTAATGTTCTTTTGTAATATTCTACAGAATGAGACATACATTCCATGTTTTCCCCCATATTTTTGAGATTTTAAATGTTACATTTAGTTTTTACTTTTTAGCGAGTGTATTATAGGATTTATTGGAACTGTGGGTTATGTTTTTTTTTAAGACTGCAGGAATTGGGTAGCCCCCCTATAAGCTGCAGTGTGCCTGGTAAACTTTTTTCACATGACCGGTGATGCTGGTGCAACACGCCCTCTAGTACCACGGGGACCTGGAGGGGTGGGGAGGGGGGCAGATTGGACCTTGTGATCTCTTGCCTGTAACAGGATGCTTTAGCTAATTGTGCCGCCCGAAACTGTGGGTTATGTTAATAGAGTATGTTAAAATTAGATCTTTAGGAGTTTCCTCCGTCTTTTCCTACGAGCTTTCCATTTGTGGCTTGGGAAACAACTTCTTGATCAATGGGAAACAGTTTCTATGTTTAATTATGGGCCATGCCTGTTTTTGCTTGGACTGTGAGTGTTGCAAATAGAAATTGTCTGGGTCTCTGTATTTTATTTTGAGAAATTCGTGTTCCAATGATGCATGGTCATTTGAATGATGTCCGCTTCACATTTTCTTTATTATGAAATGGGCCATATTGATATTTTAAACAAGTAGGAGAAAAAGGTGCACAAGCTTGACATATACCATTCTGCATTTATTTGCATCTGAATATTCAGTACATCTTCCCAAATTTTGGTTGCATGCTATATATGTATTTTTCAATAGAGAATAATAGGATCATACACACTCTCCAAGGGTAGCATCTAGATTCAAGGCAAACTACCTACTTTATTTCATAGTTGCTCAAACAAGGAATACTCTGATGTCGTTTGGTAGTGTTTCAAAGGGATCATGAACTTTCTGCCCTTTTGAGAGTTAAATGTGTCAAAGTCAGAATCTAAACTGTGTTAGATAATCACCAGTTTTGAAATAGCAAGTCACCAAAAAGCAAAATGCTTTGCTCTGTTTAATTATTGATCTCAACTGCATCAGCTGACTGATGTTCCAAATAGTAATCCTATACCATAGAATGAGAACCATCATGTTTTTTTTTCATTTTCCTATATTTCAGTACATTCAAGATGCATATTATCGTTCATTTCCATTGTTGGATAATTTTGGCTGAACTCTTTATAATTACACGTGCTATCTTTATAATCCACACTAGAGTACCTGAGATGGTAAAATGGTTCCACATTTACTGTTCCATCAATTATTCTCTTCTAAATCTCAATTGGTTCTTCTGAATTTCAGTTATACGCCATGCTTTTTAATTGATAATGTTAGAAATTATAGAAAGTTCTTATTAAGCTAGCATTTCACTGTTGTAATAACTGCTATATTTTACAGTTGATCAATCAAGGAATAATCTGTTTGTCTTTTGGAATCTGAACTCATCAAGTGTCATAGCTAATCACAGTTGATGTGATGCATTTGTAAAATAATGAACTAACAAAATGCAAAATACTTTTAATTGTCTTGTAGTGAGAATGTTACAATAAATTCTTGTGAGGAAAATAGCTCATCCTCACCCTGGTGTTTCTCAGCTATTCGATAAGGTTTGCACTACTTTCTGATCAAGGTGTCCGATATGCATTATAGTATTAGATGTGAGGAATGTTTCTGTGATGACAACCTTAATTGCTTCAGCCATATGTTTTTGACTATAATAGCTGGTGAATATCAGGAAACTTCATGCATTTGGATGCCTTAGAACAGTGATTACAACACTTAATGAAAGGATCTGCATCTGCTAATTGTATTGATACCTTTCATCGCTCAGTAGTTTCTGCTGGAGCCTGGAAAAATGATGGACTTTTCGGGTATCTTGAACACTGGAAACCTAAGCCCGATGTCACCAACTCCAGTTGGGGACACTTCATATATTTCAACTATCATCCCCAGCACTATACTCCAAGATCCTGTTGATGTGAACAGAACATTTCGAGCTTTTAGCAGATCTAGCATAATACATGCCAATGATGAGGCTTATCTCAATCCACGAGTGTTAAATAACAGACTCCAATCCCAGCAGAAAATTGGAGTTGTTTCTGTGGATAATCCTCGTTGGTTGATGCCTATGAAAGCTGGGTTTCATTGTGGAGTTGATAATGCTGCTGCTGATCCTATTAATGCATTTCAGGTAAAAGATAATCAAGTAAATGGAGCTCCAAATGGTCATATGCATCATTGTGGGAATGGTCAAACTTGTGATGCAATGGGCACTAAAATGCAGGAGAAACCAATATTGTGTGAAGACAGAAGCACAAGCACCAGAATGCAATGGATGGGAAATGATTTGCATCTGCACACTCCACTGTATGGTAAAATGCCAATTTCTACAAAGTATCATCCCAATCACCCGTACCAACAAAAAATTGTACAATGTAAGGACTTTCACTGTGCAAGCATTTTCTTTCCTTGCATTTTTTAACATGCTTATTTTCTACTTATTCATTATACAATTTCCTACAGAGGAAGCTTTTTCAAATCACGTTTTCATTATTAGTTGACAGCTATTTGGTGGATGCAGCTGATATTGCCAGCAAGGGAAACTTCTATAGCTCTACATCATCTGGTCGACCTGCAGATGGCAGGAATTCTTGTCAGAAATCTATAGGTTGGCATTCATCAAAGATTATATGTCCTCAACAAGAATACCAGCAGCAACAACAAAATTTTGAAAAGCAGCAGTCATATCTACAACTGTATCAACGACCCCATCTACAACCATGTCAGAGAGAACAAAAAAACATTCCACAGCAGCATCAGCAACGGCGGAAATATTATCAGCAGCAGAATAGCTATCCTCAACTTGGGTATCAACATCTACAAAGTCATCCGCAACGATCATTGTTGAATAATAATGGAATAAAGCCAGCTCATACATCTAAAGTGTTGTGGGGGAAACATACCTCTGATTTGTGCAAACAAGAACCCTTACACCAAGAATATCAGAACCTTTTGCAACCACAAACTAAAGAAATGGTATCGCCTGGAAATTTACCAACAGCTATTGAATCTCAAGGGTTGTGGCTGGATCAAAATACCCAGAAGCAGCAGTTTCATTGGCAACACAATCAGAATCTGCAACATCCGCAACCTTTATCACCTGAGGGACAATTGCAAATCCAATCACCAAATGATCATGTTGGCTTTCCTTCTGAAGTTCAGCCAAAGGATGGTCAGCAGGACCAACAAGATTCAAGACCACAAGAGAAAAAATTATTCTTACATGAAATTCAATGCTTAGAAAAGCAGAAAGAAGTAGATATACATGTCATAAATACTGATCAAATTAACAGACATCAACATTCTTGGCCACAGTTGCCACCTAATGATGAACTTATGACAACCCTAAACACTAAAAACACTGATAGCATATCAACTGGGGATACTGAAGCGTCTGGACAGTCCAGTGATGTTACTGACGAACAGCAAAATGAATATGTTAAGGGAAAAAATGAGCTCTTAGGTAATGCCACTCAATGTTTAGTTGTAGAAGATAAATGCCAAACTGTTAATAATTCACCACCAAAACTATTGTCTGCAGAGATGATAAAGTTCCCTACTCAGTGCCTTCCATTGAGGACTGTTAGCCATCAGCAAGATTCCTGTGATAATTTCTGTCCTGTATCTTCCCCTATTTGCCAGAGCTTCTCACAAGAATGTAATAATTCATTGAATCCTAAAATCATAGACATTACATCTGACACCACATGCCATGTGGGCACCTATTCTCAACGTGTCACTAATTTAAACTTAGAAGACCAAACCAAAGTTTTTTTGAATGAAGGGAAAATTCAGGAGCCACCATTGAAAAAATCAAAGCTTGAACCTGGCTCTTCATCTGATGTAAAGAAGCAGGTTGGTACTGGGCAGAAACCTGTCCCAAGTCTGAATAAAGTTCAGTTGATGTTTGAATGGCGACCTGATAGTGGAAAAACAAATGATGGTATTCCTTTTACTCAAAAGGATGTGGTATTTAAGTCTTCTAAACAAACAGTCACAACTGCAATTACAGATCTGGGTGCAAATTTACGGAAAAGCATTCCTGAAAGGCATGTTATATACAAAAAGGTTGGTGAAGCTAAGGATGCAGAAGAAGTGAGGGAGTGCCCACAAGCAGCATCTGAGTTCAATTCAATTGCTTTGAGCAAACACCCTCCCTTGTATGGGCAGGAAGAGAATCAGGTTAAGTTAAAAGCTCCAAGGATGGCATGTTGTGCTGATAGTTCATTCACAACAAAATTAGTGAAGTCAAAACTCAAAGGCATTTCCTTGATAGAATTTTTCACTCCTGAGCAAATTAGGGATCATGTTGCAGGACTGCGGCAGTTTATTTTTCAGGTTTGAATTAAAATTCCTCATACTGGTAATGCAATTGACCATATTCATTGGTGGAGAAACACATTTAATGATTTTAAAACTAAATTTGAAAAGAGACATATTAAGGTGCATATAAGGTAGAAAGGTCATTCATACTTGAACATTCATTGACATATGGAGTGACTTCAGGATAAATTACTGCATTTTGTCATTGGAAAATCCTGGCTTCCTATCTTTAGCTGAATTTGGATTGTAAATTAGATCATTTCTTAAGGGGACTTTCTTTTATCTTTGTTGAACTTGCATGTAAATATGTGGCAGGATAAAGGAAACACTGAATATAACCAATTTACTGAGCATCAAGTAGATGAGAATACATGCCAGTTGTGCATGGCTGGGGAGCTTAAGTTTCAACCACCTCCTCTTTATTGCACGTCTTGTGGTGCACGAATAAAGCGCAATGCAATGTATTATACTGCTGGTGTTGGTGTTACGAGAAATTATTTCTGCATGGCATGTTATGATAAGATGCAAGATTGTGCAATAGGGTTGGATGGGGTTACTTACCTCAAGTCAAAGCTAGACAAGAAGAAAAATAGTGAAGAAATTGAAGAAGGGGTAAGCTTCAATTCTTTTCTATAATGCAAATGAATAGTGATGCTAATTTATATTTATAAATTTGGATGTTACAATTTTTTGGTGCATGGTACATTGCAGTGGGTACAATGTTGTAAATGCAAACTACAACAGCATCAGATATGTGCCCTTTTCAATGCCAAAAGGATTGAAAATGACCATGCAGATTACATTTGTCCGAATTGTTATATAATAGAGATTGAGAGAGGTGAGCGGAAGCCTTTACTTCAAAGTGCCATTCTTGGTGCAAAGGATCTACCTAAAACATACTTGAGTGATCACATTGAGCAGAGACTTTCTCGACGCTTAAAGCAAGAGAGAAAAGAAAGGGCAACGTCAATGGGGAAGAGCTACGAGGAGGTAAAAATGTGCTTGCTAATTAATGCTTGCATTTTGTTGAATTTGAACTAGAATCAAAGAGAGCTGACCTAATCTATAAGTCAAAATGAATTTGATAAATTAATTTTCATTTGTAAAAGGAAATTGGGATGGAAGCACAGGAGCACTTGCAAATCCAAGTATTCATTTGGATTACGAGAATATACTTATTTAGCTATTTGAGAAAATTTATTTCCTATTAAATCTGAGAACAGTAAGACTATGTCATAGCATACATAAAATGGATAGTCAATTCCCATGTAGCCAATAAAGACTATCATGACAGTGTCAGCACTGATTTGTAAAGACATAGTGTTACTTTTAAGTGCGCCCATTCTAGCTGAAAGCTCAGCAGCATATCTGTTTTAAAAATTGTTAACTTGGTTTTATGATCTGAACTGTAACTTGCTACAATTGCTGCAAACCATAGGGAAGAATTCTTGTGCAGTCAAGTTCATTCTAGTTAAGAATCATAAAAAAAGGAGATTTGTATTGCTTGGCGAATACTGCATAACCATCTATGATTTTCATTATCTTCTGGAATTTTTTTTGTTTCTACATGGAAATAGACTAGTTAAACAGTATATTAGAGTTTATCAAAGTATATGTATAAAATCATGCGCAGATGTTGACTCAACCCCAATAAGTGGAAGAAAAGCATCTTCACATCATATTTTCCTCCAAAACTAGTAGTTTTTCATCAAATTTTCCTTCCAATTCTTTGAATGAGCTAAGATTATCAGTAATTTTATGATATAATCTGATAGATTTTTTGATAATTTTTGAACCATGATGGAGAAGAGAATCCTTCCACACCCTAGTTCCCTGGATGATTCCTCCAATTTTGCTCATGGCTGACAAGTTTTTATCCAAGGCAACAAAAGAAGGCGATTTAGGAGAAGGGTCAGTTGGACCGACTAGATATTGAAAATAGGCAATTAGTTGTCCCACTTGAGTTTTTAATTGTTCTTTGAAGTCGTCGTCTTTATCCATCTTTTTCATAATAATGGATATAGTTATTTGGATGTTTTCATTTTCTAATTCGCTCATTTGATGCCCGAGATTAACTATGGTAATCTGATAATCAGAAATCTGGATATCTCACTCTTCTTTATTATAGATTGGAGTGGCAATTTCTGCAGTTCTTGTTCCTTGTGCATACATGGTTGTTAGGAATAAGGTGTCTCAACCTTGGATAATTCCTATTCTTATTATTTGTTTTGTAAAATGTATTTCTTGCAAATAATGTAATTAAGTGTGAGTGTACATGTCTAGTTTGCATGTTGATGTGTCACTCCACTTAATGTGTCGGCATCTTGAATTGTGTGTAAGGAGATCATGGCTGAAACGGTTATGACGGATTCCTATGACACGTAAGAGCTATGTTTGGAAGATTCAATGACAGGTGAAGACATGTGGCAATTGATAAAGTTGAGTACTGTACACTCTTCCATGATAGTGGGGTTCCTATTTTCTCGGAGAATGGTAAAACCCTAATACAATTATCTTCGGAAGTTGCCCTAAAAAGGGAAGCGCATGATATAAGCGTTTTTTAGGGTTGCGAAGATTTGTGATGTGAGTGTATTGTTGGAACGTTTTTTCATGCTGCCGCATTTTGTCTTCAAGAGTTGGAAATCTCCTGAAAGAACTTGCATTGCAAGTGTGTTGTAACCGTTGTGTTGAAGATAATACATTGTGCAGGTTTTGGAGTGCTGGGGTTTTTTACCGAAAGGTTTTCCCCAGGGTAAATCATTGTGTCATTCTTCATTTTCTGTATGTATGGTATATTGCTGCAATATCTTTGTTAAGTAGATTAACGAATCTGAAATTGTAAGGGTTTAAAACGAATTTGCACCATACTTTCCTTAAGAGATTAGTGTAGGAAGCTGTTTCCGCACCTGAGTTTCCTTACAATGGTAATAGAAGAGAGGACTATTGCTTTCTTAGAATGGTTGTGCATTTTAAACGACGACACCATGGCTGACTCGATACCTTTTCTCGTTTCCTCTTTTTCAATTTGTCATCAAGCCACACAAACACACTCAACTATGATGCACCTCCCTATCAGGATCACTCTACTTCATTAGTTATGTTCTCAGGTGCATGTTGAGGTGATGTAATGTCCCCTTTTCCTAGGCAGTCATTAGTTGTTGAGGTTAGTCTATCACTTGGTCCTCGTGGACCAACAAGATGGTTAGGGGGCCCCTCTGAGGGTGTTTGTGGCTTGTCAGTCAACCATTTGTGCTCAATTGGTGTTTCCTAGCTTAGTGTATTCTAGGGGTTTCACAATGTGCTTTTTGAAGCTTTATTTAGACACTTTGTCCGCACTTACTAGTTTTAGTAAGTCACAGGGTGGTCACCGTCCTGGTTAGTTGACAGTATTTCTATATCGGGAATGTTGGCAGATTTTTACCATGGGTTTATCCTGGCAGCGATCATGGTTTAGAGCTTCATGTATAAATAACGTTAATATTGAAGTTAAATTAAAAGTTTTAACTTTAATGCATTATTTATTTATTTAAATGACTTTATGATAAAGGTGTTATAAAGGGTTTTTAAAAGATTATTTTATATCATAAAGTTGGCGCCAACTTAAAGGAGTTATAAGGCAAGAAAAAAGAATTAAATAAAATGAATTTAAATTGCCAACTTGGGTGTAGAAAATTGGAGGGAATATAAAAATCTTTTTGTGAGCTTTTTCGAGTATTCATGTTTGGAGAAAATTGGAGGAAGGGTTTGCTGGTTGGACTGAAAAGTCTTGGCTTCTTGAGGATGAAAACCCTCATGAGGAACAACAGCTACATAAGTGAAAAATATCCCAAGGCAGCTTGTTGATAGCTCCATTAAGGGGTTATGCATTGCACGTAAACGATTTCAGAGAAGTTTCAATTCAGGGTTTGAAGGTTTATTCAGAATTCACACTTGCATGATAACGCAATGGTTCAAAATTTGCGAGTCTCCTTCAAAGACAAATTTGTAGGGCAACGATATAAATCTCTCTTGCATATTTCGGAGATAACTTTCAGTAACATATTCAAAATACTCTTGGGCTGAAGGTTTGCAACATGTTGGAGGAGACATTCATGGATTTCTTGTTATTTGATACCTCTTTGTGGGTCTTGCTATCTCATGAAATAGAGCCATATTGCCCACACTATAGCGCAAGGTCAGTTTGGGATGAAATGACATGATTTGCACAACTTCAGGAAGCCGTACCATGACAATAGGGGTCGTTGGACTCAGACAACAGTGTTTCCAAACTCCCATGCCAGTCGTATTTCCCTCTATTTCACATGCTAGCAATCAAAGGAAATTGTGGAGACATAGTTAAGGGTTTTTTCTCATTCAAGGAGCCGCGTAAGGGATCATAAGGAAGTCATAGGTCTGTAATAGATGCTGCACATAGTACAAAGGAGGAGTGTGGTGTCTATGGTCGGGATGTTCATCTTGAGATTGGCGCTGCAAGAAAGGTTGCAGTTAACACTAGCCTAAGGAAATAGGGAGCTCTAGAATCTTTTCGGCCTATGTAAAAGTCATCATCAGGTCAACATGTGAATGAATAGGTGTATGACCTTGCACACTCTTAAGTATTGTGTATGTTACCTTCTGAACTGAAAATGTCATTTCATAACTCCAACATATTCAATGATATATTTTGAGCATTTGCATTGTGAATAGAAGTGGTATTTGTATACTTTAAAGTGAAGTTATTGAGTTCATTATTCACCTGATATCAGTTACAATGAACAGTATACTTGATATTTGATAGTATTTGCCATATTATATTTCATATTTGTTAACCCATTGCATAGTATCTGTTTGTTGAAATGCTGGTGCTTTACATGACTACTGTTTGACAAAATGTCTCATATGTCAAACTGAGCAAAATCACAAAAGATTTGTTCCAACTAGGGGGACATTACAGTAGTATCAGAGCCCAATTCCTTCCATCTTGTTGGAAAATTCAGTAAAATTCAGAGTTATGACAATGGATTTCAGCAAGGTTGAAGATTAGATCAAGAGGAGTTATGAATAGGAAGTTATCCAACTCTTTGAAGAGTATCAAAGCATGCTTGATGGATTTGAAAAACAGGTTTCTTTTGATTCATTCTTGAGTTTGGTTGTAGCATTGAAATCTAGAAAAAAGGGCTTGGTGAATTACATCAGAAAAATGAAGAAAGAAAAATGAGAAGTTACCCTTGAAGAAAGGTTGGAGAAGGAAGAAGAAGCACTTGTTAGTGACTTGTAGCCTATAGGTAATTATGGGGAAGACAAAAACCAGTCAACATGCATTGAAGATTGGACTCTAAGGCCTCAAGAGAACAAAGCTACAAGTTCACTTCAGCCCTATGAGGACAAGGACGTAGGAAAGTCACCTATTGAAGCTATAGATGAAGAGCACATGAAGATTGAAGAAGATACCGCCATGGAGATTGTCAAACCAGCCATGTGGGATTAGCTACAACAGGGTATGAGTCCATTTGATACTCCTCTATTTGAGCCTAGCATTGCTTCATCACCCCTACCTCATCTTGGCAAGGAATCAAAATGTGGTTTGGGTGTCTTTGAGATGGATGTTTCTCATACCTATGATGGCAATTCAAAAAGTTCAGTATGTGGTCAACAAAGAGGTTTGGATAAGAGCTACCTGACATTTTAAGATATGGAGGGGAATGGCTATCATGGTGCCAGTACGGAGTTGAAGAGTGACTTATTCATAGAGGCAACCAATCATGAGGAGTACAGTGATCACATTTTCCTTGAACAAAGCAATCAGCCTTATAGCACTTGGGATCCGAGTGTGATGGCCCCTATATATGACGTGGATCTTGTTTGGGATGGATCTACTTTTGACCATAGTGCTGTTCTAACTTCATCTCCACAGTTATGCATGAAGGATGGCATTGATGGTATTGTTATGAATTTTGAAAACAAATCTGATTTTGCATTGCATGATGCTGATTATAAATCAGAAAATTTATATGAGGTTGATAGGTCTCAAGAGTCCCATCAAATTGCAGGGTAGTTGAAGGTAAATGAAGACATGATCATTGCCGCCATAAATCATTTTGATGACACTCTTAAGCTGATGGCAAAATATTGTTGGAGGATTTCAGGGACACATAGAACCTTGAAGGAGAACTTTCCCTTGCTGATTTTCAGGTGTTCAGAGAAGCATTGGTGGTAATGAAGTCACATTACCTACACCTACTTTCCAATAGAGATCTCCTTCTCATGCTTGGTGAGATCTATTTTGATGCGTTGAAAGGGAAAGAAGAGGAAGTGGAAAAGCTTTCGTATGAGCCTAAGGTTACCAAGGATTCTTTGAAGAGCACTTAGATGGCCCTTCAAGAATCAGAAATTCAGATTGATGAACTTTGTAGGGAATTGAGCTTGGCTCAATCATCATCATCCAAAGCAGAAATTCAATCTTCTATGGCAGCCATAGCACCTAAGAATGATAGTGGTACTCATGGGTTGAGGGGAGAACCCCTTATGATGGTCAAGCATGAGGAGCTTTCAGATTTGCATGGGTTTGAGGACAGGTATGATTCTGAAATCTCTGAGTATACACACAACTTGCATCATGGAGATCACGAGTCACCTTTGTGGGAGAGCCAATTAAGGGCTCAAGACATAGATATGAAAGAGTTAGTTGAGCATACATCTTGTGGACTAGCCAACAGTGGAGTGTATGCACCCACAAGTGAATTGTGCACAAGTCTCTATATTGGTGATGCAAAGATTGCTATTGGTAAGTCTTGTGATGAGGAGACAGATTCTTGTGAGGTTAGCGTGCTAGATCATAACGATGTTCCATTTCTTTTACAGGAGGATTGCAAGGCATCATTAGTGGGAGCATGTCTCTTGCTCTTGTAAGCAAACCAGGTAGTGTATTGGTTGAAGCTGATTGTAGACATGAGCCTAGTGAGTCACGAGAACTAAAGGAACAATTGAAAGTCATTGAAGATAAGGTTGTCCAAACCTTAACTCACTTTAATAGAACGCACAAGTTCGTTGAATACCTCCTTTGGTTAGCTCAATTGGAAGAAAGGCAGAAAGGGGTGATAGTTGGAACTTCTATTCAAGTTTGCAAACTATCAAACATGTCCTAAAGGGAATGAAATCAGATTTCCTCCATTTGCTCTCAGATAGGGACTTAGCCATCAAGTTTGTAGAGAGGACTTATAGAGCCAATATCAAATCTTCTCGTCATGATTTGAGATGTGAGCCACCTGCTGATTCCTGCGATGAGAATAATGAGATGTGGAATCCTAGTGACTATTCACGTCTTCCATTGGTGCAAGCGGGTGAATTTCACCTTGATTGCATAGTAAGGAGTGCTCATCATTTTTCTTTCAGCCTGCACATGGATGATTTGATGATGCATAAATGTGCGTTGGCTCAAGGATTATATAGTCCACTTTGGTATGACCTCCCGCTCTATTTCCTCCAGATGGTTGCATACAAACACAGGAATCAGAGTCTCATTATGTAGATGACTCTTTGGTGGAGTTTGCAGCTTCCTTACTTCAGGGATTCTCGATAGAGGCACTTACCATTGTGTGGCATACATTTGGAGGAATGAAGTTTCAATGGAGCTGTGATCCTAGTGAGCATGATGGCATTGGTGTTCCAGCCCTCAATGACGGAGTTCCACTCCACAATTTGATAGGAGATGGCTGTGCTACTTTATGGAACATGGATTACTTTCATACCTTTTGGAGGACAAAACGGCTGTTCGAGAGTTTGGAGGAGAGTTGCATAATCTCCTTATCATTGGAGAGCAGCATAAGGTTGATACTCTATCATCCTATGACCTTGGCGGTATTATTTGCATCCCTGTAGGTTGGATTTTCAGTCTTGAGGCTGCTGATCTGCTCCATATCAGCAACCTAGGAGGAGCTGCTATACATTTTCTTGCACCTATGATGGGTATTCTTCACATCCACGACAAATCTACAGGAGTTGGAGAGTGGGTTTGTGTTGCTATCCCTTTGAGATGCTTCCATCTTCTTATGTTTGATGGATGTAAGGATGTGGTGGTTTGGGATCTAGGTGGTGACATGCTTGGCACACGATTTCGTTTGGTTCTTGATGAGGTGCTTCACAACTCACGCAGTAGTGATGATGATTATATTAGAGTGGTGCAAATTGAGAATGGCGGACTTCCAATTTAGTTGTTGAATCTAGGAATTTCTATGCTTAGTAGATTGCTTCATACTTGGATAGTGATTTACAAAGTTGCTGAGTTTAGTCTTATCTTTACCCAGTTGATGTAGAGGGAGTATAGTGGAGCATTCTACAGGCTTATTTGGGATCTCGGTATTTAGGTGACCAACTAGGGTCTTCAGGTGAGGATTGCTTGGGGACAAGCAATCTTGGGGAGGGCGGATTGTAATGTCCTCTTTTCCTAGGTAGTCATCAGTTGTTGAGATTAGTCTATCACTTGGTCCCTGTGGACTAACAGGATGGTTAGGGGGCCCCTTTGAGGGTGTTTGTGGCTTGTTAATCAACAATTTGTGCTTAATTGGTGTTTCCCAGCTCAATGTATTCCAGGGTTTCCGTAGTGTACTTTCCGAAGCTTTATTTAGACACCTTGTCCACACTTACTATTTTTAGTAAGTGATAGGGTGGTCATCGTCCTCGTCAGTTGGCAGTATTTCTATATCGAGAATGTTGGCAGATTCTTACCATGGGTTTATCTTGGTAGTTATCATGGTTTAGAGTTTCATGTTTAAATAATGTTAATATTAAAGTTAAATTAAAAGTTTTAACTTTAATGCGTTATTTATTTATTTAAATTTTAAATAACTCTATGATAAAGGTGATATAAGGGGTTTTTAAAAGATTATTTTATATCATAAAGTTGGTGCCAACTTAAAGGAGTTATAATATGGGAAAAAATTAAATAAAATGAATTTAAATTGTCAACTTGGGCGTGGAAAATTGGAGGGGATATAAAAATCTTTTTGTGAGCTTTTTTCGAGTATTCATGTTTGGAGAAAATTGGAGGAAGGGTTTGTTGGTTGGACTAAAAAGTTTTGGCTTCTTGAGGACGAAAACCCTCATGAGGAACAATAGCTACAGGAGTGAAAGATCTCCCAAGGATGCTTCTTGATAGCTCCATTCAGGGGTCAAGCATTGCATGCAAATGATTTCAGAGAAGTTCCAATTCAGGGTGTGAAGGTTTATTTAGAATTCGCACTTGCACGATAACGCGGTGGTTTCAAATTTGTGAGTCTCCTTCGGAGACAAATTTGCAGGGCAATGATATAAATCTCTCTTGCATATTTCAGAGATAACTTTTAGTAACATATTCAGAATACTTTTGGGTTGAAGGCTTGCAACATATTGGAGGAGACATTCACGGATTGCTTGTTATTTGATACCTCTTTGTGGGTCATGCTATCTCATGAAATAGAACCATATTGCCCACACCATAGTAGAAGGTCAATTTGGGATGAAATGACACGATTTGCACAGCTTCAAGAAGCCACACCATGACAATAGGGGTTGTGGGACTCAGACAACAGTGATTCCACACTCCTATGCAAGTCGTATTTCCCTCTATTTCACATGCTAGCAGTCAAAGGAAATCGTGGAGACATAGTTAGGGGTTTCTGCTCATTCAAGGAGTTGCGTAAGGGATAATAAGGAAGTCACAGGTCTATAATAGATGCTACACATAGTATAAAGGAGGAGTGTGGTTTCTATGGCTGGGATATTCATCTTGAGATTGGCGCTGCAAGCAAGGTTGCAGCTAACACCAGCATAAGGAAATAGGGAGCTCTAGAATCTTTTCGGCCTGTGTAAAAGCCATCATCAGGTCAATGTGTGAATGCATAGTCGTATGACCTTGCACACTCTATAATCATTGTGTATGTTACCTTTTGAACTGAAAATGTCATTTCATAACTCCAACATATTTAGTGATATATTTTGAACATTTGCATTGTGAATGGAAGTGGTATTTGTATACTTTAAAGTGAAGTTATTGAGTTCATTACTCACTTGATATCAGTTACAACGAACAATATACTTGATATTTGATAGTATTTGCAATATTATATTTCATATTTGTTAACCCATTGTATAGTATCTATTTGTTGAAATGCTGGTGCTTTACATGACTATTGTTTGACAAAATTTCTCAAATGTCAAACTGAGCAAAATCAGAAAAGATTTGTTCCAATTGGGGTGGGACATTACAGGTGAAGGCATTGTAATATCCCCGTTTTCAAATGATTTTAGGCGACTACAATTTCCTTCCATAGTACTTAATAGATTCTTTGTATTTAAGCTGAGAGTGTGTAAACTAGGTTTGAATCTAGGTCTCCCACTTTTACTAATTTGGCAAATAACCTTGTTCTTGCCATATCATATACCTAAGTTACCGGTCTGGTTCGGGTTCGAAGGTTTGGTCAATTTTTTTTGGGTTTGGGTTTGTCCATACAAAATCATATAAAAATAAAAAATATATACATTTACAATAGTAATATAGTTCAAAATACCACACATAGCATCATATATTGTATAATAAACAAAACCATTAGAAAAATAATAAACCTTAGAATGCCAATAAATCAAACTCGAATGTCATGATATATATTATATATTAAATTAACTACATTGCTGCATTTCTCCTTGTAGGTAAGCATCAAGGAAGATTGTCCAATTGGATGATGTTATTATAGATGAAGACTTGTAGGCAAACTTGGAAACTTGGACTTGGAGTGTACATGGCAAATCAAATGAATTCAATGGGAGTTTGGTGGCAATGCCCCCAATGGGGTCAAGGGGAGCACCCCTTGTAGATGTTTGGGGGCAATGCCCCCGGTGGCGTCGAGGGGCAGTGCCCCTCGCAGGGGTCTAAGGGCAGTGCCCCCAATGAGGTTTAGGGGCACAAGCCACACAAACCTTCATGTCGTACATCATTTTGCATTGAAAGACCCAAATTAAGACCTTCAAAACCACACAGACCTTCATGGCAGACATCATTTTAGGGTTAGGGTCGAATTGGACTTTTTAAAGTAAAAGAAAAGTCAAAGAAAATTAAAAAAGTCAAAAAAATGTTGTAACGTCCAAAGACACCTTGGGTCTGCTTGGGTTTGGTAGGGCCGGACCTGCAGTCTATGGGTTGGACCTTGTTCAAACCCATAGGGGACCAAACCTGAACCTCGAACCTGGGTCGGATTGGATTGGGACCCGAAACTTACCTGCAGCGAATCGGTAACATAGTCATATACTAACTAAGAATTCATGTGAAACTTATTGTTTTCATTGAGTTTGAATAGTTGCTTGTGGATGGAATGATTGATTAGAGAGCCCAAACCACATATTACTTCAATTTGTAAACCAAGTTAATGATATAGAACATCCAAGGTTTGAACATCCTAGCTTCTTGTTGCTTTGTTAATTGGTCCAATAGGGTGATCATATCACTCAAGTCTTGCTTGAACTCATTTATCCTCATCACCTTAGGGAGTCGCTTAGGTGGTCTTTCATCCTTTTACCAATGTTTTCCAATTTGTATGAGACAATCTTTCATATTTTGCTTCCATATAATCTATCATTCTTCTAAGTCCACTAATTAGACTTTTTCATAGGGCAGCAGACTAATGGCTTCATCAATGAAGTCTGAAGTAAGTGTCCCCATTCCTTGAATATCTTTTCTTGGGATCTCTCGAGTGTCAATGTTGTAATGCTTAGCAAATACAAGCACTAGGTCATGACTTGGCACTGAAGCTAAGGATGAGGCAGCCTATTCCAATCCATTGTTATGCAGTTCTTTTTGCCATTAAGATCCCTTGCTAGATCCTTCTCCCAATTGTTATTATGTGTCCTAAATCTTTGTCTCTAATAAGGGGATAATAAGAGATTATTTTTGAGGGGAGTTCAAAATAGTGGTATCATGGGCCATCTTCATGGAATCCACAAATATGGGATATTGGTTACTTTTCCTTTTGTGGTTGCAAATACTCTAGCTTTGATTCTATGGGGTCTTTCTTTAGATATTGTTTTTTCCTTGTTTAACAAACCATAGATGACTTGTTGCAGGGAAATATTTAGCCTTAGTTTGTCTTTGTTTGGTTGGGATAACCCTTTGCCCCTGTAGCTATTTTATTTCTTGTAGTTGGAGCTCAAATTGTTTTTTGCGATACAAATTAGGATTTAAAAAGGTTTTCATAGAGAAGAGATAGAATTTTTTTGTTTTCTTTATGAGAGAAATACATGTCCTTTTCCGATTATTCATAGCCAATAGGGAATTTAGTCCTCTCATAGGGATGAGCTAAGCAAGAGAATTGTAACCTTAATTGACTTTTTTTTTTGCACATAATTCATCTATTTTTATCTCTTGCTTTGCAGTTTTTTGGCCCCTTTACCCTTATTTGGGACTTTGGGCTATTCTTTTCCAAGATCATGAAAACAAGATGAGACATGCTGAAAATGCTTCATTGCTACACAATTTCCACTTTTAAAAGATTTATTCGTTTGTATCATTGTGAGCAAACACATCTTCAATGGTGCAAAAGTGTGACATAGAGAAGAAGCGAATTGGGAAAATCATGAAAAAGATCCTTTTTTCCTTTCATGCACTTTTTGGGCAAAAAGAACTTCAAAACACAAAAATGTGACAAAGTATAATGAAATCAAAGACTTATTTTTCTTTTTGTGGAAAAAGGTCTCTATTGCATATATAAGTGAGTCACAATGAGGAATTGGAAAAATTGAAACAAATGTGATCTTTTCATTATTTTGTTGAAAAGGACATTCTGAGTGCCAAAGAAAAGGACCTTGTTGAGTTTTTTTTTGCAAAAATGGTAGATAATGAGGGAAAGTATGACATAGAATGTGGAAAATAGGAAAAATATTATCTTTTTCTTTAAAAAAGGGATAAAAATCAAAAGGGGCAATAAGACTTGGAAAATGGTTTCTGTGAGTTTCAAATGAACCCTTGCTCTTTTCAATATTTTCACATCTTGATTTATCTTAAACCTCACAATGAGTACCATCTTAAATTTTTTGAAGGGAAAACCTGAGAAAATAAGTTTCTGATATGGGTATAAGTTATAAGTTATAACAATGCTGATGCCAAGCTACTTCTCATGTCCTCATTATTTCTTGAATCTGGGTCAGGTATACAACTACTATCATCCCTCTTTCTTTTTGCACATGAACTACTATTACTATCTAAGTAGATAACAAGGTATCAATCAAATTGTTTTTTCCCTTATTTTAATAATTATTTACACTGGTTGATTTTGCTGTCAGAAGCATTTGATTTTCTGAAACAATGATGCATTTTTAATATTATTTATTAGTGTATTAACATTGTGATCAGCAGCTTCATTTGTTCTTCGTGCAGATTGACAAAAAACACAAACGATTTTTTTCATTCCTTTTAACTGCATTATATATTTGAGAATAGTCACCAAAATTGGTAAAAGAGGACCAAGCCCTGAAGGAACCCCTGGTTTCATTTTCCATTTAATCATTCTCATTTACTGTAATACAAGCATCCTGCATGTACTAGTGCAGCTAACTCATTTTATTTTCACCATTGCATTTTGTTCTTCAGTAGCAAAATTAGGGGTGGCCACCTCTTCTCTGCCTGGCTATATAGGATTGCTTTAACTACTCATAACCAATTCAGTGTTTCGGGTCATGTGCAACTAAACAAGAAAATATGACTGTTGTTGAATAGCAGGTTCCAGGAGCAGAGGCTCTTGTTGTAAGAGTAGTGTCGTCTGTTGACAAGAAAGTAGAAGTAAAGCAAAATTTTCTGGAGATTGTTCGTGATGAAGGCTACCCCTGTGAATTTCCATACAAATCAAAGGTATGTTTATTTTTAGTTGAACAAATCTTTGTATTTAATCTAAATAGTAACAATCTACTTGAAGAAGAGGTTGCCATGGGCATTCCATGAAGGCCATTTATTTATTTTTAAATAAGGTAAATATTCTATTAATATAGGAAAAAAGATACAATGATAAGAGCCTGCTCAAAATAAAACAGGCTGATTATAAGATTACAAAAGAAATTTCAGCAGTTTCAGCAGCTTGTGTTTGAAGAAGAGAGGCCAACTGCAATGTACTACTAAGAACATCATAACAGAGCTACCAGCCGAGCTGGGTGTTATAGATGTCACATACTATAGATGCTAACTTTCAGCAGAAGTCAAAAAGTGTAGATTGCTGCGTACATATGATTATCTATTTGGCCTTTAGAGATCTGGTAAAATGAGTATCTTGCCATTCTAATGTGCCATAGACAAAGTAAAAAATGGAGCTGTTTTTCCTGTTCATTTTTAAGCAGGAAAGAGTAACCATGAATAGTGTGGTTCCCTTTATAGGAACAATTATAGAAATCAGTCCATGCTGAATTCTGTTTACAAATCATCCCAATGATGCAGAAAATGAATTTCAGGGTATTGGGAGGTTTACAGATAGAGAGTGATGTGTGGATAAGATTGCGTGTTTCTCTTCCAAAGCAGGATTTTAATCTATGCTTTTTGGACAGTTTAGCTTCCTTCATACAAAAACTCCAAATTCTGGGCTTGATTCTTATGGGTCTTGGGTTCTTTTGGTCTATTTACGTCTCCCTTTCCAAATCTCTTTCAGTGCTTTTAGAATGAAGAAAGCATCAGGTGCTCCAATAAATTTTAGTAAGATTTAAGCATGACATCTTATTTTAGGAGAACTATTTTATTTCAGAATGGGATATGAGATGTTCACATTTAATGAGGTGCACTTTTGAGGTTCTTTAATATCCTTAAGTGAGTTGTGAATTTGCTCGCTTAATTTTAAGTGGCATTGTAGGTTTGTTTTTTCCAAACAGGCATAACATTTTTAGAGGTCACTGCAGCTTTAATATCTCTGTTACATCTTGCTTTAATTTCACAATGAAATATTTAGAACCATCACAAATACATTTGGTTCCATCTTTTTAATGATTGTTTTACTAAATATATGAATCATACTGTTGATGCTATCAGGTTCTTCTTCTATTTCAGAAAATAAACGGTGTAGATGTTTGCCTCTTCAGCGTGTATGTTCAGGAATTTGGTTCAGAATGTTCTTATCCAAACCAGCGCCGCATTTCCCTCTCTTATTTGGATTCTGTGAAGTATTTCAGACCAGATGTGAAAGCAGTGACTGGAGAATCCCTCCGCACTTTTGTATACCATGAAATTTTGGTAATATTTTGTTCTACTCAAAAATATAAGTCATTTGCCTAATTTAACTCACCCTAATTTCGTATGCACTTATCTTTACTGGTTTCTCCTAAATGAATTTAAAGATGGCACTAGAGTGGTCTAGTGTGCTTTACTGCATGGACAATTATTCATTACCATGGATTTCTCAACAATGTAATTTTTTTACTCCCGCCCTTTCCTATTTTGTGGTTAGATATATTTTTAGTAAAACAGGAGAAGAAGAGCAGGAAGAATTCCTTCAAAGAACTTCAAATTCTTTCACATCATACTTTTGCAAGTTTTTCAGTAGATTAGTCCATAATTTTTTGTCCTGTTGAACAGATTGGATATTTGGACTATAGTAAAAGAAGAGGTTTCACAAGTTGTTACATATGGGCATGCCCTCCTATAAAAGGAGAAGATTATATTCTCTATTGTCACCCTCAGATACAAAAGACTCCGAAGTGTGATAAGCTCCGTGAATGGTATGGAACTCTTTGAGCTGCTATGTGCATCTATCAAGAATTTTTTCCATTGCCTTCTATCTTTTTGTAAGGATTGCTTTTTCAGAAGTAGAACCATTGTTTGTAACTTTGTTGATAATATTTTTTTCTGTCATATATGTCATTAAGAACATAACATTGCTGTATTGCAATCAGCTATAATGTGTACCTTACATGACATAGCCAAACAAGTGCCACTTCACTGCATTTAAGAGATACACAAGTAATAATTATAGAGTAAGATTTTTACTTGATAGTGTTAAAGAATGAGCCATGTGTTGAATGCCTCTGTTTGAGATATTCAAAATTCCCAGATGCTGATGTGTGCTGACAGGAGTGGAAACTTTAAACCATGGTTGCCAAGAGACTGGTATTGGTACTGGTGTGGGAGATTGGTTCCAGTACCAGTACGTGTGTATTTGAAAAATAGAAGACAGGGTACTTGGAGATGCGATTTTTTTCTTAATATAATTTAATAATTTATTAATTTGCTAACATTAAAACTGAAAATATCATGACATTGAACTTTCAAAATAAGAGTACTGATAAAGTTTAACATTAACTTTAAAGTATAAAACTTTAAACACGCAAATGTCAAAGAGTCAAAGAGTTCATAATACATATTCAATATTACATATTGAAATTCAGAAATTTGGTAGCCTGATAGGTTAAAATACATACAAAAAATTGAAAAAACAAAAATCAGAAATTTGAAATCTATTGTCTACACTTCTATGTCATCCATTTCTAGGTCCTCAGCTATGATGCTCTCCAAATACTCATCATTCTCAAGCCCAGGTTCCTCTGTTGATAGTAGAACTGGAGGTAAATCACCGAGGTCTTTTGCTTCAACTACTTCATCCACCAAGGCTGCAACTTCAACTACTTCATCCACCAAGGCTGCAACTTCTCCATTAGGTGAAATTTGGTCCCATTTTGCTGAAGGACCCTCCTTGTACCTAGGCTTTGCATGAGAGAGAAGACGAAGTGAGCTATGAATGTACACTAGGTTGTCCGCTTTCTTTGACCCTAATCAGTTCAATTTTAATGAATGATTAAAACCATAAGTACTCCAATTCCTCTCACAAGATGAAGAACTGGCTGCTTGTGAGAGCAATCTTATTGCAAATGATTGCAATTCAAGGGTTTCACCTCCATTGTTCCACCACCACTCTATAGGGTCTTTCTTTGCATGCATAGTATATGAAGCTTCCACAAACGAAAAATCACCATGCACATGTGAAAACTTGTTCCATTGGGTCCTCATAATTGAAGGAGGTGAAGCATCTTCAATTCGGCCATAAATCTTTTTTATTGCAGCCCAAAATCCCTTCATTACCTCAGTATCCTCATATGGGGCCCTCTTATTGGTCACTTGTATATTATACCATTTAGGATTTAAGGCATAGGAAGTACAATGAAGGGGCGTGTTAAGATTTTTCCATCTTCCATGTATCTTTTCTTCTATTGAACAATATAGAGAAAGATCTCTCGCATCTGTTATTTTCTTAACTTTTTCACACTTGGAATCTATTTCTTCATAAATTTCTCCCAAACATGGCTTGTCTGAATTTGCAAATTTGATCACCTCTGATATGGGCTTAATTCAGTCCACAACAAATTTAACATCAGCCCAAAAATTGTCATCAAGGACCATACCTCTCACCTCAACTGCAGTATTTGATGTAGATTGTCTCCAAGATGACCACACATCACTAACTACTGTGGAACACAAAGCTCCTTTGACTTCACAAAGACACTCAAGAAGAATAAAATAAGAAACAAACCGTGTATCAGCAGGTTTGAGAAGTTCCATCTTGGCAAATTCTTGATAAATGGTTTGTGTGTGGTGATGGTTACATATGAACATCTATATTTTACTGCCCTTTTAAATGAGATCTGAAATCCACTAGAACTTAACAATATCTTTGAGTGCATTATGCAACAAGTGCGCACGACATGGTGTCCAAAATATATGCTTGTATTTTGTTTACACCAACTTGCTTGCTGCTTTACAAACAGAGGTAGCATTTGTATCAACTTGGACTACATGTGATGTCTCCACCTCAATTCTGTTACATAGCTGGTTATGAAGGAACTTCAGATTTTTTTCTTGCCCTAAACGATCTATTGCCTTAAAAAAATAAGGCCCTTTACTGCATGTTACCATGATTTTAAATAGTGGACGATTTCTAGCATCTGTCCACCCATCCATTACAATATTGTATTTTTCTATAGACCACACATTTTCATTTGTGCAGTTTGTTGCTCTAATTGAGATTTTTCTTTATCAATTAGAGTAGTGTGAAGCTTTTCATACCCAGGTGGCTTATACCCAGCTGGTCCCTTATTGATAGCTTGGATGATCTCCTTGTAGAAAGGTGAGCAAGCGACATTGAATTGTATTCCATTCACATAAAAGAAGCGTGCAATCGTTGCATGATGCATCAACCACTTCTTGACCTTGCACATCAAATAATCTTCTGATGGGGTTTGAGTTACCAATGTGTGATTTCTTGCGAGAATATTCTACTACTACATTTTTTGTTGTCACATGAACATCTCTAGGAGACACATCCACCTTTGACTCTCTATTTTGGTTTCAAGTTGCTATAGTTGCCTCTGTCGTTGACATTGAGAGCTCAAATTAGTAACTTTCTCATTAGCCCTTTCTTGATCCCGAACATCATATAGTTCTACCTCATTTAGACAAGGATCAACACCTTTTCTAGGTAAGTGAAGAAAATGAGCCCTCACCCTTGTGTAAGTACCTTGCCATGATGTTTCACAAAGCTTACATGTGAAGGTGGGTGTTCCACTTGAACCCTTCGGCCTTGGAACACAGTCATAATACTTCCACTATCAGTACAAGCCTTCTTTTCCTCCACTTGACATTTTAAATGAAAAAATAAAAATAATTAATGTAAAAAAACATATTCAATCAAAAATTCGTAAATTGCAATAGACTAGTAGTCTGACAGACTGATAGTAAATTTGATTGTTTCAAATTTTAATTTTAAAATTTAAATCAAATGATATCTTAATTTTACTAATCTGAGGATTGATATTCATATATTATTTTGAGATGGATTTGCCTTGTTAAATGTCGCTTAAAAAAAAAAAAATGCATTTCAGGCATATATATTATAGATTTAATATTTATAATTTTATAGTTGCATCATGTATCAATAATGTCCTGTAAGCATAGTTTCAAGTTCAACCCAATTTTAAATTATTTAGTTTAATAATGATTTTAGATTTAGTAATTTAAAAATTTACTATAATTTAAATTTGTAGATGGAACATCGAGTGGTTAAAAATTTCAAACCTACCTCAACATTTTGTTCACCTGGTTGCTAGTCACAAAAAATCTTGAAATCATGTCCCTCATCTGCTTTTGTGTGGCATCCAAACTTGTTGAGATCTTGAAATCTTGTCTTGCATTTGCTCTTGCATGGTGTCATGTTTCCTTAGAACGTTGCAAAACGACCTTGCATGACGTGTTGTAGAGTTTCCGATTTGTTTTTTACTTTTTATATTTTTGAGTGCATGACATAGGGTTTTTTAGGTTTTTTTTTTAAATTGACGTTTCTTGCAAGTAGGGACAATCTCTACACATATTTCCAATGTGGGAAATGCATCCTAGTCCCCAAGATGTGTCGCAGGGGGTCAGAGATGCGATTCCTTGCAACACTGCTTTAAATCATAGTTTGAAGACTCTCCAAGTAGTCTGCAAGGCTCTCCAAACTCCCGAGTCTTTGAGATTGCCAAGCCGAGTCAACCAGACTCCCAAGCCGAGTCTAGTCGAGTCTTGGAAAGTACTTGGCCGAGTCCTACTCCAAGACTCCCAAGTCCTAGGCTCGAACTTTCAAGTCCTAATCTTAGACTTTTTTGGCGCTTGAACATAACATACATAGTGGCTGAAATATCAAAATTTGAGAGTTTGAGGATCATATGACATGTGTAATGTTTGAATTATGACAAATTGATAGTCAAATTAGACTTTTATATTCTCTAAATGCATTTATTGTTGTTTTTGTGTAATTATGGCATTTTTTTTGTTGAGTCCATGCCAAGTTTTTTGCTGGGTTCGTGCCAAGTCCTAAGTCCAAGTCAACAATTTAGGCTGCCAAGACGAGTCCGAGTCTGAGCCCTAAAACTATGCTTTAGACCATACATTTTGTTCATTGTGATTGATATTTTAAGGTGGATTCTTTTCCTTACAGTTTTCTCCAATGCGTTTTTGGTGGTGTTTTCAATGCTGAACTACACCCTCTGTTGAATAAAAGAATTCAACTATCTAGTGAAAACATGGGAGTGGCTTCAAGGTGTGGGACCTTGCAGATGAAGCCAAATCCCTTGATTAAGGGAGTGGCTTCAAGGTGTGGGACCTTGCAGATGAAGCCAAATCCCTTGATTAAGGGAAGGTTCCATGTCTAACCTAAGTGCAACAATGTTGGACCAACCCAACACTATTCTACTAATCTCCAAGGAAAAGGGGAAGAAGGAATGCGTGAAAAGGAAAGGGTAGTGATGCACCTAGATTAAAATGTGATTCTTATTGCTTATTTTAGCACAAAGAAGCAATGAGGATGTCAATGAAACTCATTCAGTCTTCAG
This sequence comes from Sequoiadendron giganteum, assembly GCA_007115665.2. NCBI lineage: Eukaryota > Viridiplantae > Streptophyta > Pinopsida > Cupressales > Cupressaceae > Sequoiadendron > Sequoiadendron giganteum. The sequence goes on from CM021100.1 coordinate 624,683,448, forward strand.
TTTTACTAACTCTTAGGAGCTTATGTGAAGCTTAGAGCTTGATAGATGCCAAGAGGGAAGACATTCCACAACTAACCTTGCAAACAAAAATTTACACAACATACAAACCCAAAGAATAGAGAAAATACACTAAAAAATGAAGACAAGGCATGTGCACAACAAAAACAGAGTAGATGAGAGGTGAAAATAGACAACTTGCATTCATTAGAGGCTTGAAGCTTTGTTTATAGTTACAAAAATGCAAAAAAACTGCATAAGTCTGGTAGAGAAACAAAAGAAGAACCCTTACACAAAAAACAAAAGTTGCTTTTATATTGAAGCATAATAGAAAAATTGCCATGAACTCCTAACCCTAACCGCTTGAAGAGAATCCTTGAGAAATAGGTGCTTAGAAAATCAAATTCAATTTGTAGAGCATGAAGGGGCACTCTTGACGATGCAGGGATGGCTGAGCATTGATGGCATTAAAGATTCAGTGTGAAATCTCTTAAAATTTGTTGCTAAGGTGCCCACAGATGCTCGAGATGACAAAATGTATTTGGACAACGACAAAGAAGTGTGGCATCATGGGTTTGTTTGGTTTGAAGAGCATTGAAGAATATTTGTAGGCATCACTTTTTTCTTGGGGAGCCATGGAAATCCGATCTACAACCTCTTTTGATCAAATCTGGCATTTAATAGTTGTTGGAATGCATTAATGGGGAGTTCTTGAATAGAAAACACGCAATTCTAGTCTATTGTGGGAAAATGAGGTGCAACTGGATGAGTTGCGAAAATTTGAGCATCGTCTGACCCATTAGTGAGAATATGAGTTGCATTGAGTCCACAAAGGCATTGAAAATCGATCTTGCGACCCTGAAAAATCCCGCAAATCCCGATGACCATCGAATTCCTGCGATTGTGGAAAAACAACCCCCCATTGGACCGATGCAAAAATCTAGCTGCATCAGGAACTTTAAACTTGGTTGGGTTTACTTGGAAAATCCCACAACAAATCCACCTGCAAAACTTTAATGTCCATCGGTATCACGAGAGGATGGCTCCATCTTATCGCAAAACTATACCTAGTCATTTCTAGGCTTTTATAGGCTATTGCAAAAAATTAAGCTTCATCCGCACCATGCAAAACTTCAACTGGTTATTGCACTTGAAATGATATCCGGTTCTGATAGAAAGCCTTGCAATCCACTTGGCCCTTTGATTCTTGCAATGTGGAAAATCGATCTTTAATTGCTCTCGGCGAAAAATCTTTTGGCAATTGGGTGCAGGAAGATGGGCTCAATCTTCCTACAAATCTATACTTAGTCGTTTTTTGCCTCAATAGGTCCATATGAAACTTTGGGCTCCATCCGACATGCAGGATTTGATTTGAATTTGCACTTTGTAACTTGAAGATGTCCGCAAAACAATCCTGCGGGATTCTTGCTTCCATTCAGACTATGCAGGAAGATAGCCTCCATTTTCTCACAAAGAAAGACTTAGCTGATTTTTTATTTTTTTATTCTTTGGTGGGAAATTGGGCCTCTTTCGAACCATGTGGAACTTCCATATGCAATTGCAGTTGAATGATGTCCGATTTCGATGGGAAAATTGAGAAACCTCTCAACTGTCCAATTCTTGCAAATGCGGAACATTGTCTCTAACTGCACATGTGGGAAAATTAGCTCCATCCGGATGCGAGAAGTTGGCTTCCAACTTCCCACAAAGAAACACTGTCAATTTTTTGTGATTAGACAAAATGCAGAAAATTCATTGGCATTGGGAAATAGGTGCTTAGAAAATCAAATTCAATATGTAGAGCATGAAGGGGCACTCTTGACGATGCAGGGATGGCTGAGCATTGATGGCATTAAAGATTCAGTGTGAAATCTCTTAAAATTTGTTGCTAAGGTGCCCACAGATGCTCGAGATGACAAAATGTATTTGGACGACGACAAAGAAGTGTGGCATCATGGGTTTGTTTGGTTTGAAGAGCATTGAAGAATATTTGTAGGCATCACTTTTTTCTTGGGGAGCCATGGAAATCCGATCTACAACCTCTTTTGATCAAATCTGGCATTTAATAGTTGTTGGAATGCATTAATGGGGAGTTCTTGAATAGAAAACACGCAATTCTAGTCTATTGTGGGAAAATGAGGTGCAACTGGATGAGTTGCGAAAATTTGAGCATCGTCTGACCCATTAGTGAGAATATGAGTTGCATTGAGTCCACAAAGGCATTGAAAATCGATCTTGCGACCCTGAAAAATCCCGCAAATCCCGATGACCATCGAATTCCTGCGATTGTGGAAAAACAACCCCCCATTGGACCGATGCAAAAATCTAGCTGCATCAGGAACTTTAAACTTGGTTGGGTTTACTTGGAAAATCCCACAACAAATCCACCTGCAAAACTTTAATGTCCATCGGTATCACGAGAGGATGGCTTCCATCTTATCGCAAAACTATACCTAGTCATTTCTAGGCTTTTATAGGCTATTGCAAAAAATTAAGCTTCATCCGCACCATGCAAAACTTCAACTGGTTATTGCACTTGAAATGATATCCGGTTCTGATAGAAAGCCTTGCAATCCACTTGGCCCTTTGATTCTTGCAATGTGGAAAATCGATCTTTAATTGCTCTCGGCGAAAAATCTTTCGGCAATTGGGTGCAGGAAGATGGGCTCAATCTTCCTACAAATCTATACTTAGTCGTTTTTTGCCTCAATAGGTCCATATGAAACTTTGGGCTCCATCCGTCATGCAGGATTTGATTTGAATTTGCACTTTGTAACTTGAAGATGTCCGCAAAACAATCCTGCGGGATTCTTGCTTCCATTCAGACTATGCAGGAAGATAGCCTCCATCTTCTCACAAAGAAAGACTTAGCTGATTTTTTATTTTTTTATTCTTTGGTGGGAAATTGGGCCTCTTTCGAACCATGTGGAACTTCCATATGCAATTGCAGTTGAATGATGTCCGATTTCGATGGGAAAATTGAGAAACCTCTCAACTGTCCAATTCTTGCAAATGCGGAACATTGTCTCTAACTGCACATGTGGGAAAATTAGCTCCATCCGGATGCGAGAAGTTGGCTTCCAACTTCCCACAAAGAAACACTGTCAATTTTTTGTGATTAGACAAAATGCAGAAAATTCATTGGCATTGGGATGCGGGAAGTTGGTCTCCAACTTCTTGCAAAATTTGAACAATTGATTTTCGAACTTTTGCACCCTTGCGTAAAAGCCTAGGTCATCTGTACTTGTGGGAAACTCATTGACATCTGTATCTTTGGTTCAATTCACTTGAAGTTCAAAACCTCATGCACTTGAAACTTCTACAAATCTATTCCTTGCGGGCTTTTGACCACCATTTGGATTTTTTTGGAAAGATGGCCTCCATCTTCCCGCAAAGTTATACTTAGCCAAATTTTCAGATTTCTTCTTTTCTTGTTGAAAAAATGAAAAAACATCTAAACCGAACCTTTGTAGAAAAACCATCGACATCTGCACTCTGAAGGCCATCCGGTTCAAATGGAAACTTTTGCAAATCCACTTGCCCGTGATTTCCATAGATATATACTTGTAGGTTTTTGACCTACAATTGAACCATGCGGGAATATGGACTTAACCATTTTCATAGTTTGCTCTTGTTGCGGGAAAACAAGGTGATTCACCCTTGCGGAAAAAACCACTAACATGAGTAGTTGCGGGATTTTGGCGAAGATCTGGATAGACCTAAAATCCCCGCAAATCCACTTGGGACAGAAAACCTGCGATTACATAACTTTGCCATTTTGCCCAAAAATTCTTCAAGTTTTGGAATATGAGTTACCCATTTGGCTTCTCTACAAGATGGCAAGCTCAAAAGTTTCTAACATTTAGTCAATTTTTTGGATTTAAACTTGGGTAGTTGACTAAGGGGCAAGCAAGGGGAAAAACATGACACAAAAATGCAATTGAACCAAATTTCCACAAAGGCCTCTCAGATCGGTTATCAACAGTGGAAAAACAAGGGTGGCACAAAGTGTCTATAGGTGGTATTGACTACATTTAGCACAAGAAGCTTTTCGATTAATATTGCTTGTACCAAAAGCTAAAACTCTCCCTTTAGTTGAACTCTAATATTATTTTTCAAGTTTATGAGACGTGTTGATGTATGTTTGGACACACCAACATGTTGGAATGGCAATGTTCCCCTTTTTGGAAGTTGTTAATCTCAAGACTCTTTGTTTGATTCGCAAGTTGGAAGGTTGCTTGGGATATACGAGTAGGAGAGTGCTTTGGTAGTCCTGTTCATGAAGCTCCAATGGAAAACAAAGGGTCACAAACAAAGTTTAATGATCTAAGATGATACAACCAATTGTGTGCAGCCTAAAAACCACCCCTAATTATGTCTAGATTTTGGCCCATGATTTTATTTCATTTTGAGATTTTACAAGATTAATTTCAGTCCCAATTTGAATGAAAACACAACATATAGACCTTAAAATCCAAAATTATGTACAATGGAAGTTGAGTAGACACTTTTATTTTCTACCTTTTATATGAAAGAATTCATTATTTACTAATAAAACACTAAGATTAATTTTTGCACTAATTTGAAATCTTTTGCAACCTTCTAACTATTCTTTGCATCTTTTCGAGACTTTTCGCTGCTCTATAGGTACAAAGAAAAGTTATCCTGAACTATGCAAACACGATCAAGATTAAGACCATTTGAACAGATGAACTTGACCTTGATAAAAATGTCTAGTAGTTTCTCGTTTATTTGCTTATACTTAACCATATTCTTTTCAAATTCTTCACAAGAGGTCCTCATTCTCATGAGTCAATTGATCAAGGTTACCTCAAAACTTGACTTTTTTGGGAGACTCCTTTTAATATCTCTTGGAATTGATCTTTTAAATCTCAAGCCGACTTAAAAGTATGTTCATCATCATATAGGTGACATCCAATTCCTTCTACAAAACTTTGCATGTCATCAAAAACACCTTGAGCTATGGCATAGGCTACTTTAAATCTCTCTTTGCAGCCTTTTAAAAAATTATTTGGTACTTGCACGCCTCCTTCCACTTCTTGTGTAGGTACTCTCTCATCCAAAATTCTCCCATTTGCCAAAGTCTAGAATTCATCTTTGGCCATTTCCACAACTTGGGGGTAATTATTCTCTATGATCTCCATCTTTGAATCTATACCTTCCTCTAGCATTTTCATTGCATCCATCTCCTTCGTTGTATTGTTGCTCACAACGACAATCTCCCCCATCACTTTATGGCACAAAGATAGTAACTCATTATTCCATGCCTTAGTGGCCTAACAATATTACCAAGCTCCTCTACAACAAAAATATCTTTCTTTGCGGCTTGAACAAATTGGGGAGTGGGAGTTGTAGTTGAAGTATGGATAGGGAAAACCAAATAGTCAATATAAGAAGTGAGATAGGAAACCTTATCCTTCAATTCTTTCTTTGTGGCCTTATCCTTATCCATCTTTTCTATCATCAAATCAATGGAATATTTTGTTATTTATTTTACCTCATCCATTGATTATTTGTTGAGGGAGTGTGTTGTTATCATGTAGTTGGATGGTTGCATTTCAACCTTTGGTTTGTTTGTTAAGGGGTGATAATTTTGGCTTGCTTCACTTCTTGTGCATTAGTTGTGATTGTAGATCTTACCTTGGACATTTTGGGAGTTGGAGCATGATAAACATAGAGTTTGGCTTTGAAAGATTGTCCATTGTAGGTTTAGACATCCTCTTTCTTTTCCAAATGATATGGCTGAATCATACTAGATGTCCTATAAAAATGATCCTCCTTGTTGTGCCTTATCCTTTTGGGTTTGTTATTGCACTTTTTGAGCTTTATGAGAATCATGGGGATGAGGAAGAAGTTTCCTTTGGGGGAGGTAATGAGTTTTTCTAGGGGGAGATGGAGTAGGAGATTTAGTAGGGGATCTCTTGGGAGAAAATGTATGTGATTTGGTAGGATATGGAATAGGAGTTCTCTTAGGATAAGGCAAGAGCATTAATTTCATGGAGCTCTTTAGGGAATCCATAGGTGGAGAAATACTACTTGTGGTAGGGCCATATGGAGGAGGAAGAGCTAAACATGGAGAAGCCAAAGGAGAATGTTGAGGAGTCGACCTATTAGGCTTTGAAGATTCAGGGGAAACTTCTTTTTGTGTCTTAAGAAATTATTTTGAAGAAGGAATATCTTCAACACTTCGCTTGGTTTGGATGATGGGAAGAGGTTTGGGAATAAAAGAAGTCTCTAGGCCTTGAGAGGGACCTTTTTCTTGCTGAACCATTTTCGAATATACATACTTGATTTTTGGTTTCTTCTTCTTCTCTAGCTTTGATGCTGCCTCTTCAAGCTCTTCCTTTTTTTCTCCAATGTTTTTAGCTTTGAGAATTGCCTCCAGTGCTTCTTCTTCCTACTCGTGCTTTTGTTGCTCCTCTTCTTCTCTTTCCTTTCCCTTTGAGGTTCTCCCACCATTAAATTGAGTTTCTTCTTCTTCTTCTTCTCTTCTTACTATTGCCAACTTTTGTCAATTACTTTCTTTATTCTGTCCTAAGTCTTTAGTATTCCAATCCTTTTTGGGATTGGTTTGTCAAAAATCCCATTCTGATCATAGGAGGGATCAAGTTCTTTTCCATCATTGTTGACTTCTCCAAGCACTATGGCAATTTGGAACATATTCATTTGATAGGCATCAAGCTGTGAGTAAATTCTCTTTTGGACTCCATGTAATGACCCCTTTTTGGATATACTTAGATTTGCCCAAAAATCATAATTTCAAATGGATAATATAAGTATATCTTATTAAATTACAACCTACCAATGGACTCCGGGTTTAATCCTGCAATAATGTTAGCCAATATTATAATTCATAAACAATTGGTTTGATCATTTGCACTGTTTACAACATCCTTAAATTATTTAGCATACATAAGGTTCATTGATCTTAAAACAGATACATAAATATCAACACGAATTTAAGGTTATTATCCACTCCAACAATCAACCATTGGGGAGGTTGGAGAGGAAGCCGCAACAAGATGCCCGGAGTATTCCTCTTTCTAAGCCCAAGGGCGGATAGGCAACCCCCTTGGTCCACAAGGACAGACACTTAAGTCATCCATTATGGGTGGCCTACTTAGAAGGAAACCTCCTAACTGCTATCCCCCCTTGTACTTCCCTCTCTCCTTCCCATGATTGATTGTAGAGGAATAAGTAACTTAATGTTGGATCAATAATTTAATTAGAAATGCAGTTCTTATTATGTTCTACATAAAATGTATGAAATTTATGTATTCAAAAATATAACAAATGCTGACTTTTGCCCTTGTCTGCTGAGTGCAGTTAACTATGTTTGATCTGCTCCAATTGCCTTGCTGTTTGATCTGTTTCAATATTCAGAAGATATTGCTTAAAGTGAAACAAATAGATTAGTTCAATTGAATAATTACTAATAAGGATTAATAATTGCTGCAAGCATCATTATTGCATAATCGTATCATATATATATGGGGAAAGAGATCCCTTTAACATGCTTTTTCACAAAAAATTCTACCATTGCTAGCTTTCTACACAAATCCATCAACAACAATTTGTTGCTTACATACTTTGGAAGTTTATATGTTGCTTTAGATAAGCCTCAAACACTAATGTTTGTAAAAGTGGAGAATTGAATATACCAATTACCCCAGATTTTTACCACTTCTATAGACTCAGAGGATATCCTTTTGGCAAAGTCATTTTCCGACACCCTAATGATGAAGAAAATAAAGGCATCATTCACCCTCTTGAATGACTTTTCACTCTTTTCGGAGTTCTAGCTAGGGGTAGTATTCATACACTTTTTTGCTCAATACCCATCGCTCCTTCGGTTTTCAACCTTGCAAAAATTCATCTTATGGCTAAAGCATATACAAGCAATAAAGTCATATAGAACTGTTTTGATTCCATATAATTGCTGAGTTGCTCATGCAACTTGTCATTGATTAGACTGGTCCAGTCAATATGGTTCTTTCCTCCAAGGGTTTTAGCAACTTATTGAAACATCCAAGTCTAGAATTCTTTGGCATTCTCTTGTCTAGTTACCTTGTTTAGCAAGGTAATGATATCATTCATCTCTTCGTAAAAATCACTCTTGTGCAATTTCTTTGGAGGCCTGGTGGAAGGTGACCTTGGTTTCTTGAATTGATCATTGTTTATGATGATTGCACATTAGTCCATATTTAGGTCATAATAGGTCTTAGAAGAGGCCATGCTAATATCTATGTACACTTCTTTGATGGGGAGATCCACTATCTCCTCTATATATCGAGGCTAAATTTGCAAAACAACACAACCCTCTATATTCTTGATCTCTCTTGTATCGTTGATATGTAATTTAGCACATGTCATGACCATATCAATTAATGAATATAAATGGAAAAGGTAGCTGCTTGGATGATGCCACTCCTTGCTAGGTTCTTGGCCATTAGATTTGCACGTGTTATCGACTAGCCTTTCATATATCTCTTCACTGTTCACATGGCCAAAGGTTTGTGTTTGTTATTTTTGAAAGTTTTGTCATAATCTTCGACATAGTGACCATGCCTTTAAATTTGTACTTCATCTTGGCGAGTGAATACATATTATATATTGGTGTCTTGCCAAACACGAGAGAGGATTAGCGTTCAAATCTTAGGAAAATCCTACAAGTTTGAAAAATTGCAAAAAATTGACATTTCTTAACACTAGTGGGGTTTTATTACATGTGTGTAAGTCCAAAAGGTCTAGTTCTTGAAAAACTACAAGGTTTAAAGGTCAAATAGCAAAATTTTTGGGGTTTTGGAGTTTATACTTCTGCAAGTGTGCAAAACATGTATTTTTTGGTTTTGGGGTCCATTTGCACATTTTCATGCTTGCAAATTGGGGTAAAATTCTGGATCGTTATGTATATTTCATGGTTTCAAGATCCTGATGCATGATTGCACAATTGCAAAATTGGTAAAAAGTTTGACAATGAAAGCACTTTGGGGTTCTAGGATTTGATTGCAACTTTGCACATTTGCATTTTTGGTCTAAAAGCTTGATATGACAAGGCTTCAGGGTTGGTTTGCACTTTTGCATGCATGCAATTTATATCAAAAGGTCCGACATATCAAGAGCTTTGAGGTTTTAGGTCCCAATTATGGATTAAAAGGTCCAACTATGAAAGGCCTTTAGGGTCTCAGGGATTAATTGCACATGTGCAATTTGGCCTAGCAAGTCTGAAATCATAAGTCTTTCTGGGTTGCAACATCTAAGTGCAAGTTTATGTGATTTAAACCCAAAATTCTGATTGGATGCTAGTCCTTGAGCTTTAGAGTTATTTAGTAGGATTACACGTGTTTTTTTGAGTTTGTACCTTTGTCAAAAAGCATCCAATGGAATTGAAGACAAGATTTGCAATTAGGCTTTATTCCTATAGCTAGAGTTCAAATGCTTGATACTAAACAAGAACACCCTAACTAGAGTTTACCCCCCTTCCCCCCAATACCACTAAAATAATAAATTCTTTGAAACAAGGAATATAAATCTAATTTACTTTGATTACAACAAGTTTGAATTCCGACAATGAGACATGGAATGAGATAATCCCACAAATCCTTGTGTACATCAAAACCTTAAGTATGGAAAATGAATTTAAAGAATCAGGCAAATGGAAAGAACCTGGAGGAAAATGCAGTAGATGTCCAAAAGTTGAAAAATCTTGAGGTATGTTATGCAAAACAGAATGCAAATGGTTTGGATGCCTTTGTGATTCTTGAAAATGTAGGAAGACAAACAAAAATGCACATGAAATAAGACAAATGAGGGAAACTAAAAGGTTGCGGGGTTTTAAAATTTGTTTGCACATGCGAGAAATAAATGCCCACCGACCCTTGAAATTCTGGGGTTTTCTTGCACATTTGCAAATATGCAAATTAGCTGGAGAAATCTGGGGATATGGTGAATTGGGGTTTGGGGTACAATTGCATGTTTGCAACACTTGTAATTTTGTTGAAAAAGTTTGGTGATGTAGTGAATTGGGGTTTTCAGGGTTTGACTATGAAAGGAAATAATAAAATGAGAAAAAAGGAAAGTTCTAATCCAAGAGCAATTGTTTGAAGGAAATGATCACCATCAAGATGAAAACCAAGAGCAAGCACACCAACATCCAAGAGGAGACACAAAAATTTGTAAGAGGGAAAAAGAAAAGAAAAAACTCCCAATATTATGAAGATGGCATAAAGCCTAAGAAGATTACAAAGAAAGAGATTGAGAGAGCTTAATATAGACGAAGAGAAGCACCTCAGTAAATAGAGGTGAGAAAGGAGTTGCATAAGTAACTCCCTTTTCTATGCATGCCACCTTTCATCCTATGTGTGTGCAAGTTGTCAAGATCCTCATAAGGAGGAGGCTACACCTAAGCCTTAATATTCCTTCAAAGAGGAGTTATAAAAATGAGTCATCTTCACACATGTGTGAGGATACTCAAATAAGACAAAAGACTTGTAGGGATTCCTTTGGAATATTCTTACAAGTATTTAAATAATATAAATAATAAATAATCTTCACCTAAGTAAAGATTAAGCTCTAACAGATTGCATGTTTATAACACTTGCAATTTTGTTGAAAAAGTTAGGCGATATAGTGAACCAAGGTTTGAGGTTCGATTGTATATTTGCATATATGTGCAAATTGGTCAACAAAGTTTGGGAATACTAGAATTTAGCAGTTTTGGGGGTATTTTGCAAGTTTGCAACCTGCAGGACTGCAAGAAAAGTCTGAAAGCCTAATAAAGGAAAGTTTTAATTCCTAGTCTTAAAAAAAACTGATCAAACCCAAAATTAGCATTCCTCGATGGGGTCATGGATGTTGAGGCACTTCAACAAGACCACTCTAGCATACATCCAATTATTGTTAGACCCTAAACAAACAACTTTGACAGAAGCAAACAATGCAACCAACCCTGACCCTCCTAAACCAAAAATATGGAAGTTAACACCAAAGTTAAAACCTGAAATGAAAACAAGGGTCCCCAATTTTGAAATAATAGGGCCTATTGTGGAGGCCACAATAAGACCTAGCCCAAGCATTCAAGTTAGAAAAGCTTGAGATCTCCGTCCATTATGAAACTCATTTGATATTAGCTTTGATTTGGATTTGAAGAGATATCTGGGGGACAAAACTTTTAACTAGGAGAGTCTAGATGTATGATTGGTCCATCTTCCATGAGCTACATCTATGCTATAATTTTTATATTGATCTGGGGAAACAGATCTATATATATAAATGATAATGTTGGAAAGCCATGAAGATAAAAAAACCATTCTGAAAGTTGAAACTGTTATACTTCCACATGACCCTTCACATCTGGCTTGTGAACTGTTGTCCTTTGACTCCGTGAGGGGTACACCTTGAGTAATATGGGGGCTTTACCCCTTAAAGGGCAAAAAAGGCAATATTGTCAGCAAATGGCGGTATCATGTGTTTTGTATGGGCCTTAGTAGTTTGGTCTTTAGGTGTCTAGAACCCTGAGAAAGCTGATGATGAAGCATGTTTGTTGTGCACTTGTATGGTACCACATTTGATTTGCCCAAATTGTCTTGCGGCACTTGAAACACATGTGGCATTTGGTGGAGATGGGTTGATGATCTTGGAGATACTGCAGATCTCGATAGAGCGTGAAGTACAGCAGCCATGAAACATGAGTTGGCATTACTGCAGGCCTTGGGAATGGGCTTAGCATATCACTGGAGTTGTATATGGAGAATCCATGTAGATCAACCTCCAATATGACAAAGGAAACATTAAGTTACGTGCCACCATTAATTTTTGTTCTATTACAGCATTACCAATGGCAAACATAGCCAGATTTATAATCATGCTTGATATCATTGTATTTGATTTGGTCCCTAGTGAATATAACCTCTTTCAATTGCTATTTTATTTATTGGATTCTGATTTCTCATGAAACCTACAAGATTGATAGTTTTGTTTTTACAATTGTAATAAATATTTGAGGGGAAATGGGCCAGGATGGTGGCAGGATGTTGTTTACTTTTTTGTAATTACTAATAAATGAAAATTATTTGCATTTACACATGCCAAATGCATATGTAATTCACTTCACATCCATACATAACATTCCAAACCATGGTAAAAACAAATCCTAGAACTGTCAAAATGTTCAACTTCTGAAGCTGGCAGGGAGCCAATCCTGCAGATTAGAGAAAGAGATACATGGCACATGCAGTTTGATACAGTCAACATAAGGATAAATTTACTGCCAACAAAAGTGCGGGCAGATTTGGATTTAGTGAAGGTGAATGAAACAAGAAATTCTTTTGTAAATTGGTAATACATGATTGAAACATTAAATTCCACTAAAAGCCAAATATATGAATGTACTGTAAAAGCTATAAAGGTGAAATTAAAACAGCAGCAGTGCCTGTGGCAACTCCAACAAGGGACTAACATGGAATAGTACTAAATGAGGATTCTGAAAGATTTAAGGAAATGAAGAAAAAAGGGAAGGATAAGAGGAATAGGAAGCTAAAAGAGAATCTAGAAGGATTAATATTGTGTTTGATATTATGGATTATCTTGAACAATCTTTGAACTTTAGTAAGGAGATCTTTTATGATTTGCTTTAATCATCCTTTCTAATAACTATATTAAAAATTTGGTTATATGAGTTGATCTTTTGGCTCCTTTCTCAATCTGGGGCATCGATTTGATGTTGTAGTTTTCTCTGTAGTGTAATACCATTCCACCTGCTTTTTTGTGTGATTGATGACATAATGTGAGGTTGTCCAGGCTTTTGGGACCCTTCCACCCACTAGCTTCTTTCTCCATTGGCAAAGATTTTATTGTTTATAAGTTATATATATTGGCTTAAATACACAATTTAAGCTTATACATTCATACTTGTATTCATTTCATTGTTGAACTTTATTAACTAATGATCCCAAAGACTGATGCACATTTGGGAATTAATTTTTTTTTGTAATATGTTTTTAGAAGTTATGCAGGGAAATATTCTTTCTATTTGTTTTGTTTGACAACTGTTGCATTTATGTCTGTGATTTGTATTCCCATTGTGTATTCTTCATGCGGAACCTTCATTGCTTATACTGCTCAGTTTTTCTTTTTTCCTATAAAACAAATTCTAGCTAAGAGTATATTATAATAAGATCTTACAAGTATTGAGCTATTTTTTGTTTTTATTACTATTTAGCAACTATTTGTATTTCTATCTGTTAGTGTTATAAAATGTCACCTCTTTCTATTTGAAAAAATGTATGTGAATTGCCGATTGGGGAAAGACAATCTGCATTGACAGTGTGTGGGAAGATCACCAGAAATGATGTGATTTCCCTCTAGGTTGAAATGGGTAGATCCCTGATTCAAAAGATCATTTAGAGTTAGGTACAATTCTTACAATATTCACAAACTTTGATTTGTGGGTTTGGAATAATATAGAAAAACAAACATGCAATGCAATATTTTTGGGCCTTTGCACATGATTTAGGTTGAAACAGACACTAAATACCTCATGGAGATATTTTTTTGAAACACAAACACACATGCACAAATGTTGAATCAATTGCAAGGAATTGGAATCTGTGCACTCAAATAAAATAAGATTGCTGCAATAAATGCTGTGATGTTTATGGATTAAAAGAGGAGAATAATGAAGTAAAGGACAAGTATCATTGCATAATCAATCAACCTAGTATGACACTTGAATTTATCAGTTATTTTTTCTATAACTTGTAAAATCTTACACAAGGCTATAACATAGGGCATACACAGTTTGAATAATAAAATTGCATCTATCACAATAGAATGAGTATGCACATAGGTTTGCAAAATTTAAAGAATTCGTTTAGGTAAGATGGTGGGGGTTCTTTAGGCCCTTTTCCCTTGAATAGCAGATACAAATACATAACTTCTTCGAGATACTTAGACGGAAACATGAGCAAACACATTAACCCAAAAACTATCCACTAACACCTCATAGGACACATACCCAAAACTACCAAAAGTTCTAAAAACCAAACTTTAGCACAAAACCCAAGAACACACCCTAGATACTAACAAAGATCTAGCAACCACAAACACAAAGAAAGGAATTACAGCCAAGAATAGACAAAATCACCCGACACACAACATACCACTACCAGCACCACACCATAGCACTCCCCAACATGCACAATCATATGCATAGTGACCAAAATCAACCACTTCTATGGAACCATGCCATTTGCCAACTTCTTTAGGGACTAGCTAATGAGGGGAATCTTACCCTATAGTAGATCTCCCTTTGTTGTTGAGCCTTGTACAATGATGGACTGTAGAAATGAGGAACTGTATGATCGCTTCCCACTTCTAACTGCCCTCTGAAGTTGTGAACTGACTTATATCAATGTAGAACATACACAACATAGCCACTTCTTTCCCTAAATATACCCACTTTGATTCCAAATGTGTAATAGGAGTCGAGGCTAAGCTTTCCCCCCTCTAAACAATGGGATTGGAGCTCTCTCCTAGCTTCCAAGTCCACATTGCTAGCATTCATTACGGAGAACTAATTTGGCAAAAACTATTGCAAAAACAATAGGTGTATCGACGTATTTGGAACATGAATTGCCAAATTAGTAATGAAGTACCCTTGAATAGTTTCCTTCGAGCATTGCCTTGCTGATAATGTTCACTCGCTCAATAATCCCTTTAATAAAATTGTGAGCAATAGGGTCTTGACATGAAAAGAGACAATGGTCCAGAATAGCCTCTTGAGCCATCACAATGCCATCATTCTTTTGTCATTTCACCCTCAATATTTTGAAAAGAGTCTCGCTTCTAGACCTTCTCTCGCTTCTAGACCTCGCTTCTAGACCTTCTCTCGCTTCTAGACCTTTGCCACCCTATGACACATATTACCACTTTTCATAGTTACTAGGCCTAACACCTCCTAGAAGACCCAAACACCACCTTCTGATGCTATTTTACAATAGCAAGTATCACCATATCGTTCTCATATCAGCCTTGCATCATTTATGTATGCCACCCTCCTTCAAATCATGTGCTAGACCTCCTTACACACCTCTCTATATGCCATCATAATTGATACTTCACCCTTAGAGGGCATCACCTCACTTGAAAATGGAGATAATTATGGAGGTTTGTAATGTAGTATTTTTTCCATATTCGTCCAAGCATTTGGCGTATGACTAATTTTCCGTTATCGAGTCTTTTTGTATCCCTTCATTCACAAGATGATCAACAACAATGTTTAATTGTGTTTGCAATGAACAGATCTGATTGACTCGAATTATTACTTCATGACAAATGCTTCTTCAACATGTCTATTTATTTCCTGACTTTGGCTTATACCATTACTCATAGCATTTATCATTATTAGTGAATTTCCTTCCACCATTAGACTTACTTGCTTTTGCCTTATTGCAATTCCTAAGCCTACAAGCAATGCTTCCCATTCCATTTCATTGTTTGTGTGGATACCCAAATAGACTGATTCTCCATAAATTAAAACTCCCTACTAATTGCGAATCACAAACCATTTGCCTATTGAACCAAGGTTGCCCCTATCTGCACTATTAAAATTGAATTTTGAGACTCCTTCCAAAGGAGGAGACCAATATCCCATATTTGAACTTGCCTTGCCCCTTTGATCATACCTATTCCGTGATTATTACCACTTAAACCATGAATGGGGGAAGGATTATTCATAATCGAATCCCTAAGCTGATAGTACTCGAACATCATGGTTGGGAAGTTTAGAGCTCATTTTTTCTACAATCAACTATGCATATTCTGTAACATGCCTGATGTTATACCCATTGTTTTTACCTAAGTTTAACCCACATGTGAATTCAACACATAGCAATATTTTTTTTCATATTTTCCATTTAAATAACAAATGCATATTTGAAATAATTCCATTTCAATTCCCATTGCATTTGGATAATAAAGATGCATAATTGAAATAATCCCATTTCAAATTTCCATTGCATTTCAAATAAAGTAACATTACATAGTCCCAAGTAATGATTACAATTTCATATACATTTTTCATAAGATATAAGATCAAGATTACATACATAGCTTTCGCTAGTTCAATGGAATAAAGCACAAATGGTCTAGATGTCCTTGCTGGCATACATCCTCAAATTTCGGCTGCCTACTACATGAGGGAGAGCATCACCCAAGTGTTTTTACTTTTTCCTCCAACCACAAACTTATTGTGGTCCCCCACACATCTACCAAACTGGTAAGATGGCTCTACCTTTCAATGAAGAGTTTGGTCTGGTATCCGGAGAGCATCACCCAAGTGTTTTTACTTTTTCCTCCAACCACAAACTTATTGTGGTCCCCCACACATCTACCAAACTGGTAAGATGGCTCTACCTTTCAATGAAGAGTTTGGTCTGGTATCCCTCATAATAATAATAGCCTACCTGAGCATAGTGTTGTGTCCTACATAATCTAGAGCTGCCATGTAATGAATACCTGTCTACATGCATGACTTTCCCAACCTAGTTATGCAAACCTGGATCATAGTGAATCGACAAGTGTACGTAATGGCAACTACACTTACTTTTGCCAAAGATTTATCATTACCCCTAACTCACTTTCTAAGAAGTAGAGTCTCACAAATGTGGGGTGGTGTCGTATGTTCACCCACCCTCTTTGCTCGATTTGGAAAAATATTATGACCATACTAACTCATGATGAGTCTATTCCATATCATGATTCCATCCTAAAAGGATAATGTATTTTCAAGTAATCTAAATGACCATCTGGGTACTCCCATCCATGGATTTATCCCAATCCCAGGAACAACCACATTACCCACATAGGTTCTCATAATATTACAAGCTAACCATATAGGTTAATCCCAACATTGGTTTATCCTAATCCCAGGAACAACCTCATAATAATATACTGGTTTACATAACCTCACATAATGACATTCCCAACATGGTACTTCTATATCTTACCATTTCCCAACATTACGCTTTATGTTATCGTTCATTTGCCCTTCGTTATCCTAGATATTATAATAAAATATTCTAGTTGTCATATTTGACTATTACCATCAAATGCTGCAAACATGCATATCAAACAAATATGATTTCTCTCATCATCATGCCCCTATTGATTATTCTCCATTTCTCATGGATCGTTCCAAGTTATCCTATAAGGTTTCTATGTTTCTATGTTCATAAACATTCATAAATCTTTTCTTCAATAAGACTCAAATATTCACATGCGTACCATGTACACTAAATTCGTATAAAATCTGGAGGACATTTCCAGCTTTTAAGAGGAGTTTGTGCTTTTGCACCTTATAGTTTCCTCGCATTACGGCTTTGGCTTGCCGAGATGTAAAGTCCTTTCCTTAAAGACTATAATACCGTGAAAAGGTATAGACTCTTTGAACAAGTATAATATAATAGAAAAATCAGAAATATATCATCAATAGGTTTTCATCCCTATTGTCGATTATCAATATAATCATTTTCAAATATATTTTCTAACCTCAAGAATAGACTTTTCTCCTACCTTCAAGGAGATATGAGTAACCAATCAAGGATGTACTACCATTATGGATTGCATCATAACCTAACAATTTCAATATAGCACTTCAATGCAATATTGTTTCACATACTACATGATCCATGTAAGCATACATATGGTCTATATCAACCTAGGTATTATACTAATACTCTATGGTTGTCCTGTTTAGCAAACACAACCAAAATAATAAACTCCAACATAATGGATAAATTTATAGGTATCAACTAATAAGTTTTCACCAAAAAGAATTCATCAAAGATCATATAAGTTCACCCAAAATAAGAATCCATCAAAGTACATGCAAGCAAGCTCAACATAGCATATTATCATCTTATCCTCAAACAATTGCAATCATAAGCAAACATGGTATTAAACATAAAATGACTAGAGAAGTAATACTAGCATGCCTAGATAGTTTGCTTCCAAATAAGAATTGCCTCAAGCTTAATCTCAAGACCCCGCTTGCTGCTCCTTCTACCTTCAGTTCAACTCTTCTTCTAGCCCCTTTCCACTCTCAAAACTTACAATAAATAACTAACTAATTCACAATAACTCTCTTACTTCTCTCTATTGCACTCAAAATCATTTTGCACAAAAACTACAACAGCATGTGAGCCAACAAAATTCTCAAAAGAATGAATGTGTCAAAGACTAAAGCATTGCCTCTATTTATACTAAGAATTGAGAAGCTCATTGCTATAATTTTGCTTCTCAATTCGCCACCTTTTCTCTCCCTTTTAACACCACTTAAACTGTAAACACAATAAAAAATGAACTCTACTCCATAACAGGTAGATATGGCTTCCAAAACAATTATAGAGCAAACACATAAACAGTCCAGAATGAACAGTCCTCTTACTCAAGGCTGAGTCGCCCCAAAAACTGCAAGCATTGGTCTTTTTACCAAATTCAAATTGTTGCAATGGTTACCTACAGGTTTCGTATACTCTTAGAGCTGTTAATTGCTTGCCACAGGTTGTCTATGGCGCCTATGTTCATGGCTGCCAGTCAAGCAATACAAACTCTGCTTATTTTGTGCCAACGTTTGGTTTGACCAAGTCCAATGTTACATTTTCTGTACGTGGCTTTTAACTTTGTTTCCTATTTTCCTTTTAACTCTCATTAAGGCACAACAATATGAGTTCATAGAATTTGCCAAACTCATATCATAACTGTTCGGTAAATTCTCAGATTACTTTATTGACAAAGCATAGAATTTATAGATTACAATGATAGGTGATCATCAATCACAAAGACGTGATTGGAGCCAAAACAGAAAATAACGGAAGGAGTAACACAAGTTACAATAGAAGAAGTAACACAAGTTACAAAACTAAATTAAAGGAACACAAATAGTTAACTGAAACAAACTAAGTCTAACTAAAGACTTAAATAATGCTAAGATGACCATTAATATTACATTTAATATTTAATACCCTCCCTTAATGGTCATCGTACAAACAAAAGACTAAGTCTACCCATATTGTGCTGGTCATCAAAATGCAAAGTGTGCAGAATCCTTTTGCTCAGTTTGCTTTGCTACGTGAGCACTTTGCTGAGATGCTTCCTGGTTGGACTTCTCATCAGCGAACCGCTTTCTGCAATACCTCTATATATGACCAATCTTCCCATAGTAATGACAAGTAAAAGACTTCTTGGAGCCCTCCTTCAAATCGCTCGTACTTTCTGCTGAGTGGACTTGCTTTTGCCAACATCCTTGGTAGTAAATTCTTGTTCAACACTTGGAGACTCACTGCTGCTCCCCAATTGCTTCTTCCACCGATCCTGCTGCAAAAGCTTGTTGCACATCTCATCAAACTTCAAGTCAACATTGGTGGATGTAATGTTGAGTGTTTCGATGAAGTGCTCGTAGGAACATGGCAAACTTTTCAAAGTGATCACCACCATATCCTCCTCTTCTATCTTACGACCAATGGCCTCCAATTGATCACGAATATTTTTTACTTTCATCAAGTGCTCTTGCAAAGACACTTGGTCATCCATCATAATAGAAAAGAGCATATTCTTCAGAAAGAAAGCCCTTCCCTTGTCTGAGGTCTCATGAAGATCTTTCAGATGCTTCCAGATCTCTGCAGTAGATTTACCAGATGGTATTTCTGGTAACATGTCATCGGCGATAGATAATTTAAGAAGCATGACTGCCTCCCTATTACTTCCATCATACTTGTCTTGATCCTTCTCAGCAGTTGTGGGACGAACTTCTGTACCAAGAACAAGCGCATCCAGACATCGGTACTCAAAGATGGTAAGCATTCTCTACTTCCACGTGTTGTAATTCTTTCCATTGAACCTTTGCGAACTTTCCAACATAATATTGGACAAAGACGCCATCCCTTCTGTTTTCCAAAGCACGAAAAACGAGGTAACTCTGTGAGCAAATGGCAAAGCTCTTGATTTTTCAAAAATTGAAACTCTATAAATTTTTTAAGAAATTTTTCGAAAACTCTATAAATAAATTTTATTTTTCCCAAAATTTCTATCAAAACTGGCTAAAAAACTTTTCAGGCTGCCATGAAATATTGGAAAATCATGCAAATCTGGCACAAAATTGGAGGCACGAATCCTGAGGTACTCAAAAAAAATAGTGATGACCCAAAAAACGTCTTGAAAAACCCACCAAGAATCTGCAATCAGAATAAAAAACGAGTTTGAAATGAAGGGTTGAAAACCCTAGCCAAGTTGCAGAAACCCTAAATGCTATCATTTTTCAGAAAATCTAGAAAAACACAGAGGCAAAATACATGGGTTGGAGACCACAAAGATTGCAGAAACACGCCTTCAAATAGGTTGATGAAACCCTAGCTGTCGCGGGTGTAAGCAAAGGCGATTGTCTGAAGCTCAAAAAATCGTAGACAAATAGACACATAGGTTGCGAAATGTAGAACAAACACCAGCAAGAAAACGGACTTTGAAACCCTCAAAATTGTGCCAAAAATGACACCAAATCGCGTGCTTAGAATGAAGGCTGAAAAATGGCCAAAAAACGATTGGAAATCGTGCCAAAAATTGCTGAAAATCGCGACTAGAAACATCTTCAAAAACGCGACCCAAAAGACAAGAAAAAATCATGCCAAAAATGAGATCGTAGGTGGGTAGAGAGAAACATGAAGTCGCGTGGCCAGCATTCACGCACACAAAAACCAAATCCGCGCTAAAAAACGTCCACCAGAAGAAAATCCACAGCCAACAGAAACAAAAATGCGCGTCTTCAGAAACACAATGTTTGGAGTCAAACACAGGATTTCTTAACTCTTTATTTCAAAATCTGACGCCCAGAGATGGGCTGGAAGAAACACACGAAACCCTCAGACCACAAACTTTGCAAAGACGCGATTTAAAGCTCCATAAAGAAAACACGCGTGCAAAAAACAATGATGAAAACCCTCACGTGATTTTTAAGAATATAGCCTTCGAAAAAAAAGCTAACCAGGCTCGAACATGAGCTCTGATACCATGTTCGGTAAATTCTCAAATTACTTTATTGATAGAGCATATAATATATAGATTACAATGATAGGCGATCATTAATCATGGAGATGTGATTGGAGCCAAAACAAAAAATAATGGAAGGAGTAACATGAGTTACAACGGAAGAAGTAATATGAGTTACAAAGCTAAATTAAAGGAACGCTAACAGTTAACTGAAACAAACTAAAGCTAACTAAAGACTTAAATAATGCTAAGATGACCATTAATATTACATTTAATATTTAATAATAACATATTGACTTGCTTAGTACTTTAAGCTTGCTATTTTAAACACTATAAAATCAGTGATACAATATTGTTCCAAAAATTACGATGCTATATTGCTCCATCGCTATTTTATACATAGCACCTTAACTTCCATTTACTTCACTTTACTTAAGCGATGCATACTTTATTACTTCGCATTACTTATTGCGATGATGACATTTCATATCAACTATTATTTATTACACATTATATATAATTATAATGCCACATTATTATATATCATTTACATATATGATTATAAATACATATGCATATATTAATATATACGTATGTAGGTATGTACATATTACTAAATACGTACATATATTCATATATATTAATATATACATATATCATTATTTTAATATCCATAATAAACACATATTTATATATTCATCGATCTATGTATATATATACAAAATGTATATGTATATATATGTCATATATGTCAATCGATATCCTTATGCATATGATTTATTCATGTATGGGAATGCGTAAGTATCTCTACTAATGTATACTCACACACGTATATGCTCACATGCATGAGTTATCACTTTTGCATAAATACACACATACATACATATATACATTCTATGTATATATTTATTGATTATTATATAAATATAAATACATGAAGAACTTTACACCAAATATAGAGATTTTAGTCACTTAATCCAAACTAAGAAACGAACATAAGAAATCAAAGACTATTAACAACATCATTTCCAATCATCCCCAAACTATGACCGAAGGTTTACTTGCCAATTCCTGAACTAACTTGACTCAACTAGACCAAACTAGGATGTGAGTGCGTGATAGCTCAAGTAGGTACATTAGGGGTTACCAAACCAAATTCCTCTCCTGGTTGGCCCTCCCCCTCTCTTCCTGGAGGGCTCGATTCCTTCCTTAATCCAACTTAGTGCATCACAACAGTAGTTAGCTAATAACATAACATCCATTTGCATCATAAAAGCATTAAAGTAATCACATTGCAATACATATCCAATCCTTGCATTTTCTATCAGAATATACAAAAACATAATCATGCATTAAAACATTTGGTAATCCCACAATGGAGTGTAAAATATCAAAGTCATGATTTTGTATTTGATAACATATTTACTTATAAAGGTAAAAGAAATCTGGTAACCGAGAAACGGGGTGTAACATATTCTTTTATTGTGCTCCAGCCACAACCCCCATAATGTACAAATGGTAATTATATTCCATAGTCCATATCATAGTTACAAGGCTCGGTCTTGGTGCAGACTTGGACTGGGACTCAATGCCCAGACTTGGCAAATTGGAAAAACCATGAAATATAGAGATTTTTAAGGATTTAAAACTTGTATCATGCACTCTCAAGTAAATATAATTTAAAGACATAATAAACTAATCAAATAGAAACTATTTCGATCACATACACAAGTATGCAATGATCACATGAGTATAAAAGAAAATTTTAGCTAAAGGAATCAACATTTTTAGATATATAAATATTGTCAAGTGTTTTAAGTTGTGCAAAACTCATGGATTATGATATCCCATGGCATGAAAAAAACAATATGGAGTCATGAACTATGGTAATTGACTTTGTATTCCTCAACACAACATTACTAGCTCTATGTGGAGTCATGCGCTTGTATCTCAAACAAGTTTGCAAATGCTGCTACAAACTTAGGAACATTACTTAGAATAGGGTTTGACTTAGTAAACTAGAAGTATAAATGTAATTTAATTGTGAAAAAGTTCAAAAAAAAAGTTTCTCTTCCATCCAACATGGCCCATAAAGATTTTCATTTTAAAAGAGAAAACTATAGCAAGGATTTGGGAGTAGCGCCTCCAATGGGGTTGAGAGGTAGTGTTCCTTGTGGGGGTTTGGGAGCACTACTTCCAAATTAAAGCCTTTGAGACCACACAAATCATCATGGTGCATGCCAATTTTTCATAATTTTATCACTTTTAACCATCCTCCAAAAGTCATCAAAACTCTTGATGAAAAGGGAGACTCTCCCTTTAAAATATGATCACTAAACCTCAATCAAACTCATAGTAACGAGACTCGGACTTGGCTTGGACTCGGCTAGGGTGACTCGACTCGAGACTCGGGACTTGTGACTGGAACTCGGCGCAGACTCAGCAAAATGAAAAAAAGTTGAAAAAAACCTAGAAATTTAGAGATTTTTAAGGATTTAAAACTTGTTTCAAGCACCCTTTATTGAATACAACACAAATAAAAGCAAATTTGATCACATACACAAATATACAACGATCACATAAGTATAAAGTACACAAATTGTAGTTGCGCTGCTGAAGGAAATAGCATACTTAGATATATAGATTATAAAACTAGTCAAATGTATACAAAAGTCATGGAATATGAAATCCATAACATCAAATGTTCCATACAAATATGAAATATCAAAACAATAGCTATGACTCTATGACTCTATGGCATAGTGGAGCCAACATCCTTCCTACGAAGGCGTCTAACGCTCCTGGATGATGTTGCAGCTGCAGCCATAGTCTCTGCCTCTGTCTGAGTCTCCATGCCACTCTCACCAACAGCAGCTATGTCTCCTCGTGCTCTAGCCTCCTCCTCAGCCATGGCTACAACCTCAGCCTCTCTCTCTGCCTGGTCCACCCAATCAAGGTCCTCGTCACTAAAGACTGCATCTGTAGCCTCAGTGGTCCACTCAGACTGTGGATCAACCTCATCTAGATTGATCGGGGTGTTGTCGTGGTCAAAAAGCTTCCTGTATCTGAGCCGAAGGTTGTAATGAACATAGACCAAGTCATTCATCCTCTCCACTGTCAATCTATTGCGCTTCTTGGAGTGTATGTGCTCAAACATACTCCAATTGCGCTCACAACCAGATGAACTGCATGGCTGGCTCAATAGACGAATGGCAATATTCTGCAGGTTCCGTGCATCAGAACCAAACAACCTCCACCAACTATCTGAGATGAGAAAAAGAAACAAAATCAATCTCATTTCAAGTTTCAAGTTCAACATTTAATAATAAAATACAATATAAAAAGATGACAATTATGCCCTTAAATATATTTTTACCTGGTAGTAATGTTGTCCTACTGTCTATGGTCATTTGACGTGCAAAGAAGTCTCCTCGTGCCTTACTGAAGGCATCTATCTCCTGCACTATCTGTGTAGTAACAGCGGGCAACATCCGCTCTATCGTCGAGCAGAGCCCACTAAGAATTTCTCTATCTCCACGGATATCATGGTGGAATTGGAAGGCCGGATTTAGGAAACATGCGGCTGCATGGATGGGCCTATGAAGTTGGTTTTGCCATCTCCTATCAGTGATCTCCCAAATGGGACGATACTTATCCTGAACTCCACCATAGACTGATCTAATGGCCTCTTTGGCTCTATCCATGCCCTCATATATGTATCCCAGTGCGGGCTTCTCCCCATCTGCAACTCGTAGGAGAACTAGCAAGGGCTCAATAAACTGCAAAGTGCAAACATGTTTCACAAATAAGTGTGAATGAAAATAAACAAATAAAAGATATGATTAAAAATTAAAACATAATAAAGAATTAAATTTTACCTTCACAATCTCCTCCACTGGTGTCCAAAACCCTTGCTCATCAAAAATGCAATTGGCCACACCAATCCCTGCAGTGCTTGTAGAAAACGATGAGGAAGACCACTCCTCACCAACAAACATGCGCCTTAAGGCTGCCTTTGACCAAATCAAGGATTGCAATGTTATAAAATTAGTTGCAAACCTAGTGATGCCAGGACGAGACAACTCCCTCAACCCCGTGTATTGCCTCATAAGGTTAAGCACCCATGTGTGATTGTATATAAATTTGCAAATGTTTCTACCTGCATCCACACATGTTTTGATCCATGGGAGCTTGCCAAGATCCTCCATCATGAGGTCAATGCAATGGGCGGCACATGGAGTCCAGAATATAGTAAGGTGCCTCTCCATCAATAATCTACCAGCAACAACATAGTTTGCTGCATTATCTGTCACCACTTGTACTACATTCTCTTCCCCCACATCAGCTATCATCTCCTCTATAGCCTCACATAGATATGTGGCATTTTTGAATTGGGCAGAAGCATCAATGGACTTAATGAAAACGGTGTCACCTGAAAGAATAAGCAAAACCAGTTATTCAATAAATTAAAAAACAAAAATCAGCCATATTAAATTATTAATCACTAAATCAAATTCAAATTTCAATGCATTGAGGGAAGTACAATTACCTCCGGAGGACACTAGAAAATTAAGCAGCGTCCTATTTCTCCTATCGGTCCAACCATCAGTCATGATGGTGCAACCAATCCTCCTCCACTGCTCACGCTGCTCCTCTAATTGTGCTTTCACATTTGCCACTTTTTGAGTCAAAAGTGGGCCCTTTAATTCATCTTCAGAAGGGGCTTTGAACCCCTGGCCACATATGGTTATGGCATGAACCATGTTTTGCCAAAAAGGTGACCTAAAACATGTCATAAATAAATTAATAAGTTACTTACATAAGTATTGTAAAATGAAAAGTTTTAAGATTTTAACTGCACTAAATTTGAATTCGATAATGAGATACATCTAGATTCTAAAATAATAAATTTTAAAACAATTAAACAAAAAAGAATTACCTGGCTACATGGAAGGGAATGGTGCAGTAGTACCAAAAGTCTGCAATTGTTTTTTTTGCTGCATCATGTACATCCTTGTTCCAACCCATGCTCTCAAGCGACGGTTGGGAACTAGGAGTAGTGTGTGGTACAAAATATGAGTCCACCCTAGATTTACGAACTCTAGGGCCAATAATACTGCCACTACCACTAGCACTAGCAGTACTAGCACCACCAGCAGTAGGAGTATGCACAAGGATAGCTGGTGCAGAAGCAGTACCACTAGCACAAGCACTAGCACTAGGACGGTATGGAGGCATGGAAGAAGCATCTCCAACAGCACCAAGTCCATGTCCAACTCCCAAACTCACCAATTCATGTTTCTGTTTTTTTTTCATCTCTTTTTGCAATTCAAAAGTTTCTAATTGCACCTGCACTTCACGGATAGCCTCAGGAGGTGCTATAGGGCATCCCGCTGCATCATGGATGGGTATGCGTGCAATATGGTATTTTAATCGATTTATGCCTCCATGATATATTGTTTTGCAGTATTTAAATTTTGCTTCCCCTTTTTTCATTCCGGGAAAGATTTCAGCATGTTTCCAAGCAGGGTCTTTTCTGCCTGGGGTTTGATACATTGTGAAAATAATAATATGTTTTGATTTGCAAATGAATGTGGCTGCAATAACAAGTAGGGTTTATAAAATTATTTATATTGCAAGTAGGGTTTGTAAAAAAAAAATGCAAATTAAAAAAAACAATGATTTTTCAAATTACAATGAATTATTTATTAAAAAAACACAAAAAAAATCAATAAAAATCAAACTTACCTCTTATATTTGGCTTGGAATGCAATGCAAACTCCTCCCAATCACTGGTAATGAGCTCTCAATGCACCTCCTTGCTGTTATGAAGCTTCCCAAATGGTATGTGGCCCTGTATTTGTCTTCAACAGCTTGCTGGTTGCCCTCTCTTCTCCTCCTATTTTTCCAAATGAATGAAATGAGGTTGCTTTTAGGGTTGGGGAGATAATATAACACAAAAAAAAAAACAAACTTAAACATCAACTTTTATGTTTTTTATTCACTTTTGCTTCTGCTGTCGCCAGCCGCGTCCAGGGCTCGGGACTCTCCGGGAAGTGGCGAGTTTGGCGCTTCTGGCGAGTCTGGCCAGGATTCGGTAGGACTCGGCCGCGTCCACGTCCGGGCTCCCAGGACCCGGCCAGGTGTGCTTGGCTCGGGACTCGCTGAGTTTGGGCGCTTCCGGGCGAGTCTCGTAACTATGATCAAACTGAAGCTCATGGGCTCCCCTTCAATCCTACATGCAACACCTGCAACAACTATGTCTTCAACAGTCTGACATAATTTCGGCAGTGTCTGGGTATGCAAACTTCACTTCTCCAAGCCTCCCCTTCTCCAAATGAAAAGGCATCAATAAATAGAAAAAGTACATGGAGAAATTGCATGAAGGATGAAATTGCAGAGGTTGCAGCAGCAATTCATCCACTTGTTGCTGCAACTCTATCATCTCAACTCTTATTTCTTCTTGCTCCCTCTCTATAATTCTCTCTTTGATTTTCTCAAGTCTATGAATCCTCAAGATCCATCCAATGACAAAAGTCATTTTCTTCTTTCTCTTTTCCATTTTGGAGGCCTCACAAAATCTCAACACAAATATTCAAATCCTCAAGTCTTACTTATGTAAACTGCCTCCTTCGGTAATCTGTTTACAAAACCTTCTTTCAATATTCACCAATATTATTGTAAAATTTGTCCTTCAGCGATCTGTTTACAACCATGGGAACATCAGTTCTTCAAACCCTCTAAAAATGTCTTCTTGCATGTTGCACATCCATCTACAATCAAAATCCACACACTCTCCACTCTCAGGTCTTGGTGCAAATTGCTTCACGTTCAGCGCTTTGTTTGCACACTCAAGAACTCCTGCTCTGATACCACTGATGAAAAGGGAGACCCTCCCTTTAAAATCTGATCACAAAACCTCAATCAAACTGAAGCTCATGGGCTCCCCTTCAATCCTACTTGCAACACCTGCAACAACTATGTCTTCAACAATCTAGCATAATTTCGGTAGCATCTGGGTATGCAAACTTCACTTCTTTAAGCTCCCCCCTTCTCCAAATGAAAAGGCATCAATAAATAGAGAAAGTACATGGAAAAAACCATTCATGGTTTCACAAAACAACTCTTTGGAACCACCTTGAAAATCCCACGCCCAACTTGGGGAGTTACAAAATTTGTAAATAGAAATGAAATCCAATGCATGCCATCCTTCTCTTGGGCACCTAAACTTTGACCAATCAGATTTGAGTAGTGATGACATCTTACAACCTCTTATAGATACCTTATAGCTTGTCGGTTACAAATTTGCATGCAAAGACATGCAAGATTCTTTGCAGCCCACCTTATGACAATTTATGACACATGTACATGCAAACCATGCCAAAACCACTAAAAGACAAAACTGTTTGTCCTTATCCTAAAGTGGACACCCAAATGGAATATTCCCTCACAAGATGCTTTTACTGCTTTACCGAGACTTATTTCCCATCAAATTTACATTTACATTTTCACACCAAGGGAATTTATATTGTTGCAAATTAAAATATTATTCTCCTAACCCCTAAGCCCTTATTGAAAATAAGAAAAATTGAAATAATAATATTTTTGGCAATGCAAGATTGCTAGTACCTCTAGATGCTCCTGCATCAACTCTTCAAAAAGTGCTTGAATTTAATGCTTTTACAATTAAGCAATTTCAATATTTTATGCTTTTTTCCCCTAGTTTTCATAGATCTAGTTGAGTCTTCCCGTTGGGACTCATCGAGTTTAGCAAGTCTAATCAGAGTTGCTAGATATATGTATTATGGGTCACAAGTCCTTGGGCCTCGTTTCGACCTACTCACCTCAAGACTCACCAAGTATGGGCGAGCCCTAACGATTCTTGTTTGTTTGAAATTTAGTCCAACTACATCGGAGAACCCTTAGTGTACTTGGGACACCAAGTAGAGCCCCATCAAGTTCAACAATCTGCACCAAATATCAAAACTATAGGGGCATCTTGAGAACATATTATCCTTCATTTCCTCCTCCCCATCACATAAACAACATGATGGCCCTATAAATATTCTTTTATGGAGATTGTCAAATGTAAATATTCAATGCTGCTAGCTAGACAATTGCATTGCATTTTGGTGGAGCAGTTAACACCTAATCAAGTTGCATGGCCAATCCTCCATAGTTAGTTGGTTAGCTTGCTCTAATCACTTCTCGCTTGATGATACATTATAGGTCCCTATGATGTTGACATTCCATATTGGTTTATCTAGGCAATCTAGACAAGGTACTATAATCGGGTGAAGAAAAGAAAATAATTGTATTTTCTACTCTTGTGGAAATGAGATATATTCAAAGTTTTTTCATAGGTAGAATCTACAACCATTCCTTTCAACCTTTGACTAGTGATATTTAACTTTTGAACCCCATAATATTGAGAATAATGACATGCAAGATCAGGATTTGGGTTTGATCCTAGAGGAGCAAATCCCATCTAGGAGCCAAACTAGAAATTCACATACTCTCCAATGTCTCCATTACTCAAATTCCATGATAGATTTTTCCTTATCAGAAATAGCGATTTTTTAAGTAGCTTTTGTATAGAAGAGCTAGGCACAAGATTTTCCTCATTTAATAACCTGATTTGTTAACCTGATGCACATATTTATGTAGGATTAATTGACACCATATCTTCTCTAGAGACTTTAGCGTTCTCCAAATAATTTTGGCTGCAAGTGCTATATTCTTGGAAGCTAGATCTTTGATTCTAGCGCCTTGCATTTCCTTAGGCATACACAACTCCCAATCTAGAAGAGAGAATTTACATATGTATTCTATTTCTTGCCATAACAAGGATTTGCAACATTTATTTATCTTCTCTAGCATAACATTAGGCATTGGAAATAGAGATAAAACCCTTATTAGGATAGTATGTAATTTCCCCAATTTTGAGTCAGCATATAATTAAATAATTAATTTAATGTTGTCAAGAAAAGGTCAAAATATAAAGACAACTTAAATTAATTATTGGTGCAAAAAGTGACATATATTTTGAAAAGTTTTAAAATAAATTAAAGTTAACTTTTTATGATGAATTCTCAAAAAGAATTAAAGTGAGAAAAAGAAAAAAGGTGAGAATTCAAGAAGATGAAGGGAGTTACGGAGTGGAAAAGCACAAAAGAATTGAGACAGCTCATTACTGATTTATGCTGGATTTGGATATAGGAGAGCAGGGTTCTTGGTGGGTTGAACAAGGTTCACCACAAAACTTTGTGGAGACGGAAACCTCCATGAAGAATATCATCTTTGGGGTTGAGAGACACTCCTTGGGTGATTGCTGATAATTCCAATTCAGGTATTATGCAAGTGCTTAATTGCTACTTTCAGATTCAAGTGAAAGGAACAGAATATCATCACAAGTGCAAGTGATGATTGTAGAGTTTAGTCCTTCTATAGAATGACTGTGACCATACAGGTGATATTAAACTATAATTTGCAGAAGTTTTCCTACTTGATTCTTATTCCAGCTTTTTATGAATCGTTCTTTACAAAAGAAGTTGAGTTTGAATTTTGGGAACCGTGTCAATTTGAGTTCCAAGTCTCGTGCCTTGAATTTGAGACGGCTGTTCATTAAGAACCACATCTTTCAAAAATAGCTGATAATGATATCTAGTTTAATTAGAGTCATCGTATTTGCTTAGAAGTCATGAAGCATGTTGTTTTGGCGAATATATAGTATAAGGAACTGGGCCATAAGGAGATTGGAATAACAGTAATTTCTTTTGGCACAGGTGATGGAAAGTCAAAGAATTCGCTTCTGCCACCTTGACTCTACCCATAAGATTATAAACAGGAAGCCGCTTGTTTTATGAGTAGCGTATGGACTTCTGTTCCATTATTTGAGAGGTGGAAAATATAATTAGGAGTTTTTGGAGTATCTGCATATATCTCAGGATATCGCATGGTAGCCGCTTCATTTAATATTACTGTGTCAATTCTTTGAGAGTGACAAACACGTTTTAATCTTCTATTGACTAGCCATTCAGATTATCGAGCCACATGTTTATTTATCGACTAGTTTTCAGACATCGCATATAGTATATGTTGTGAATGTTCTACAGCTAGCGATATTGGAGACTTCCATCAACTCACAATTCCTGGAGGTTTATTTAGTAAGAGGTCATGTGTTTTAGAGAGGGTGGTGTGGTGGTTGCAGTGACGTGGCATAGAGACCCAACCAAAAAACTTGTGAAGTTTATGGGACAAGTAAGCATCGACCCAGTATTACATGTTCATCGGGTTTCTTGTTTGAAACGCCTCTCAGTTATATTTATCGGTTCAAGATGGAACATTGAATAGAATGGACACTACTATCACATGCTTATCGACAACCTCAGTTGATAGGGAGAGACTTGATAAAAATAGGATTGTAAGCATTGCTAGAAGAATCAAATAAGGAGTTTTAAGTTTTGTATCATCACTGCTATAAGGGAGTTAGGTGATGTGTTTTGGTCGAGTCTATGCTATTTGAAAGATAACTGGCTGGAACTTAACTCACGAGCAATTGAGAAGATTAAGAGTTATGAATTGTGCAAATAAGGCCAAGGTTACTGGTGTAATTTCCACAGGTTAAGGATATATTACTACTGTGTTTCATCTGATAAATACAAACATATTTTTGTTGTTCATTTGGAATCTATATCTTATTGGTTGGTGATTTGTTACTTGCAATGTTCAATGTACGTTGAAAACTGCTATTGAATTGAATCTGAGGATACTGTATGGGAAAATACAATAAGTGAATATATAAGGCCAAAACAATTACAAACCATTGATAACAAAGTTCAGTACAACACATAGTTAAAGTGTTTGATGAAATGCCTGAGGAGTCTAGTTGTTGAAATTCGAAAAAAATTATGCAATTTAGGGTAGCTCTTTACATAGTATGTAACATTGCCTTAATTTTAGGATTCTTCTAGCTAGATTAAGGCATCTACTGCTCCAAGCATTTAACTTATCCTATTTGCTGAAAAATATTCTTCCATAATGATGGATTATTGTGCTCTACAAACAAAGGTGATCCTAAGTATTTGCATTGAATAGGGGTGATATTAAATCCCAGAACACAAGCAACCCTGCCTTGCAAGTGAGGAGAAGCATCCGAGAAGATCTTGTATTTCTCTTTGTTTATCCTTTGACTTGATGCCACAACATAAAGAATAACGTCCCTCCTCTCCACTTTCCTGAACAATGTTGTATCATCAACAAAACTTTTGTGTGTTAAAGCCTTCCGATTGAGGAGAAACCTTGATGCTAGAGGGTTTATTTTGCCTCCTATATTTAGTGATCAAATGTACAAGATAATTGGCTATAAGGATAAACAAATAGGGAGGTAGCAGGTCATTGCTAGAGGCCTTGAAAGCTTTGATAAAACCTCGTCGGGAAACCATTAACTAGATTTGAGAACCAAACATTTGTGATTGTTTGAAAAATCCAATCTATCCATATTTTTCCAAAACCCATAGGCCTCCAACACTTTTCTTAAAAACCCCATGACATTCTATCATATGCTTGGCTACATCAAGTTTAATCACCATGCTTCTCTCATTATTGTTGAATAAGGAGTGCATAACTTCATGCACTATCAACACTCCATCCAAAATTTGCTTGCCTCTTACAAACACCCATTTCTTTTTCTTAATTGGGGCGGGACAATCTTTAACTATTTCCACAATAATTTTTGAGAGAACTTTATTCATTGTATTGCAAAGTGGAATCGGACAATAATCATTAAAAGAGAACGTTTTATTTTTTTAGAATAATAGCTAGATAAGTGCATTTAAAATTTTCAAGAACCTTACCAAATTTCAACGAGTCAATTCATCATCGCCACTATATCCTCGTCCAAGCTATCTCAAAAAGGCTAAAAGAAACCCGCATGTAAGCCATTGACACTTGACACACTCTTTTTGCAAGCAAAAAAAAAAAAGCTTTTATCTTACTTGGAAAATGGTTTTATGAGCATAGCATTGTTTTCCTCCCATTTTAGCTTCAAAATATTTTCTAATAGATAGGTTTTTTCCTTTAGAGCATTGACTCCCACTTTTGGTAGAAGATTTTGAAAGAAACTTACAACTTCCTTTGCGATGTCTTCTGCCCTTTCCAATCTATTTGCCTATCTATCACATAGCTTAATTTGTTCACCTATCTTTTGGTCATACTGATTGCATGAAAGTAAGAAGAGTTTCTA
Organism: Sequoiadendron giganteum; assembly: GCA_007115665.2. Classification (NCBI taxonomy): domain Eukaryota; kingdom Viridiplantae; phylum Streptophyta; class Pinopsida; order Cupressales; family Cupressaceae; genus Sequoiadendron; species Sequoiadendron giganteum. Next base: position 624,716,749 of record CM021100.1, read on the forward strand.
TCCCCCCCATGAATCCATTTATCCCTAGAATTTAGTTTCTAAAAAATCTCTTCTTTTGCTTGGCATAATTCCTAAAGGGACAGCAGCTATTTTTTTTAAATAAGCAATTCATTTGTCAAATCATCTTTTAAGATGGCTTTGGCTACTTGTTCCAAAGAAGCTTCATTAGCCAATTTGTCCTCTAATATGTTACAAAACTCCTCTTTGTTCCAAAAATAGAACTTTTATTTTACCATGTTGAGTTTTGAAGCAAAACAAAACATTTTAATACCAAAGAACTTGGGGCTTTCGTTCTGCTAGGCTTTTGAAATGTCCTTCATGTTTAGAGAGAGAAGTCACATGAACTCAAATCTAAATGAAATGGAGCCATTGGGAAGGTTTGGCTTGACACTTATACTTAAGGGGAAATGATCCAACCCACTTATTGGAAGTATCCTAGACTCCATTATGAGCTTTTGTAGCATCCACTATGCCTAACAATAAATCTATCCAAGTGTTTTGCTATGTAGTGAAAACCAAGCCTTTTGCTAGACTATGAATAAGAACCCTCTTTTGGGTAAAGATTAAAAAGACTATTACTAACATCAAAGACACTAAAATCCAACATTGATTGGGTAACTTATAATGACCCTACCAATTTTTCTCTAGCTCTAGAAATCACGTTGAAGTCACCTTCAATTAGAACATTTCTATCTTTTAGGATATTTAGATGACTTAAGAGAACCTGCCATAAATGATTCTTTTCCAAAACACTATTTGACCCATACACATTAATCGCAAAACCCGAGCAATAGAGCCAATGAGACTTAAAGGCACAACAAATCCAATATCTAGAGTTCACAATAAGATCCAAAGTTAGAACAACTAGTTTTTATTTAGTACCAATACCTTCTAATGCTTTGTAAGCTTCCATCCCACAACCTTGCCAATTCACTCCAAAAAATTTGCAAAAGCTAGAGAACTTATCTTTTGTAAGCTTTGTTTTTTGTAGGGAGACAAATTCAAAATTATTTTTTTAGTAGCTTGCATTTCACTAGCCTTATTTTTTTAGGGGCATTTAGATCCCCAACATCCTAAGAGATACTATTCATGATCTTTCTGGAGGCACTTCTCCCTTTGCTTTGTTGACTTACCATTGAAACAATCATCCAAGGTTTGTTGGGTCCAGTCTTCTACATCAAGTTTAGCTTGCACCTTTAACAACTCCAACTCTATTTGGTGATCTCTTTGCCTTTTCGCTCCAATAGATGCTAAGTTCCCGTTCTTTGAGTGACCTTGAATCCCCCCAACACTTCTATCGAGGCAAATCTTTGTGGATTGCCCAAATAAAATTCTAGGTTGTGATGATCATCCATTGTATGTGACTGCCTTCAATTGCCTTCCTTCTCTTGTGCAAGATTTGGAGGTTTATGGTGCTTAGCAACCAAGAAACCCCCCATACATGGACTTTTGTTTCTGATGATTTGAACCAATCTTGATGATGCCATCTCAAAACGTTCTTGTGCAAAGCTGATGTTTTTTTTTCTCTAGACCCCAATAGGCAAGGACAATTTGTCCCCTCGATGCCTATATAGTGTTAATGAACTAGATTTGGATTTTGACTGACATACTGCAGTAACATGTTCAATCCTGTGGCATGCAAAACATCTAAACAACACATCTTCATAATCTATATTTTGATCAAAAGCCCTACTATCAACCACTAAAGAAACTCTCCTTGGAAGAGGGAGATCTAAATCCATAGATATCTTTATCTCAGCATAGACTATATGTGATTTAGTAGGAGATTTAGGATCTATCATTAAGTTTACCTAAACACCCTCCTATTGCTTCAAAAAAGTTTTGATTCCAATATTCCAATGGAAGCCCATACAACCTAATCCAGATACTCGAGAGTACTGAGGGAAATGAAAAGTAGGAGAAGCCAGGGCTCCATATGTGAAGGCTGATAGTCTTTCCTTTTATTCACACTTTCTTAATTTGAAGAGCCTCTGAATAGGTATCTACTGACATAAAACCTGTAATAAAGAGCCTCTAGGAAGAAAAAATAACCAAGTTACTGGAGACCAAGATGTGGATACCCACTTTTGAATAGATTGGATTGAAACCATTCACCAATTACTACCCATATCAACACATTAGCACAAAAATACTCATGCTCCTTGACAGTCACCTCTTTGGGGATCTTTGCCATAGGGATCTTCTTCGATGCCTAGAAGCATTTACTTGGATATTGGACTAGATGGAAGCTGTTGTCTCCTAATGGTATGCTGTTGGCACTCGAGGTAGAGGGATTACCATGCCTTCGGAAGGTAGGAATATTCTTGTTTTGAGAAACCTTCAAGACTTTTCTGCTGCACTTTGATGCATTGTTTTCAATCTCTTATGTGTATAAGGAGTGGTGCCATAAGTTATGCATTTCCATGGTGGGAACCATTGCTGATGAATGCTTGTTGGCCTACACCATTCCTTACCTTGTGTATAGTCACCAAAACCAGCAGTGCTCCTTTGTTTTTCCATCATGTGTATTGATGATTATTGACAAACCAACCACACATTTTAAAGAATTGATAGGAATTGTATTGTGGTAAAATACTAAAAACACTTTCAATAATTTCTTCTCTCGAGGAGAGCTTTTAGGAAAATTCTCTAAAATATCCCGTGACAATGTGCATTGCACTTATTAATAAAGTTTTGCACAAGTCATTTGGTAACTTGCACAACACTTCAGGTCCTACAAATAAATCTGAATTCCAAATTTTAATTTTGATGCTCTCTTTTGCTTTTTTAGTTCTGATGGAGATTTTGCATGCTTTTTCCACCTTTTCTATTTAAAATTACAATTTTACATGATTCAGAAATAAAATATCTTTGCACACTTTTGTAATATATTAATTCTAAAAAGAATGGAATAAATTTAATCATGTGCAAAAGTTAACAATAACTAAAGTTTGCACACTTCTATAATTCATTGGTTTTACAAAGAAAATTAAATTTAAATTTTAATCATGTACAAAGATTAATAATATTTGAAGGAGACTTATGTCCTTAAATGCATGATTAAATTTTTCTATGCAACTTTGGTTGACTTGAATTGATGTTCCCCCTAGGTCACTTGATGATGCATAAAGATGCTATCATGAAGCTAAATTTCAGTCAATTGCCTTATCCATTGGGCAGGCAATGGACTCAATGAATGCCATAATTCAACCACTATAAAACCATATTTAAACCATATTTGAAGCACTGTAAAATCATGTATGAACCATATTTGATATCATAAACCCATTTCTAAATGCTACTAAGCTTTCTATTATTGAAAAAATACACCTGGTGTTTAAAATTAACCTCTGATTGTCCTTATAGAAAGTGTTATCTCTATATGGGGACAATACTATCAATTATTTGAATTCAAGTGTATACACTGTCAAATCTTTGGTACTTTTACTGCTTACTATCTTATTTTTGCTCAAAACGTTTTGGGGTTTGGGATGTAAGGGTTGTTTGTCATAAATTTTTCACAGATCATGAATAAAAAAAATATCTTTATTTTTAATCATAACTATTTTTTTGTGTGGTTGTTAACTGAATTCCCTTTGCATCCGCTTTCTTAATTCTTCTTGTCACACATTCTTCCTTGGCAAAATTTATCTAATCATTAACTAAGTTTTTAGTACAAAATTATTCTCAATTGACTATATTCCCAAAATTTGATAGAAATTTATTGCAAGTATAATGTATATATAAATTATTTTATCCATAAATGTCCATTTCTTATATAAAAAAATAGAACTTTCCAGCCTTGGTATTTCCAAAACAGATATCTTATTTTGAATTTTTTTATTTATCTATGTGATACTGCATTGTATGTGTTAGTCATGTCTTTTTATCTTGAAAACAGACTGCTGGTTGCTTCAATGTATTTCTACATTATCAGACATATTAGGTCTGAATCATGAGTACAATGGATGTGAAATATACCCCTTAATTTTTTGCTTTTAATTTACAGTTACAACAATGCAAATCATGCACCTGTTAAGAATTAGCTCTTAAACCAAAACATAACTGAAATAACTCTAACCAAGAATGCGCCCTAAAACCATTTAAGGAGGAGGGGCGGGCATATGGTCAGCGGATCCCTAGGATCTAATAACTTGAATTACAATAGGAAATGAAGAGCTAAACTCGACACCAAGAATGTGCACGCAAGATCTTTTTGCAAGGGGAGGTGCTAACATATGGTGGAGTGCTAGATTAACTGAAAGTAAACTTTTTCTGCAAATGCAGGCATCCACAAGCGGTGGGAATACTCCACTTATTACGTGGGTGTGATTATTACAAACATTTATAGGCGGCAAGCCAGCCAATTAACCTCACTTCCACTTAAACTGTGGGGGGTATACAATCCACACAACCACTTTATTACATGGGGGGAATTACAAACATATAAATTGCAGCAACAAACAAAATGCTGTTAGTACTACTAAACAACTTACAATTGATCAATAAACAACTGCGATATGATTACCAAGAATTCCCAAAATGTTCGAAGGTTAGAGTATCACTTCCTCTAACATTTACAATGCTTAAAAGATATAGAATGAGACTTAGAACAGCATTAAACAATTTCAAACTAATCTGATCAGAAATAGGAAAACACAGAAAATCAGATCAGCAAAGAGATAATTCACCAATTTAGACGGAACTCCTCCGAAACAGCTCCGAATGCTTCCCGACCATAGTCGAACAACAACTGGAAGCTAGGCATCCAAACTCCACTGAGAAATCGAGCTCAAAACAAAGAGAAACAACAAGCACGAATCCCAATGCAATAAGAAGAAAGGTACTGCCTTCAAGAAGGGTCGACCTTCTCCCAAAAATCAGAAACTCCACGATAAAATCTGCAAACTTGTAGAAAGGGGCGCCCTCCACAGTAGAACAGCATGGGCTAACACCCAGAACCATACAAAAATCTGACTTGCAGCTATGAACAGAAAATAGCTTCAGCCAGGCCAAAACAACAACTTGTAGAAACAGGTTTTACATCAGCAACCTGCTCAATTCCAACAATTGAAGCTCCATTTGTATTTCAATGTGAAATACAGCCATGATAATCCACTTAGGAAGCCATAGTTGCAGGCCCGAAGGATGGAGTGAAGATGCTAAGCTTCCCCTTAGCCAGGTTCTGGTTTCAAACCAGCAGCATAACACTACTTTCCAATTTTCCAAGATATGATACAAAAGAAAAGGCGCCAATATATAAGCTTCAAATGGCAACTGAAACAAACTGTAACTCCCAACAAGAAACTATCCCAATTCCTCCAAGGGACGCCATCAGTCATCTTATTTTGAATTTAAATTTAAATGAAATATTAATCCTCTCTCTTTTTGGCATCCAACTTAAGTTTGCAAAATAACATTTAAAAATAAACATTTAAATGTATATGGAAATTCGACCTCCTTGTTGTCCCCTTCATTAAAACAACTTGAAGTCATCAAGCCTAGGCATGGGGTACAACTTCAAGATATGAAAATTGACTAAGTCTGGGACTCAGTCCAAGGAGGGATAGAAGCCAAAACCCAAAGCCAACATTCAAACTGATTCTGCCAGAAATAGAATGATTACCTGAATTGAATTGCTGAAGGTGCCACTGCCACTGATAGACTTACTAAAAATAGCCAATGCCAAAAATAGTAAGTTAACTCCAAAAACCTTCAAAAACCCAATTGAACAGCCACACTGCCCAAAATGTGAACTGCAGATGATTGAACTGCTGCTAGAAAGATACTGCTATAAATAGACTTACTAAAAATAGCAACTGCTATAAATAGTAAGTTTGCAAAACTTCATCAGAGCTTAAACTGGGAAGCCAACGTGACTTCCTATAAATAGTAAGTGCTTGGAAAAGTTATCAGATGGAGATGCATGTTACACCATTCTGAAGCGCTCTGAAAACCCAGAAAACTCCCAAAAACACACTTCCAAACTCTAGCATGCAAGCCTTAAAAAATGCATCTGAAACCTCCTATAAAATAGGAAACCCTAATTTTTCATTTTGCTTAGCCTATGAGTTTCCGGAAATAAGCTAAAACCTCAAGAAGAGTGTAGGGCTAAAATGGGGACATTACAAGATGTACTGGTGAATGGAAGAATTCAATATTTTTAAGTGTCTTGAGGACATAAGTAAGCTTTGTTTGATTTCTGCTTGTGAAATTGTTATTTTGATTGACTGAATACTTTATGTGGTAGGTACCATAAAATGCTATCTAAGGCCACTGAAGAGAACATCGTGTTGGATGTCACAAACTTCTATGATTACTTTTTCACATCTGCTGATGAGTGCAAAGCCAGGGTTACAATCACTCGGCTACCTTACTTTGATGGAGACTACTGGCCTGGTGCTATTGAGGATATGATTTTGCAGCTTCAGGTTGGTGATGATAATTTTAGGAAGCAACAAAAGAAATCAAAAGCCAAAAGAAGCACAACAGACTGGATCTCTCATGGTGCTCCACAAGCTGGATTGGCAGACAGTTTCCCAAAGGATGCTCTACTAATGCATAAAGTAAATTTTATTCTCATTTTCTTATTTTGTGTTCTGAATGTTTGTCTCATCTCTGGTACACATAATAAATTTTCTACTTTGGGATGTTCATGATTGAATTCACTTTGCTACTGACTGCTAAGTTGGTGTTTGTGACAGTTACAGGAATCTGCCCTAGCAATGAAAGATGATTTCATTATGGTTCATATGCATCATTCATGCAGTCATTGTCGCCTGTTCATCTTATCAGGAAAACGATGGGTTTGTAACCAGTGTGTTAATTTCCAGATCTGTGACAAGTAAGCACAATACTTCCTGCTTTAGGTGAAGTAAAATTATCAACTTCGTTATGATGACTATATGAAATGGATCAGGACATATAGTAAGTTGCACATGTTTATTTACCACAATTTTTTTTATGTCTCGATTATTTTTTTGGTAAACTTCACTTCTACCTTCTCATTGGTAGCAAGCTGAGATAATCTTCACCATCAAAAAACTATTTGGAAGAGTCTATATCTCAAAAATGATATACAATCATTGCATGAAAAATCAGGGAAATTTTTAGTGGTGATATGTAGCCAAATGGTAATTTTTTGCATTTTGGTGTCTTGAAATTGGTTAGTTGTATGTGTTTTGCAGTTGACCCTCAGTCCGAATTTGATAGAATTTTCTTTTCTCTAGGATATATTTGCCCCAGCATAGATGTATTAATTTCTTAGAATAAACTTGGATCACCTTGGGTTTAATCCAGTTTGGGCTCAATTGCCCAAATATGATTGGGCCAATTTTTAGTTTGGGTTCAGCCTAGCATTTTCTTTTTCAAAATCAATGGTTCATTTGCCACCATTATGACAATAATGTTCATCATTTTTGTTGTAATTGCCTGCCATTTTATATGAATTTTTCTACAATTTAATGGCATCACCCTTACAATTATAAGTAATTTAGGGAAAATGTTGTGTGATTGCCCATGCAATTATAGCTAATTTATAGCAAATGTGTGCAACCACCCATGCAATTATAGGTGATCAGTATATATATAAATCATTCATTTCATTTGTTTCTCACATTGTGATTTCCAAATTTGCATGTGATCAGTCCACATTCCACATGTGCTATTGTGAAACTTCTGACTGTCCCCGAGGCACTGCAGTGATATCTTTTTGCTTTGGGAGAACCAAGAGTCAGACATGAGGATACTTTCTTAAAAGCTTGTGAATAGAGAAGTGCAAAACTGCAACTCAACTTTAGTCTCTAATTCTTTGTGATTTTCATAGTAACATTATATGTAATTCTTAATTTGCATTACATTTTGTATTGTGTATTGTGTGAGTAACCTCTATAACACTATTAGCGTGTTTCTCTAGTGGCCAATATTTTTTCTTCTTTTTGTTTGCAGGTGAACACTATAAAAATGTAAGCATTACATAACACACGTTCATAGCTCACAATATTATTTTATATTGAAACATTCCATATCATTGCATGATACTTTGCAAGGCCATGGGGTGTTGTGTAACACTTCCTAATGCCACAAGGCTTGTGTAACATTATTCTCAATTGTTTTAACATTTTTTATCATTAAGTAACATTGTGCACAAAGTTGCCTAGCATTGTGTAATAACATGGAGCATTGTGTAATAACATGGGGCATTCTGTAACACAATTTTTTTTATTTTTTGACATTTTGCAACATTTTCCTTTATTTTATAACATTTTGTGGACAACTTTTTTTTTTTGTTTTCTAACATTATTCTCAATTTTTTCACATTGGTTATCGTTGTGTAATAGTTTTTTTTTGGGTTCCGTAACATTATTCTCTAGTTTCTCAGATTCCTTATCATCAAGTAATAGTAATACGACAAAATGACATGAATTGTTTCCTAGCATTGTGACGTGTAATGTAATGAGGCATTGTGCAACAGTATTTTTCCATTTCTAATGTTTTGTATATTTTGTAACATTTTGTAACACTTTTAAGACTTTGCAATGCTGTGAGGTATTGTGCAGACTTGCATATTTTCTAACATTGTTCTATATATTTTTTATCATTCCTTATCACTATGCAACATTGGGCAATGTCACGATGCATTGTGCAACATTGTGTAATGAAGTGGAGCATTGTTGTATGTAAGAATTAATGACAACATGGTCAAAGAGAGTAACCATTAAGAGACATCATTTGATTGTGGTTATGACAAAACATGAAAATTAACACGATCAACAAAAGAATAAAACAAACAACAAAGGGAGGTAAACAAATAATGCGATAAAACAAAGGCATACTTCCAGAATCTAGAAACCAAACAAAAGGGAAGGTTGCAAGGTATATTGTGTGAGGTGTTGTGTAACATTGTTTAATGGTTTGTGAAAAAGATATACTTTTGGAAACCAAACAAAAGGGAAGGCCATGAGGTGTTGTGCAACACTCTCAAAAATCCATAGAGGGTAAATTTGTTTCTAGGTGAGACATTGTATAACACTGTTTTATTGTTTCTACTGTAAAGTCCTCATGCATTATTGATGGATCAGCCCCATCATGTCCTTGCTATTTATTAAAGTAGGGCATTATAGAGCCCTTGATTTTCTTTGATGGGCCTACATTTTGAGTGAGGTATGTATAAAACTGCTATAATGATTCTAGTTTCTACTATCACATATCATTGCTTAAGTTCGATTTATTCTATTGTGCTCATACATGTAAATGTCTTGACTTTGATGACATTGTGATAGGAAGATGGCATCCACAAATGAGGAAAATAGAAAAAAGACCCATCGAAGAAAATCAAGGGCTCCTTACTATCCTATTTTAATAGACAAGGATATGATGGAGCTAGTTCATCAGGAGTAGATAATCAAGAAATTGCATCTAACAATGAGGACTTCAATTTGAACAACTTTCAAAATGAGTGTGACTCTATGTTCCATGGCATTTTGGGGATGGGGATGGTGGGATGACAAGGTACATATTTCAAGGATGGCAAGGGCTATTGTTTGGGGACTACAAGTTAATGGACAACAACATAACAATATTAACATATGTAATGTCCCCTTTTCAGTCCATTCCAACATTCTTGGAAAGTTCCAAGAATCTTGGGGAGTGCCAACTTTTTTTGAAATAAATTTTGACAATGGCAGTGAATTCAAGAGACCAAAATGAGTCCAAGGGTACTTTTCGGATGCAATTTCGACATTTTGGGAGCGTTCCACACTTCGTGGAGAAGTTTGCTATTTTTGGAAAGCACCAATTTTCATAAAGTTTGATATCTTGAGAACTTAAGGTTATTTTGGCATGCTCAGAATTTATATTTGGACCATTTAATATTTTCTGTAACTTTGGGCTGATGTGCAAAAGCTAATTAAATAGTTAAATGTTAAGTTGTCAAAAAGTAAAAATTAAATGACAACTTATATTCAATTATTTAAAAAGGAGACATTAAGTGACGTAAGGGTTCAAAAAGTAAATTATAAAATAAAAGTCAGTTTATGAGAAATTCTAGAAAGTTCTAAAGTGGTTACAAAATAGAATATCTAGATAGATCTAAAGGGGTTACAAAAAGAGGTTGTGAGGAGACATTTCCTCATTCTTGGTATTTGCATTTTCTTGAAATCCAGTTGTGGAGGTTGAGCAAGCTTGTTCAACAACACCTCTAGGACAAAAATCTTCACCAATCTTCACCGTGGAGGTTGAGCAAGCTTGTTCATCAACAACTCTAGGACGAAAACCTTAAGGTGAAGATCGGTTTCGGGGAAGCATTTCTCCCTAGCCAATGCAAAGGTGGATTCACACATGATTCATAGGTGTGGTGATTGATTGAAAGTTTATGAATTTGTGCCAAAGTATTGCAATATCTGTTCTATATATGAGTGTGCCTGCAAAAAGCTACAAAGAAGAAATTTATTATGGATTTGCAAGGCAAATATTAAATTGGTGAAGTTTAGTTCACTCATTGCTGCTGAGCTGAGTACTTTCCAGCTGTACTTTCACACTTCTATCTGCATCATTCTCCATGTTCAAATTTGTCGTACCACTAGGAAGGAGGCATGGAAGCTATAAAGAAATTTATTATTAAAGGAGCTTGAGGATAGTGGCTTGAGAGGGATAAGGAAGCTATTCCTTTTATATTTGTTTTTTTTTTTGGATTTGCTAAGTCTATCACCTCTCTAAGGGTGAAATATGGTGATTAAGAAGTGAGACATTGCCCACGACAAAGGGAAAATTATTTTTTCGTATACTTTGCAGTGGTATGATCATATGATCTCATTCTATGTAAATTTTTTTACTTTGAGCTTGTGGCCAAATTTGGTATTTGTAAGCATTAAGATGAAGTCCACTTCATTGTTTTTGGCAAGCGACACTTGTAATAGCACTAAGTATAAAGTGCCACAATCATATATTGCTTGGGGGGATTCTTGATTGAGTAATTTGGGAGGTTAATCTTGCAATGGCTGATTGCTTTCTTTTGCTTGTGTTCTTGCAATGGGGAAATCTCAAATTTAACTCCTAACTCCATATAATTATGCTTCATGGAGAAAATTAGGATGAAATTGTAATATCCCTTGCAAGTTCTGATATTAAATTGCAGCTCTAACCTTCAAGGAATATCGTCAAACACTTTACATGCAAACTTCCAGCTTGCTGGTCTGAGTTATCAGTCCGATCTAGTTGCTTGGAAATGACTTCAAAGTGCTGCAATTAGTGCTTAAAGTGCTACTAGTGATGCAAGATTGATTTACAAAGCAATAGAAGTGATAAACTGACTATTCCTGACCCTTTTCATACATTGCCATGACTAAAATTGACAAGTACAGCTAATAGACATATTGTCAAACACTTTGTATGCATTCTATGGCAGCAAATATGCAATTACAGCATGTAAGCATTAATACAAACACTTGTCAACAAGCTGATCATGAAATAAGAACACCTATAGCCAACTGACATTTTACCAAACAATTGTCATGCATCTTAATATAGCATTCAAATGACCATTACATTGATGTATGAATCTCCAATGATGAAATCCTTATTGAAAATGTGACCTCCAAATACCAAGCTAACATGAGCCGCCAAGATTCTTGGCTTTACATCCAATGTAAATATAATATCAAGTCTGATATAGATGTACACCTACAGCAGTAGCCATACAATGACAAGTAATATCATGCAACTACTCAAATTTACAATGGAACCTGATGGATGTAGTCGCCCTTATGCTGGAGATGAAGAAGCAATCAATATCCAATGCAAATAACCTCTTCCAAGCACAATTCGTGGCTCTCAACCAGCCACCCCTGTTCTGATGAGAAATATTTATATAAAATAATTTGCAGCACCAAACTCTCCAAATGAGAACCAAATATCATCACAAGGCCTTCACCAAAAGGGCGCTCTAGCTAGTTAGTGAAATCGATGGGTGTATGAGCCTCCATGAGTAAAAACGTGGTCATCCATGGCTGGTGCGAATGACTGTAAATGTATATCAGAACTGCTAGTAATTGATGTATGATGCAAATTACCCCTCTCAAGGCTCAATCGAACAAGACTCAATGCCTTTGTAATCTGCAAATGAACTTGGCCCTTGGCCACAAATTAGCACAAATAGAAAGGTTGAGGTACCTTCCTCCAACTGCAATAATTCAAGTGATATTTCACACCCTCAAAATTGCCTTCTAATTGAGAGTTTTCGTTCTCAATGGCTAACTGAAGCAACTGCAGAAACCCTAGGCTCCACAACTGAAAACATCAAACATCAACAACAAATCTAGATGATGAGAATGAAGCCCATGATGTCTATTTATTCTTTTTCCTCAATAGGTCGGCCTCCTTCTAGAACTTTATTTCATTTGACTTTTTATGATATAATATTAATTTAAGTCACTTTATTAAATTAATTAAATATAAAGTTACCTTTTAATTTTAATTTATTTGATAACTTTATAATTAATTAACTTAATACTTTTTAATCAAAATAATCAACTAAGTTATCCATAAGATAAATTATTAATTGGACAACTTAATTAATTAAATTAATTAAATCATTTCTACCTCCAAAACGGGGACATTACAGAAATTATCTCAACCTACTAATGTTAAAGAATTGGCAAAATGGGAGCTTGATCATGAGAGAACACTTGGATGTATATGTTCATTAGTCTCATTTGATATACAATTTCAGGTTGAATCACGCAAAACACCTAAAGAGGCTTGGGAGACTTTTGAGAATTTGTATGGTAAAACTGATGAGACTAGGGGATATTAGATTGATAATGGTTTGATGAATCTTGATTCTAAATGTTTTGACCACATCCAAGACTATATCTCCAAGGTAAAGCAACTAAGAACACAACTGAGAGATTGCAATATTGATAAGGAAGATTTACAATTGATTCTGAATGTGTTATCCAAGCTTGGTCCTGAGTATTGAGTATTTGTTTCTAGCTTTCATACCCATCGGCTTTCTATGGGAGCATCATATGTTGATCCTAAGTTTGATGACTTTGCAAATCTCCTAATTCAAGAGAAAGTGAAGTTAATTCATATGGGTCTAATCAAGTCTTCTAAGTCACATTCATTGTTGGTTGGTGAGCCTAAAGGACAGAAAGAATCAGGGAATCTTGATAAGAAGCAAAAGAAGAAAAAAAACAAGCTACATAATGAATTTGAATCCTCTCCCTCTAAAGGGGAGTCATCTAGGAAGGAGAAGCCTACATGTGCATATTGCAAGAAAGTAGGGCATGATGAACATCGATGATATTCAAAACAAATTGATGAGTTGAAGCATCTTCTTAAGAAGAATCAAATCAATTTTCCTTCAATGCCAAAGTGTTCATCTTCTTCTTCTTCATCAAAGTCTGATAGACATAAGGGGCAAGCACTTGTTGCAGTTGCAAATTCTGAGTCAAAGAGGTGGATACTTGGTTTAGGAGTCTCACATCACATGGCTTCATCTGAGAGTATGCTTCATTTGAGTCTTGTTCATCACCACAAATCTCGATGCCTAACAACACATATATGCATGTTTGTGGGAAGGGATTCATTGACATAGATGATAGAGCATTTAATGATCTTCTTTGTGTGCGTTCATTGTCAACCAATATCCTTTCTATCTATTACATCAGCCATGGTGGAGCAGGCAAGAGTGTTGAGTTGACACCAAATTCTGTCATAATTTGGGATTTTCATAACTAAGATATAGTTGTAGTTGGGGAGTTTGATCAACATTCTTGAGTCTACATCTTCTCACATTTTGCTCCTATTGTTCCTTTGATAGATGTTCACATTTAAGTATCTAGTGTGAACACTTTTGAGGAGATTGAGTATGGTCATTTGAATCTTGGTATTCTTTCATCCACTAAGGATCTAGTGACATGTGCTGATATTCCATCTCCTTCATCTATTGTTTCTTTTGATTATGCTTGTGTTGCCACAGTTTTGACTCCTTGTGATTCAATGCAACAAGACATTCATTGTCTTCCAAAGATGGTTACTTGGGATGAGTACTTGACAAACATTGTGGGTTTGCTTTGTGAGTCCCGCATTTCAAATTTGGGAGACACCATTGATTGCATACATCTTCTCTTTGATGGAGATGATCCTTCTTCAATTGTTGTGAGGGAACACTCTGACCCTCTTGTTCATTCTCTACATATTCATTCTTCACAATTTGACATGAGTGTGGATTCTTTTGGACAACATTTGGAGGAGGCTTCTTTGTCTTCAAAGGATGTATCTGTCTTTGGATTGTGTTCTACAATTGTTTTTGGGAGATTTTGGATTGTCATTTTTTGTAGTGTGGCCTAGAGCTCTTGTTTAGAGAGTGACAACTTTCAACATCGACATGGAGACACTTGAGCATTCTTTAGAGACAACACATATCATTCATCTTCCCTCATCTTCCTTTTAGGAATGGAAAGACATCTTGCATACCATCTTAGTTTTGTTTCTTCCTAAGGGGGGGAATGTTGTTCGGCGGTATTGGATCATCTTCAACATTCAATGTCGAGCATCTACCATCATTGCAGGAGATTCATGGTCTCTCTCTTCTCTCTTATGGGGGATTTTTTTTCATCGCATGGAGTTTTGTTCTTCTCATTCTTCATTGAGAACATTTTGTTTTCATCTCTCTTTTGGGGAGGAGTTTTGTTCCATTGGATTTTTTCCTTTTCTCTGTTTGTGAGAGATTGCATTTGTACATGGGTACCTAACATGGCCTTGTAGCTAGGACCCGTCCTTGTATCTTTGCATAATAATCTGCTACTCCCTAAGTTGCACTTAATGGGGGGGTGTTGGTATAAATAGTTGTTTTACCTAACTAGCTCATTAGTGGGTCCTATTTACATGTTATGTTTACTTAGGTCTTAAGAAGAAATCTTTCTAGAAGGTGTTAGTTGTCATTAAATCTTATATCTTGAAATTTGATAGTTGTGTCCTAAGTCATTTAAAATTAGTTGTCTCATGACATAGGATTAAGACACTTGTCATTATCTTGTCTAATCCTATGTCTCACTTTGGTTATATAACTAGGTGGTCTCATGTGTAAATACAACAAACACATATCATTATAATCTATCATTTGCATCCTTTGATAGAATAGTAGTATTCTCTCATAGCTGATTTCTCTCGCGTTTTCATGAAGTTCATAGATCTTGGGTGGCTATAATCTTCAGCCAAATCTTGCATGGTGTAGAGTATTCTATACCAAATCTTACAAGGAGAAATCACCTCCATAATTTCCTCCTCTTCACCCTCTACCCCTATGTCAAAATAATATTTTTCAAAAGAAAAGGGATCAAAACCTTGCAACACTTTTGAACATTCTGTTGCATTGGTTGAGGATACAACCAAAAGCCTCAAAACTTTGCCAATAGGAAATAGCCATAGGCATCAATGAATTAACTTCCATTTGCATATCCTATTCTTGAATAGTATTGCCAATACATTTCCCATCCACAAGAGTCTTTGGGGAACCGACTGGTGCAGTTTTCCCACACTTGGGAGTAGTTTCCAAAGGGCTACCTACACTGATGCTATGGCCTTGCATTCAGTCACTAGGTTGTGTTTTTTTCCTTAATGTTTTTCATAAGACACACCTGACAAATGTCCAATCCTATAGTAGTTCCAACACGTAAAAGCTTGATTTTCATAGTCAAGAGGTTTTCATATTGAATCCCCAAATTTCAGTCATATCTGAGTAGGCATATCCGAATAAAAGTTCAGGTCTACAAAATATGCGCAAATGTGGAGTGAGAAACAAGGGTTTTAGGTGCAAGTGTAGATTGGGCATTCTAACCTAGGTAGGGGCTGTCATAATTCTTTTTAAAGGGTTGAAGCCTAAATACTAGGGCTTAAAAAAAAGAGATGAATTTCCCCATTTGCAGTGTCCCTTAGTCGAAATACTTTCTCTATCTTTTTCATTTGCACATACTATTATGAAGAATCCCTATGCACAATGGTAAAGCACAATCAACTCAACAAGAAAGGGTTTCCAATTTATACTTACCCATTGGTGGAGCTTAGGAAGATTGAGCCAAAGCTAGTTAAATTTGCAAATTAGGACCGTTTCAGAATAATGCTCAGCTTCATTAATAACTTCTTCACCTGATTCCAAGAGAGGTTGTCTTGTACCACCATTCCTAACTTTTAGAGCTTTGGCTAGGAGAAAAGGCTCTTCTTCCTCTAGCGAAGAGCGAGCTTTCCTAGATTTGCCTACCACAACTTAAGAAAAAGGGCACAGATTGCTGCCTTTTTGAAACAAAGGAGCCAAACTTGCTAATATAATTCAATATTTTGAGTGGCATCATAGCCATAAATCTTAGCATTTGTAGTGATTATAGATCAAAGAGTTTTTAGTGGCTTATCATTTTTGAAGTCAAATTTAAGAAAAAGTGGATAGTTGTTTGAGGCAGTGTTGTAAAACTCTGCAAGTACTCGCACGCCTAAATCGGTGGCAAGTTATTTGCAGTAAAACTTGTCACTTATTTTTTGTTGAAACTCGTCTTAATTCCTCTTCAATAATTCGCCACTTATTTTTTTTGAAACTTGCCTTGATTCCTCTTCGGTAACTTGCCAAAAGTCTTTATTTTTTCGCCAAAACTTACAAAAAACTTTCCCAAGTTTCCTATAAAAATCGAGCATCACCAAACATAATTTTTTTAAGGGTTTTCCCTACATTTTTGAGACGTGATTTAAGGATTCTCAACGAGACTTAGGGCTTGACGGCGCACACAACTACAAGGGCAATTACATAAGGTTTTTAACCTTTCAACCCTTACTTTTACTTGACATTAAACATGAAAATTTGTAATGCCATTGATTGTTAAATGTTAGCTGTTAGGGTAAACAAAAATAAATGGAAACTTGTAGGTCGTTCTAAGCTCGAAAATTGGATAAGCTACAAAAAAAAATAGTGGAACTCAAAGCACCCGAAGTCCTTGGGTTTGACATTAATAATTAAAAATTAAAATTTACAAGAACAAGATTTGGACAACTCTATCAAGTATCAACATACCCTTCATAGTTCATAACTACATGCAAATTTTGAATTATTTATGATGGAAATCAGTAATATGTTCTACAAATTCAGTATATATGTGTGCTTTTGAAGAATATTTTAAAACATTATGTATTTTCAAATGTTTGATAAATTTTCCGAGTTATGTTGAGTTTTTCCCCAAAGTTTTTAATTTTTTTGGGCTTGCTTAGTGATTTCCGAGTCCGAGTTTTATAACTATGGTTTGAGGCTTTTTATGATTGGGTGCAGTGTTCCAACATTTCCATTTGACAAAGCTATTGCAATTTGGATGTCTACTTGTGAAAGAAGAGATGTGATAACTATTTTGTCTCACTCTAATGTAGATTAGCCAAGTACTTCAAAATTGTATTGAGAGGAGTTGGTTCAAACACTAGGTGAAGATGAAGGTGAAGATGAAGATGGACCTCGACCAATCTCCAACATAGACAACTAGGATATTTGGCAAATTATACATTTAGATTTCTAATTTGAGTTTTGGTTAGTGTCTTAGTGGTCATGTGTGGAATTTGGATGCCAATTTTTTAATTGCTTCTACCAAATTATATAAATAGTAGATTCATATATTGTGTGCTAAACAATTCCCCAATTACATAGATATGCAATGTCTCCAAAGTGATTATATGTTATAGGATGTTGGGGGCCCACCGCCCTAAGCGGGGGGGGGGAGGCAAAGTCGCAAATGGAATGAATGCCCATCCCCCCCTCCTCAGCACAGGGCTCTTGGGGGAATCCCCACACTTCGGTAGTTGGGGGGGTGGGAAGGTGAGGCCCAAGTTTCCCGTTAGGTCGGTTGCGGAGTTTACCTTTGTTAGGTCGGTTGGCGAAGTTTCCCTTTTTTAGGTCGGTTGCGAAGCTTACCTTTGACTTTGACGGTTGTTAGGTCGGTTGCCCATAGAGGGGGGAAGCCCATAGGTTGGTTGCGGAGTTGACCTTTTACTTACTAGGACTAAATTCTATCTATTATACTATAAATTATACATTTTCTTCTCTAAATTCTGTACAACAGTGAATATATTAATCATTGTTTCTTATGACCATTCAAAATCATTTTAGGGTGAATCAATCCAATGAGAGCAACATATCCTAATCATAATGCAAGAATTAATAATTATGTATTACAAAGTAGTAGTCTATTAGAGCTAGAAGAATTATGCAAAACCATTTCACATTGCATAAAAAACTAATAGAGCCAGGATTCAAGAATCAAGATTATAATTTCATAAATACAGTAAAATATATTTCCCATGTTACATAACAATATTGTTATCAACATGTTACTGCATCAAAAGTTACTTGGACTTGGATTATTGTTTACTGTTAGTTTGGGAGCTTTTGCTTTGTAGATTTTATTTTGATGCAGTGGATGCCCTTGCATAGGCAAACTACGTACAAATGTTATAATCTCTTTGACATCAACCACTTTTTGGGTGCTAATGCATTGTGCAAAATGCCAAAAAGTGGATCCATTTGTGCCAAATCCATCTTCTACGAACCACAATCTTCCAAGGCATCCACACAAATAGTGGTAAAACTCCCAATTTTTCTATTAGTCTAGTCACTATATCAAGTTCCTCCTCAGCTATTATCTCAAGTTTTGGTGTAGTTTGTTGACCCTATCATTTATCGCCCACATTTTTTGTGCATCTTCGTGCATAAGGACCGATGAATGCTCACTTTTCCTTGCTGCACTGAATATAGCCTCTTGGTCCTCCATTGTCTTCTTAATGAATTTATGTTGTGTTGCATCATGTGAAGTTGAACCACTTCAAATGGATATTTTGGTTTTCTGCACAACATCCAGCATCTTTTCCATCTCTACAAGCCTTTGATTGAGGAGTTTGGGTGAGTTGAACAAAAGTTAACCAATTCACTTAACTTGATTTGCAACTCTTGTCAAAATATTTCTGTACTCTTCTAAACACAATACTGTTACTTCTATTTCATCCTTAGGTTGAGCACTTTGTTCTTTTTCTCACACAACTTCATCTCTACATTCTAGTACTATGCTAATTTGGAAACTAGTAAGGTTAATTGTAATTTGTCAGACATGATTTGGGCACCCACTATTTCATTCACTGACTAGTAACATTTATTTGTAATCAGGATATTGATATTTTTAGCTGTGTCCTCCAGTTGTATGCCATGGTCATCATTGGATTCCTGAAATGTTTGGCCAAGTGCTTGTTGAAAGATGTTCAAACTCTACATTTGTAAGCTCATTCACAACTTTGAGAGGTCAAGAGCATGGTACTTTGGTAGATTAACCAAAGCCATTGTAGGATTTGGTTGAAGTTGTTCTCCAATAGCTATAAGAACTTGCTGCAAGGGGACAAAAAACATGGTCCTCTTTTTTGTGTCGTGACCATCTAGTCACCATGGATTATGATCGTGAGTTTCTTGTTAACCTCCTTGTTTTGGACCGTCTTTGTCTTTGTTAGTTGCATCCTTTGCTCATTTACCTATGCATGTGTTTGTTACCTTACTTCCATCTTGTACTCCTTTTGCATAGCCTCTCTTTCTCAATTATATCATTTTGTCTTTTCGTGCCTTTGCATGTGTGTGATGTCTTTGTTCTATCCGTGACTCCTTTTGCACCTTTAACTTGTGCATTAGTGTTGGCTTGCCTTGCATCTGTTTCTTTGCTACCAACCTCCCTAGTTTGTTGACTTTCACAAGCTAAATTAGAGGATGGCCTTAGATGTTGCTCAGATTCAAGTTGAGGATAACTTAGTAGTTACTCTCAAGTTTGTGGTTTTGGTTACTCTTGTTCTACCTGTGGAGTCATCTTCCTTCGCAAGAAAAACTTGAGGCAATTCGAAAATGATGTGCGACTGACATGGTTGAGGTTGTTAAGTTGGTGGAACAAACTGTAGGACTTCTTCTCCATAATCAAAGCCAATGTCTATAATTTTTGTTTTATTTTTGCTAATGGCTTTTTCTCACATAGACACACTTCTTGTTTGGAGCTTTCATGGCATGTAGGAAAGGAAGGACACTTTGGCTTTGGATGCAAACAAGTTAAACTCTTCTTCCTAACTAATTCGAATTTTGTTTGTTCTTCCACCACCTCTTCTTCTTATCTAATCATAGACTAAATTGAACTAAAAGTGGAATTGCATGAGTAAATTGAATTATACTTTTAAGAATATTCTTAATTGTCTTAACTCAATTGCATGGCTAGCTTCTTGGTCATTTGTTGTACTATGACTAAGTTACCTTTCTTTCCCTTACAAACCTGCAAGGTGCAAATTGCTTTCCATAAGAGACATCCTTACCTTTTTCATCTAGATTCAATGACCTCGTACCTTCCAAAATCATTTTCTTCAAAGTAATATGGTTCAATCTCATCTCATGGTAATCCAAATTTAAGAACGATTTAGCCAATTTGTGAGCGTGGATAGTTCTAAATCTAGCTTTGCCCTTGCCCTTAGGTAATTCATGTTGCTCCACCTCCACCTGAACCTTTAGCTCCAATCCACTCAAACTGTGGTTCCTCCTCTTCCACCTTCATAGGTGGAAATTTGGACTTACTTTTTCTAGTTGCATTTCTAGAGTTAGACTCACTTGCATTCCCTTGTGATTTTAAATATTTTTTCCCCTTTTAGGGTCAGGGCTTGTTGCAGAGCTATTAGGTAAGACTACTCGCAAGGGTTCTACAAAAATGTTAACGTGCTCCTATTGTTTGACCCAGAGAAGCAAAAAACTCCAAAAAATCCTGATTATACTTGATTTTTTGCGAATCGGTCCTATGGATGATTATTTCCCTTAAAAAATAGCACAAAAATTGCGTTTGAAACCTTAATCAATCTCTTGCCAACTTGCGAAACCCATGAAACCTCCAAAATATTTATGAATAATGCAGTTGCACAATATTTTTAAGGCACAACTACAAATGGGAGCTCGTCGGGATGTGCATAGAAGGTGCAACTAGTTGCAAACCTTTAGGAAGTTGGGAGGTAGTGCATTTGAGTCAAAGGTAGGCAATTTTTTGTTGTAACATTGTTGCAAATAATTTCTATAATTTCATGCCATATAAATAGTATTTACACAAAATTCAACCAGCACATACAAATAGATGGATAATTTGTTAAATAGAATTTTTCAATGTGCACATCACAAGGATCTTTCAATTCAAATTAACAAGATAAAAAATGTTAAATCTATTTTATTTTGGTGGGCCTTCTATTCAAAGAAATAGTATTTTACTATTATGACAGCTGAATGGTCTATATTCCGATGTTATATTTTAGCTCACTATTCATACAAAATATCTTGCGTCTACTTTATCATGGTTTAATTTTATCTATATTCAAATGCTAGGATTTTTGTCAATACCGTCAATACATTGTCATACATGGTTCAATTTTGGGTCTACTTCTTATCTACATTGAATGTTAAATAAATTGTTCAATGTGCACATCACAAGGATCTATCAATTTAAATTAACAAGATAAAAAGCGTTAAATCTATTTTATTTTGGTGGGGCTTCCATCCAAAGAGATAGTATTTTACTATTATGACAGGTGAATTGTCTATATTCTGAGGTTATATTTCAGCTCGTTGTGTCTACATCATATTTTAATTTTTATGTCTACTTTTATCATGGTTTAATTTTGTGTCTACTTTATGCACAACTAAAATGTTATTGTGAAGATTGGTTGGTTATTTGGTCCAAACAATATTTGATGGTCTATGTTTTTCTACAGTGGTAGTTGTGTAAATTAGTTCTCTGGAAAGAAATAATCTGTATTCCTGGCTACATGGCTTGAATTTAATGCTAATTTAGGCTCTCTGTCATATCATTGCTTTGCTTGATGAATATGACAATGCTATAGTTTCATTTGTTTACATAGTTTCATTACTAGAAGTGAAGAAGTAATGTTATGTGTAGGTCATCTTTGTCTTCATAACATTTTATACTTCTCTTGAGTTGTAGTACAAAAACACTTGGATGCATAAAAACATCAGCCTGATTTTTATATGTAACCCAGTATTGCACCAAGATGTCCAATCTTTGTAACATCAAAATCTTGGTCATTGTGATTTTGTATGCTTATTTTGATATAATGCATATGTATCCTAAAATGTGTTTTGTGTCTATCTTCTACTTCTACTTTATATGAGTTAGTAGTTTGACTAAATTTAAAGGTTTGGTTTATTAGCAAAGCTTTTGAATGTGACTTGGACATATATCTTGAATCTTTGAAAATGCATAATTCATGCCCATTTGACTCTACTTGTTATGAGAAATGGTTTCTCTTTTATTGATTGATTAGATTTATATTTGGATGATATATTCTTTGATGTTTCCTACTTGAAAATTTCTTAGTGATAAAATGTTTATTTCTTTTGTCCTTCTGGGATGCAAACATGTTTATTGTAGTTGTTTTGAGGTCTTACTAAGTTTTCAAAGGTTTGAAAGTTTGTTATGATAGCGCAGTCTCTATGATCAAACATTATTTTGATATTAATAATTATTTGGAATGCAGTGTTGCTAGTAGCATTTTATCATCCACTCATATCATACAAGGCTAGAGGTTCACTCACATATCATTTAGTGAAATTTTTTATTGTTAACCTAGCAATAACTCTGTCAACTTCATATAGAACTTACACTCACATATCATTTAGTGAAATTTTTTATTGTTAACCTAGCAATAACTCTATCAACTTCATATAGAACTTACCAAAGAATCTTTTAATAGCAAAGCTTACATGCTACATTGCATTCTGCTATTTTAGACAAACTATTCATTTGGACATTCATGGGCTAAACTCTCTATTTTATTTGTTCTCTATACCTCTATGCTATGGAAATGCCTTTATATTTTAAAAACAAGTAGTTTTTGTCTCTTTTTCAACATTTTTTAATGTTTTTTTAAATGTGATTTTTCCCAATTTTTTCCCCTTTTAATCCCAATTTTTTAAAAAAATTCTTACACTTTTAGCTTGCTGATTTTTTCCCCAAAAGATTTTTGCCGCTATGTTTTGACCAATTCTTTCTTGAACAACTCCTGATCGACAAAAAATTGTAACTTTTGGGTTTCAAATTTTCTTCCAACGTTTACTATTACTAATGTTCGATCATGGTGATTGTTCATAAGTGCTGAATGAGTCATAGTGCACACTAAATTTGATGGAACTCAAGGATTGTTAGTGATTATGTTCTTCATTTCTGTAAACCAATCTGCAATTTTGTATTCATTGACTATCTGCACTGCTAGTTTTGCGTGTAACCATTTTCTAAAGGTAACATTAAGCCAGTAGGTAAGAGAGATCACCTCCAATCCATATAAAGTCTTCCATTGTGTAAGCATAAAAAAATTACCAAAAATTGGTATTGGAAATACTTGTGCTTGTAAAATCTTTGTTAGGCTGTCGTTAAGATCATAGTAGGAAAACCTGCAGTTAACTGTAAGTACCCAACACCTGCCACCTTCTCTCATGCTAATCAAAATTGGATTGCCTGGGTTATTCAATAAATTGGTCAACACAACTGAAACTCGGCCAAACTGGTTGAAACCGTCAACAAATTGGGAAAATCTGAAAAACACATTTTATTGAAAATACTGCCGGGTTTTTCAAAATGGTGGTGGGTTTTTTAGATAAAGTTATAAATCTCAAAATTCATTTTTTTAGAGTTATTATTGTGACTTGAACTTGGGAGCTCTTGCTCCTAAATAATATTAATTAGAGACAAAGCAATGATCCTGAAATTGCTGATTACTTGATAGAGGATTAAGGCATGATAAAAGACCATATGGAAGGATACCCTTGGAACCCTATACTCCAAAGTTGTGTATCAAGTATCATTGGTCTAGGTTTGAGAGGGAAATTAGATGAATCTTTATTAGAGTTAGAGGTGTATGCATGGAAGAAATAAATATATTAAAGGTTGAGATGCTTTTCTTCTGATGGCACTCTCAAATTTTGCAAATTTGAGATGCCTATTTCCAAATTTTGTCTCTGCACTTTCAGAGGTGCACCTGACAAGTCTACTTGACTGATCCACTTTGGAGGCTTGTAATTTGAAGCCTGTTGATTGTCGTGCAAAACCCATTTGTAGACATACTCAGTAGACATATGTGAGCAGGCATGTCAAATTTTAGCTTCCCATGATAAGTTTTGACAGAGTTTCGAAAAGTGAAGCTGAAAGGTTTTTGCACTGTTCTGTTGTTTGCAGATTGGCGGTTTGCGAAACAGCTCCTTGTTTGAACTTGGTTTTCACAACCAGTTCACTGTCATATCAAAACGAATGCTGTTCCTTATTCTCCATACCTAAGTAATCTCGAGTGTCAGTTTTCAGAGCCTCATGATCTAATTTGCTATTTTTAGCAGATCGAAACCAAATGCAGTTTGTTCTGTTTCACATCTGCATTCCTGACAGCCTTTCTGAAGGGCCAACTTCGACCGTCAATAACTTTTGATCAGTGATGTTTCAAGCAAATTCCTTTTGCACACGTACTCAGGGTACCTAAATGTTTCACTATGTCTGATGGAAGCTCGTCAAGAGTTGATTCACTATTTTTACAAATTGGCAGTTGGATCAGTTTGTGTTGGTTTAGAACAACTGTTGTTTCAAAAGAGTCTGACTGGGAAACTTTGCCGATTAATATCCGGTTCCTCGGGGTTTCCTTTTTTCAAGCCGTCTTTTGCATTGAATTCTTAAATCAAATGTGTGCATTCTTGCTCAGTGACAGGGTCTCAAGATGAGTTCAGATGGGTTAATTAATTGTTTTCTGATCACGACAGGGCCAAAAATGATGTTCCGGAAATTTTCAAAGTTTTCAATTCTAACGACAACCCATTTCTTATTTCGGTCTAAACCCTCTAAATATCCATTTTCATCAAGATCGGAGGTCGTATGATGCATTATTTTTATGTGTTTTAGTTGCGGAAAAGACGTCCCGGGAGCCAATTTACAAAGGAGGTACCTGAATTTCCGCAGCTGAAATTAAAATTTCATTATTTTCTAATGTTTGAAATTGCTAATGTTTAAAATATTTTATATATTTTAAATGTTTTTCAAATGGTATGCATGGGAATAAAGGAATTTTAGGGCAACCTCAAATATTTGACAATATTATAGGAATTTAATAAAGTTTAAAACTTTATTAAAGAAGTCTTCTCGCAAGCCTCGCACAAATTAATTTTCACGGCAGCAAATGATGCGAGGTGTGCGAGGAGAAAGTTGGGAGGGTAATTTTTGGTCTGCAAGCTCAATTTGCAATGAGGATTGAAGCACTTCCCTCTCCATCGAGGTGTCTCACGAATTTTAGTTGGATTGGAGGAAGTAGTTTTCCGAGAAGTTGCTATTCACGTTTTTTGTTTTGAGGCAGATTTTTGAAGCTGTATGCTTGCTGCAAATGGTGTTTTTCACCTCCCAAATGAGGCCTGGACTTATCTACATATGTTGGGAATGTTTTCACCATTGTTTTGGTCATTTTCTACGTGCCTGCAGCCATTAAAACACCCTTGTATTGTCAAAAACGACTCTCTGACATCACCATTTTTGAGCAGCTTGTATTTGCAGCAAAGCCCATCCAATGTTTCAATGGAGTCTGATTTTTTTTATCAAGCTTATACCTAGTCTGGATGCCATTATCAAATAGAAACTTGCAGAGTATGGATCCCGTGACTGCAAAACGACAATGCATAGAGGAATTGGGGCAATCTTGCAAGCCTCGCATGACTTTGGTGACGTCAAAAAAAATTGTTGCGAGGTTGGTGAGAATGTAGCATGTGGCAGGTGTGGGCCCGTGAAGTATTATGTGCACGGGTATAGTTCCCCGCTACCTCGCAGCTTTAAAATGCAAAATCTTTTTTTCTTGCAAGGTGTGTGAGATAAAGGAGAAGATTAAAGTGAAGCCCGATGAAATATTTGAAGAGCACGAGTGCTAAGTGAAGGTGGGCCTGAGGGGGTGAAATCTTCATTTGCCTAATAATTTTTTAAGAAAGGGTTTTCACTTTGTAAAGTGAAAATAAATTGAGTAGGGCATGGGTAATTCTTTTTACCCAAAAATGATTTTTCATTTTAATTAGACATGGGTAAATCTTTTATTTGCCCAGATGAGTGTTATTAAAGTTAATTGAATATTTTACACAAGTGTAAAATAAAAGGCAGATATAGGTGCAAATAAAACTTTAATGTAAAAGTGGGAGTGGGTAAAATGTTTTACCCAAATGAATTTTAAATGGCATGTGAATGGGTGAATGTTTTAAATGGAGAATTTAAAACACTAAGTGCACGGAGGGGAATATTTGATAAAGTGGATTAAATATTCATTTTTGATCCCTTTGCTGAAATTTGAGTTTTCTATTGGCATAAATATTAAAGTTACAAAACTTTAATATTTGGATGAATATAAAGTGCAGCATTGTAAAAGAGAACAGAAACAAAATTTTCACGGGCAAGATATTTTCTTCAATACCTGGGTGAATGATGAAATTTTCCACATGGGCAGGTTTTCTGTTGCTGGGCAATGATGAGCAAAGGCAGTTTTGAGAGGTAAAGTTTGTTGCAGAATTGATGATCAACGGTGAATGGAGTTTCCAGATGGCAATTGCAGATCGAATTTAGGGTTGCTCCTGTTTGCTTCTCTTCTTCTATATCTTCTATTATTCTCTCATTGTAAAAGGTTCTGATTTTTTGTATTGGACTAGGTAGATAGATATTTGTATTTTCTGAGTCATTGTTTGAGTTTGTAAGCTGTAATTTTATGAATTCAAGAGTAAATACAACCAGTTTATGCAATTAACATCATGAAGGTGTTTCCACATTCATGAATGTCATCAGATTGTCTCCACATTTGTACACTTTCAGTCATGTAAATTCAATAATACAAAGTGTCTTTGAATTTATCATTTCAAGTTTTATGAGACTGTTTTGTTTGTTCATTGTTCTGTTTCAAGGAAATGGTTAAAATGCTTTGAGCAGGTGATTGTGATTTCAGGTGTGCAAATGGGATTTAATAAGAAGAATCTGATTGATTTCAAGAGAAGGATTGTTGGTGCAAGGCACTAACAATTAATGCAAAGCATTAGCAGTTAAATCCACTGGTTGAAGACAGTTTGCTAGAGAATTCATTTTATGTGTTTGACTCCATGGCCCAGAACTGGCACTGATCTATTATGCAGTTTTGTGCATCTCAGAAACAAAATTAAATGCAAAATCATTCTAATCTTACTGTGTTATTGTGTGTCCTGCTTTCCAATGGCTGAGAGAGGGTTGAGCTGCTGAGAATTTAGCCAAATTTAAAGTTGTCAATGCTTCCCTTAGTGTTGTTTCATTGGGAATTATCTGCTTTGTAAAACAATGTCAGTGTATGAGTGAATTAAGTTTTGAGCATTGTTTAGGTTTACCCACCTTGGTCCTGCAGAGCCAGAAGTGTAGGAGATGTCAGTCTTTGACTGAATCTTGTCAGTTGGCCACTAGCCTTAGTTGTTCTTTAAAATAGAGGTTGGCTACCTCTTAGAGAATTTCAAAGTCTAGTTGGGTTGTTATTTGAAACACCAACATCTTCCTGGTTTCCAATCGCAAGTTTCAGCAAACAAACTGAAAATCTCTCTAACCTCTATATACTACCTATTTTATAAGGATGTATAAGACAGGTGAATCCAATGAAGAGGGATATATTGTATATAGTGGAAATAGACAGTTGTACATATGTAATGTATACATTGTTACATTTCTATTTGTTTTTCCTTGTGGAAAACCAAACTTTCGTAAATATTAAATATAATTTGCAAAATTGGGTATTTGACCTTGAGTTTTAGTGTGGCTATATGCAAAATTTTAATTGAATCTTAGCCATATTATGATTAATAAAGGAAATACAAAAACTAGTTTGAAATGTCTATTGACATAGAGGCATTGATTTCTGCTTCACTTATATAGTCATGGCGACCTTAGAGGTTGTTTGAATTTTGTATCCACCAATCATTTTTTGTATTTGAGTAATGAGTCTTATTACAATAGGGACCCAATACATAAGGAGGATTCGCTAGCAACTGGCAATATTGAATCTTTATTTATGTTTTATAATTGAAGTTTGGACTTTGTTTATCTTTCTATGTACTCTATTTGGCATGAAGTAACATTTTCTATTTTTTTTTTTTCCATGTTATTAGGAATATTTTAAAATAAATTTCATGCTTTACCCATTTTAAACCCATGTAATTGAATTCATTTACACTTAGAGTTTGCTATGTCGTTACTGTGTGTATACAACGCTAATATGTTTAAGCTCATTCACAGGATACTTGGGCCAATTGAAGTGGTGGTCATGGTGGACAATTATGTATGCAATATCAAAATTCCGGTGGCATTTCTTGGTAATCCCTTGACATGTGCCAATTTCTCGTCAAAATCATTTTTGCAACTCGTTGCACCGCTCTATCAAAGATTTGGTTTAATGTTACCCCCTAGTTTTCTGTCAAACCAATACATTTTCCTCATCTCGACGTCAATGGGAGGGCTTGCAGTCTTATGAATCATTATTAATGGTTCTCCATCAACCAAGCTAGTAGCTTTAGCTACCCCTTTCTACATCAATTCTAATAACACAATTATGGGCAAGGTTGATAGATTTGTTGGAGTCGCACCATTTGCTCAACAGTGCTTGCATGAGCTCTGGATAATCTCCACTTCTTGTACAAACCAGTGATTATTTGCCTTTCCCATAATCCTACATGGGTCTACATTTTTCCATTTAGCACCCTGAAACTGAAAATTGATTCCAAATGCTTCTTCATTTTTTGGTTTCATTTTCATGAAATTCACTACTAAATTCTTTAAGTTTTCAAATTCTTTAGTTGTGTCTTCCATATTGGACTTTTCCTTCAAGGGTAAATTGCAGCTGCGAGATATACTTAGCTCAAAATCTTCCCCTTTCAGTCCTCTACAAAATCAAACAATTTGTTGGAAAGTCTATTGTGGGAATCACCGGCTTTTAGTTTGCCTTATATTTAGAAATTATGGCACTGTAGTCTTCGACTTGATCAGTTCTGCAATCACCTAGTTTGATTTTATGCAATTACACTACTTTTTTCAGACTTCGCAAAACCACAATAATTATTCTCAATTCTTGATGTCATTGGGCTGTTATAACTACCATAGTATGAGTACAATTACCCTCATGATTGTTAAATAGAATTGGAAATTGGAATGGTGGTTGCTGCCAAAATATATAATCTCATTCATTATGGCTACTATAATTACATGTACATTACATGCTAGTGCCACTATTACTTGATGTATTTAATATTTTATTATTTCTAGTACATACACATTACCTGCTGGTGCTATTGCTAATTATGTATATAATATTAATCTAGCACTTAATAAATTTTGATATTAAATACATATCCTTAGACCTCAATTGCATTACACAATACGTTGGAATGTGTGGCTTTCCTTATTTTCATTACACAAGACTATGGAATCTATAGCATCATGCAAAGATCCTTAGCTTTACACTACAATCCTCATCTTTATGCAATAGTCCATAGATTTATGCAAGGCACTGTATTTCAAAACTTTACTAACAGTTTGACACTCATCAATTCACTATATAATTTGGGAATCACAATTATTATTTATTTTGTAAATTTTGATAACTAATTTTCAAAATGTTTATTGTGCATTATATTTAAATACAAGAAGTGTGTCATAGGGGATATCCAAACTTGGAGTGAAGCATCAAGATCCTTAATTATCCATCAATGATCCATAATGCTCCATTTATTGCATTGAAAAGTTGATTATATACAATACTTGCTTGAAAGCTAATGTGGCCATAGAGATAAAAAATCTCTGAAACACTACACTATTGGTGCAGGAGCACCTTCACCATGATTCTATTTTGTAAATGATTTCATTTTTTTCCTTTGTAGAAGTCATTTAAAAGTAATTTTCAAAAAAAAAATGTAATGATGTCAACATTTATTGCAATCAAAGTGTAAAAGTTGCATAAAGCAACAATTAGGGAGTTAAAAAGGTCATTAGGGAGACTAAACATTAGTGGGAAGTTGGAAATCAGTTGGAAACTGATTATTCATATTGTAATGTCTTTAAAAAGGCTCTTTGTACGTTCATAAGCTTGTGGGTGATTGAAAATTTGAAATGGAATAATGGAAAGCACAATTTTCTGTAATTTTCTTCAGAAAATTCACAGTTTCCAGACTTTGTACGGATTTGTACGGCCTCAAATGATGGAATAAATGGTTGTAAGTGTTAGAGGGAACAATCACCTTCCATTTCCAATTCGTTTCATGCAGATTGGTTCATTTTTAAAGAAGTTATGCTAATTTTTGTAAACACAGTCTAAATTCTGATCTAGGGTAACAGTTTTCAATAAAATTCGTGTTTCTCAAATTTAAACCGTTGGATGTTGCTCAAAATTGGATAAAATGTCTATAATGATATCCTCTAAATTATCACCGGAGAGATTGGATTAATTAGTTGATTTGTGAAAGTTATAAGTTACTGTTTGCATGCATATCTGGTTATTTCGACCTAATATTTAGCAAAAAAGTCCGGACAGCAAGCCTGTGTTCCAAAACAAGTGTACCTACAAATGAGATATGTTTTTAATGGCCGAAATGGGTACTCAAAAATGTATTTATGTTTTGGAGATTCAATTTGGTTTGAATGTTACACCCGATTTAGTGTTTTGATTCTCTTCAAGCAAAATTTGGGTTTTTGGTGCAAGTAATTTGTAAATCTGATAAAACAGAGAAATAAGGCTATGCAATTGGTTAATTTTTATCAAAATGATGATTTTGAAGATGTAGAAGGGTCTGGTTT
The DNA here is from genome assembly GCA_007115665.2 of Sequoiadendron giganteum. Taxonomy (NCBI): domain Eukaryota; kingdom Viridiplantae; phylum Streptophyta; class Pinopsida; order Cupressales; family Cupressaceae; genus Sequoiadendron; species Sequoiadendron giganteum. The sequence goes on from CM021100.1 coordinate 624,747,639, forward strand.
GAGTTTGATACAAGTTTAGAGTCATGTTTTGAAGAGTTGGGCTTGTAGCCATGAAAAAATTCAAAGAATTTGAAGTGATTTTGGTAAAGGATTGAATGAGAATTGTTTTAAGTATTGTTGTTTCTTCCTTTGCTCTGCATCAACTATTAATCTAAGTTAGTGGTTTTGGTATGGGGTCGGGTACAAGTATAGGGTTTTGGTATGCCAGTATGGCGATTTTTTTTTTTAGGTACAACTATATAATAATAATAATAATAATAATAATATATATCTTAGTGTTACAAGACTCAGACTCACCTCAGACTCGGCAAGCCGATTTTTGACTTGGACTCAGACTCGGAAAATAGAAAAACCTAGGAAATTCAGAGATTTTTAAGGATTTAAAAATTGTTCCATGCACCCTTTAATAAATAAACCTTAAAGACACAATAACATCATCAAATGGAAACTACTATGATCCCATACACAAACATACATCGATCACATAAGTATAAACACAAATTTTAGCTGAAGGAAATAATAGTAGTAAGAGTCAAAACAATTAGATATATAAATGTTGTCAAATGTTGGCCCCACGGTTGCTGTTGCACCAAAAGGTCGACCTATCAATGCCTGATTCAGCCGCCAGAGTTAATGGATCCACTAGAAGCGGTTAAGCCATGTCACGAATCTCGAGGGGAGCGCTAACCATCTGCCAACAATCTCCCGCTTAGCGTTACTTGAGGGGATTCAAACTTGACACTTTTGGCTTTGATACCAATTGTTGGCCCCACGATTGCCGTTGCACCAAAAGGTCGACTTGTTAATGCCCGATACAACTGCCAAAGTTAATGGATCCACAGGAAGCGGTTAAGCCATGTCACGAATCTCGAGAGGAGCGTTGACCATCTATCAACAGTCAAATGTATACAATACTCATGGAATATGAAATCCATGGTATTGGTATCAAAAGTTCCAAACATATATCAAAACAAAAGCTATAAGTTTATGGCTTAGAGGAGCCTACAACACTAAGTGTGAATCCTCTTGCGTAGGCGTCTAAGAAAGGTCCTGGATGATGATGCGACCATCATCTTTGCCCATGTCTCAGACTCAGTGGCACCCAAACCAGGATCCAAGGTGTCTCCTCATGCTCTATCCTCCTCCTGTGCCATGGCTACTGCCTCTACCTCTCGATTTGCTTGGTCAACCCAATCAAGGTCCTCATCGCTAAAAACGGGATCTGTGGCCTCAATTATCCAATCTGATTGTGGATCAACCTCCTCCAATATGATGGGTGACAAGTCACTGCCCAATATCTGTCTATGGTGAAGGCACAACTTGTAATTAACATAAACAAGATCATTCAACCTCTGCACTGACAATCTGTTGCGCTTCTTAGAGCGTATGTGCTCAAACATACTCCAATTGCGTTCACAACCGGAGGCACTGCATGGTTGGCTTAACACTTGAACCACAATCCTCTAAAGATTTGGTACTTTAGCACCAAATCTCTCCCACCATGCATCTAAGATGAGAAAAAGAAAAAAAATCAATCTCATTGTCCAACTTTAAGTTTGAATATTTAATAGTAATATAAAAAACGGAAAAGTGTTAATTTTTATACTACTATTATGCCCTTAATAAATTTTTACTTGGTTGCAATGTCGATCGAGTAGCCTTCATATGTCTCTTGCAAAGAGATCTCCTTGTGTGTAATGAGCCTTGCTCAAATGGACCTTAATTTCTTCAATTTGCTGCCTTGTAATTTTGTCAAACAGTTTGTATGTGAAGTGCTTGTTTGCTGGTTTTGAGTTTCAGTCTGATTGCTTGTTTGAAAGATGATAATAGAATGCTTCAAATGCTTATAGAACAATGCAAGAATGATAATACTAGGCTCTAAATGCAAGGATGACTTTTTTGATCTTTTTTTTGATGCATATAAATGATCTAAGCATGATAAATGATCACCTACAGCCAACTGGTATTTTAACAAACAGTTGGTGTGCAAACTAACAAGCTGAGTAATAATGATATTGAATTGCTCAATGGCACTATAAATATCCAACAACTTATATCTCCTTAATTGCAATGAAATACCTAATACAATGCTCATGAAAATTGGCCAAGACTCAAATACATTTCAAGATGCCAAACTCATGGTTACAATATGCAATCACCACAGTCAAAAATCTGATTACAATATGCTTCTGTATCAGCATGCTAAATCAACTATGACAATGCATATATTCCCCTTTTCAATGATGCTGGCCATGACAGCAAAAGATGCAAATGAGGAAATGATTTATCTAAAATAATGACAATACAAGAACCTGGAAATTGTTATGGCTGCCTGAGAAGATTAATTCGTTTCTCCTTAAATGCAATGAAAATGCCTCCAAAGATGAGGCGTCTAGTTGCCAAACCATCCAACAAGGCTCCCTGATTTTTATCTGATTTTTTTGATGATTCTTTACCTTGAATTGCCCTCTAGATAGAGCCGCCCCTGCTGCTGGAGATCAGACCCTGATGATAAATTATTGACGCCATAAACCCTCCTCAAAATGCATGTAATATCATTGCCAGTGCCCCAAGGATGGAGCGCTGCTACCTGCTTGCCAAATCGATGCTAAATAAGAGAGGAATGAGCAAAATCGTGGTACCTCCAAGCTGGACTGAGTGACTGTAAATGAATGCCCTTCAAATCTGATTGCATGTAATATAATTCCAGCTTCCCACAACAAGATTGATGAAGCATAAACCTTCCAAAAATTAACTCAAATCGAATCACTAAATCAATTGGCAAAATTGGCCCTTGGCCACAATTTTGAGCACAAGTGAAAGGATTGAATTATCCTCTCGTCAAATGCAACACTTCAAGAGATATTTCACTTCCTCAGTTATGCTATCAATGGGAGTTTTTTCGTTCCCAAGGACAAATGAACAACTGCAGAAACCTTTGGCTCCACAACTGAAAATGTCAAATCAATATTCAAATTTGGATGATTAGAAGCTTAGGCAACCCCTCAATTTTTTTTTTTTCTCCAGCCCTTCATGAAGCTTCTAGAACATTATTTTATTTAAGTGACTGTTATGATATAATATTTTATTAAGTCACTTTATTAAATATAAAGTTACCTTTTAATTTTAATTTATTTGATAACTTTATAAATAATTAACTTAATACTTTTAATTAAAATAATCAACTAAGTTATCCACATGGAAAATTATTAATTTGGACAACTTAATTAATTAAATTAATTAAATCAATCTATCTCCAAAATTGGGACATTACATTGTGCAAGTCTTAAAACCTCTATGTCGAAGACAATTTGGGCTCCAACATGAGAATCAGACATCCCCTCGATGACTGTGTAGGGCCCACTCGAAACCTCCTCATCTCTCTTGAATTCTTTGCGGAATTGGAATGCTGGATTGAGAAAATATGCTACTGCGTGTACGTGCTTGTGAAGATGGAGGTGCCATCGCCTATCAATGATCTCCCAATGGGGCGATACTTATCATCAACTCCCCCATAAATGAATCTAATGGCCTCTTTGGCCCTATCCATGCCCTCATATATGTAGCCGATTGCAGGCTTTTCCCCATTGTGTAATGTCCCCAATTTAGCCCTACACTCTTCTTGAGGTTTTAGCCTATTTTCGAAAACTTGTAGGCTAAGCAGATTGGAAAATTAGAGTTTCCTATTTTTTAGGAGGTTTCAGATGCATTTTTGAAGGCTTGCATGCAGGAGTTTGGAAGTGTGTTTTTGGGACTTTTCTGGGTTTTCAGAGAGCTTCAGAATGGTGTAACATGCATCTCCATCTGATAACCTTTCTAGGCACTTACTATTTATAGTAAGTCATGTTGGCTTCCCGGTTTGTGCTCAAAAGGCGTTTGGAAACACTTACTATTTATAGTAAGGCTTGTTTACTGCTCAGTTGGTGTTCAATTGATGTTTTGCAAACTTACTATTTATAGCAGTTGCTATTTTTGGTAAGTCAATTAATAGCAGTATCATTCTAGCAACAGTTAAGCCTTTTGCAGTTCAGTGTGGCTATTCAGTTTGGCCTTCTATCGAGTTTGCAGTGAACTTACTATTTTGGGCATTGGCTATTTTTAGTAAGTCTATTTTGGTAGTGTCTTCATCAGCAATATGGTGCAGTTCATTATCCAGATTTTGGTAATGTCTCAGTTTCCAGTTTGGTGATAATTGTCTCCTTGGACTAAGTTTTATACTTAGTTAAAATTGTGTTTTGAAGTTGTACCCCACGCCTAGCTTAATGACTTTAAGTTGTTTTTAAGTTGGGGCCATAAAGTGATACATTTAATATTTTATTAAATGTTTATTCCTCTAAATGGGACGACTTGGGAGAAATATGAAGAGTTTTAAATATTTCAAAAAGAAATGCTTTTTGAAATGGACACCTCTTGGAGAAGTTGAAGAGTTTCTTGTTTGGAGGTTACAGTTGATTCATCTCCTCTTTGGAAGCTTATTTATTGATGCTTTGTTCATTCATTCGTATCTTGGAAAATTGAAAGTAAAGTTATGCTGCTGGTTTGAAATCCAGAACCTAGCTAACGGGAAGCTTAGCATTTCGCAATCCATCCTTCGGGCTTGAAACTATGGCTTCCTAGGTGGGTCTTTGAGACTGTACTTCACACAGGAGTGTAGATGGAGCTTTATTTATGATGTTATTTGACAGGTTGCTGCTGTATAACCTGTTATTGAGTTGCTGATTTGTTCATGGCTGAAACGAATTTCTGTTCGTAGCTTCGCCATCAAATTTTCTATCGTTCTGGGTACTGGCCCATGCTGTTCCACTGTGGAGGGCGCCCCTTACTGCAAGTTTGCAGATTTTATCACTGAGTTTCTGATTTTTGAGAGAAGGTCGACCCTTCCTGAAGGCCGTACCTTTCTTCTTGATTGTATTTGGAATCATGCCAACTGTTTCTCTCTGTTTTGGGCTCGTTTTCTCAATGAAGGTTGGACGCCTAGCTCTTAGCTGTTGATCGACTATGGTTTGAGAGCTTTCCAAGTTGAATTGAAAAAGATACATCCATTATGGTGAATTCTCACCTTGCTGATCTGATTTTCTGTATTTCATGTTTCTGATCAGATTAGTTAGAAATTGTTATAATTCTGTTCTGAGTTACTTTCTATATCATTTTGGCATTGTAAATGTTAGAGGAAGTGTTACTCTAACCATTGAGTGTTTTTGGAAGCATATCATTCTCATTTGCAGCTGTATGTTATTTGTTTGTAAGCTGATTAGTAGTACTAACAACAATTGTTTACTTTGCTGCAATTTACTTTGTTGTATTCCCCCCACATAATAAAGTGGTTGTGTGGATTGTATACCCCCCACAGTTTAAGTGGAAGTGAGGTTAATTGGCTGGCTTGCCGCCTTTAAATGTTTGTAATAATCACACCCACAAAATAAGTGGAGTATTCCCACCGCTTGTGGATGCCCGCATTTGCAGAAGAAGTTGTATTTCAGTTTATTATCTAGCACTCCACCATATGTTAGCACCTCGCCTTGCAAAAAGAACTTGCGTGCACATTCTTGGTGTCGAGTTTAGCTCTCTATTTTCAGTTGTTATCAAGTTATTAGATCCTAGGGATCCTCTGACCATATGCCCTTCCCTCCTCCTTAAGTGGTTTTAGGGCGCATTCTTGGTTAGAGTTGTTTCATCTGTGTTTTGGTTTAGAGCTAATTCTTAACGGGTGCATGATTCGCATTGTTGTGACTGAAAATTAAAGGCAAAAATTAAGGGGTATATTTCAGTGGTATCAGAGCTTGTTTTCCTGCCATCCTGTGAGTTTAAATTCTTCATGTTATCAGATGAGAGTCAGAGAAGACCGATACTACATCAGAAAGCAGAACAGAGTTAGCTTCAGCTTCAGAAGTTTTTGAAGTTGACACTGTTTCAAAGGTTTTAAGAAACCTTGTCTTGCTAGTTAAGCTATGGTTTCAGATGAAGAAAAAGATTTGGCAAGATCTTTACACTTTGTGGGTGCAAGGCTCATTTATGAACGTCAGACAAGGGAAGAAGAAGTGAGACTACTTCTTATGTTGGAACAATGTTTGAGTTAGGTGAAACAGTCACCTTCTGGGATAATTAAAACAGTATTGGCGATTGCAGTAACTTTCCTGAAACAATCTTATTGGTTGAGGCATCTAGATGATGAGATCAATCTGTTGGTTACTTCATGCCTCAGTGAAGTGATGAGAATGATGATAAAACAATGGAAAGAGTTCTTCATATGTTCATAGAAAGCTATCAAGATCTCGATGAAACTGATAGCAATCAGTATTCTAGAAGAGTTGCTATATTGAAGATCTTTTCAGAACTTGAAACAAGTAAGTTGCTGGTTGAATTGGGTATGCAAGATCGAATATATTATTTGATCCATTACCTCTTCATTTCAACTTGGAGTGAACAAAAGGAGAATGTAGTTGCAGCAATGAGAAACATTTTAGTTTTGATTATCAATGAGATGGATGAAATCCCAAAATCCATTCTTTCTTTCTTGCTTAACATTCATGAACAAGTAGGAAAGAATTCATCTATTGCTAGTATGTTGATCGGAGAGTTGTTCATTCAGTGTGAGGAAAAATTGAAGCCACACTTGAAGAAGACAAAGCAGATTAATGAGCTGGTCATTAATGTAGAAGATAAAATGTTGTTTCTCGATGATTCTATGGTTGTTTCTCTAGAAAACTTCCTTGGTGTGCTTGTGACTACTAATGAAGATATCAGTAATATACCTTTATATGATGGGCTTATTGAAGGTAAGAAGGATATAATCGTCAAACCAGCTATCAATGAAGATGCCTTGCTTCATTTCAATAATGGAGGTTTAGGTGGTTTTGAGATAGATCATCAAACTAAGCTCTTGGGAAAAGATATTTGTGAAGATATCAGTTTTGGTGTGTTGGGAGATGTCTTTTTCAAAGAGGCAACACTCCAAGAGCGGCATGAAAAGAACTTTATTTTTTATCATATAAATCAGCCTTTCAACATTTGGGATCCAGGTGTGAAGGTGTCTAAGGTTGTCAAGGAACCTTTATGGGATAAATTTCCATTTGATCCCAATATAATACAAAATTCTGATTTCAATGCAAGCTATGTGATAGCCATGGGAGGAGAAAATGTCTTTGACAAAGAAGCTTGCATGGAAAAGCCCCATAATGACTCAATGATCAAGTTGGGGGCTGCTAAAAATTATGATCAATGTATCAGTGAGGTGGAAGCAGTTTTAGAGGACCAAAAGGTCCTTGCTGATGAAAATTTTAAAGAGGATCTCAAACACAAATCTAATTTTCCAATTCATGAAGCTAATTGTAAACAAAGGTTTGAAGAATTGGTAAAATTTGATCCTCTTCATTTTCAGTTGACAGGTGGTGAAAGACGAGTTTTGGAGCAGCTGTGAGGGCAGCAAAGACAAGAAACAAAGTTTTGATTTTGATATGCAGCCTACCAGCAGTTCGACATCCTTGCATGCTTACGAGTAGGAAGGTCCATTCTTGATATCCATTGAAGATGAGGTGCAAGTTTTATTCAAAGTTGACCACCCACACAGTTTGATTAAAGATAGACACAAAGGAGTTAGAGATGGAGCCATTCTCTTTAATCGGCAATTCATCAAAGACTCCTTGGAGATTATAAAATCAGACTATCTATGTTGGATTAACGATCAAAATTATGCTTTTGATTTTGTAAAGAAAGCAATTGTTGCAATTGAGGGAGTTTATTTGTTCAATAATCCATCTTTTGAGTTGAGTGTTAATTCAGTTCACTCCAATCTCTTCTCAGGATGGCATTTGAAGACATTACTTGTTCCATGTATTCTTGTTGTTGAAACTTTCATAATGTGTCTTTCATGGAACACTAAAGAGGACACCGGACTTGGGAGATCATTGTTGGCTCTATCTAACATTTGGAATCATAAAGAGAAATTGTTTCGGTGTGTTGGAAAATTTTCATGGTTGATTATCCAAGTATGGGATTTTCAGCATGTTCTGAAGAAGATTATCATGTGTGAAAAGGAGGTATGTTAGAGTGATAAGTGCCAAAATTTCAGTGTTAGAGGTGCTGCTACCTTCTTTATCAGCCAATTGATGATTATATTTGATCATCTATGTAACAACCCCCAAACCGGGTAAATAAAATTTTTCTACTTTCACAAATAAGATACAAGGAAAGACATACATAATGACAAAGTAAATAAACTTTTCTTTTCATTCTAATGCAACATTTCATCATAAAGAAATTATTGACACAATAGATCATTAATCTCTTTTCCAAGTAAATAACAGAGTACACAATACATTACTTTTCTTTCAAATAAATAACAGAGTAAGAATCTTACAAGTTTCAATCATAGCTCGGAAGCTTTTGAGCAAATAGGAATAAGACGGTCCAGGTTCTTCCCTTTCAAACCTTGGTTCATCAGAAGTCTACTGTGGAGGAGAAACATCACTCAGGTGCTTTTCCGCCAACCACGGACTTATAATGCGGTCCCCCGCACGTTTACTGTTAAGTAGACGACCCTCCCTTCTACGAAACGAAGAGATTGGTTGGGTAACCAGTTCTGTATGACCAATTGAGCATAGTGTGAAGTCCTACATAACTAAATCCTTGTGTCTTCACAATCTCAATCTAGTATGTAAATTGGACTACAGTGAACTGACAGTGTAATCGTCTCACAGTCTAAGTGGACGTAGGTGTACTACACTACTTTGGCCAAAGTGTTTCGATAGTATTTAAACTGACGGTTATCTATCACATGCACTAAGTCAGGTTCAGTTTGACTTGAGGCTATCTTATCCTACGCATAGGCTAAGTCCTTTACCGTGGGTAGTCAATCACCCCAGACTTCCTACATCATCTACTTAATCAGGAATTGAAATGCAGTCAACAAGGGTCCCTCGGGTAACTCTTATCTTGAAATTCTTTATCCATGGAGTACATAGCTTTTCCTAGTTAACCTACTAACTTTAAAGCTTTAGACTACCTTGGTACTGATTCCATCCTCGACCTAGTATTTAATAACTAGTTCCTCATTTCCTTTATATAAGGAGATCAAATAGTATTCATGAAATTACAATTCATCAAGTAAATTCTATAAAAGTGTTCAAACATTTCTTTTATAATTTAATCAAGCTATTATTTCATATACAAGCAATTCCTTTATAAACAAGCTATTCCTATGAAATCAAGCTATTCCTTTTTAACAGAATTACTCTATGAAATCAAGCTAAAATAGGAAACACAATTTCTCTTATACTTGCCTACCCTACTTCATACCTCAATGCAAAGCAATGCATAATTTAAGCAAGTAGATTTATTTAATTAAAATAACAGAAGTATAAAAAAGATAACTCTCATGCCTGTTTCCTTGTTGCTAACGAATTCAGTCTGTAGCTTCTTCTTTTAAATTCACTTCCTTTCTGTCTTTTCCAGATTCTATTCATAGAATGAATGGAGTATTTCCAGGTATTGCAGATTACTCTTTTTCACAATTTAGGGTTCTACAGCAGGTATGTTTATACCATAGTAACGAGACTCGGACTCGGCTCGGACTCGGCTAGGGCGACTCGACTCGGGACTCGGGGACTCGGGACTCGGACTCGGCGCAGACTCGGCAAAATGAAAAAAAGTTGAAAAAACCCTAGAAATTTAGAGATTTTTAAGGATTTAAAACTTGTTTCAAGCACCCTTTATTGAATACAATACAAATAAAATAAAATTTAATCACATACACAAGTATACAACGATCACATAAGTATAAAGTACACAAATTGTAGTTGCGCTGCTGAAGGAAATAGCATACTTAGATATATAAAATTAGTCAAATGTATACAAAACTCATGGAATATGAAATCCATAACATCAAATGTTCCATAACAATATGAAATATCAAAACAATAGCTATAAGTCTATGACTCTATGGCATAGTGGAGCCAACATCCTTCCTACGAAGGTGTCTAAGGATCCTGGATGATGAAAAGTTACTTACATAAGTATTGTAAAATGAAAAGTTTTAAGTTTTTAACTTTAAATTTGAATTTGATAATGAGATACATCTAGATTCTAAAATAATACAATTTAAATATAAATTTTAGAACAATTGAACGAAAAAGAATTACCTGGCTACATGGAAGGGAATGGTGCAGTAGTACCAAAAGTCTACAATTGTTTTTTTTGTTGCATCATGTGCATCCTTGTTCCAACCCATGCTCTCAAGCGACGGTTGAGAACCAGTAGTAGTGTGTGGTACAAAATATGAGTCCACAACATCAAATGTTCCAAACAAATATGAAATATCAAAACAATAACTACAAGTCTATGGCTCAAAGGAGTTTGCATCCTTCCTACGAAGGCATCTAAGGTGGGTCGTAGATGACGTAGCAATTGCAGCCATAGTCTCTGCTTGTGACTCCATGCCACCCTCACCAACATTAGTTTTGGATGTGTTTGCTCATGCTTTAGCCTCCTCCTCTGCCATGGCTATAGCCTCAACCTCTCTATCTACCCAGTCAACCCAATCAAGGTCCTCATCACTAGCACAAGTATACATCGATCATATAAGTATAACTATAAACACAAATTGCAGCCATAGTCTCTGCTTGTGACTCCATGCCACCCTCACCAACATTAGTTTTGGATGTGTTTGCTCATGCTTTAGCCTCCTCCTCTGCCATGGCTATAGCCTCAACCTCTCTATCTACCCAGTCAACCCAATCAAGGTCCTCATCACTAGCACAAGTATACATCGATCATATAAGTATAACTATAAACACAAATTGTAGCTGAGTTGCTCAAGAAAATAACACACTTAGATATATAGTCAAAGACTCAAATGTATACAAAACTCATGGAATATGAAATCCATGACATCAAATGTTCCAAACAAATATGACAATAGCACACTTAGATATATAGTCAAAGACTCAAATGTATACAAAACTCATGGAATATGAAATCTATGACATATCAAAAGATTCAAAACAATAACTAGAAGTATATGGCTCAAAAGAGCCTGCATCTTTCCTATGAATGTGTCTAAGATAGGTCCTGGATGATGTAGTAGCCATAATCTCAGATTCTCAAGTATCAGGGAAATCGCCCTGATGGGGTTGAGAGGTAGTGCCCTTTGTGGGGGTTTAGGCGCAGTGCCTCTAGTGGGGTTAAGGGTCAACGCCCCTCGTGGGGGTTTGGGGGCAGTTCCCCCAATGGGGTCAAGGGGCAGCGCCCCTTGCGGGGATCTGGGAGCAGTACCCCTAGTGGGGTCAAGGGGCCCCTTGCGCTCTGGGGGCAACGCCAGTAGTGGGGGTCTGGGGGCAGCGCCCCCAACGGTAGAGGGGCAGGGTCGCAGCGGGGCGGCTCCCTATTGCGATACAGGGCGGGGTCGAGGGGCAGCGCCCCCGCCACCAAGCCCAAATTAAGACCTCCAAAACCATACAAACCTCCATGGCGTACATCATTTTGCATTCACAATAAGTAAATAAATTTAAAAAAAAAATTCAAATTTCATGTATTTTTTCCACTTTCAAAACTTGCCTTTTGTCGAGTCCTGCTGATGGGACTCGACTCGGCGGTCGGCGAGTCCATCCAGGACTCGGTAGGACTCGGCCGAGTCCGAGTCCGAGCCCCCAGGACTCGGCCAGGGTGACTCGACTCGGGACTCGCCGAGTCCTGGCGAGTCTGGGCGAGTCTTGTAACTATGGTTTATACTTGCAGCATATAAATTCCACAGTCCTCTCAATATGGCAATGGCAATTGTGAACTGGCTCTCTAAACAAGTGTGATTACAGCAAAAACAAAAATGGTGGCTCTCAAAGGAAATTCGGAATTTGCAAAAGCAGATGTAAATTGGTAGAAATGGCAATGTAACAAGCTCTTTATATAGGTTTCGAATTCTCATGCCTGCTAACATTTTGGCATGAGTATTGACACCTATATATGTTTGAAAATGTCAATCCATGAAGTGGCATCGTAAAAACAGGTTACTCAGCAATTTAAAGGATGATTCGACCTTTAACCAGGGAGAACTTTTCAACTTACACATGATAAATATCAGATGATGGACACCTATAGGCGTACTCAGCTTGGGCGCCCAAAAATGGCGGATTAAACTTTGCAGGGAAAAAATCATATGCAAAATGCGTCCCATCTGGCCTTTCCTCAAGCCTCCTCACGCATTCTAAATATGGCGGATTGAAAGTTGCGACCTGGTCTCCTGGGCATGAGTTTGCAGCCACGCACGCGCGTTTTCACAGTCGCACAATTTCCTTTTGTTCATATTTTCGATTATTTCTTTACAAATAACTTCGAACTTTAGGCGTATAAACATTTCACATTTCTCAGCATTATTAAAATGTCTTTATAAAGTATACGATATAGCTTACATTTTGTCCAATGTTAAATACATTTAATTTTTCAAAATAAACTTCATATGATTTTAACAAAAAGACTATAAAAGTCATTTATTTTATTTTACTCATGGTGAATATATATTTTATTACCAAGTGACTCTTTAGAAGTCAAATTCATTTATTGTCCAAGATCTTATTTATTTAAAATATAAATAAATTGTTATATATTTATATCATGTATTATATTAAATATATTTTATTATAGTTTTATTTACCATAATAAATATATATATATATATATATGTTTTCATATTTAAATATAACTATGTATATCTATGTATTTATTCCTGGTAAGGCTATAATAAAATATATATATATATATATATATATATATATATATATATATATATATATATATATATATATAAACATTCATATATTTACACATAAATATACATATACATATTTGCATTTAAAACTTTAAAATACGTGTATTTCGAGCCAATCAGCATACTCTCAATACACCTGTTTGTGCAAACATGTATATATACGTTTAACTGTAAATTTAAGGCATCATAATAATGTTATAGCAAACATCATAGATAGTACGCATATGTTTATAGGTGTGTTAGTCATGTGTATGTATCTGTATGTATGCCATGTCAACACATGTGTATGGCATAATAATTGCCCATCATACATCTGTATCGAAATGTCATACATGTTGCTACGTACATATGAGTGGTACACGTACACGTATATACATCCTGTCTATGTCATACTTATCAATTCATATTTCACATTCAAGGCTCACAGAACAGTAAGTTAGATAACAAGTAGCACCACTCACAAAGCACAAAGAATTAATCCAAAACTCCTAAGCCTAAGGATGACTTATCAAGATAACTCTATCTGACTCAGTTCCCAAAACCCTTAGTGAAGTGTGTGTATGCTCAACTGATTAACTTTACCGGTTATCCGACCAAGCCCCTCTCCCGAGTGATGTCTCCCCTCCGCCTGGAGGAATAGTTCCTGTTCCTGCATCCATTGGCACATAACCACAACAGTTACTTGCTCATAACATTTGCAGTATATAAATCAATTATAAAAATAAGACTAATTATCCTCTTTTATGCATTGCTTTATCCAAGGATAACATCAATCAAGAACACAGAATGAGCCAATCATAACATGTAAAAAGATTCTTAAATTGATAGCAAGGTTCAACACATTTTATTCATTCAAATCCTTCCTTACAAACAGAATGCTCTAAGCATTACTAAAATAGTAACTATACAATTTCGAGGTGTAACAATCTATTGATGGCTTGGAGAGGAAATGGGAGCAAAGAATGGTTCTTTGCTATGATGGAGTTGTTAGAGTTTGTGTAAGAGGGATGTTTGTGTAAGGATTAACATCTCCACCCAGTATACATGCAAGGTGGTATTTCAATCTATTAATGCCTCCTGCATGCATAGTTGTTTTGCAATGAAAACATGTTACTTCTCCTCTTTTTTGCCCAAGGGCAATAATGGCATGTTTCCAACAAGGGTCCTTTCTATTTTGAGACATTGTGAATGTGATAGAGACAACTTATAGATATAAACAATGCTGAAATAACACATAAATTAAAAAAAGTAACATTCAAAGTTTATACTTCATAATTAAACTAAAAAACCTAGGGTTTGCAACTATAAAACTTTTTTTTTTTTTACAAGAATACTTAGGGTTTGTTCAACAAAAAACATAAAGACACCTAGGGTTTCTAACTTGTTCTTTGTGTCACTAAAACAAAATAGAAAAAAAAAAGGAAAGAAAGAAGAGAAATGAAGTTTTGGTTTAAAAAAACAAAAAAGACCCTCAAAATTCAATCATACCTCTTAAATCTTCTTTGAAATCAATGGAAATCTCTTTCCAATCCCTTGTAGACTCCTCTAGATGCAGCAAAATCACCTACGAACTTGCTCAAATGTGATTCAACAACCATTTTGTGCTCAATTTCCTTGCTGGTTTTCTTTCAATGCAAATATGTTTTGGCTCTCTTCTCTCTTTTTTCTCTCCTCCTTGGCTTGAAAATAAAATAAAGTGCCTTTTGGAGGAATAGAGGCAAGTATAAAAGCAAAAAAGGAAAAAAAAAAAAGAGCTTAAAATTTTTTTTTTTTTTGGCACTTTATTGAGACCTAGCCGTGACCAAGTCAGGGGATCGGGACTTGCCTTGACTTGGCGAGTCAGGCAATTACTTGGCTCCTGAGTCTGATAGACTCGCCAGGCCTTAGCAGGACCACGACTTGCAAGTACTCGCCGAGTTTTTGCAAGTCCTGTAACATTGATATATATATATATGCAAAAAATTTAAAAAATTTACAAAATTGTAAATACATTTAATCTTTGATACTATGATACTTCATCATTGATCAATGGTAGTGATAAAGATAAATGCCAATTGATAGTTTTCAATATTATGTCATATATCATATATGTGTAAGATGATGCAAATGAAAATCATTACAATTAGAAAATTTGTGTCTTGGTCAATTTTTATTAGAAGGATCTAAATCAAAGTTATTGTTTGGTTCAACATCATTTGAACCACAAGCAAATGGAGTGCCATTCTCACTAGGTACACCATGTGTAAGAGCCTCATCATCATCTAGACTGACTCTAGCAAGCTCTACAATAGATGCATCCAAGTTGGTATACTCAAGGGCTATATCCCAATTCTTCGTTGCCCATTGTCATATTGCTTATGTGATAGGAGATGCAAGTTGGAATGGATATAAACCAAGTCATCTGCTTTTATTTTGCAGCCAATCGATTATGCTTCATTGAGTGGATAGAGTATGTACTTCAATTTCATCCAGTCAAAGAAAACATGCAACTTGTTGAAATCGGAGAGAAAAACAACACAACTTAAAAATTAAAAAATTCTGAAGAAATTAAAGAATGATAAGAGTACTAAAGTCTACAAATGTTAAAAAGTAAAAAGTAAAAAATGCTTACTTGTGAGGGAACTTTGATTGCAAGAGGCTAGAGGAACAAATAATCTTGCCCATGGAGGTACCACCATGTACGAGCATCTTCCTTCTATTGGCCTTGAAGAGTACAAATACTCTAATCTCGTCTTGAGATGAACCCACCATACTTTTTCTTAACATTATCAACCAATTTTAGATCTGAAAAGATTCTTTGGAATGCCAAATTGTATCCATTGACAACTTCACTATCTCTATATGGTGCAGTTCTCCTTGGCAAAGAAAGCATCTTTGTGCTATACTATTTGGGGGATAATGCATATGCAAGGAGATGCAATGGTGTGTTCATCTTGTTCCAGTTGTGATGAATGATTTCTTCCACACTTCGGAAAAATGTTTATTAGGGATTATTCTGTTTTTGTCCTATTATGAGCTTTATTTTTTCTATCATGGAGTTGATACCATCATAGATTTCCTCTGTACATGGCTGATTTATATCAGCAAACCTGATCATACTCATGGTAGGCTCAATGAAACTCAAGACATAGACGACATGATCCCACCAATTGTCATCTAGGTTCAATGACTTGACCTTTTGGGCCCTCCCTAAATTTGATTGCTTCCAAATACTCCATTGGTGGCTAATGACCATGGTGCCCAACGCTTATCACACCTTCACAAGTTGTCTCAAAACGATCATGTGCGATGCAAATTGGATCTCAACAAATTAATGTTGTGTAGAAAATAAGTTAATAACACATTAAAATATAAGTAAACATGACAAATTAAATTTAAAAGATAAATAAATTAAATTTACCATCAACAATTCCAAATTTGAGAAGGGTTTGAAAATGCCTTGTGATGTGATGATTTGTCACAAACATTTGGATCTCCTCACCGTCAGTGTATATAGCTTTCACCCATTCTATTTGAGTGCCAATTGCTTGCATCGCCAAGTTAAGGGAGTGTATGGTACATGGTGTCCAAAAAATGTGTGTATACCTTTCTTCAACCAAAGCACCTATTGCCATGCAATTTTTCGCATTGTTTGTAATGACTTGGACAGCATTTTAGGGACCCACCATCTCTATGGACTCAATGAAAATTTTAGAAATGAATTTTGCATCCTTGATTTTCGGCTCACAATCAACTTCCTTAAAAAACATTGCCCCTTTGGGGGACATTGCAATAATATTTATCAAAGATTGTTTTTTGCGATCTATCCATCTATCAGAAATAATAGATGCTCATGTTTCAATCCAAGAATCCCTAATTGGTTTGAATGATGTTTATACATTATTTTCTAATTTGCCAATAAGGTGGTGCACACATTTTCATACCTAAGACTTGTGAAACCAAAAGGTGCATTATTGGTTGCTATCATCATTTTCCGTCAATATGGTGATCTCACCAAGTTGAAAGGAAGACCATTAGCATAAATGCAATGTGCAATTTTTTCTTTGCAATGTCTCTTGTTTCATTTTGAAATGCCTTAATGTATGGGTCTCTTTTGCGGGAAGAAGGAGAGGGATCTTCTTCTTGGATAAAGGGTGCTGCCAAGAAAGGATGTTGGGAGGCCATTATTGAATTTGTAGGTGCCTTCAATGATGTTTTCCTTGCTAAAGGATGAGATTTTAATTTTTCTCACTCATAGCATTAGCTTTTGTTTTTTGATTGGTAAATTGTGGACTTGAAAAATAACAACAAAAATTGCATCAACCCTTTAATAGGGGCACTAACTCACATTTCCAGATTTTTTCCCTTTCTTAGATGATCTTAGCATCATTTGATGCATGAGTTTTAAAGGGGAGTACTTCCTCTTCACTTTTGTCTACTCTTGATTTGATTGAGGATGAATTTCTAGGATTTATTTAATTTATCCTTTTGCATTGTCTTCTTTGTCCCTAGGACCACCGATTACTATGGAAACCATTGACACAAAAGATACCTTTGGTTTGTCTATAGTCTTGGATAAAACTTTCTCTTGTGGGATTAATGAAGCCTTGAAAATGTCTGTTAATAGGATCCACTTGTGTATCCCTAATAATTGAGTCTTGCAATTCAAGAGTAGGGGAGGCATTTGGCTTTAGACTAGCTTGTATAGGAACATGGGAGGATTCCATTACATTTTGAACATTTGGTGAATGACATAATGATGGGGCTCAACCCCAATCCACTAGGTGGGTGTTCTACTCAAGGCTTGATTTCCCCATTCACGAGCTTTGATTTTTTGGCATTTGGGAGTAGAATGATTTGTTGAGAAGCATTTCTTGTACATGAAAGCAATTCTTTCATAATCTATTGGATGCCTCCAACATCTGTTGCCCACCTTCAATGAGATCTCAGTAGGAAGACCTTTGGAAAGATCTATGTCAACACATAAATGTGCACAAGTGGAACTTGCATAATTAACCATTTCTTTTGAAGCACAATAATACTTAAACTATTTGCAATGGCTCACAAGCTCTCTAATTCCCAAAATTGCAGTGGGAGATAAGGTAAATCCACCCATAGGTATGCAAAAGAGAAGGCCTTTATTTGAGGATCAAAGGATGGAAACCAGGGTTTCATGCATAAGAAATCCCCTTGAAAAAACCATGGACCATGTTTTATTACCTTCTCTTTGTCTTTGAGGGAGTCAAATTTGAGGATGAAAAAGCCCTTGGTATAGGGGAAAGTATAGATTTCTTCCTCCATGCCATCTTTCCAATTTAATGTGATCCAATAATGGAGGTCACATAGCTTCAACCAAGTCTTCATAAATCTGCATATAAGGGTGTGGTCCTACAAATATTCTTCTCGGTCATGAATTGCACCATCAATACAGATATTTGATATATGGTCTGAGTGGTGGACAAGGCTAGGGCAACCTTTGTTGTTGGTCATGCCAAAAATTGAGTTGCTAAAGGGAGTGATGACCAAAATGATTTTGGGTAGACTTGTTCGCAAACCCCCATCATGAGAGGCATGGGTGCAATTGTCCAACGCCACTCGTGAGCCAAGCAAACCATCAAAATGTTGTGAAACTAGTACTTCAAGATGTTGAAAGTTAGGGTTTGGAGCCCATGTAGGAGGCATATTGGAGCATAGTATGGACTTTTTTTTTTTTTTAGATTGTAGGAATTGGGTAGCCCCCCTTATAAACTGTAGTGCAGCTGGTAAACTTTTTTCCTTTGATTGGTGACGTTGGCGTGACACGCCCTCCGGTACCACAGGGACGAGGGAGACTAGACCTCGTGACCTCTTGTTTGCAACAAGATGCTTTAGCCAATCGAGCTAGGCCCCTCGGCCCCAACATCGACTTCTTGTTCTTTAATGAATATCATTATTTTTCTTTTGATAACGCCTTCTTATTTTGCCCTTTACATATTCTAATTCCACACCCACTTATAGCACAAAAGTGAGCTTTCACTCAACTATATGAGCTCTTAAATTGGATTATAGTTACAAATAAAAGCTCCACCTCCTAGAAGAGGTTCGAGCATTGTAACATATTTCCGTAGAATAGAAGTTTGACCATATTTAAATTGTTTATTTGTCTCAATGCCCATTGAACTTGAACTAGTGGCCATTCCAAATAGATTGTAATTAGCTGCTATAAGAAATTATTAAAAAAAATGCAACCCTACAATATGTATAAACTAATAAAAATTCAAAACAAACTCCAAAAAATATTGTAAAAAATTTTGAAACTTGTTTTTTTTTATTACTTGAAAAAAACATTAAAAAATTGAAAAAATTCGTTAAAAAATTGAAAGAATTAATTAAAATACATACCTTTGATGAATACATCTCCTTTGTGCAAGCTATATTTGCTCTCTTGGCGCTTTGTGATTGTTCTCTTTCGAAAAATACTAGCTACCTTTCAAAATGCAAAACTGGCTTAGCAAGAATGAGTTTGTGTGAAATGGAGTTGTTTTTGTCAAAAAACAAATAGTAAGGGCACCTTTCAGTTTTTAGATTTCTTTTAGAGTTTTTAAAAATTTGTTTTAGAGTTCAAAAACTCACTTTTTAAATCTTTTGAGAACAGTTGGGAGTGGCTAGGGAGCATCCCAACTGCCTTGGGTTCCCTATGGGTAGACCATAGGGATCTTGGGGTGGTTGGAACTCTTGCTAGACACTCCCGGGGCGCTCTCATCACCACTCTTGAGCCTAACCTGATTGTGTACGAGAACATGACCCAAAGTATGAGAATCCGACAACTTGGCTATTAATGAAGATTTTTCTATAAATTGTGTCAATTTTCATTTATACTTCTTAAAAGGCTTATAGACCTTATCAAGGCAAACTTTAAGATAAAAAAACAAGTTTGATGCTTGAGAACTATCCTGAACACTTTCACACATGAAAGTAGGAGGATGACAATAATATACTTTAGAAAACAAGTTCAATCTACAACAAGAAGGCAAGATTCATCTCTTTGGATGATTAACACTTATTCTCCTTGCATTACATTTCAAGTGTGGTGGTTATTTTTTTTCTTGTAAACTTTGTCTTTAAACTAGTTACAAAAAATAGAGACTTACTAGTTTCTCATAGTTTCATAGGGTTGCTCAACACGTACACCCAAGTGATTGCATAATCCCTTCACAATCGTGTAGACACCTCCAATATGGTGCTGAAGATCATATAATGTAGTTTGACAGGTTGCTTCTTCGTCTACATGTATTCTAATGTCCTTTATGTCTAACCTCATGGCTCTTATGTGAAGAGCATTCTCTTTTGTTATTTCATCCACCCCTTCTAGCATCTACTAGATGGTTACATGAATAGCCTTGACTTCCCTTATGTTCTCTCTAACCACATCTGTCCCTTCTTACTTTATCAATGATCTGTCTATCCAAGTGAACTTGAATCATTGGAAGCCATTTTTTATTGGGTAGTCTTCTTTTACAAACTATGAATGAATAACTCCTTTGTTAGAATACTTGCTGATTTATAGTTGAGTTGCTTGCCTGATTTGCAATTGGCTACTTGCAACATGTTTTCTCCTAATTGTTCTTTGATCATTCCTAGGACTTGTGTCCAATAGATTCTAACTGCCAAAATTGGCTCAACACACAAATTATACATTATTCATGTTGGCAGTTGTTGTCATTGATGTCAACACTGATTGTTGTTTGTCATTGATGTCAACACTTGAGGAGATTTGTGTGAGATTGTTGGCAGTTGGTTGTCATGCTTGGGAGTTTATTGGCATTAGTTGGTATTGATGTCCTTGCTACAGTTGGCTGGTTGTCATTGTTGACAACTTTCAGTATGGGGTAACGTTGATGTATGGAAGGGTTGCTGAAGCTCATGGTTGGATGTAGTCTTACCGGGAGATGCGTCTCCTGCCCCATGGGACGTGTCTTCAGTATTGGTACTCGTCTTGGGTACTTGAGACATCCAACGAAACGCCTCCCAGCGCCAAGGTACCTCACTTGCCGTCTCCTACGTCTCTCGTAGTCTCTTGACAGGGATTTTGGCATCTCCCAAGCAAAAGTCGGGGAAAGAAACCTGTGAACTAATATAACGTGGAAACATAAGGAAAAGTCATGTTTTTTAGGGCTTCTCTTCTTCGACAGACAGGAGTGAAGGTTGTGGCAGATTTGAGTTGAGTGCAGGTCCAAATTTGAGTCGAGTGCAAGTGCAGACTTGAGTCGTGATTTTGAAGTTTGACGAGTGCAGGTTTCTAGCTGCCATTAGGTATCTACCCAACGAAGAAAGCATTTTGACATCCCTTGCCATCACTAATGGCTCCTAATTTTGTGACATCATAATGCTCTTACAAGCTGTTTGAATCAATCTCGTATCCACCATTGTAGGGCCCCTGGAACATTTATCTTCCCATGCAATTTTTCATTTATCATTAAATACAAATCCTTTCAAATTTGTGATTGAGCCTAACCAATTTTTTTTGGATTTTCACAAATGTTTGAAGAAATTCTGAAATGCTAATGTTGGAGTATTTCGACTATTTGAACATTTATGCAAATATAATAATATTTGACAAAATAATTTAATAATTGTTACTTGTAAAAGGGACCCATACTTCTTTTCTTGAAACTATCTTTTCCTTCTACCTAAGTCCGATACTTGAAATTATGTTCGGGCGGCCTTTTGTTGTTTTCCTTGAATTGGGCGGGGTTTCCATTTGTTTGTCGAACCTCTCATCTTACCGCTTGTGTTTGTGTATTTAACCTGGGCGGTGTTTTCTTACCATTTTTGAACTTGTCCTTCTTCAAGGGTGGGTGTACGAATATGAATACTCTGATTGATGAAGTCGTCATGTGTTAGAACCATAGAAACTTCACTCGCAAGTCATACCTTAGGCGGCATTCTTTAGGCTGTCTCAAACCTAGGCGGGGTTTTATCAAGTTGTGCAAACCACCCATTTTGCCACCTAGAAGATTTGTAGTGATTAATGTAATAACAACAAGCCTGTTTATTTAACTTGTGCATTATATAGAAAAGAAACTAGTATTTACAAGTAGGATATGAACATGAAACTAATGAAGCCATGCATGCAAAGATGCAGTGATACCAAAAGAGATATTTTATTTATATATAAATGTTTTTACATTACATTGGCATTACAAAAACCGTTTGGTTTGACTACAAAATTTCAGTTCATAGACAAAAGGGCAAAAGAGTATTTCTTAGGTACACAAAGCAAACATCAGGATGCGAATGCCCTCAGTAACAACCTGCAAGCGTTTGACTTGAGCTGGCGATAGCAGGTTCTCGTGTGATTGGAGAAATTGTGCAAATTGCAAAAAGTCCCATATCATTTCTCACCACTCCTGTGTGTAGAAGAGCCACTGCCTCCTCTAAAGTTTCATCCTGAAGAGCCGACGCAATGCAAATGGCGTCAGCTATCAATCCATTTGAAGGATAGTGGCTGAGCTTGTTGATGGCCACCTTGATGCGACGATGAAACTTGAGCTTTACTAAGCGCTCCGATGCTATCACACCCCAGTCATGACGGCCAGACGTCCTGACGATTGTATAAATGAAATGCTCCAGCATAGCTATGTTGTGTACATGAGCCTGACTTAGGCATGCCTCGCCAAGGATGCTACGAAACACTTCTTCCTTCACTTTGCTCTGCACTATGAAGACTTCTTCCAGTTGGTCTGAGGTGTGCCTGAACAGTGAATTGCTCTTGATCTCCTCCAGAACAATGTAGTCATTGGCGGAATTACCATCACTTTGAGAACTCACCATATTGGATGCAATTGATTGCGCAAGAAAGGTGACGTTGGTTGAATTTATAGAGTTTTGGTTAGACATGGGTGCATTCTCCTAAGCTCGATAAGATGTTAATTTGATTCTCATTTATGGCTGGCTTGCGTTGCTCTAAATTACAATTTCCCATTAGGCAGCACACACGTGCCATTGCTTAATATCCCTATACGTTGCATTGATAGTTGGTTGTACGATTGGTCCTTTGGCAATTGTTGGTGGGATCATAATCAATTTTCCTTGCCGATATTTATTCCTTTGCTAAATTCAAATTGTTCCGACTAATTCTACAAAGAAACATTCAGAAGACAAGAGGTTGCTGGTTTTGTAACGGCTTTGGCGTTTGTCCAATGGCATTAGCTATGCTATAAATTTGAATTGTAAAGGGTGGAAATGGCTCTCTTTTTTTGGATACACCTGGGGGTGTTATCGAGAAGGAATAAGCATTTATTGCAGACTGTAATGATTTATAATCTGTTATGAGTTTAATGATTTTTGGTATGTTGATATAGGATTTATGTGTACGATATAGTTGTATCTTCTTTGAAAGATAAGTTGTATGTCTTCATTTATTATAGCCTGATTTATCTCTTTGAGTTGGATGATCATAAATTTTCAATCTTTGCATTGATGGTTTGTGGTTTTAGTTTATGTCATCTACGCTGGCCCCATATTTATGGACTAGCGTTCATCACCTTTCCTGCTTTCTGGTTAAAAGCATACCCTTTGTGTTAGAATAGGACAATTCATTGAAGATCTAATGAGGGAGTTGTACCTCAATAAAATTCAGAGAAAAGTTACAAATGCAATTGTGATCTTTTCAGAGTTGTTAGTGGATTTCAATTGGTGCTAAATGTGGGCGTGGAGTCATAGTTTAAGTATATTTGTCAAGAGCCATTCCATTTGCTAACAATAACCATACAATATTCCACTGAAATTGAATTATATTCAAATTGCTACATATCACTTTTTAATATTTTTATACTTTTGGTCTGTAGTTCTGCCCTTTTATCACTCAGTGGATGAATTTATAGTTGCAACTAAGACGATTGAAAGATTCAAGATCAATACAATATAGAGATGGTAGCTGTTGCTTGATTTCAAATAAGTTAATAACTTTATATTTTTATTATTATTGTCATTGACAACATATATCAAATAATAAAAAATTTACACAAGGCAGAAGTCTGAATGCCTATTATGAAAGCAAACTTGCTTGAATTGCAATTAAAAGGATGTTATGTACCTGAGCTATATAATTGTCTTATACTCTAGTATTTGTAGAACTCGAGTTTCAATTAAACAGTAAACTTAATGTATTGTCTCCTTAACCTTTTGCTTCCCAATCCCTGTCAAGTATTATACTGTTGGAAAGAAATTATCAGTTATATTGTACAGTTATATAGTTATGATTTATGAATCATGATGCTAATAATTTTTTTATTTTTTTTGTGTAGAATGTCAAGTGGGGGAAAACAAGGCTTGTACCCATTGTGGAAGTGTTTCGATTGTGTTCCGAGTCTGCAGGGTTTAGGTGGAACAACCACGATCACATGCAAGTTATGTCAAGTGTCATGGCAAGGTACTTACACGAGGGTGAGGGCTCATTTTCTTCACATACTTGGAAAAGGTGTTGATCCTTGTCCAAATGAGGTGGAATGATATGAGGTTGTGAGAGATCAAGAAAGGGCTGATGGGAAAGTTTCTAATTTGAGCTCTCATGCTTTAACAATAGGGGCAACTGCTGCAATTCAAAATCAAAATAGAGAGGCAGAAATGTATGTGTCTTCTAGAGATGTACTAGTAGAAAGTTCTCACAAGAGACCACACATTGGTAGTTCAAACCCTATTGGAAGATTATTTGATGTGCAAGGTCGATAAGCGGTTGATGCAACGATTGCACGCTTCTTTTATGCAAATGGAATACCATTTATTGTTGCTCGCTCACCTTTCTATGGAGAGATGGTCCAAGCTATCACTAATGCACCGGTTGGGTATAAACCACCTATGTATGAAAAGCTTCACACTACTCTAATTGATAAAGGAAAAATTCGATTAGAGCAACAATTTGCACCAATGAAAAGCATGTGGGCTACAAAAGGATGCAGTATTGTGATGGATGGGTGGACAAATACTAGAAATCGTCCACTACTTAATATCATGGTAACATGCTTATATTTTGAAGGCAATAGATTGTTCAGGGCAAGAAAAAATTGCAGAATTTCATTTTAACCAGCTATGTGATGGCATTGAGGAGGTGGGGGCATCACATGTAGTCCAAATTGTTACAGATGCTGCCCCTGTTTGTAAAGCAATAGGCATGTTGGTGCAAAAAAAAGTACAAGCATATATTTTGGACACCATGTTGTGTGCATGCGTTGAATAATGCACTCAAAGATATTGGCAAGTTTTAGTGGATTTCAACTCTCATAGAAAAAGGCAGAAAAACACAGATGTTCATATGTAACCATCACCACACACAAGCCATTTATCGAAAATTTGCCAAGGTGGAACTTCTCAAACCAGTTGATACACGATTTGCTTCTTATTTTACTCTTCTTGATCATCTTTGTGAAGTGTAAGGAGCTTTGTGTTCCACAGTTGTTAGTGATGCATGGGCAACTTGGAGGCAATCTACATTAGATAATGCAGTTGAGGTGAGAGGTATGGTCCTTGATGACTGTTTTTGGGCTGATGTTAAATTTGTTGTGGACTTTATTAAGCCCATATGTGAGGTGATCAAATTTGCAAATTCAGACAAGCCATGTTTGGGAGAAATTT
The DNA here is from genome assembly GCA_007115665.2 of Sequoiadendron giganteum. Taxonomy (NCBI): domain Eukaryota; kingdom Viridiplantae; phylum Streptophyta; class Pinopsida; order Cupressales; family Cupressaceae; genus Sequoiadendron; species Sequoiadendron giganteum. Next base: position 624,772,984 of record CM021100.1, read on the forward strand.
ATGAAGAGATAGATTCCATGTGTGAAAGAATCAAGAAGATAACAAATGCAAAAGATCTTTCTCTATATCCTTTGATAGAAGAAAAGTTACATGGAAGATGGAACAAACTTAACACACCCCTTCATTGTGCTGCCTATGCCTTAAATCCTAAATGGCATAATATACAAGTGACCGATAAGAGGGCTCCATATGAGGATAAAGGTAATGAAGGGATTTTGGGCTGCAATAAAAAAGAATTATGGCTGAGGTGAGGAAGCTTCAATTATGAGGAGTCAATGGAATAAGTTTTCATGTGGGCATGGTGATTTTTCTTCCGTAGAAGCTTTATATGATATGCAAGCAAAGAAAGCCTATAGAGTGGTGGTGGAACCATGGAGGTGAAACCCCTGAATTGCAATCATTTGCAACAAGATTACTCTCACAAGTAGCCAACTCTTCATCTTGTGATAGAAATTGGAGTACTTATGGTTTTATTCATTCACTAAAGAGCAACTGATTAGGGTCAAAGAAAGTAGAGAATTTGGTGTACATTCATAGCTCGCTTCGTCTTCTCTCTCGTGTAGATCCTGGGTACAAGGGGGGTCCTTCAGCATAATGGGACCAAAGTTCACTTGATGGAGAAGTTGCAGCCATGGTGGATGAAGTGGTTGAAGCCAATGGCCTTAGTGATTTACCCACAATCATACTACTAGTAGAGGAACCTAAGTTTGAGAGTGACGAGTATTTGGAGAGCGCCATAGCTGAGGACCTTGATATGGATGATCATGATGTGTAGATGATAGATTTCTGATTTTTGTTTTTTGTTTGCATATCAACCTATCAAACTATCAATATTTTTGAATTTCAATATGTAATTGAATATTAAATATCAAATGTGAACTATGATCATGAAGTATGAACTCTTTGACTCTTTGACGCAATGGCATTTGACAATTTGTGTATTTAAAGTTAATGTTCATTGTTAAACTTTACTATTACTCTTGTTTTGAAAGTTCAATGTCATGATATTTTTTATAATTTTTTTTATTTATATTAAAAAAAAGATGGCCGTCTCCAAGTACCCCCTTCTCCTATTTAAAAAAAAAGTCGTATCGGTACTAGTACCAGTCTCCCGTACCAATACCGGTAACAGTACCAGTCTCCCGTACCAGTCTCTAGGCAACCTTGGTTGGATGTGATGCCTTATTTAAGAAGAGTTGCTGAAGTTGGATGTCATGCCTTATCTAGAGAAGAGTTGCTAAAGTTGGATGTCATGCCTTATCTAGAGAAGAGTTGCTAAAGTTCATGACTGTTGTCATGCTTTATCTTATGTTTGTTGAAGTTTATGGTTGGATGTCTTTGAGTATGATTTCTGTCAGCAGAGTTAGTTTCATATTGATATATTAAGATGAGGATTAAAAGCATTAAGAAGTATTGTTGATAGTGGAGAGATATTACTGAAGGTCTATAGTATGTTTTTTGATCTCTCCTGATGTTCTTGATGAAGTATGTGTTGCTAAAAGAAAGATCTGGCCTCCACAAGGTACTTAAGTGTTTTTGGTTCAGGAAGTTGCATTGAAGTCTATCTGGGAGAATGCTTTGCATTCTTCCGTTGTTGAAGTTTTGGTCTTGCGGATTGGGATTCAATGTTAGTGCTCTGTGGACATTGCACTCCTATTTTGTCAGGTCACTTGTGTTGTCAAGGAGATTTTTGTGAATTGCAGAAGGTTGGCAGTGTTGTTGGTTGTCCAAACTGGTCTAGGAAATACTCCGCATTTCTCCACATTGATGTCTCTCCTCTTGTGGCTTGGTGAATGTTCTCTCAATGTTTGTACTGTGTCTCAGTTCCAATTTCGTGTGATGAAGTAGTCCGCAAGCTGATATGATAATCTTATATCTTCTAGTTATGAGTTATGTGCTTCTTTGATAGAGTATTCTGTTCTTCTTTGGGTTGTAGTGGTTACTAGTGGCATGACAATGTTGTACCCCAAATTAAAATTTTCGCTACACTTGGGCATTTTGAAGAAATGAGTCAAAATACTGTTAAATCTATCAAAAAGGTCAAAATTGGGGTTTGCATGTCTTGCATGAGGGTCAAAAACTTAGAAATTTCAAAATCAGGTAATTTGGGTCGGTTCAAAACAATCAAACCTACAATACCTAGATTTCAGTTTTTCATCCCTACATTTTAGGAAAATTTATATTTTTACAGTTTTCTTAAAATATAAACTTTTTCGAGGTTTCTTAAGAAACGAATACTCGTAAAATTTTCTAAAAATAGAAAGTATGGCTTTTTGGGTTAAGACTGATTTTGATTGGCTTAAAATACTTCCTCATCAGGTTGGTGCAGTCTGAATCACAAAAAGATCAGTTTTACCCTACTGGGTCTATTCTATTTTTTCAGAAGCTTTTTCGGAGATCCGAGGTTATCAATGGAAGTTAGTTAGCTGCTAGGTGTCAAAATCAGACGTTCAAGCATCAAATAGAGGCTGCCAGCGATGAACGTGCACAAAAAATGAAGGAGAGTAGAAGCTGAAAAAGTTGGAAAATGCAAAAAATTGGCTAACACTGGTGAATCCAGGTGCCTCTAGTCAAGAAGGGCGCCCATACTTCAATGCCTTAGAAACTTTTTGTATCCGACAACCAAGGTCAAGACAAGCACATCAAACGAGGGAAGAAAGTTGAAAAGTTCATAAATTTTTCTAACTCTGCCAGTCATGGGCGCCCCTGAAGGAGAAAGGCGCCCAGCTTTTCAAGAGGTTAAAATTTAGAATTAGGGTTTCTGCCTCTAGGTCAATGTTGCTCAGAATCATCCCGACTCCGCAATGAATCAGTCAGCACGAACATCCAATCAACCAGTCAACCAGAATCTCAGATCAAACAGAGGTCATGGAGAGAGGTGTTTCAGAACTCTGAAGTTTGAAGATCATCAAAATGGCTATTTGGAAGAAATGGGCACCCCTAAAGGAGAAGGGCGCCCAAGCTTTTGAGGTGTTAAATGATGAAATTTGCAGAAGGTACCTCCAACATAACTTCGTCAGACTGGCTCAAGCTATCCAACGCATTCATCAGCTCGTCCGTTAGAGTTAGTAGCCATCAGATGTCGCAAGCCGAATAGAGGAGAAAAAGTGTATAAAACGATAGAAGTCGGAAGCAACAGTGGAAAATTCAAAATAAAAACTAAGTCTGGAAGAGATGGGCGCCCTTGAAGGAGAAGGGCGCCCAGGGTTTAGACCCATCAGAAGTCAGTTTCCGAAGATTGGGTATCTAGGAGACCCCTTCCAGAATCTTATTAGCTATCCAGTGAATCCGTCAGCTAATTCAGCTAGTCAGTCCGATCAATACAACGCCCAAAATCATCAATTCATCTGAAGGTCAGAAGACAAACAAAGTTTGAAAATCATGAAAATGGCTAACACTGGAGAAAATGGGCGCCCCTATTAGAGATAGGAACTCGATAATTTGAAGGTCAAATGAAGTTTTTGACAGATGACATCTCCAGAACAATGTCGTCAGATTCGATCAGGCTTTGTAATGAAATGTTCAGTTCGTTTGTCGGATAAATCTGGAAGCCGGGAGACAGAGTCAAATTAGGGTTGAAAATTGAGCTGAAGGTGAAAACGGTGAAAAATTGGCCAAGTCTGGAGAGACTGGGTGCCATACCTCAAAAAGGGTGCCCAACTTCTCATGCCTTAAGAGAATTTTTTTTTGAAAATTTCAAAGAAAGGAAAAAACGCTTTAGTTCATTTCATGAGCTAAATTTAGGGTTTTCAGAATTAGGATTTGAGAAGCTGTAATTCAAAACAAAAGATTATTTAAGGACATCTCTATGTTTTATTTTTCATATTTTCTTGCAGGTGTCTTCAAGGAGAAACAAAGCAGCAACTTCAAACCTATATTTCTCAAGATTCAAGAACTTAAATTTGCTGTTTTTTCATAAAATTTTCGGATCAACACTCAAAGAAGGCTTGCTTTTTCGTATTTCTTCATCAAGAACATCAAATTTGTGAAGAAGAAGACCATTATTACCAATTTTCAGCAAGCTGGTTCATATTTGTTCTATCTTCTGGACAAATTGTTGAAGGATTTTCTCAAAGTTGCAGCAGTTGCTTTTTATTTTGCATGTCAGAGAAAACTTCAAATTCTTCCATTTCGAATCTTCTGGGTCTATACTAAACCTTCATCTGGACAAAACCCATATCACAGATTTTTTAGAGAAACTTAAAATGGCTATTTTTTCAGTTAGAAGCCAAGGTTTGCAAAATCTGATCAACTGGGTTCATCCAGAAAATGCTCATGAACAATACCCAGATGCTAGCTTTTTCTGCTTTTTTTCGGAGAATATTAAGGTTCGCTGCTTTTTTAGTCTTCACTTCAAATTTTCAAAAACGGACGATTTGAGTTGGTTTGTAATGAAATTCTAAACAAAACCCATATCTCAGAAAAAAATTCTAAATTTCATCTGTTTGATGAAGAAAAATCAGTAAGCTAAAATTAGAAAGTTTGTCAAAACTTGTCAGAACCTAGGCATGTTTACTGTCAATCTTCAAGTTTTGCAGAATGGAGTACGTTCCTACAGAGTTCAAGACCAAATTAGCACTGTACCATGATTTCATAGAGATAGCCGAGACTGACTTACATCATATCAAGCCAGTATTCAATCAACGTCCTTTGGAAGATGCAGGAAACACCACCATCAGGCATCTTGGCCATTCAGGTCTTCTCGCAGCAGCATCCATACCTTTCTCAGTACAGAGCTTAGAATTCATAATTGCTTGTATCAAGCATTATAATCCAGCCACAAGGGAAATCCAGTCAGTTGATGGAAGAGTCATATGTAGCTTAAAGCCAAACATGATTGAGAAATGCTTCTCAATTTCACCATAGCTTGGAAGTGTCACCATCAACATTGAAGAATGTGAAAGGATATGGGAAGAGCATCAAGAAAAATATAGCAAGAAGATTGCACACAGGTGGCTGAAAGATAAATACAGTACATTGCCAAAGAACGTCGAGAGAGGAGAGTTCAAGGACGAATTTTCTATAATAATCACCCTACTCAATCGGGTTACTGGTCAAGCAAATGCAACGAAGTTTTAGCCTTGGATGTTCTACGTGATACCTCACATAATGAAGAAGACAGAGTTCTATGATTGGCCTACATTAATCAGTGATTGCCTATCAGGGTAAATTCAGAGGGTTAAACACAGAGGGTTCTTTAAATGTTCAACATGTTTATAGTTACTACACTCAGTTGGAGTTCACTGCGGCAGCACATCATTACAAAAGAGTGAATGAAGCATTCTTAATCTACACAGTGTGTAATGTCCCCAATTTAGCCCTACGCTCTTCTTGAGGTTTTAGCCTATTTTCGGAAACTCGTAGGCTAAGGAGAATGGAAAATTAGGGTTTCCTATTTTTTAGGAGGTTTTAGATGCATTTTGAAGGCTTGCATGCAGGAGGTTGGAAGTGTGCTTTTGGGACTTTTCTAGGTTTTCAGAGAGCTTCAGAATGGTGTAACATGCATCTCCATATGATAACCTTTCCTGACACTTACTATTTATAGTAAGTCATGTTGGCTTCTCGGTTTGTGCTCAGAAGGCGTTTGGAAACACTTACTATTTTTGGCATTGGCTATTTTTAGTAAGTCTATTTTGATAGTGTCTTCATCAGCAGTATGGTGTAGTTCATTATCCAAATTTTGGTAATGTCTCAGTTTCCAGTTTGGTGATAATTGTATCCTTGGACTAAGTTTTATACTTAGTTAAAATTGTGTTTTGAAGTTGTACCCCACGCCTAGCTTAATGACTTTAAGTTTTTTTTAAGTTGGGGCCATAAAGTGATACATTTAATATTTTATTAAATGTTTATTCCTCATCTAAAGTTGGACAACTTGAAGGGGATTAATGGAGAGTTTATTGTTATATATTAAATGGTGCCTTTTTGAAAATAGGTGTCCCTTTTGGGAAGAGGAAGAGTTTTCTTGGGGAGTTACAAATGTTTCATCTCCTCTTGGTTAAGCTTATATATTGGTGCCTTGTTCTTTGTATCTCATCTTGGAAATTGGAAAGTAAAGTTATGCTGCTGGTTTGAATCCAGAACCTGGCTTAGGGGAAGCTTAGCGAATTCAATCCATTCTTCGGGCCTAAAACTATGGCTCCCTAGGTGGATCATTATGATTGTATTTCACCTTGAAATACAGATGGAGCTTCAATTTGATAAAATCGAACAGATTGCTGATGTAAAGCCTGTTTTTTAAGTTGCTGATTTGCCATGGCTAAAACTGATTTCTGCTCATAGCTTCAACGTGGATTTTTGTTTCATTCTAGGTGACCGTCCATGCTGTTCTACTGTGAAGGGCGCCCCTTTCTGGAAAGTTTCAAAATTTTTGGTTTAGTGTGGATTTTTAAAGAGAAGGTCGACCCTCTTGGCAGGGCGTACCATGTCATTGGGCTTGCATTGGGAAACGTGCCTCATGTAGCTGCTGTATTTGGCTCATTCTCTCCTTGAGGTTTGGGCACACATCTCCTAGCTGTTGTTGGGCTGTGGTTTGGGAGCTTTCCGAGTTGATTCAGGAAAGATACGTTCGTTTTGGTGAAGTCATAGCTTGCTGGTCTGATTTTCTGTACCTTCTGTTTCTGATCAGATTAGTTAAGTTTTATTATCATGCTGTTTTGAGCTTCATTTATTCATCTATTCAAGTTGTAAATGTTAGAGGAAGTGATACTCTAACCATTGCTTATTTTTGAGAACTCATATTTGATATATTGCAATTGTTTAGTAATTGTTTGTAAGCTGATTAGTAGTACTAACAACAATTTGTTTACTTTCTGCAATTTACTTTGTTGTATTCCCCCCACGAAAATAAAGTGGTTGTGTGGATTGTATACCCCCCACAGTTTAAGTGGAAGTGAGGTTAATTGGCTGGCTTGCCACCTTCAAATAAATGTAAAAAAGACATCCACGAAATAAGTGGAGTATTCCCACCGCTTGTGGATGCCTGCATCAGTAGAAGAAGTTGTATTTCAGTTTAATATCTAGCACTCCACCATATGTTAGCACCTCGCCTTGCAAAAGGATCTTGCATGCACATCCTTGGTGTTGAGTTTAGCTCTTCATTTTCAGTTGTTATCAAATTATTAGATCCTAGGGATCCTCTGACCATATGCCCGCCCCTCCTCCTTAAGTGGTTTTAGGGCGCATTCTTGGTTAGAGTTGTTTCAACTATGTTTTGGTTTGGAGCTAATTCTTAACGGGTGCATGATTTGCATTGTTGTGACTGAAAAATAAAGGGGTATATTTCACAATGCGTGACCTGGACAACGAGCTACATGTTTGCATCTCATCTATTGCCAGGGCAGCAATGTCGGAATGGGCTGATTGGTTTATTCAGTTTGCCACTTTCACTTACCTAAGGGTTTACGGCTATTCAGGAGCTCCTCATACATTACCAAGGTATCCATCAGATGAAGTGTGTATGGAATTTCTCAAACAGGTATCAGATGTTCACACTCGCCCGCGCAACAAAAAGAAACCAGCCTTCAACTTTCCTTTTGCTTTAGGTATTTACAGGTGCAGATCATCTGCAGACGCTAAAATAATGGGTAATGAGTTAGATAAACTTGGTCTCAAGACTTTCAGCGAGAGACGATCATATGATCCCCATGGTGTCTATGCAACACGACTTGGTCAGAATTATGCTCATGTGCTCGCACTTGAAGAGTTTTGGGCGAACTGTAGAGACGAGTACGAGGTGCAAAGACAAAGTAATAGTAGGCTCACCCTTTACCAAATGAAAGATTGTTTATTCGAAGACATTGAAGGGTTATCGGATGATGATAGGGATGTAATTCTCCTAGCCTATACTAGAAATCAGGTTGAACAACAACCTCTTACAGGTCAACTGGGCTAACAAAGAATGTATTATAGTGGAAGAAAGGACACGACAAGTGGTAGAGTACAACACGACTTTCTTAATCCTCAAAAGGAGGGAGTCCATTCCGGTAGAAGAGCTGCCAAAGAAACATTCATCTCTTCCCTCTTCTTCGAAAGTTCAAACGAAGATGAAAGGAAAAGTTCAGTCTCAAGAGGTTACAAAGGGAAGTAGGTCTACAAAGAATGCGAAGAAGAGGTTGGACTACATAGGAATTGTTATACAGGAGCAGCTTATAGCTGAAACAAAAGCTCCTCCACTTGAGCCCATACTTCAAGAAGAAGTACAAGATGAGCCTTTTGATACAAGACCCTTTACCATCTCCTAGGTCTTCGCCAATTCACATTGATTTGGAAGACGAGGAGATAGAGGCCGATGTTGCAATTATTCCTCCCTTGGATGTTAGTAGAGATACCAGATCTTGGCTTGAGAGCTCCTTGGGAAGGACGAGAAGAAGGCCTTTGTATCAGGTGAATGTTGATGACCTCAGTATATATCAGGAAGCACCCAAAAAGAAGGCCAAAAAACAAATGCATTTTGAGAGGAATCTTGTGGGTGAAATGGTCATGGAGACAGCTACGCCTCTTGAAGATAAAATCAGGGATGAAGCGGATGTTGATGATTTCATAATGGTCAAAGCAAACCTTGGTAAAAGTACACGACATGCTGATATGAGTTTGTTTAAGATGGTAACTAAAAATATTCAAGAAAGAGTGCAAAAGGATGGAGAAGACAAGGCAGCCCTCAAGGCTGAAAATCGTCAACTCCGGTTATGTATATCAAATCTCATTCATGGCACCTCACAAACAACACAGTTGCTGCCACAAGTTTTAGAGACACCAGTTGATCAACAGTAGTTGAAGCAGTTGGTTATTTGTGGAAAACAAACTCAGGAATGGATTGAAGAGTTCATTGTCAGAGGAAAAAAGATTCTAGCACAGGTCTTCCAGCTGAGATACAAAGCTTATGACTTACATCAAGGTATCCAGGATTTTGAGCAGTTGATAGCCGAATTCAAGCCTATGCACGAAATCATAATTGCAGATTTAGAGATGGCTTATGGCTCTACAATGGGAAGAGAACACAAAAGACAGATCCTGGAGCGGAAAGGTCACCTTTTCAAGGTAAATACATATGTTAGAATATCTGAGGAGTTTGCAGTGTATAAGCAAAGAGTCATTGATACTCTTAAGTTCATTAGAGAATTTGTTGCAGCAATTCCTTGTTTGTATTGCTTTGAAGATGGTTCATACGTTGGGCTTGACGTAGTCCAAACATAGTTTCAGAGTATCTTGCATGGCAGCGATAGCAGTGTTGGAAGAATGAAGATGATTTCCATGATGTTAGCACAGTTCGAGAAAGCGGCCAATGAAAGTGAAGATTTCTTGAGATCTATTGAGGATGGCAAAGAAATCTTGGAAAAGCGGCATTTTGCTATTAATAGTATTAACACTCCTGATAGAGAGGCAGTTGCCCGCTTTTTAGCGGATGTAATCGAGATTTAAATCAGCTTTCTTCTAGAAGCTTCTTTCACCCTTTCTTTCTATTCTAAAGAAAATAGTTGTAACGAGTTGGCACTTTCCATTTTTAGATGCTTTGTAGGGTTAGATGTTTTATCTTTTCTAGGATTAGAAATAAAGCTTGCATGTTGGCAAGCAGTAGTTGTAAAAGCAAGGAGATTTTAGGGTTCCCTTCTCCTCTGCTTGTGTATAAATAAGAGCAGTGTTTGCTCATTTTAGTTTAACCGTGCTTGTGATAACATAATCGTTGAGGTTATGCCTTCATGTTTGTTATCGTTTAGTGTCAATTCACTTTGTGTAAAGAGCAAGTTTGCATGCCTCCTTAGTTGCGAATCCTTGTTTAGTGCATGTGTTATGTGTCAATTGTTATCTGGTTGATTGCATGTTGCAAGTATTTTGCTACAACTTGCTGTCTCGAAATTGTAATCTTTGTGCCAGAAGTTTGAGTAAATAAAATCCTGAGTGTGCTTTGCTGCCTCGATATAAATATCTCAGATTTCCGTTTATTGTTTTGTGCTAGAAGTGCGAGGAAATAAAATCTTGAAGCTTGCTTTGCTGCCCTTGAAATAAAGTCTCATATTTCCATTATTTGTGTAATACTTTTATGATCTCCTTTTCAGCCTGCATTGAAATTTAGTAGATGTATGTTGAGGAAAGTTTATTCAAGTATCTTTGTCAGAAAATCAACCTCGTCCATTTCTAAACTCTCTTGCTCTGCATTTACTTGAGAGGATAGAAATGTTTTAGCGTAAGTTAAGTTGTAGTTGTCAAGTTTCATTAAAGGGAAAACCTCAGTTGCAACATCTAGTGTTCTATAACCTTGTGTTCTCGTAGCTGAACCAAAAAGATAGGCAAAATTAAGTCTAGTTTACTTTCTTTATGCAACTTAGCAAAAGACGGAGCTTCCCTTCCTAATTCGAAGAGCAGTTTATTGCATATAGCTGTCCGTTTCCAAAACGCATTCTAGAGGTGCAATTTGAAATGCCAACAAACAATATGAAAGAAGGGTATAGAAGTGTTATTGGATGTTCATGGAACATCCCCATGTGATCCACATGATGCTGATTGTTCGCTTTTGTGCTACATTGTGTCTTGAATTGGCTTTTCTGGGTTATTTGTAGATATCTGGCTGACAGGGCTTGTTCCTTTGCTTGTGCCGTATGTTTGGGGGTTTGCGCCAACAATTGAAGATGTGTTAAGTTAGATTTGGGTCTTGACCTATCTTGGTTAGAACTGCCTTTAGCAAATTCAATTAGAAGTATGATTTTGAGCTGACTGGTTATGCACTTCAAAGTTTCATCTACATGTTTCCTTAATGCCGACTTAAGTTGATGTGCGTCAGCGTGTGAATTGTTTTGGATCACATTGGAAAATGCAATAAGTTTGTTTTTGGTCCTCTCTATCTTCGGGATAGGACTGCTTTGTTTTGGTGGCCGACTTGTTGAATTCATTGATTATCTTCTTCCTGGCCAACCTAATTGAAGTTTTGAAGAGTTGCGGTGGATATAAATGCAAGAACATTTCAGATGCAACAAGATGGAGAAGTGTACAAGTGTGAAAAAGCAAGTGTGTTGAATGTATTAAATATCCAACAAAGTTAGTGCTACATTGTGAAGAGGAAAGATATAATCAAATGTGCTATAACGCCTCAGTCAACAGAGTGTTATGTTGACAAGCATTGTAATCTTTATTTAAATTTTTGTATCTTGCTTTAAGATAGTGAATCTCATTAGGTCCTCTGTATCTTACTCCTAAAGTTGTGTTGGCTTCAGTTCTGCAAGTCCTTTATATCTTGCTCTAAGGCAGTGAGCCTTCTTGCAAGTCTTTTCGGCAGTGAGCCTTTTATATCGTGAGTTAACTCTCATTGTGGTTTTTCCTTCATCGGGTTTACTTTTCCATGTAAATTTGGTGTTCTCCTTGTGCATGTGTTTGTTATCAGTTTCTTTCTCATTGCAGCTGATTTGATTAGAAGTAGAATTGCTATATCTTTCATTACTGAGTAATGCTGATCATAATAAGGGTTTAAACTGCTATATCTGATTAAGGGTTTTAGTTGTGATAAGATAACTGTATTGTGCTGAAAATTTCAAGGCCCGGAAGGGATTAAGTTTTTGTGTAGACTGATTCAACCCCTCCACCCCTCCGGCCGCCCCCAATCCTCTTAGTCTCCAGGTGTGTTCAACAATTCACACATGAAATGCCTATTTAAAATACCCATACACATGGCACCCAAATCAATGAAATGGAGGTGACATTCATGTCAAAGGGATAAAAAATCAAAGAATCAAAGGATAGGGTGAAATATCCCCCCTTGTTTGACTGATATTTTTTCCGATATACTCAGTTTGACACATTAATCATTTTGTCAAACAGTTGCAAATCTGATTGAACTGAGCATTTTCATGGTTTGATATTTGCAACACTTCAATAGCAAACTCAGAAAAGAATAGCATTATACTTGTATTTCGATCATAACAGAGAATTTTACATTACTTCCAATGGGACATACATAATATATTCTTTATATTTCTGAGCATTCACAATACAGAAAAATGCAAATTCAGAATACAAGTGACAGAGATTGATATCTAAATACCGCTTTGATAGCCTCCTTGAATGAAGTGCTGCCCCTGGTAATTGGTTCGCCACTTGCAGGCCCAAACTGTATTAAATTTGTAAAAGTGATTGCAAAATCCAATATGCTGATGAAACCACCATGTTCATTAAAATCACGTTCAGAAATGGAAACAGAAAATCTGAGATAAAGTTAAGACTCCAGCAGGAAGTAACTTAATTGCCCTTCAGAAATATGCCACACTTCAATCAGCTCACGTACAGCCAAAAGAGCACAGGTCAGATAAAGGTAAAATTTGTTTCAGTCTTAAATAAGTTGATTGAAGATATTCAGTCATAATCATCAGCCAACTTCCCATGGATAGAGATCATTTTACACATCTGCAATCTACAGGAGAGAGCTTCTTGAATGTACAGTCACTTCTACCTGAAATTAGCAGCTTAAATCCAACCTGAGAGTACCCACAACCTTACTTGATTCACTGCTCCTTTACTTGGCCAATGAAGATTTGAGTGTTCACTTAAAGGAAGACAAATTGCTCAACACCCTGAACCAATCATCATTTGCATTCCATGCCTTGCTGGGGGTACTGTACGACAATCCAAATTCCATGATTCCACCTATGAATTTGGTTTGCAGCCCAAGCACTGTTTCCTGTGGTTTATTTTGTTTGTATCACTAAAGAAAAGCCAATGAAAGAATACCCACAACCACAAATTGCTTACTTCAAACCATCTGAATGACATAAGATGGTACGACTGAGTTGGGTTGTACGGACCAACAGGACTGTACGGCCTCTAATTGAAATTTATTATGTATTCTTTAACTGCTTATATATCACATTATGGATCGCCCAGCCAATGAATAAGGGTTAAGCTAATACCCACAACCAAATATTAATCCATTCACCCAATATAAGTAAAATATGGGGTGTGGCAGAGTACTTGTATGGTATGAGTATAGCCAAACTCAGATAAAAGAGAAGGAAACATTCACCCCTTTTAATTGTCCAAGATTCATCATCCAAGTCAGCAACTAAGCATTATGCAATACCCATAACAAATAAAGGCTCCAATCACTAGCATCGAATCAAATTATAAAATCCAGAAATTACACCCTGTACGGTTTGGTAATTGTACGACCAGCCCACCAATTTCAATATTTTTTTAGACACATGTTATAATATATGAAACCCATCGCCCATCCATAAGGAAAATTAAGAAACAATACCTAGAATCAGAGCTGCAATATATTTTTATCTGACAACTGAACTATGGGATTCATAGCATCACTTGGAACTGAATAATAAACCCAACCATCAATCTTGCTAGGAATGTTAATCGATTATCATCAAAATATGCAAATGAAGCACAAGCATAGACTTTGAATGAATCTATCAGCCATCACCCAAAGAGGATCTTTCACCACCGTGGATGATATTCCAAGAGGGGTTTCGTCCTCCAGAAGTTTGAGATGAACCAGTTTCAATCTCCAGAACCACAAGGGTTTCGAATAGAGAAATAGAATAAACTCAACATCCCCAAATGAGCTCTCATAACCTCCTTTTATACTTTTCCCTCCAAACTCTTTAGAAGCTTCTATTTAAAAATTCATTTTTTAATTTAAACTCCCTTTTAGCTCCGAAAATGACCTTTTCATTAAAATGATGATAATTTGACACGCAAGGCCCTAGTTTAATACATCCATGATTTAAAACATTTCATCCCGGTTCTGACAATCTATAATACTAAGGGCCTTTTTAAATATTTTAATTAATATTTGGCAACCTTAGTAATTTAATTAAAATAAAGCCATTAATATATTCATTTTGTGGAAACTATCGGAATGCATTGGACTTGGAAACTAACTGCACTGGAGTGATCCTGATGAAGAATAATGATGAACGAAGCCAATCGGGTGACTTACTATAAATAGACGCTCTCTCCAAGAATCTTGGAGCCCAAATCGAAAGTCAAAAATAGCATCTGAGAGCATCGTAGAACTCCTCTACACCATTTGAGCTCATTGGTAACTTCAAATCACCCCTCTGATCAGACAAACACAAACCTAGAAAGACATCTCCAACTGTAGAGCGAGAGAACCCTAAAATGGGGACATTACATAGGGGCTATGCTCCACCATAGGTCATATCTAGAACTTCCCACTTTGTATTGATAGGTGGATTTGCCTCAACCATCTTCTATACATTTGCCAAATTAGTTACCCATTCAACACCCAACAAAGTTCTAGTTTTCTTGACAAATATTCCCATGCATGTCTAAAATGTTAGAACCTCCTCAGAGATTGCATGCAAATTCTTAGTTGTTGGGTGATCACCTTGGTGGAGAGGATTAGAATAGATATAGACTAGGCCTTGAAATTCACTCTTCCTTTCCTCTAATACTTAAGCTCTCCCCTTTTATTTCAGATTCTAAACAATTCTTGGAAGTTTTAAGCTTTCTTATTTAACCCCTTTCCCATATGCTCCACATACGCCCTTGTGTCTAGTAAGAGGCTATAAACCTTACGCATTGTTGTGATTTACACAACTTTTGGCACCTGGAGTGATAGTGTGCGGTGATGTATCCTTTTATCTTCTTAGCTCATAGCACCTATTATGGAGCTTGTACATAAGTTTGTCAATGGTCCTATGTTTCTCCACTCCTTTTGTGATATTTTGGAAGGATTCCCATAAATGGTTGCATCCTTTGAAAATGAGTTGAATTTTGGTAGATATGGTCCCTTCAACCAATTCCTTGATCCGTTCTCTCAAACTATTAGCCTCCAAATTGGCTTTACCTTCCTCATTTTGGCTTCATCTAGCAGAGCTTCCAATTCTTTCACCCTTTTCACTGTTTGCTCCTCTCCTATAGATGCTGGTGCAATTTAGAGGCATATGAGTTGAAGGTGCACTCATTTGAACTAGAGCTTGCAACTACCTTTTCAATGCCTCATGCTAGTCTCACATTGAGTAGCTTGGCATTCAATTTCCTATAACCTTCCTTTAGTTTTGTCATCAGCCAATTTTTGTGTAGTTGCTTGGTTGAATTGAGTAATATGAACCACCATTTGTAGTGCTTCAATAGTTGGCAATCCCCACTCTTTTCATTAGTAGTCGCCCTACAAGACCTTGAGAAATACTTTCTATCAGTGGTTTTCTTATGTGATGGGGCAATTGTTTATATTACTTTTGTTTGCATATTTGGATCAAATGAAAATCCAAAAAATGGTCTAGGTGCTTCAAATTGATCTTTCAAATATTGTTTAGTGCCCTCTTTTCTTATCATAGCATTGAGTACCATAGCTTGGGCACTATCCCATCTAGGAAGCGACAAACAATTGATGGCTTTAATCTTTGCTCTCCCTTTTTTGCAGTTATATATCAACATCAATTTCTATAGAGATGGAGGCCAAATTTGGAGAGTATAGGATGGAGGAAGAAAAGTCCATGAACAGGCGAAGAAGGCGATTTTGAATTTTTGGTTCTAGTCTAATCCCCATAATACAAGACATTGAGGAAATCCCCAGCATACAAGACATTGAAGATTGATATGGTTAGTGACACAATACAATATATTAAGGTTGTTGATGAACATCAATTAGTGTGGCCAAGATTGAATGCACTTTAATGTCAAATGGGTGGATGGATAGAAGGGATTGCACCCTCCTCAACTTCCTTGTTTGTTGTGATATTGGTATGCTCTTTTTGAAATCCATGAATGAATCAGACAGGAGCAAATCCATAGCTGCACTGTTTGAATTATTTGATAAGATGGTCATGGATGTAGGGCCACTAAATGCAATTCAGTTTATTATAGACAATGTTGCTACTTGTGTTGCTATTGGGAGGTTTTTGATGGTTAAGCATTCCTCTATTTCTATTAGCATGTACATGACACATTGCCTTGATCTAACCCTAGAGGACATTGGTAAACTTGAAGGGTTTAAGAAGCTAATGCAAAAGACTAACACTTTACCAAGTTCATCTACAATAACATGAGGTTGTTGTGATGCATTTCTTCACAAAGGGTAAGGAGCTAGTTTGACAAAAGGTGATCAGATTTGTTACATTTCTTTATATTGTAGGCCCTTTACCAACAAAAAATGAATTTGAAGTGAATGTTTGTTTCAAATGAGTGGATGGAGTTTGGCTCCACCAGTCAAATAGATGGTAGAATAGCGGTAGAGTAAATTTTTTCTACTAGTTTTTGAGATGCGATAGAAAAGGTAGTTGAGTTTTCAAAGCCTTTAGTAAAAGTTTTGAGTCTAGTGGATGGAGAGAAATCTCCCATGGGCTACTTGTATGAGGCCATGGATAGGGCCAAGGGGATGATGAGCATAGGATGAAAAATAACACGAACATTTACATGCCATTGTGGGACATAATCAATAGGAGATGGGGTTGATAGATGCACATCCCTCTTCATGTTGTTGGATACTATTTGAATATGTTGTTTTTTATAGCCCCTCATTTAAAGATGGTTTTGAGGTCACATAGGGCCTACTCATCTGCATGGAGAAACTAAGTGCTTGCAAGAGCTTGTATTGGTTTCACATTAATGCTCATATGAGTAGAATATTTGTAGATGACTCTTATTTTTATTTGCTCTCCACATGTCTATGTTATTAAAATGCCTTTAAGTTAAAAAAACATCCTGATGTTTTTTTTTTGTTTTCTTTCTTTTTTTTTAATTTGTTTTCTTATTTTCTTATTTTCTTTCTTTTTTTCTGTGGGTGTTTTTCAACTTTTTTTGAAACTATGATTTTTTCTTGATTAAATCCCAAAATTTTGCAAAAATCTTAATCTTTTGGTTAATCGATTTTTTCCCAAAAAGAGTTTTGCTGTATGGTTTAAATTATAAGTTTTATGAATTATTCTTTACTATTTTAAATTATATTAAATTTTAAAATTTAAATTGTTATTAATTATATGTTCTAATCTATTTTATATTTTAAAAAAGTATATATTAAATTGTATTTTAATATTTATTTTTTATATATTTGAAATTTTTCCTTTTTAAGTTTTTAGCAAACTGTATATTTGGTGTCTCCAAGTACCTGTCTCCAATAAAAAAAATGGCATATTGGTATTGGTACTCGTCTCCTATACCAATACTAGTACTAGTCTCTTGGCAAGAATGATAATAAGTTAGACAATACTACATTGGCTAGTCACATATGTTTATAGCTAGGGTGGTTATGTATCGATAAGCGCTATGGACTTATGTGTGCCGTAATAGGTGTCTACATATCAAAATTTCAAAAATGTAAAACATTTTCCCTCTCAAATTTCAAAGTTGTAGAAGTCTTAATTTGCGTCTTGGTACTTGAAAACATATAGAGTTTCTCTATTTTGTGATACTGACCATCTTTGATGAATACTTCAATATAATCTATAACTAGCCTATTTATAGGCAATGTTTGCATGACATCTTCAACTATAAGGTTGCCCACAATGTCAACAAATGGCTTGCCGAAAAACCTTGAATTATATGTACAACAAAGCACAATGCGTGGGTAACAACAAGGCTAGAAAAGTAGGATCAAATTTCTAAATTCCATCTGATTGTCAATCTTGTTACAGTACCATCTCCGTGCATCAATTCCCATATTTAATTTTCCATGCATATGATTATTTATGCCAATCCACTATTCGTAGTAGTATGTCTTTTTTTCAAAAGCTAAAAGTGTTAATTATTGACATGTTGTATTTGATTCTAGAAATGCTTGTGTTTCTTCCTTTTGGTTAGTGCAAATAGACAACATTTTGCATGGCCCCAAAAAATCCAAATTTAAAATTCCAACTAAAAAGTTCGAAATTTTCTGAACATTAATTTTGTAATGACCCTGGCAAGACAGTTATCTCAAAATCACCATTTTTAACAATCACTCAAATCCTATCCCTTTTCGATCATCAAAATCCCTATATGGGCAAGGTGAGAGCATATCAAGACTAGAACGAGGACAACAAACATAACAAGCAACTTATTGGCAGCTAGCCAACCAAATTATAAGTAATATCAAATTGACATAAGCAATCAATGCAAAAATGACAGATAATTATATGTAAATTCCTATCAATGCCAAATTGGCAGATAGCAAGTGCAAAAGCGTCAATGCTAAAATTGTAGACTATATCATTCAATTATGAACCAATGCCAAATTGGTAGATAAAGACATACAAATCAAGGGATCCAACAGTGAATTGTCTAGGATCTTCTTACAATAAGGATTTGGATTCAGTGCTGAACTGTCCAAGATCTTGTTGCAATAACAGTGTTATTTCTAATTGGTGGTAAACTGTCTAGTTTATTATATTATTGGATTCATGAAAATAAATTGTACTTCAAATGATTATTATGAGAATAACCAAATAACTGAAATCCATTGGTCTGAAAATTGTAATAAAATTTATACCTTTGAATGAAGAGCTGGAACCCAATAAAGGTTGTGATACAAACTCTTGAAAGTACTCAGAAAATGCTGAAAACTGAAACCACAAAATTGCAAATTAAAAATAAAATGTTGCTGACTGATTGGAATGTCTCTGCTGAAGTGGTTTGACCCTCTCAAGACTAGTAGGGCTAAAAAAATACTTTTCTTATTGGCTGAGATCAGTTCTAATTGCTGTTTGGTGGTAGGAATGAGGTAAACCCAAAAAAATCAGGAGGCTTTTGGCCACCTACTTTTTGACATGTACCGCTAGCACAAAGCAGTCTGACGCTACAAAAGAGAAGCGGCCAGTCTTCACAACAGAGAAGCGACAGTATTTCAGTGCCCAGCCAATTTACAAATTCAGTAATAATTAATATAAGTTTCCTCCAGTGTATGGCCTGATAGGGGAAAGGTATGGCCTGCAACAGTACCAAGTTCTTGTTGTAATAATTCAGCAATTGGTATGGCTTGCACTTGTGACGTTTTTTCATAATGCTTTTCAAAGAAATAGCAGCAAAATAGCACCACCTTCAAATTGCAAAAAGACTCTAGAAATGAATCCTCAAATTAGATTAGACAACAACTCCATTTAATCAAACATTGGAAACTACCAATCATTAACACTCAGGTGACCTTTGGATGAACTCACACAAGTGGCCAGGTATGTTTTTGTCCTCAACCAATGAAGAAAAACTCACGTTCATTCTTTGTAAGGAGAATTTCATAAAATGTGCAAGAAGACCTTTTTTTGAAACCAATCCATCTTATATAACTTTTTCAAGGGAAAATAATATAATATTATACTTTTATTTCGTTTATCTTATAAAATATTAAAGTGTCATTTCAGTCACTCATTTTTAAGACCTCGGGTCCACCAACACTTTTTAAACTCACTTATAACAATTTTTTAAAATAATTAAATAAAAGTCATCTTTTTAAAATATAACATAAAGATACTTTTCAACAACTAAAATTTAGTTATATAATAATTTCCCTTTTTACCATCCCATTAGCCTATGGAAAAAATTAAGGAAATAGGCTAAGGGTCTTCATTAATTTTATGCTAAAGAAGGGGACATGACAAATACTTAGAAAAACAAGCATCAAAATTCACTTAAAAATTGTCCCCCACTTTCCAATATCTACTTGATCCACTTGTAAGCTTATTGACATGATAATATCATAATAGTGATTTGTGACATGATAAAAGCATGAAATGGGAAAATTGCAATTGGCTAAACTACAAGTGTTAACCGTAGTTAATAGAAGCATACACCCCATTTTATTACCTAACTTGTTAGATCCACTTGGCTTGTTCGTATAAAATAATGTTTTTTTTAAAAAAAAGAAGAAGGGGGTAAACACTTTTGACCTAGAGTTATGAACCGGTGAGGTCACTAATGTGGGACCTCGTCCCCAATATAAACATTCAACAATAACACCCCGGTAGGGTTTGAACCTTTATGGCAAAAACAACACCACAACTTAGCCATTGCACTATGCCACTATTGGCTTAGTAGATAATGTATTTCAATATATACTAGCTGCAAATTGATTTTGAGATATCAATTGGGATAACAATCACAAATTATGTAGAACATTTTTATTCATGATAGCTTTTAGGTTGTACTTTTAGAAATATTTATTAATATTAATAATTTTATAACATTGTTATTATCATTTATGATTTTTATAATATTTTAATAATTTAATATTTAAAATTTAAAATGATATAAACTATTTAAATTTAAAATGATATAATCTAAATAAAAATAAAATATAGATTTGTCAGAGATTTTGGTAAAAATAATGTGCAATGTCCCCTGTCCCAATTTGCCCTAGAATTCCCTTATTGATTAGGGTTTTGGGTTTTTAACTTTGTCAATTGGTTAACTCTTTAATGATGTATTCTTGGTTGAGCCCTGCATTCACCACATGAACAATATTTCCACATGCACACACACATCTATTTGTATTAGCATCATGGTATCCATTTATAGATTTATAAAAAATGCAACTATTATGAACTAGGAGGAGTAACATGGATGGATCCACCCGAAGCCATTTGCCAAGCCTAAGAGGTTGTGTACCACAACTCTCCCTGCTGGCGACTTGTACTTGCTTTCTCCACCCATGTCACAACCTTAGAAGACACTTCGCTTACTGGAGGAAGTCAACAGAGCTGACAAGTGGTCTAGGCCTACCACCCCTCCATGGTCCATCCCTTTCTTGGTTCGGGTGGACTTGAGTGGGACCTCCACCCATCCATGGCCCATCCTTGCCTTTAGACTGGGCGGATCTTAAGTGGAATTTCCACTCATCCATGGCCCATCCTTGCATTAGGATTGAGTGGATCTTAAGTGGGGTCTCTAGGCACACACCACTTTCTCAGGCCCTTCCTCCCGAGCAAGTTTTCAAATAGTCAAGCACATCATATACAAGAAATCATTCTTTAAATATTCTTATTATCTTATAGGCAATATGTGTACATATGTAAGCAATGATTAGTAGTAAATACACTTGAATATAGGATATGTCTGATAATAGTAATCTGTGGTGATGAACAGGACAAATCTCCTTGGTCTCTTGGTTTGTATGTCTCTTCTCCTTAATTGATGATCTGTTCTTAACACTCAAAAGATATCATTAGTGTTAACTCCTCATTTATTATTCCCACTTATTTTTTATAAATACCACTCATATGCCTCTTCATTCAAGAGACATAACCCTTTACAAAGGAGATGTCTATTCTGCTCAAAATCTGCTTATTACTTTGATGATTTTTCATTATTCTTCATTACCTTTCAAATCGGTATTTACCTCGGTATATATCTCTTCTTCTATATCTATCCCCCCCTTTCTTGTTTGAAACTGTCTACCCTTATATATGGCATGATCTGCCCAAGAGACATGGCCATCCGCTTGTCAAAGGGCATGGCTCTTCCTTTAATCGCACCTATTGGTTTATTCACTTTCTTTTAAAAACAAAACACACCTCTTTACCTTTGGCTTTCCTCATGCTAATCGCTGTTTTGTCTTTTAATAAGACAAAGTGTATTTTGTCTTTTATGGATAATATAAATTACTATTTTTCACCCTTCATTAGTCGGCCTTTATCACATTGATTACTTATTTCTTTCAAGAAATCGGCCTGATCAAACATGAAAGAGCCTCGCTGACTTGTCATTACAATCGCTGGTGTATTATGTTGATGTGATAATCTTAGATAAGGAGATTGCTGCTGTCAATGATAAGAATTGGTGGTGTTTAAGTTTGTTTATTTATTACTAGGGCATAGTCATATTTTATTAATATTAGTGTCCTATGAATATTATTTCATATTGTTTTCTTGTGAATATAATCTTTATCACTATGATATTTATAATTAGTAGTTATATCCATTACGATAATTGCATTATAATTATAATATTATCTAGGATAATTATAATTATAATAGTAATATTTAGATTACAATTACTTATATTTATATTTTGATATTTATTGGATTTTGTTATTCGTATTTTAATATTTCATATTCTAACACTAAAATGTAATAGCATTAAATCGCAAATATGAATTTTGTTATTGTTATTATTTTTATTTATTTGTATTTCAATGTGTTACCATTTTGGGGACATGACATAATAGAAGCAGCAAAAATCAAACACAAGAAAATGCATTGCTTCTACCTTTTCAATCAAATACATCACACTTATATAGGAGTTTAATCTCCTAAATTATAGGAAACTCCTGAAACAACTTTCCTTATTAACAACTCAACATTCATACCACTAATATAATAGGCTATTAAACAAACCCAAGAGATACTATATGCATCCTACAAATGATGCAATATTCCTAACCAGATTTATTTTACCAAATTCCAGCACACACCAACCTTGTGACATAACTTATGGTTTAACTTCAAAAAGTTTATCATGGTTTATAAATATTGCATCTTGTTATATAGATTTCAGCTCTATTTAATAATGTTTATCTATTTCAACCAATTTGTGGATGTATTTTTTATATTAAAATGAAAATTGCAAATTTCTATTAGTTGTATTTAATCATGATTTTTTATTTTTCTAAATTTTATTTGTGTTGAACTTATTCCAAATTTTATCTTTGTCAAACTTGAACAGGAACACAAACCTTGTGACATAGCTCAAAATGTTACTAAATAGTTCAAAAAAAAAGAAATCAACTTGAGAATGAGATAAAACAAGTTGTCTAAGTTTATACATTTTGCACAATCATAAAAACAACATGGTCAAACTCAACTTAATAAAGAATTTCAAACAAAAATTCACTTACCTTCTATATTTATTTTTTGTGATAAACACCTCTGCTCTTAGGATTTTTCTTCTATTACCATGCTATTAAGTTATTAACTAGTTGATCAATAATGCAAGATGGTGACTTGCAAGTCTTGAGAGACTAAGACTAAGAGTGTTGAGAGAGTGATCTAAGAATGAAATACTTTTCCTTTATATATACATTGTAGTTAGGTTGAGTATTTGTTGATTCGAAGGCCTAAAGAAAATTCTCTAGTGGCTATTGTTTTCCAGTAATGTAGTCCTTGGAATTTCAATTATTATTGTATTGGAATGCATTTTATTATCTACTTGCCAAGTTTTCACTAATAACCTAGTACACAATATTAAATACACAAAAAACCAGAACTTCAGGATTAATGCAATTTGATCATAGTTCCGAGCTTTACACAAGGCCCTGTCGCTTTATTCAATGCTCCGTAACTTCACTCAAAACTTAATAGCTATATGCATTACTTTGTAGCTGTACACGATATTTAGCTACCCGCTCTTCAACTTTAGGTCTATTGTGAAAAATATCTCCAGGGTGATCATGCCTATATAGAGGGGATTCCCCAAGATTTCTATAGAATTTTCTTAGGGCTAGTTCTTAAAGTATGACCTGATAAAAATAGTCACTTAAATATGCAAAATTCCATGCAAAGAGTGAATTTGGAGAAAATGAATAGAATACGTGAATATATTGCTTCAAAACTTTCAACTTCATGTTTGATTGCATGAATGACCTATTTAGTGACCATGCTCTAAACCCAATTAATCTTATGATACTTTATAAATTATATTTGATATAGGGAAATCTCTGAAAGGCAATAAGAATGATGGCATGCTTTTTTTATTTTTCCTTTTTTCCTTTTTCTTGAGGAGATAAATTTAAGGTTCAAGAGTTTTGTCTGTCAAATCCCTAGCGTTCACATTTGATCTCCTATAGAATATGTAACAACAAATACATGAGTATTCTTCTTGGGTTGATACACGTTTAGGATATGTTTTTTTCTGCATACACAAAATTTAGAAGAATGTGATAGGGAAAAACATGCTTTAGAAATATGGATAACATTATTTAATATTTACCATTATATTAGCTTTAGTTGCATGTATTTTCTGCACTTCTTGGTTTGCTTTGTAGAACGAACTGTTGCTTGGTCTTCGTGTTTGGAAATGCTAAGAAAAAATTATGACGTAAGAACTGAATGAAACTATATTCTGCAAGAGGCATTCACAACAAAAATAATGTTTGTGTAATAGTGGGTATTACATTCTAAAAAAATGTCATGGGGTCGTGTTGAACTTGAAATAGCTTAGGTAGTATTAATGGCATGGATTAAAGGAAAAATAATTGTAATATTCACCTTAAGAGTGAGGTGATTATTGTTATGTTGTGATCGCCTTAGACATAATCCAACTTCTAGAGAGCTCTTATATCTGGGCTTTAATTTTTTACATTTGAGATGAAATTATTCTTAAGCTGGCTTGGTACCTAGAAACATCTAATTTTATAGTGCATGCAGCAATATGCTGATCCATTGCTGTAATGGAGCTTTAACAATAGAACTTTGGTGTTTTGTAGATGCTATGAAACTGAGGAAAAGCTTGATGGATGGGATAGGCATCCCACAAATAGTAAGGAAAAGCACGTTCTTGTTCCTGTACGTATCTGTGGTCAGAAAACCCTCTTTTACACTGTTTGTAGTTCTGTTTACTAATTCAATCTGTAGGCTAATTACGTTCCTGTTAAAATATGGAGTTTGCTGGATTCCTTTTGATGTTTTTTCCTGTTGATTCTTTCTTATTGTAATCTGCAAATTATAGTGGTATCACTAACTTGCCATTTAACACATTTCTGAAGAATGATGTCACAGATATTCCAACAGACACTGAGGATAAAGATGAGATTATGGAAAGTGAATTCTTTGACACTCGCCAGGCTTTCCTAAGCCTCTGTCAAGGAAATCACTACCAGTATGATACACTCCGCAGGGCTAAACATTCTTCTATGCTGATTCTTTATCATCTTCACAATCCAGCAGCACCTGCTTTTGCAAGTACATGTAATGTATGTGAAAGAGACATTGAAACAGGACAGGGATGGCGTTGTGACACTTGTGTTGATTTTGACATATGCCATAGTTGTTATCACAATGATAAGTTCCTTGGTCATCCTCATAAGCTGATAGCCCATCCATCTATAATCGAATACAATGCACAAAATCGAGAAGCTCGGCAACAGAGGATCCTGCAGGTATGAGACACATTGGTTCTGATATGTTTTACTCTTGTAAGGGTCTTTGTCAAACATCATCATTTCTAATTTTTTTTACCTAAGAGTTGAAATGTTCCTTTTATTAATTGGGGCATGCTAAATAACACCAGAGCATTTTTCCATGGTTCGGACAGTCCCCTAGAGGTTACCTATTCCTTTTTGGAGTTCCTTAAACAATCATTGCACTTGTGAAGTTCTTGTGATCTGTTGTCTATTCCCATGATAACAATAAACTATTACACATAATATCAAAAATATATTTACAAAATTTTATACCACTGGCTGATTTCCTGCCCACTTTCTCATATTCTAGAAACTTATCTGACCATCTAGTTGATGGCAAAGATTATGTTTGGGTGATGTGACTAATCGTAAACCTGCTATTCTGCTGAAAGATAAATAATTAACAACAATTAACAAATTCAAAGAAAGAAACTGTGATTAATGAATGTTCTATACAAAAAAACACTTCTTATTAAGTGCTAGGGATCCTGAGCAGTTACATCCATAAGGCTGGGCTGAGGTCTGGAAGGGAAAATGGGCACTACCCCCTCTATAGCTAACCTGCATGCACCTTCTTTCTGCATGGTCTCGTATTAGATTTAGGACTTTTGCTGTCAAAGTCATATTAGCACTCCAGGTTTGGTATTATAACTTGCTGTATTTTGCTCCATTAACTTAATTTAAGCATTTGCAAACATTTTTTTCTTTTTCTTTCTTCTGATATGCACGAACACATGATGCTCTTTATCCGATAAAAGAGGAGTGCAACAAACCCATTGACTTGTATGTATATATCCAAACTATATAGATTGCACAAATATTTCAAGTTAAGAATGTAGGTCGAGGAATGTAATGTAGAAAAGATTGACAAGTAAAACAAATGGGCAGCAATAAAATGTTCAATGAATCTCATAACCATTCATCTATTGATGAAAATGTGATACAATGTACATATTTATCAAGATGAAATGATTGTTTAGTTGATGTTTTGGATCACTATTTAGTTTCTAGTATATCTAGGAAATATACAATTTAAAATATAAACTATTATCCTACCCCTAGGATTATGTACAATAGTGTTACATTCCCCCCTTAATCCATAGGGGTAGTGGTAAAACCACTATTTGTGTTGTACATTGGGCAACTTATTTATTGTGCCTCATTTGCTTGATATGAAGCTCAATAGCCTTTTGTGGTTTTAGAATTTTCAAGAACCAAGTTATTGACTTGGTAAAGACTTGAGTTCCTTTTCTCAAATCAAGTCAGCTATTCACAATGCTTTATAGTTTATCCTATTTTGATAGAATACCACACCCTTTTGCTGTGAAAATTTTCACCACCATTTTCTATGCTGATTGAAAACTCATCCTTTTG
The DNA here is from genome assembly GCA_007115665.2 of Sequoiadendron giganteum. NCBI lineage: Eukaryota > Viridiplantae > Streptophyta > Pinopsida > Cupressales > Cupressaceae > Sequoiadendron > Sequoiadendron giganteum. The sequence continues at coordinate 624,799,400 of CM021100.1, forward strand.
AGTGATGAACTTTCTGAGTTCTTTGCCATTTTTTATGCTAATTGAAAACTCAACATTACTTCTAGTTGATGAAATTTGTGAGTTCACTACCATTGGGCAACTTATTTATTGTGCCTCATTTGCCTGATATGAAGCTCAACAGCCTTTTGTGGTTTTAGAATTTTCAAGAACCAAGTTATTGACTTGGTAAAGACTTGAGTTCCTTTTCTCAAATCAAGTCAGCTATCCACAATGCTTTATAGTTTATCCTATTTTGATAGAATACCACACCCTTTTGCCATGAAAAATTTCACCACCATTTTCTATGCTGATTGAAAACTCATCCTTTTGAGTGATGAAATTTCTGAGTTCTTTGCCATTTTTTATGCTAATTGAAAACTCAACATTACTTCTAGTTGATGAAATTTGTGAGTTCACTACTGTTTTCTATGCTAAGTGAAAACTCAACATTACTTCTAAGTGATGAAATTTGCAGAAGAAGGTTGATCAACTTTTGTCTTTGTCACTTTTGTTTCTAGGTTGATTGCACCCTTGTGACCTAAAATGTGGATAACCTAGGCTCATTGTGCCCACAAGTAACCCAAAAGTGTGTTAAAGCATGCATTGAATGATATGACTTTTTGTGAAGCAGAAAATATGAACTTGCTGTGGGAATTGAGTGCAACTCTACAATTCTCTTGGTAGGTTGTCGCTCAATAATACAAGTATCAACAATATCTGCAATGCGAAGCTCTTCAACTAGATTGACAAAAACATTCATATATGAGTAGATAAGCTCAACAAGCTCTTGTACCAATGCTCAACAATATCTGTAATGTTGAGCTCATTATCAACTGGATGACAACAACATCCTCATCAAGAGTAAACAAGCTATTGTTTGAAATGATGGATTGGGCTCTCCTATAATATTTTGACAATAGGTGAGCCTTAGTTTGCCATTTGGAATGATTTTTCCAACCAAAATACATATTCCTAATTGATTTGGTAGGTAGATCTTTGACATAACATTGTTTTGTAGAATGTGTGTGTTGACCACATCATAGACAAGGATGTAGACCAAAATAGTCACTTGAGGTATGTCTTGGCATCTATAATGACATGTTTGGATTTGATGGGTTTTAATGCAAGTTGATTTTGATTGACTTGACAACTTGGCAACTTGTCATAGGGCTGATCAACAGGTGAAGATTCAACTTGACTATTGTTTAGAATAAGTTCAAACACAAATTTGATAGGTTTTGAATATTCTGGAATATGAAAATTGACAATACATGTATACCCTAGACCAATACAATATTTATTGACTGTTATTGTCTGTTAGATTCACACAATAGGTGGAGATATAACGATATGATAATTAATAGGGATTATATCCGTGATGGATTTCAACAACACCCTTTTTGACTTAGAACCAGCAACATTGTTTTGTGACATACAAGGGGGCTTAACACTTTTCTTCAAGGACTTTTTGTCAATTCCTGCCTTTGAGTTGTACCATGTGAAGATGGATCATCAACATCTTTCTTCCCAGCAACACTATTTTGTGACATAGAAAGGGGCTTAACACTTTTCTTTAAGGACCTTTTGTCTTTGTCAACCTCTTGAGTTGAACTGCTTGAAGAAGAAACATCATTGTTGACAACATCTTTCTTTTCTACAGAGGCAGTGGGTGTCAACTCTTGTCTCACAAGAATTTTGCTTGAACTCTTAATGTTTTCAATTTTCAATTTTTCTTGTTCTCCCATAGTGCAGTTTAGGTTTACAATCTGCCTAGAGGGTGTGTATTGAATATTTTAACTTTTGAATTAGGAGGAGTTGTTTGATGAAACTATTCCTAGGATGGGTGGAAGAGAATTGTAAAACATCACTCAAAAATATTTTACTCCAGCTCTCATGGTTTGTGAGAATTAATTGTTTTCTTGTTTCAGCTTTAGGAAATGTCATTCTTTTGAATGTGAAGAACAAATTCTTTTGTAAAAAGGATGCAATATTATTGGTAATTGACATCCATCCAATTTTTTTTGATTGATGGGGGAAGTCTAGTTCCATGTAAGAGACAAGAAATTGTGGTTAGCACCTTTGAAAAAAATGCTAGGACCATAGAGGAGTTTCATGGCATATTTTGTGCTTCACAAAACCATCTCAATTGACCTAGATAAATGAGTTGAGGACTACAATAGGCTGGAGGGCAATAGGAGGATGGAGGACAACTTCCAATCTTGAGTTCATTGCTAGCTTTGAGGTTGGATTAATTTCTTTGGTAGCAAATTTGGTTTAGAAGAAGGTTGTTTAATAAGACCCATATTGATTAAAGAAATTTTTTGTTGACAATTCCACTCGAAGTGGTGAGGCCTAGTCCAACTACTTTGTTTTGTGAATAGTTGCTTGTCTTTTTTTGCATATCTAGTTCTTTTCTATGTTTAACTCTGTTTGTCTTACTCTAGTAAGGCCATTCCTACTATTGCTTAGTGCGAATTGTTAGTTTTAGACCAGAATGCAAATAAGCAGAAATACACAACTTAGAGACAAAGAACACAATAGTTTACCCTAGAAAAACCCTCCTACTCGAGGGAGAAAAACCCAGCAAAAGATCTCTCATATATTAGAAGAATGAAGGCAAAAATCTGCTTACAACTATCAAGCCTTATATAGGGCCGAATCTCATACAATAATGTATATAACTCCTCTTTGAATGAATGATAATGCTTCTTCAAAGAATTTGATCTGCTGCCAAAAGAATGCGAACTTTAGCTGCTGCTTAGGAGATGCGAATTAGAGAATGAATTGATGATTTGAAATGAGAGGACTTCACCTCCCTTATATACAATGCTAGGCAATCTCTTCTCTAGGTTGGCCCTAGAAAATATAATATTATTTGAAAAATCAAAAGGCTGACGTGCCTTGGAGATTATTTATTTAATTTTATTTTGGAGAAAATATCTCCCGCCGCTATAAACATTAACACTCCCTCTTAGCTAGGGAGGTATTTTTTTTTTCCAGATATTCTCGTCATGGAGTCTCTAGACATGATGCCCACAATGGCTACACCCATTTGTGGAAAACCACATCTCAGTCTCAGAGATGTACAAGAGTTCATCACGAAGTCTCTCAACGTGATGTCGTCATGGAGTCTCTCAACATGACGTCCACAATGGCTACTCCCATGTGTGGAAAGAAACACATGTACAAGTGTTCATCACAAAGTCTCTCAACGTGATGTTGTCATGGAGTCTCTCAACATGACATCCACAATGGCTACTCCCATGTGTGGAAAAAAACATCTCCATCTTAGAGATGTACGGGAGATTTCACCTCATATTTCTCTGTCTCAGAGAAATATGCATTATAGAAAAGCTCATTGATGTTGAGTCTCCCTCTCGGCAAGGGCAACATTCTCCACTACCCCAAGCTTGTCCCGAAAATGTGCAAACTTTACTCTGGAAAGAGGCTTGGTGAGAACATTAGTCGTCTAATCATCAGTTCAAATGTACTTGAGTTGAATTGCTTTCCTCAGCACCATGTCTTTGATGTAATGATACTTGATCTCCAAATGCTTTGTTCTATCATGAAATACAGGATACCGTGAGCATCTTACAAACTTGGTAGAGAAAGAAACTAACTTGCAAGTGATAATCGGAGATGATGCTTGTTATTCTGTAAAGGGAGCTGGGGCCACTTCTTTTCAGCTAGACTCAAGTATCCCTCTTTAGTTGAGTGATGTCTTATTTGTACCAGGGATCAAAAGAAATCTTGTCTCCATTTTAGCTTTGGAGGACAAAGGATACAAATTTTCCTTTTCTAAAGGGAAATTTCTTGTTTGGCCTAAGAACTCTGGTATTAAATCAGTTCGTGTGATTGGCGTTCGTCAGGAGAGCTTATACAAATTATCAATTCAACCAGTTTAGGCTTTATTACACGACTCCATTAGTTTGAGTGAGCTATTGCACAAGAGACTTGCTCACTTACATTTAAGAGCTCTTCCATCTATGGAGAAGGTGGTTACTAGTCTACCAAAGCTTGGTCTGGAGCATGATGGTATTTTCAGAGGATGTGCACTTGGTAAGAATATCAAGAGTCCCTTCCATAGTAGAGACAATAGATCTAAGGGAATTTTAGATCTTGTTCATTCTGATTTATGTGGACCCATGTCTGTGGCATCCTTAAGTGGATTTTGGTACTATGTGATTTTCTTTGATGATTATTCTCGAAAGACTTGGATTTACTTCTTTAAATCTAAGGAGTCTGAGGAAGTCCTTGATAGATTCAAAGAGTTCAAGGCTCAAGTTGAAAACGTGTTCGGGAAAAGGATTAAGATTCTAAGATCAGATAATGGAGGAGAATACACTTCTGGAGGTTTTCGTAATTTCTGCATTGAGACAGGGATCAAGAGGGAGTTATGTGTTCCTTACAACCCTCAGCAAAATGGAGTTGCCGAAAGAAAGAACAGATCCATAGTAGAGGCAGCCAAGACTATGATTTATGATTAGGATCTACAGACCTTCCTATGGACAGAAGCTTCCAGAATCGCCGTGTATGTTCAAAACAAAAGCCCTCATCGAATATTGGGAAACATGACTCCTGAGGAGGCCTTCACAGGTGTGAACCTTGAGGTTAGTCATTTAAGAATTTTTGGTTGTCTTGTTTACATTCATGTGCCCAAGGATAAAAGATCAAAGCTAGAACATTCAGGCAAGAAGGGTATATTCGTGGGATATAGTGAGTCTTCAAAGGCCTACAAAGTTTATATTCCAGGGCAGAAACATATTGGGATCAGCAGGGATGTCTCCTTCGAAGAGGAAGTAGCCTTCAAAAGATCTAAAGGGTCTTACATGGAGAGAGACAGTGAAGAGCAAGAGACTTCTCAGGATATGGACATACCTCCTGATCATACTCTTAACATTCAGAGGGAGTCCATCGAACCGACTGAGAATATTGACCCGGTTGATCCTATAGAACCAACTGGTGGGCCTAGAGACATTGCCGTAGGTCGGAAGAGGCCTCTATGGGCTTGACAAACTATGCAAGACGCAAAAAAGTATGCAGTTCCTTGAGGCACCTTTAGGGAAAGCAAGAGACTGCAAAAGTTTCTAGGTTATGTGGCATTGATGAGTCACATCATTGATTCTGAGCCTTCCAGTTTTGAGGAGGCATCCAATCAACAGGTATGGAAAGATGCAATGATAGAAGAGTATCAATCCATCATTAAAAATGATGTATGGGATGTTGTTCCGAGACCTGAAGGGAAATCGGTAGTGTCTTCCAAATGGCTCTACAAAATCAAGGATGCAGCTGATGGTAGCATTGAGAAACACAAGGCGAGATTTGTGGCAAGAGGATTCTCTCAGGAGGGAATAGATTATGAGGAGACAGTTGCCCTTATTTGCACTTATTTGCACTTAGAATGTTCTATAGTAAATGTTAGCAAGAAATTCAAGGGATATAGATCGGAGTTTTGTACCCAAAGGATCTCTGCTAGTTGTAGTCTTTAAACTTGGAGTTGGTCCTATTGAGGTAACACGGGAAGATATTCCGGATCTAAGATTAGTTGTAAATCGGAATAAAATAACACACACAAGATAGATTAAATTTCAGAGTTCTTTATATTTATTATATTAGTAATCATTCATTACATTCCTTATATCTCCGTTATAGTCAGTACTCTATATTCTTCCTTATTCTATCATAATTTACTCTATACTATTGGTGAATAGATCTTTCTATCTACTTATAGCTACAATAAGGGACATGGCCCTTAGATAGCATTGCTAGGGTACATTCTATCTTCCTAAGCTCATGTTCCAAAATGTTCTTTCCGGTTAGATATTAAGTATCTCCAGATTGGTGTTTGTACACTATTTTCTTGCTAATAGTAAACAATTGAGTGTGTCCCTATTTAGGTAGGAGTGGGTGGGAAAGAATTGTAAAATATCCCTCAAAAAGATTTTACTCCAGTTCTCATGGTTTGTGAGAATGAACCGTTTTCCTATTACAACATCAAAGGTCATTCTTTTGATTTTGAAGAACAAATTATTTTGTAAAGGTATGCACTATTAGTAGTAATTGACATCCTTACAAGTTTTTTTGATTGAGGGGGGAAGTCTATTACCATGGAAGAGGCAAGAAAAACCATGGTTGGTACTTTTGGAAAACATGCTAGGACCATTGAGGAGTTTCATGGCACATTTTGTGGTTCATAGAACCATCTGAATCAACCTAGATAAATTAGTTGATGACTATAGGGGTTGGAGGACAACTTACAATCTTGAGTTTGTTGCTAGCATAGAGATTGGAGTAATTGCTTTAGAAAAATGTTTTTTATTAAAGTCCATGCTAACTAAAGACCAATTAAGTAGTGAGGCCTAGTCCAACTTCATTGTTTGTAAATAGTTGTGTCTTTATTCGCATGTGGAGTTCTTTGTTATGAATAAATTTGTGTCCCTATTTGTATGAGTCTAGTGATTCTGCTCCCACTAAAGAAGGATAGTTAGGCCATTCGTGCTATTGCTTAGTGTAAATGGTTGAGTGTATCCTTATTTTTACCCAAAATGTTCTATAGTAAATAAAAGTGCCCCCTTGTTTACGTGTGTGTATGGATTACATCTCTTGGTCCATGCATTGTGGATGTTTCTTGATGAATTGTGAGCTTGTCTAATTTCATTGATTTGATGTAAGTATGTGGAACTATGTGTATGTCCCAATTCACATGTGAATACTATTCTCTCCAAGTCTCAAGACTATGATGTAATAATAAGGGGGGAATGTCAGGAACATTACATTGTAGTAAGGTACAAGTGATAAATGAATAATGTGGAGCATGCCAACTAAGATAGAATTAGGTCACCTCCACACTAGATAAATGATAAATATGAAAATAATAAAATATTGTTATTGGAATAAAAATAAATAAATGTATTAATCCTATTTCTTAGTGATTGTTAGGGTTAGACTATCCTAGGAAGTGCAAGTAGATAGAATGCGAGGAGCAATTTAGGATATATGAGGCTTGAAAATAGGTTGTGCACTCCTAGAAAAGAGGAGCACAACAAACCCATCACACACACACACACACACATATATATATCCCATCATTTTGTTAATATTGTTGGAGTTGATGATTGAACCCCACAACTCTTAGAAATTACCTGCAACCAAAGCACCTATCACCAAGAGAGATCAAAACAATTGATTTGCTATGCAACCATGAGAGAAGAATTGATCCAGAAAAGCAACTGTATGTGCATTGAATTAATCTGAATTGAATCTACAATGAAAGGTGAATGCTTATAAAAGAAAAAGCCAAAACGTAGATGAGGATTTGATTAGATTGTGACAAGTGCCTTATCCTATGCAATGAGACAATAAGACCTATAATTAGCCCTATCTAATAATAAATATCTCCAAAGTTTAGCTTAAGTATAATAAAGTAAAAGGGGCTGATTAATTCATTATTAGATGATTTTCCTAATTACTCTTAACAAATATCATATTTTTGTTGATTGATTTGCATTGACAAGCTATCAATATGTAAAGTTTCCCCTCCTTGAGAACATATGCAAAAGCATCTACTGCAATTTATGTGGTGATATGATTGTTGATGTTAAAACATTGATGCTCCATGGGATTGTTGGATGTGGTGATTAATAGTCCAATATCCTCTACAATCATGAGTGTCAGCTGGGATTATTAGCTGAACCTTGTTCGATTATTTGATAAAAATCTCCTATGCTAGATGGGTTCAAGTCTCCTAACAAATGAATCAAACATCTTGTCTTTTACCAACTACAAATATTACTTTCTTCCAACACGCTAGAGTTAGTCACTGAATGCTAGGTTGGGAGTTTCATTTCTCAAACAGTTTTTGCCATTTGTCTTTTTCAATTTGGTTGCTAGAAAAGCGTCCACCTCAGTCTTAAAATATTTTATTCCTATTTTGGCACCAATTTTTATGCTGTGTTAAGGCATAAAGTTCAGCTTCAATGTTGGCAACATATCTCAAGTCTACACCTTTCAGTGAGAACAGTATCTCTAATGCCCCTTTTAATTGCTTCTTCTCTCCATCTTGGCCCAGATTTATCATAGAAACTCCATTGAAATTCAATTGGTAAAACTCTTGAGGAATATTTTGAAAGGAGGCATGATTTTCCATAATCTCCTTAGGTCTCTCTATTAACAAAACCCTAGTATTCATAATTACCACCTTTCAACACATGGAAGATTTCCATATTGTCATATAATCTTGTCTTGGAATCAATGTATCTATTGTCGAACAACTGTTCCTAGGTTAACCTTTGGTTTTGCATGGTTTCTTCATACACTCAGCACAGCAGAAAGAAAACTGTGTTGTAAACTACAAAAAAAAGGAATGATGCACTTTTTCAACTAGAATGCTGTTTCCAAGATCCATAGCTAATAGGTTTATATATTTCGGGCCTAACACATGCCCAAGATTCCGTTTCTATCTTTATGCATTTATTAAAATTCTAGCAGTTCTTATAACAATCTGTTTCTTACTTTGCTGTACATTCTCAAGACGTTTTGTGAAGCATTTCTCACAAGCTTTCAATTTTGACATATAATATGTACAGTTGTCATCCATCATACAGTAAACTACATTTTTTCCCAGCACAAGGAAAGGGCAGGCATTGTTGCTGATCGAAAGTCAAGTGAAACATATATTTAGTTAGGATGGCAAGCTGATTTGTGCATATATTTTTGTTGGGTATAGTGCTTCGTGCTCTCTATTGGTGTGGTCATGTACCCACCATTTACCTAAATTTACTTAGGTAGTGAGTTTATCCTAAGTATTATTAATTAATAAGTAGGAGGTATTTTTCCACAGCATGTCAAATTATGATATTGCTATTAGGATTCAACCATGTAGTTTTTCGAGTCAAACTCATTGACCCATGTTTCATGAGTAGTGGTTTACAAGAAGCCATCTCTCATGATATTGCTAAGTGGACCATTCATTATCATGAGAGATGGATTCTTGTGAACCACTACTCGTGAAACATGGGTCAATGAGTTTGACTCGAAAAAATACACGGTTGAATCCTGATAGCAATATTATTATTAATTATTTTCCTATTTAGAGTAATTAAGAAACTTAAAAAAGCAAGCTGGAGCACAAGCCAGTCAATTAGAGTTAGCCTTTAATCTAGCTAATCACAATCAAGTATGATGTAATATGTGGCTGCTAGGATTATTTTCAATGTTAACTTAGGTTTTTATTAATAAAGGCTTCCTGCCTTAGAAATAAGAAGAGAGTGAGAAAACACATATGTGAGTGTGAGGAGACATTTTATTAGATTATGAGAGGAGCTTAGTGATGTAATGCAATTTTACTGTTTTCATTTGTTTGAGTATTTGTTTGTATAGATATAATCCTGGGCCCTTTCTAAGCATGTTGAGTTTCAGTAGCTTAGGCATGGCATGGGATTCCATGCTCCTTCCAATACTCTCTTGTAAATACAAATAGTTTATTTTTTAACTTTTTAAGAGAAAATTATAATCCAAAGAGAAATAGTACAAAATGTGAACCATATATTTGATCTACAAATTCCTGTAAACTTGATAAGATCTTTATGTGTGACCATCAATAGAAGAGACGTGCAAAACTATCTTCCATAACAACTTAAATTTTAAATTAATATTCAGAAATGAACCTGGCATAATGCTCGTCAACAGACTAGATCATACAAAAGAAGCAAGCATGCCAGTCATATAGATTGGATAGAGGGCAGTGGAACATAGACACTTACGAACAAAATAACAACCAATTAACAACAGAATTATATGTCTTAATTTACACAAGATTAACAACCGTTTTTCCTTGTTTGAGTACTAGACTGTTCTGACATCAATTCTACTTAAATATTACAGCTAAGGAAGATGTTGGACCTTATGGTACATGCTTCTCGGTGTTATTCTCCTCAGTGCCAATATCCAAATTGCCGGAAAGTAAAAGGGCTCTTTCGTCATGGCACACAGTGTAAAATTCGTGCTTCTGGAGGTTGTCCCCATTGTAAGAAAATGTGGTATCTGATACAGTTACATGGACGGGCATGCAAGGAATCCAAATGCCACGTTCCTCATTGCAGGTATGTTAATTCATTTCTTTCTTGTTCCAGGCTACATGTTACCTTCAACTAATAATTTAGTATCTGTTACCATATTCAATCAGATGCTCTAATTAAAGTTTTTCTTTTTGATATTGTTTGCAGTTTTATTTTGATAAAATTTTGAAAAGTACTATAGATACATATCTATTGTTTTATTAAGAATTAAATACTGTATATATCAAATATATGCATAGATTTGGTTGATAATTATCTGGATCTCTAATTTACATCTGTTTTTGTTATCCAGAGATTTAAAAGAACATTTTCGAAGGTTGCAACAGCAAATGGAATCTCGACGTAGAGCTGCAGTTATGGAGATGATGAGACAACGTGCTGAAGATGCTTCCAGCAAATGTAGTTGATTGATGTACATACACTTCTTGCCTTTTTTAGAAGTAAAATCCACTCACAGTTGACAGTGCCAGTTTGAATAGTTTCACTGAACAGCTGGCATGTTTATTACATGCATGTGGGTAAGATACACACATCCCACACCTGGCAATATGTACAAACAAACTAATTGAAATTATGTCAAGGACTGTTGATTAGCAGCCTTAACAATTTTGAGAAGATTTCAATTCTTTGTTTTTTCTTCTTTTCACTTTCATAGGGAAACATCTTAGTATCACTGCGGAAGTATTCTCTAACAATTCCTAAATCTCTCTATTTCAACCATATGGAGAGTTGTTTCTAGGCAATGCTAAATCATGGTTGTCATTTATGCTCTTCTATATTATTAACACAATTACTGACAATTTTTTTTCCCAAAAAATGCTCCTATCTGAAACAGTGGAATGTTTTTCTATATATTCTGATTGGGCTATTTTTTGTCACTAAATATTCAATGCCCCAAGTAGGGATTGTTCTTTTTACGTAATATACCATAATTTTTTTGAAAAAAAAGAAAATAACAAACTCTAGCTCACAATTATAATAGTTTGCACAATTAACATAAATATGAAATCGACCCAGAAATTGCAGTTTAATAGTTTATTTTCTAATCAGATATAATGTTTAGAAAATAGCTCGAAAAGACCAAATTAATCCCCTGTAGCGGTTGCTATTTTGCAGCAATCTATTACTTCCAAGGTTACCTCAAGTTTCTGGGACGGGGATGATGGGACGAGTCCCCAAGTTTCCGAGTTTTGAGGCCAAATTTAGGGATGGTGGGGGACGGCTATATAAAATATAGGGAAAATTTAAAATATATAGGGAAATTTTAAATATTCATATGAAAACATGGATAAAGCATACATAATATACATTATAGAACTTTAACATATAACATTTGTGTTCAACATTCTTTGTCAATACTCAATACACATTGAAAATTCAGAATTAACATACATGAATCATAATACAACCTCCAAGTTAAAATTTATAAACTTATATCAAATTACATAAGGTTATTTCCAGCTCACAAATTGGGAGAACATTTGTGATTACAATGAAGATTGTTTCATCTAGGTTATTAATTACTTGGCACAGAACAATAATGAATAGCCGAGGCATCTGAAGGCAGAATTATTGTAGTTTGCTGGGAGTGTGGACTACTGGAAGTAAATTCAATGCTGGTGTATTGTCGGATATGGATTTGAGCAGTTAAATGTGGGGACAATTGCTGCACTCAAGGAGTTTTGGGCATCAAATTGCTTTAATATTCAGCCTATTTCCAATTGTGAAGAAGTAAGAACTGTTTAAAAATGTCAAAATCCTAAGTATTTGTCTCTAAAACCTATTAGTGAACAGCAAGCAAATAAATTCAAGTTTACACACTTTTGGAATAAATTTTTGTTATTTTTATATATCTCTAATAGAGCATCAAATAATTATCTTGTGAGTGTTCCAAATATTGTGAAAGATATATGAAAATAATTTAAACGAACAACTCATAAACCAAAAAATTGAAAAGTATTATATATATATATATTTTTTTAATTTTTAAAACATGCTTTGATGTGGGGGACTCCTGGGGGACGGCTCAAGCGTCCCCTGGCCGTCCCGGGACTGGTCAGTCATCCCTATTTGGTCAACGACGTCCCCCTATCCTGGGGACGTTTCCTGTGTTTTTTGAAAAAAGAGGGACGGTCCCTTGCCATCCCCCTGCCGTCCCCCCGTACCTGGGATGTCCTGGGGACCGAGACATGGCATTTTAGGGGGGGGAGGATGCTTCCCCGGGTTTCCCTGATTACTTCATGAAAACACCTTTCTCTATTTTTGGTCTGCTTAAAAATGTCTGAAATTTTCCCTTAGAATGCCATGACCAGCTGCTGGTTGAAAGAATATTTTAATTCAAACGGAAATTTATCAAATTTGCATGAAGGTGATCTCTGTGTGAACTCACTCTTAAGGAATTGTGGGTTTTCCTCCTCTAATTCCAAACCAAGAGGGTTTTTTTTCAGATTAATTGAACCATAGTTCCATGCTCCATAAATAGTAGAAATTGGATAATAAATTATTTTCTTGGCTTCTCTTAAATAGAGCTTTCCTCCAAAGGATGTACATCTTCAAATGCCCCATTGATTGATAACTAAGTTACCGGTTCGGGTTCAGGTTTGAGGGTTTGGTTTGTGGATTCAGTCAAAAGAAAATTTGGGGTTGGGTTCATTTTGGGTTCCTCCACACAAAAACATATAAAAATAAAAAATATATACATATTTACGACAGTAATTAAGTTCAAAACACTACACATAGCATCATATATTGTATACTAAACAAAGCCACTGTAAAATTAAAAAAATTAGAATGTCAATTAGTCAAACTTGAATGTCATGATATATATTATATATTAAAATAACTATATTTCTGCATTTCTCCTTGTAGATAAGAATCAGGGAAGATTGTCTAATTGGATGACGATATTATAGATGAAGACTTGTAGGGAAACTTGGACTTGGAGAGTACATGGCAAATCAAATGAATTCAATGGAAGTTTTGGGGGCAATGCCCCCAATGGGGTTGAGGGGCAGCACCCCTCGTGGGGGTTTGGGGGCAACGCCTCCAACAGGGTCGAGGGGCAGCACCCCTCGCAGGGTTTGGGGATAGCTCCCCTTGTGCACTCCCTATCTCAATACAAGGTAGGGTTGAGGGGTGGAGCCCCCACCACCAAGCCCAAATTAAGACCTCCAAAACCACAAAAACCTTCATTGTGTACATAATTTTGGATTCCAATAAGACCCAAATTAAGACCTTCAAAGCCACACAAACCTTCATGGTGGACATCATTTTAGGGTTAGGGGGCGAATTGGGAAGTCAAAAATATTTTTAAAGTAAAAGAAAATGTTGAAAATGCCCAAAGACTGCTCAGGTCTGCCTGAGTTCGATAGGGCTGGACCCACAGTCTATGGGCTGGACCCTGTCCAAACCCACAGGGGACAAGACCTGGACCCTGAACCCGAGTCAGACTGGACTGGGACCCTAGGCCTTGGGACAGCTAACCGGTAACATAAATTGATAATATCAACTTTAGTTATATTTTATAATATTCCTTAATACAGCCAAGCCAAGCCAATGCTGCAATTAATTAAATGTTAAACCTTTTTGAGACTTGTGTGATGTCAGAAACTGCGACAGGGATTGTCAAAGTCTGCCTCCTCTTCACCAACAAATTTCTTCGCAAGATATTTCAGCAGTCTTGAAGGTAGAGATTTGTGACAAAGTTGGTGATATTTTGCAATTGCTTTTATTTGCTTAAATGTCAAATAGGTCGCCTTAGCAATATCGACGATTCTTTATCCTTTGTGATGCCCAACAACAACTCCCAATTGGTCTTAGGCCTATACAAATCATCCAGTCAATCAGAGAATAAACTTATCTTTGGGGGTAGGGATCCCATAGTTTCCATCCATTACTCAAAACATACAAACGACTCTCCTCACAGCTGTGATCCAGTTAATATGTACCATGCTACCCTTTAGAATGTTGCACAATGTTTTTAGAGGATCTTGAAATGTGTGGCACACTGTTTATATATGCCCAATTGTAATTTTTAGATACCCGTGCTAAATTCTTGTTGGTGGTTATAGGAGGTTTTGAAGAGGGGATATTACATGGAATCTAGGATTAGATGACTTGTCAGTTTCAGGTTTGACAAATTTCATTATCTTGAAGATGGAAAATGTTCCATGGATAATTTCTGTTAGCTCTTTTCTGAAGTAAGTTACGTTGATGCTATTATTTAAATTAGGCACCTGTTTTGGCCGCTAAAGGCATACAAATGGGTTTGTGGTTCCTGGATTAGTTTTCTATTTGCAGTAGAGAAGGGGACAGATAGCATAAAGAATGGGGAAGTATTTGCTACAAGGAACAAGGAAGTATTTGCTTACTTCATTTCTTAGAAAAACCCTGGCTTTTGGAATGATATTTCCAATATTCATATTATAATGGTATTCTGATTCAAAGCTATCATCTGTTCTATTACTGGTTGGACAATTCCTGTAGCAATGTATTATAAAGTTACCTAGACAGAGAAAAGGTCTCAGCTATCTTTGGCCATCTGTTCATAATTCTAGTTTGCACAATTCTGTGGTAAGGAAACTCCATATATTTTGTTAGTTGGAAACACAAGTGTTGTGTGATGTAAAACATTTGTGCATAATTTTTCTAACTACTGATTTGTTGTTTGGTTTTGAAGACTACTGTTGAATATGTTCTTAGTTACTGGAATTTGATTAATTAAATACAATCCAACAGTACCTTGTCAAACTCAGGGAAGAGCTGTTGAAATATACAGCTTATTTGGATTTGAGGTCCAGATTATCCAAATCATGGATGTAGAAGGCTTGCATATTTTGTCACAAGAATGTGCCAAAACTGGTAGGTGTGGATAAAGATTCCATTTTTTTGATTTGTAAATTGGAGTTTGAAGTGGGTCCACCCATAAAAAGCTAAAACCAGTCAAAACAAAATAGAGGAAAGCTTTATTCAATATTTGAATTCTCATCATAAGCTAGTTTACATTTCTAGGATTCAGCTGCAAAGAGGTAATAAGTTGCATTCTATTTCTGAAGTACTGATTTTACATGTCACATCAGTACTGCAGTGTCTGCATGCAAGAAAAGATGAGCTTCATAGGCCTGAAGGGTGAATAGGATGGCATAATATATCATCTTGTTGCCTCTCTATGACACTCTTTGCGTGTCTCAACCCCACTTTGCTTTCATCTAAGGAGTGCCTGTGTAGTCGATCATTGAGGTCTTCTAGATAGAAGACTTCAAAATTTAAGGGAAGGTGGGTTTAAATTTTTCTTTCTATTACCATAGTGATTTCATTATCTGCTTCCTTCATGTTTATATACGTTTGTCCCAACCTTGAATTTTTAATTGGGTACTAGTTTTCTTTGAGAATTACATACAATTTGATACAACTTTGAATGAACATTGAAAATTCAAAGTACATCATTTTTACTATCTTCACCTACAACCGCCCCAGGGTTATGACCTTTTTTTTCATTTTTCCTTCATGTTTCTCCACAAACTACATGCTTCTAGAACATAAAAAAGGGATTGATACATCTAATATTTTCATTCTCAACATAACACAGGTCAGACTAGACTTGGATGCAAATAAAACTTATGGCCTTGGGCACCAACATTATCTGGCTGGGCAGAATTCCATAAGGTCAATCTATTTGCTAGTGCTGCCTTTCCTTTAACTCCAAGTTGATGGAGGCTGTGGCGTTCTAGTGTTTCACTACTATATCCAATGCCTTCGTCCTTTTTGAAGCCATGACTTTTGTTTCCATTTTTCCCTCAATATTTCTCAAAAAAATTAGATGCTTCTAAAACAGAGAAATGACATTGCTACAAACAATACCATTCACTCCCGACACAACACAACTCAAAATAGATTGAAATGAAAACAAACAAAAGGTCTAAGTCTGAAGGCCCCAACATTACTTAGAAGACAGATTTCCTATAATGTTCCGTACCTATCTTGTCCTTGGTTGGCTCGTTGATTAGGCTTAGAGTTTCTTCTTCCCAAAGGAATGTTCTCCTAGTTTCAATAATCCTAGATTTGAGTCCTGTATTCGACATATTAACAACATATTTGTTAGTATTAACATCTAGTATCCCAAATAAGACATAATCAGAAAATACAAATTAACAAAACATAAGAAGAGTTGCTTAACCCATCAGGAGAGAAGAATCCCTAAGGGGCCAACGGTCTACCACCTCTTGTTGCCCAACCCTTATCTTAGGCCAATGGGGCAGTAGCCATATGTGGAATCCCTCATCCCTCTAGGACCCAATCCTTTGCATAGGGCCAACGGGGCAGTATGCCCAACCCTTGCTTCAGGCCAACGGGGCGGAAGCCTAGATGAGGTTTACAGACAAACCACTTAGGTCGTGATTCAGCTCTCCTGGCGGAATTATGTATATATGTATATTCAGAGTTTATTTATAGATATTGTTCCCAAGTATGCTGATGACCAAGTCGATCACTCATAATCCCAGGTTAGACAGTCCAACGGTTTCCATTAGTCCCACCCAACCGCACTTAGGCCTACACCCTGTTGTAGTTTTAGCCTGGGAGTGTTTGTTCCAAGATAGAGGACAAGAGTTTTGTCTTATTTATCAAGCACATAAGTTTCATATTCACATTGTTAATTTATTCAAGGAATGGAATACTACATATCAAAGTTATGTGTTTCTCATAAATGGAGTCATTCAGCATGGCCGATAATCAAAGCAGGCCTTATTCTGAGTTATTAACATATTAGATAAGATGATTAAAGATAAACAACTATTTTATACTAAACCAATCATGATGTGCAGACAATAATGCTTACAAAGTTAGAATTACCAGTCCTCTATCATTACATGATTTATAAGTTCTAAAACTAGGAGTTCTAGATATTAATTACTAAGTGAATTGCTTCACCTGATCTAAAATTCTGGTTGCCTCCTACAGAACACCTATTTAGATGTTGTCTGGCTTCCTAAAGGTACACCAATTCTGATTTAACTTGGATGCATTTGCCCATTCCATCCATACTTCTTGGACGAGTTCGTTGTCCTTTATATACCCTTTTTAATTGAGAGATTATGGTGTTTTAAATAGTGATATCTATGGTTCCATGGTGGTATCTTATGAGGCCTGATAGTGGTTAAATAATCGCTATAGCACGTATCCCATCTTCCCCTTCTTTTCTTGAAACATACCTCTTCTTATATCCTTGGTCGGTGGAAGGACATAGCTTTCATTTGCAACCTTTCAGGGGACGTGCCTCTCTGATTGCTACCTCTCCTTAACAAATCTAAGCTCCTCTAATCGTACTCCAATAGAGACAATTTGACGCTAACTAAGGATGTCGGCCCATCTTATGTTTGAAGGATGGGGTAAGGTTGCATGGTCCTCCAAATAAGCCATGAAAGTGTTAGTAGATGCTTGGATTGCTCCGACCACCTAGACTATATTGGTTCCTATATTTCCAAGCCGTTGATGTGCCTCCCTCAATAATCACGACGACTTTGCTATCGGGATCCCCATTGTTAATGCCATCGATACTAGACAAAGATCTTATCACGGCTAAGGAGTATCTATATATCTGGTTGAGGCGTTGGGTATATGCAATCCTGGAGCCACAACCGGTACCCGCGAATACTGAAGTTTCTAACTCCTGTGTTGCTGCGGGCTTCTAAATTGTTCGTATTTATTTTATACTGTTGTCAATAATCTTATTTTATATGTATATAATTTTATTATTGATCATGACATTTATAATAATCATATTATAGTTATGATATTTCTGAGGTAGTTATAATGTTAATTGATCATTTAGTTTTACCGCTTTTTATTATACCCTAATGTTGATGTTTATGATATTTAGATCTTTATTTATTTGTAGTTATAATTATGATATTATCTTCGATGATCATAATTATAATAATTTTCTACTTATTCTTTTATTAGTTATTTCTATCTGAATATTATCTTGGATATTATGTTATTAGTATTATAGTTTATTTATTTCATATTATTATGATTATTATGATATTTATAGCATAATAATTATTATTATAATATTGACTTCTCACAATTATAACTATAATGGTATCAAATCATTAATATTTTTAAATATCTTTGTTACTTAGGTGTTCAACTTCAGGGACATGACATTTCCTTGGGGTGCTCCATTTACCAGTGTTGCTTCTCCCTTACTAGGTTGATGAAGGTCAAGGTCTTCTAATCTTTCGCTACCATATCCAAAGTCCTTTCTCTTTTTGAGGCCAAATGAGAGGGTGGAGTTTGGGGTACAAGGGCCCTAATACCCATTTGCTCATTTTCATTCTTTTGCTTAGGAGGCTTGTACATTGACTTTCCCTATCTGAGGACATGAAACATGGCGGATCTTGACACATCCAACATTCCATCCCTATCCACTACCCTTAGGTCCTTATGTAGGATAGTCTAAGTAGTAGTGGCTATAGCCTCCCTCCTTTCATAGACCGATTGAATTTCTGCCCTCAATACTATCATCTCTTATGTAACGAGACTTCCTACTTTTCCTCCACTAGTTGTCTTTAGTAAGGGCTGTAGCTTTCTCCACGTGGGATTCTGTGCAGATGCCAATTGTAGAGCGCTTCATTCTTGGCTGTCGCTGCTAGTTTGCATTTGAAGTACACTTAAATTAAGCTTTGGTTCACATCATTTTTTAATTTTCAATCCTATCTTCCTCTACAATTCCTTTAATCATGCCTAGTGTGTTTGGGTGCTCCACATGGAAAGCTCTTTTCAGCCTAAGAGTAGACATCACCCACAAATGAGTGTCGTTGATTCCTCTTGCTATTTTCTGTTTGCCTAGATCAACCAAAACACTCTTTGAATCCAAAACCAGGATTTGAGACACCATAGTTAACAATCCCACACGTTGATAAAACTCATCATTTTTCCTCGAGGGTAGTGAAATGAGTTGCTATTATAGGTCTTTAGTGGTAGCACATTTTGCTAAACAAATTAATTGTTCAAACAATCCAACTTGCGGATTCTCCAAGGAAATGATTGAATGATTACCTTGTTAATACATCCACCTACTAACCAAATATTTGCTTTAAATATTTTTGCTCCATTTTATTTTAATTTTTTCTCCAAGCCTTAGATAGTTAGGCTATTTTAAATTAACACACACATACATATGTCACAGACATGCATATGTGGGTAAGTGTAAATAAGGTTATTCATATCTAGTTAGTGTATCCCTCTTTTTATATTGACCCATTCACATTAATAAAATCTCCACTTAGGGACTTTTATCTTCTCACTTTATGTGGTTGATACACATGTACTCATGTCTTGATATACCTATCTCATGCACAGTTACACATGTTCAAACACTTGTGATGGGCAAAACCACAAACTTGTGTCATTTTATAAGAGAAATGACCAACATTAATACAAAATTCTAACTTCGATCACATAAAAGTAGCCTTTATGTTTTAAATTTCAATATGACTTAAATTAATGAAATGTAGAACTCTTGATGAAATTTATACTTGTAATTTAAAAAATTAAATAAAATCTGGTCTGATGTTTTTTTTTTGTTAATTTAAGAAAAAAAATTGAATTGTTGAAAATTTCAGTAAAAAGTGAGGTTGATGGGACATCAAAAAAATGAGAAAACAATTTTTTTTCCTATTTTTTCCCTCCCAAATAGATAATTTCAATATCTAGTGCATAAAAATATTTCGATGAATATTTTTTTGTAATAACATTTTAAAGTGAAACTTCAACAAAACATCATTGTTTTCATGGGATGTCAAAAAATACTAAAACATATTCAAAATGATAAAAATACTATATGGTATATGCAAGACCCTCATGTACAATTTGTACACTCATATTATACAATAGACATGCTTTTGTTCTCATTGGTTCACTAGTGGAAGATGTCATTGGATTGTGCTTTTAGATGTTGGCTTCTCCAACATGGTATTTGTAATGTCCCCATTTTAGCCATTCGCTCTTCGATAACTGATAACCTATTTCCTGAAGCCCGTAGGCTTGCCAGAGGTAAAATTAGGGTTTCCTATCTTATTAAGGTTCTGAGGCTTTTTGAAGGTTTGCATGTATGAGTTTCTGATGCATGTCTGGTGGAGTTTTTTGGGTTTTTGGAGAGTTTTAGAATGGTGTAACATGCATCTCAATCTGACAACCTTTGTCGGAACTTGCTATTTTTAGCCTGTACGTTGGAGTTTTGAGATTTGGATTGCGGATTCTTTCTAGGTTTTCGGAAAGCTTCGCAATGATATGACATGCAGATTCATCGGACAACTTTTCAGAATTTACTATTTTTAGTAAGTTCTATTTCTAGCAGTGCCATCTTAGGTAGTGTTGGTTTGTGTTCTGAATACCCACCGAACACAAAATAAAATGCTCAAGGACACTCTATCCTCTCTTGAAAAGTTAATACAAATACTAAGAAGATTGTGCAATAACTCCAATGTTTCTTTGGTCAGGTCATGACATATGGACAAGGCCAGTGGGCGTTGTGATTTGCTGGTAATCACAAGGGGACTTACGTTAAATTTGTTTGCAAGTTGAGGACAAACAGTTTTATCATCGAAGGCTCTTTGTGATGGGTATTTTAGATTTTCCAAAAAAAAAGCAAAAAGATAAAGGTTTAGAAGTCTAAGCTATGCCTAAGAACTCAAGAGACGGTAGTGACTAGATAAAATTGGAATAACCGCACTTTGTTTCGCCTCCTTTAGGACAACTTATGCAAAGCGGGTGCAATCTTCAACGGGGGTGATAATGATTTTCATGCTTGAATTAGTAATTATCCAAACTGAAGTTAAGCATCCACAACTTAATAGCTCAGGCTAACTTTACACATTGAATACAAATCATCCATTCAACAAAAGTATGAGCTTAATTTCATCCACCACTGCTATCAAATCTATCATTCACTAACAAACATATAAATGAAATACTAGTTTAACTCTACTCTAAATGTTGAAGGACAAGATGTAGACCTTGCACATTATTTGAAAACAAAAGTGGTTCTAAACAAATCATGTATTAGAGCTTTTATAAACGGAAATAATCTTATCGCAACAATCTCATACTACTCACTTCACAAATTGAAAATGAGAGCATGCAAGTTTATATAGAGTTCCAAAAAATGAATAAATGGCCCAGATTAAAAATGAGCCGACGACCAAGATTGAAACAAATAAACCCTAATTAGGGTTTCCCAAAATAACATGAGTGAACTCAGAGTTGACAAGGTGAGTTGGCGCTTGGAGCTATTTTCAAGGAATTCCATACCTATCCTCCCGCGTTGTCGTGTGTTTGATGAATCTAGACACGATTAAGGCAACCTCTTCCATAGTGACCTATGGAAGCATTCCAATCTTGAACTCCAGTCCGTCCATACTCTTGGCGCACCTGACAAAGATGTCTTCCCATTCTGGCTCAGACTTTAGAAAAGATTCCTAGATGTTTAGGAAGTTCGCCATTTTAGCTCAGTTCTGCTTCAGGATAGGCCCAGTGATGGAAAAGAATTCTTCTCGCACCTTCTTCTTCAAAGCCTCCAGTTGCAAGTCGTTCTCCTGAATAACCTCCCCGTCCAAGATGTCAGCTACCATATTGAGGATCTCGGTATGGATTGCTCTAATCTACTCTTCTACCTTAAGCCCATCAACCTTTACTCTTTCTAAGACCTCCCCTCGTGCTGTCAAAGCCCAATACTAGGTGTGGAAATTGTAAGCTGCACCTGCTGCAATGACGCCTCCATCTATTAGTTCTTGCTTTGGAGTCCCTTTCAGAATCCTAAGGCAAGGAATTATCCTTTCCTGTACATCCGGAAGGCCATCCCACATTTCTGCCAAGGTTGCTAGTCTAGGGAGTAAAGAAGTGGCCTGACCATAGACCAAGGTCAACTTCTCCATGAACGTGTCAGCTTCTGTGCCCTTGACCGCCATCCACTGTTTAGCCTCTCTAGCTGTGATCTTGTCTTCTTCTATATCTTTTGCTACCTCCTACGAAGAGTTTGGGAGAAGAGGAGCTACTGTGTCATCCTGATCAAGTGGCTTGATCATATGCTGGATATATTCTTTCAAGCGCTCGGTTTCCTATTGGCACACTTTCTGAAATATACCAGGCCAATTTTTTCCAATTCTTCCACAATTCAATTCACCCGTTAACGTTAATGGAAAACTCAATCAATTGAAAGGAACCCTTTTCTCTGATCAACCCAGATCCCATTGCGGGCAAGGTGAGAGCATACTCGAAAGGGGATCGTTAGTACAATCGAAACTGCTGAAATAGTAACTGAAGAGATACAATCGAAACTGCTGAAATAGTAACTGAAGAGATACAATCAACTCAACCACTTATTCAGCGGGAGGACTAAAATGGAAAGTACATTACTGAAATTAAAGATGCAACTTGACCACTTGTTCAACGGGAGTATATTGATGGCTCAGCCGATCAACAATGTGATGTATAATGCAATACAGTAGATAAATAGGCGGCAAGCCAGCCTCTTCCACTTGTTCAACGGGTGATGCTAGAAATGGAAACTTAAGGCTATAGACTGAAAGGAGGCCAGTCTCTTCCGCGATCGTGGGAATTGCAAGAGCTAGATAAAGATGAGAATTGCTGACAGTACTACTGTTCAACTTACAATGAAATAGAGAACTTGTCAATACACATGATTAGAAGTCATATAATGCTGCAATAACATAAAGGCACTCCCCCATAATCAATCTTGACTCCCTAGACTCAGGCCCGTTCAAGAGGTGACTTCTCATAACCTAATATGACTGTGAAAGTGACTGAAATTGTGTAGACCAACAACATGTAACCTCACTAAATTGCTCATAACTTGCTCAAAACCCAACCAAAAGACATGAGGTAAAATGCATAATACTCTAATAATAATGGCGACCAAGACTAGACATCAAAACCCACTCAAACAACCTTCATTTATTTGCACGGAATCCAAGACACTCCCAACAAAGTGCACCCCTCTAGAAAGGGCGATTTTACCTTTAAAAAATCTACACTTGATATTAAATTCTGAAACTTAGCAAGTAGGGTCGCCCCTACCAAAGAAACCATTAGGCAAAGCACCCAAAACCACACTATTTTTATTTTGCAAGATGTGAATGAAAACTACAATCAGTTGAAGAGATTCAACAACACTGAAAAATTGGTAAAATGCAAAACACATCAACTAAAATATGTTCAAGCTCAATTCAAAGAACATGGACAAACCTATCTTAACTAGTTGCTATCTTTCAAGCAAGAAGTTAAGCCTAGCCTAGTATGCCTTCCTCGAAGAACTCAGTCACCATTCCGGTAGCATAACTTTGCAATAAACTCAAGATGCTAAAAGAAAGAGCAAAGCCTCTTATTTATAACTTTCTTCAACCTCAAATTCAAATTCCTTATCCCTTCAATTAGGTCGCTCCCATGAGATTCACATTCAAATTCACTTTGACATTTGCCTTTCATTTCAAACTTCATTCTCCATAACTTGGCGTCCAAACATAAGGAGGATGGAACTTTATTTAAAATGTCAATAAAAGGAATATTAGGCACCCCATTTAATAAAGTGAAATGATTTTCAAATATTTCTCCAAGTATGGCATCCAAAATACTTAAATGAGAAACCTTATAAAATTTGCTCTTTTTAATAAACCAACTTATCTCTCCATCTGGGATTCCACCAAGCCTTAGTAAAAATATTTCACTTAAAATAATATTTTCATCAAATATCGAACTTGCCAAAATAATCGCCTCAAATGCTGGAGACCGGCTGAATATACTG
The DNA here is from genome assembly GCA_007115665.2 of Sequoiadendron giganteum. Lineage (NCBI taxonomy): Eukaryota > Viridiplantae > Streptophyta > Pinopsida > Cupressales > Cupressaceae > Sequoiadendron > Sequoiadendron giganteum. The sequence goes on from CM021100.1 coordinate 624,823,298, forward strand.
CCTTGCCCGAAATAGCCATAATACCAAGTTGTTGAAATACTGCCAAAGCTAGCACCAAAGGTGTTGGAGACCAAACTGCTCAAATTGACTTATTTTTAATAAGTATGACAACTGCTCGGATTGTGGTTAAAATGAGTTTGGGACAACTTACTATTTTGTTGGAGTTTTACAGTTTTAGTCTAGACTTATAAAGAAGGGAAAGGTGACTGCCGCCTTCTGCTTCGTCCTCTGGAAGTTCTGGTATTCCTCCAACTGTCACAACACTTCGAGCAGGATCATTTTGTTTGTAGGAAAGATAGGCAATCGGTACGGATTCCCAGTGAATCCTTGGATTCTGATATATGTGTACCTCGGATACTGGATGAACCATGATCCGTATTTTCCTATCAAACTTTTGGCTTCATGAGTCAGCCGTTGGTGTGTCCCTCCCTGAAGTATCCTCGTTATATACATGAGGAAGGCATCGTGAGCTCGCCTGAAGTGGGACTTCTCACTCAATTGCAGCTATGGATAACAACCGTAAGCCTTCAGCTCATTTTCGTCGTTGCAGACTATGCCTTTGCAGATCAAGCCTACATACCTGTATGTCCTTGCCAACATGTAGATGACATAGGAACTCATATAAAAAGTCTTGGTCTTCTCCAGGTTAACCAACTGTTCATGGAGGCTGTTGCTTATCATGCATGACCAGTTGAACATTTTGACCCGTTCTATGATATCCTCAATAAAATAATACATCCAGGTCTCGAAGGGTGCTCCCAAAGGGTTGCCAACTATCCGGTTTAGTAGGATAATAATATCCCCATAATCTTCCTTGAAGTTTGTGCGCAACGGCTTCTTCGACATCTTTTTGGCTGACGCTCTCGGTTTGTCCAGCCATGACTTATTAATGTTGGCGGCACAGAGGTCCAACTTTCATCATACAGTCTCCTTGCATCTTCCTTGGTTTTGTAGATGGTCTTGGGATAGGTAGGGATGCCAAAAGCCTCCTGTATGGCCAACTCTCCTAGATGAGCCAGTATTCTTCCATCGGGTGCAACAATTCATCTTTCTTCAGCGTCATAATGGAGGGCGCATTCTACCATCAACTCAGCACACTCAATCACAGGCGAGAATCCAGTAGCTTGAACAATCTCCTTTCTCATCATTCTTTGAGCGATATGTGTCGATAGAAATCCGTCGTGCCCGTACATTCTTTGCTTGAATTCTTTGAGGTGTATGTGCCCAAGGTTGGTGTCCGTAATATTTTTCCATTTTGATTTTATCTTGGACTCCGGCTGCGACCCTTTGCTGGCGAACTTCATGAGCACTTGTTTGGACGACTCTCCTTGGTTGGTCATCCACCTGCAAGTGTAAAATACTTAACATTAATACGAGATCTATTAAAAACTCTAGTTATTTCAGGGTGTTTATTTGATAAAATCGCACTTTCAGCTTGTTTAAAGTAAAATTTCTGTGAAAAAGCAAGCTGAAAATTAAATAAATTTGCCAAGCATTGAATAAATCTCGTGCCGGAATGAATGTAGAAGATAGAAAAGAGTAGGAAAGTGTTGCCAATGAACATCCAAACCTCCGAGATTGTCCTCTGGCTGCAAATGAGTCAAGATTTCTGAAAATTTGATAGAGAGTGCGCCAATCTGCTGAGAAGTGCGACTTTCATCAAAGAAATAATTTATTTCTTTCCAAAAATCACGTATTCCGACACGAAATTACTTCTTTTACTGAAGAATAATAACACTAGGCTCAGTATTTTACCCTTCAAAGATTACTTCTTGTAGATTTGAGAGAACAAAATTCTGCTCAGTCGAAATTATGATGAATGAGTTGCTAAAACTCATTTTATGGTTGAGAAGTGCAATTTTCTCAAGGAATTGCTTTCGTTTTCTTGAGTTTCTGTCAATTTTAGAAACGTTTTCTCTTCTTTGATTAGCAAGTTTCTAATTTCTTTCGCAATCGTTGGGGCAAGTTTCTAATTTTTCCATGGCGCCACCTCTGTCTGAGATCTTTAGATTTCTTTTAAAATTTGCCTAAGTGTTTGGAAAAATATCGAAAGATATTAAATTAATTATCCAACATGTTTAATCCTCGAATCATGGCAAATTTAATTTTACCTAAGGCGAAATAATTTAATCTTCCAATTAATCTCCAGATTTCAAATTTTTAATTAAAATTCCCTAAGTGTTGGGAAATAATTAAAAATATTAAAATATTAAAATTCCAACCTGTTTAAAACTGATACATGGCTAAATTCGTTTGTCCATGGCCAAATATTTTATTTTCCAATTGTTTGCCTAGCCAAAATGTGCTTAATAACTCGTTTTCCAATTTTCAACTCTCCGGGCGGACTTTTGGCCTTTCTGGACGTTTATATTTAGCCAAACAATTCACTTTTTCTCTCCTTCTAGGTTGGGCGGACTTGGAGATTTCTCTACCAGTTTGCCATTTTTTAGCATGCCTTAGGAATTTATCCATGCTGAGAGGGATGGTCTTCGTGTTTGTCGTGCCTTACACTCTTCCTTCCTTGCCAAGGAATTTCATTCTGTTACACCGAGGAGTGATTTTCATGCTCGGTTAGCCTCTTCTCTCTCTAGGCATTTCTCCATTTTTCATGCCTTGGAAAAAAATTGTTTTCTTAAGTTAGGCGAATTTCTTCACACTTCTTTGTTAATGGCGCATTTTATCCTTGCCTTGTCTAAGGGCGGACTTGGCACTTGTTCATCCCACTTACCCCTCTCTCTATGGCAGACTTGGGCTTCTTCCTTGGCATGGGCGCACTTTACATCTTCTTCTACATTGGGCGGACTTTGACCTTGCTTTGCTAGGGGCGGAGTTGGCCTCTTCTCTCGTCGTCCATCCTTCCTTGCTAGGGCGGACTTGATGCCTTGTCTTGCCACTTTCTTCTAGGGCAGACTTCATGCTTCCTTGAGCAATGGGCGAACTTGGAGGACCCTTGTGCCATGGCGGACTTCAGCCTTGGCTCGTCATTGCCTGTCTTTGGCATGCCAAAGGCAAGGGTGGACTTCATGCTTGGCCTGCCATTCTTTCTCATGGGCGCACTTTGCCAGACTTAGCCATTTTTGCAAACTTTTCACTCATGATGACTTCTGGAGGCGTATTGAATTCATGCTCAATGGGATCCAAAAATAGAAATTTTCCAAAAATAGAAAAAGCAAAAAACATCCCTAAAAAATAGGAACCCCAGAATGGCCTAAAAATGCCAATAATCAAAAAAGCAAAAAGCAAAAAAGTAGAATCCCTAAAAAATAGGAAGTGTCAGAAATGACCAAAAGCACAGGTGATCCTCGTCTTCCAGACCTTCTAAGCCCTTCCATGACATTTAGGCACACAAACGGGTTCAATCTCTTAACTTGGCCGGACTGACTCTAAAAAATTTATCCAAATTCTGAACTCTAAACGAGCAACGCAGAGGGCGAAACCAAAACTTGGGATCCCCATTTGCAATGGGGCGATGTGTGAAATAGATCACAACATCTGGCGACTCCACATTGGGAATGTTCCTGAACATTCCAATGACAATACCCACTTTAAACCCAAAAAGTCTTAGATTAGTTCCAACTAGCTCATCCCTGGGTTAAGAAAAGTACTAAAAAGAAAATAAGAATCCTAAATTATATCAAGATCTTTCATCTGTTAGTTACAAGTGTGTGCACTTGCGTTCATTTCCTTCTCGTAAGAACACTAAGTCTCTTTGGTTCCATCATGGCTTTCATTATAACTGGTCTTAACTCCAAAAGAATCTTTGGATAGAGTCTCGCTGCCAGCGAGCGTCCATAGCCCCGACGAGGTTATCTGCTATAATCTCACAGAGATTGCTCTATTTCCAGTGATTTATTTTCTTGTGTTTACTGATTGCATGCCTGTAGAGATGTCCGCACACCCGTAGCCAAGTATGTTGATCATTCCTTATTTTCTTTTCTCTTTTTTGAATATTCTTTTCTTTCTCAAAATTTTCACACTTTGGCCTATAAGCAATAAAGCTCACATGGGCTTGAGCATTATAGTGGCGCTGAAGTAAGACCTTGGTTATTTCCTTTTGTTTAAATCATGATTTCTCCTTAGAAACGATCGTGACTCAGAGAGCTTATTATATGTGTGAGATGTAGTAACTGTAAGATTTTAATAATCAAGATATAATAGATGATTCCCACTTCCGTCGAGTACTAACCTTAACTTGAGGATACTTTTGAGACAACTAGTCTTGAGGCTTGAAGGTTCTCTACAAATATTTGTCCAAGGAATACTCATATCATAACTGGGTGAAATCAATCCAGCGTGTGCGTGTAGGCAACATCACCTTTCTCACAAAATGGGAATCCCTCTTATTCAAACTAAACTACACACACAAAACCAAAACAAGCTAAACTACGAAAACCAAGCAAAGAAAGCAAAGAAAATGAAAACAAGTAAACTAACCAAAGCCAAAGCAGGAAAACAAACCAAACTGAAAAATAAACTAATCTAAATATATACAAGCAAGTCCCACTTAAGGATTCAAGGTCGGAAATAGTGTTTCAAGAATTGCCCATTGACTGGCAATGGGATATCCTCTCCTGTTAAAGTCTTCAAGCTGAATGCGTTTTCTCCCAAAATTTTCAGCAACTTGGTATGGTCCTTTCCATAAATTATCAAACTTCTCATGATCACCCCTTCTCTCATGTGCTTTGTCCCAATACAGGACTAAGTTAGAGATTCTGAATGACTTTATTGTTGCACGTCTATCGAACCATCGCTTAACGACCCCTTGGTGCTTTGCAAACTTTTCCAAGGCCTGATCTCTTTGTTCTTCGAGTAACAAAAGCTGTGGAAAATGGATCTGAACTCTGTCGTCTGGGTCCAAGTATTCTTGCATAAACCTCAGTGTCGAAATCCTTAACTGGATAGGAAATACAAGATCTTGCCCATAGACTAGGTGGTATGGAGAGGTCTCCAATGACTTCTAGCTCGTATCCCGTCTGCCCACAGAGAAAACCTAAGTTGAGAGTGCCAATCTCTTGGATTTTGATCCAACAATTTCTTAATTATAGTGAGCAAGTTCTTGTTTGTTGACTCAGTCAATCCATTACCCTGAGGGTAATAGTTTGAGGAGAATTTCAGAGTAATCCCATAGTCAAATGCCCAATTAGAGAACTTCAGAGAAGTGAACACAGAACCATTGTCACACACCAAAGCCTTGGGGCAACTGAATCTCGTGATGATATGTTCCTCTAGGAACTTGATTATTGCATATGTTGTGCAGTTCTTTAATGCTTGTGCTTCAGACCATCGGGTGCAATAATCAGTCGTTGTCAGAATATATTTGTGTTGCGCTGAAGACGGTGGATTTATCATGCCAATAAAATCAAGACCCCACATTGCAAATGGCTTTACTTCTATGATGGGTTGCAATGGCATGGCAGGATTCTTTTCCCGAGTCGCAGTGATCTGGCAAGTGTGACAAGTTTTAACATGTTGGTAGGCATCTTTAAAAATGGAGGGCCAATAATACCCTGCTCTAAGTATTTGACAAGCAGTTGCTTGACTTCCGCCATGGCCTATCCCGAACTTGGAATGTAAATGCTCCATAATCCTCATAGCTTCATCATTCTTTACACATCTTAAGTAGATCCCTTCATGGTTCCTTCTATAGAGCACTGCCCCTTGAAGCATGAAACATTGGCACTTTAGTCGGAAAGCTTGCTTCTGTGTCAAATTCATCTGTGCAGGAGACTTGCGGTTTATTAAGTACGCGGAGATATCGTCGTACCACTCCTTTGGGGAAGTGTCTTTCAGCACGTATGTCTGTTGTACTAAGCTAGGTCCCTCTATGGCCATCGTTTGAGTCAAGGCTTGTCCTCAGACTAGCTTCATTGGTTGCACCTCGATGTCATATTCTTGGATAGTGGCGACCCACTTTCCTCTTCTTTCTCCAAGCTCATTTTGCATTAGGAGTGTTTTAATAGCTGCGTTCGGTACAATGGCAAAAACCTTACTCCTTAGGATATAATGCCTGAATTTCTTAATGGCTTTTACCAAAGCATAGGTTTGTTTTTCCACATTGGGGTATCTTAATTCAGCATCTCAGAGGGGTGTACTCATAAATGCTATTGGATGTTCATCCCTTTCTTCTGTCCTCTGAATGAGTATTGTGGCACATGAGCGTTCCGATGCAAAGGAATATAAATAAAATGGCTTGGTATAGTCTGGACTAACCAAGATAGGAGCCTCAACTATTCTTGCTTGATCTCTTCAAAGGCTTCCTTTGCTGGTGTCGTCCATTCTATCTTGGCATTCTTCTTTAACATTTCATTCAAGGGTTTCACTATCTCGACAAAGCTAGTGATAAATTTTCAGACAAAGTTGATCTTCCCAAAGAAAGATCTTTATTCCTTCTGGCTAGTAGGCAAGTTGATTCTAGAAATTGCCTCAATGTGCTCAGGATTAGAATTCCTCTTTCTGTGATCAAGTGACCCAATAGTTTGCCTTCGGTGACCCCGAATATGCACTTCTTAGGATTTAAAGAAATCCCATACCTTTGACATCTTTTGAACACTTTTCTCAAGTCCTATATATGGTCTTCTCTTCTTTTTGAAAATATCGTTAGTCATCCATATAGATAATTATGCATTTTCTGATTAAATCTCTAAAGGTGATGTCCATGGCCCTCTGGAATGTGGCTTCCGCATTAATCAACCCAAAGGGCATCCTTTTGTAAGCGAAAGTTCCCCACTTCGTGGTGAAGGCTATCTTCAATCTGTCTTCGTACTCCACCAACACTTGGTTGTATCCAGAGTATCCGTCTAAGAAAGACATCATTCACGACCCATTGACAACTTGCAAGACTTCATCCAGTGATGGCAACAAATAGTTGTCTTTTTCTGAGGCCTGATTCAAGTTCCAGAAGTCCACACATAACCTGATTTCCCCATTTTTCTTTCAAATGGGAACCAAATTGGTGACCCACGTTGAGTGGCGCACTGGGAAAATAATTCCGGCTGATAGTAACTTCCTGACCTCCTGATGGATGAGAGGTTCCAGTAGTGGATTAACCGGCCTTTGGCGTTGCTTGAATGGTCTACTGTCGGGCTTGAGAGGAATAGTGTGTGTAATGAAGAGGTGTCATAGGTTCTTAGGTCTTCATAGCTCCAAGCTACAATATCCAGAAATTCCCTCATATTCCGGATTATTCCAGCCTTCTCTACGGGGGTGCAAGCTCTTCCTATGCATACATTTTTGACTTCCTCTTCAGTTCCCAAGTTTACCTTTTCATATTGATCACCTTCAATCCTTGGGCTCTTGCTTCTTGGATTTGATCTTGGTCGAATATCCGTTCCAATTGTATCATTCCTCTTGGGATGATATTAGTCTTCAAGTTCAGAATACCATCGTCGTCTAGCTCAACTTCTTGTACTTCTTCCTCATCAATGACTTGTGCAACAAAGACATCCGAACTGGTCAAAAAATCATGAATGTGGTCATCATTTTCAAAGACCTGAAAATTTATAACATTATTTGGAATGGATGGTATCAATGAGAGTTCCACCATGAACTGGCTTATGGATTCCATGGCTAGTGGCTCCAGTGAGCTGGCTTCTTGTGCCAAGGAATTTGCTACTTGATTATTGGATCGGTTCACAGACTGGATATTGAAAGCGTCAAAGCTGTCAATGAGATCCCATACTCTATTGCGGTAGCGGGCCAGTCTTTTATCATGGTAGACATTGTTTCTTTACTTGCCTCACAACTATTTCAGAATCTCCAAGGGCACGTAAGACTTTTGCTCCTTTCTTTAGTGCCAACAGTAATCCATGAATCAATGATTCATATACTACCACATTATTTGTGCAAGGGAACTCTAACCTGTGAGCGGTGAGATATGCTTCTCCTCTTGGATTGGTCAACTTGAAGCCAGCTCTAGCTCACTTCTTGGATCGAGATCCGTCGAACCTCAAGGTCCAAAGTTTTTCTTGCTGTGGCGGAGGCAGAAGATGTGCTTCCGCGTTTCCTTCTTGCTCGATCTCTTGTATCAGGACCGATGTAGAGTTTGCCGTGTAGCCAGCCTCTTCGTTGTATGGAGGACTTGGCACCTGTGGAATACTTCTCCATACTTCCTCCACTGCTTTGTGACACATTTTGCATACAAACTTGGAATGTGCCATGTTGTGGATCCGACACCAATTTGGTAGCAATAAATCATGAATGTGGAGGTGTTCGTGTAATTCTGCTTTTAACTGAACACTCCTCAGGACAAAGTTTCAGAAACTTTCAAACATCCCCTCGTCATTGCCTTGAAAATCTTGGGATTCTTCTACAAATGTCTCGGTAAATTCGATTGTCTTATTGGTCTCGTGGGTTGACCCATGCAACATCAATACTTCATTTACTTTAGGCCTGTAAGAACCTAAGTCAGTTTCGAGAAATAATATCTCGTTGTTCTCGCCATACTCGGTGATCATCAATTTTAGTCTTGGCGTACTGTCAATCCTAATCTGATTAGGGACTCCCTTGATAAGTAGGAGGTTTCTTCCACAGCATGTCAAATTATGATATTTCTATCAGGATTCAACCGTGTAGTTTTCGAGTCAAACTCATTGACCCATGATTCATGAGTAGTGGTTCACAAGAACCCATCTCTCATGATAATGAATGGTCCACTTAGCACTCATTGGAAGGGAGTCCCTAATCTGATTAGGGACTCCCTTCCAAGGTAGCCACATATGGAAAAGTTCATGGAAATATATCCGTTTAATTTTCTTGTCCAATCCCTGCTTAAAAGCATGTCGTAGCCATCTGGAATATCAACAACTGAGATGTCGATACAACTCCGCATTCTTGGTTCTGCTGCTAATTGCATGTGGATATTATTTAATTCTCCCATCACAGGGACTTCTGTCTTGTCCAACTGGGTGACTTTCTTGTTAGTTCTTGCGGGTACAAGTCCTAACCTTTGACAGACAGCCAGTGGCATTACATTGCTTGAGGCACCAGAGTCCACTAGGCAATTATGCAACATCTTGCCAAATATACGAACGAATAGTAGAAACGGAGTTGGCTCATCCTTCCCTTGATAGAATACGACCGAGTGTTTGTCAGGGTTGTTGACACCTTGAATTTTCTCCTTCTGCGTTCCAGAGACATATTTCAGCTTCTTCGGCAATTTGCTAGCCATAACTTCTTCTCAAAATATATTGGAGTCCCTAAGAACTTCCTTTGGTGTTATGTCGTTCTGACTGGGGCCTATTGAAGGGATTGTGTTTGTGGCCTACTGCCGGATATCTCCCATTCGGTGACATTGGTGTTGGCTGGAGCATTGACTGCTCCTCTATTTGGCACATTTTGAGGAATGTTCCTCAGGGCAATAGCTTCGGTTAGACTACCCAAAAGGGTTTCCTGAATTTCGGGAATTCGCATCAATTCTATTAGGGGTAGACTGACCTTTATCTTCTTGAACTCTTCCAATACATATCAGCTCAATCTTTTTAACTCCTCTCTGGGACGATCTTTTGTCTGGGCCAGTGTCTGCTCCACCTGAGGGTTCACTGGTCGCCTTTGTTCTGCTTGGGGAATGACAACTTGTCTTGTCCCATTAGATTGGACATTCTGCTGGCGATATTCCGGAGAATCTCTTAGAGGAGGCAACACATTAGTAGCACCTGGATTCGGCGGAGTCTAAAAATTATTTGGAGGAATAGACGAAGTCAAGGGTTCATTTTGGCGAACATTCCTCTGGTATACTCTTGGTGGGTTCTTAGACATTTGTTGAAACACTTGAACTTCTGTTGTTCCTTCCACTAATACGTTGTTGTGTAATGGCGGAAAACTATACCCATTGCTTGAGGTGAGCTGGTTGGCGGGAGTGTAAGTCTCCGTTCCATCTTGATATTGTAGGGCTTTTGCTAGGCCATTTGCTAATGCAGGTGGAAATCTTTGACCAGGGGAATATGGTGGGTATTCCTGAGATGAAAACCTCACGTTCTTAATTATAAGGGCTTGGTTGTATCTTAGCGTAGGAACTAGCTCGTATCTGGTTACTGGCGGATCTTCGGCCTCTAAATTTCTTCTTTCACTTCTGAATATATTTGCCGCTACTTGGAATTCAAGATAGTGTAACTCAGAGTGTTGGTCCGTGTTGTGTAGTCGGCACCAACCTGATAATGCTGCTTCGACCAAAAATACTTTATCTGCAGGATGGTTGTCCGCAGGTGGATTGTCCAAGGGAGATGGCATAGTACCATTGTTAGGTCCTATGTTCTAGGTCTTCTTCTGGAAGCCCGAATTGTTATTTCGGAACCCTCGATTATTTCCTTGGTAATTTTGGTTATCCCTTGTGTATCCAGAATGATTTTGACTTTGGTGGTTATTTTGTGGTGGCTGGTAACTCCTTTGAAAACTCTGCATTTGACTTGTCTGACCCTTCAGATAGGTGACGTCGATCGACAATTTGTTTACTTGATCAATTAGCTCCTTCATTTCATCTCTCTCTTCTTGACTTCTGGTGGAATTTGTCATGTTCTGGAGGTATACTAGTTGTGACGGTGGTGCTTGGGACATTGGAGCTCCCGGGTGCGGAACCAATTGATTGCTGCTAGCAGGAATCGGGTTCATAATGGGTGTCTGGTGAGCCAACGCACGATTGATGTCTTGCACTTGATTTTGGGAAGCAAAATTCCCTAAATAATGGAGTGGACCTTGGGTAATGCCCACTCCGAGACCATTGCTTGCTATCACCGCTGCAACGTACACTTCCTTCAAGTTGGTAGGGACCGGGGTTTTGGACTTTACAAACATGGACGTGAGACGATCCAAAGCCTCGTAGTAGATGGGTAATGCCGCAACATTGTCCAAGTTGTAAGGATCTCTCAATCTTGTGTATGCCCTCTGAAATATGTCATTGAAGGTGTTGATGGGCTCGTGTTCCTGTCTCTTAACTTCCATGAATTGCCTGTATAGATCAGTTGCCGAAATTGGCACTCTGAATTTCTCCAAGAATGCGGCTTTCATCCCCTACCAAGTGGTAATGGAGTTGGCTGGTAAATGAATATACCAGTAAGACGCCTGATCGTCAAAGGTGTAGGGAAACAACTGGCATGCAACATCTTCCTCCTGGATGTCTATGTTTTGAAGGAGGTCTTCAAACAGTTTGATGTGCTCATCCGTAGTGTGGCTTAAGTTGCCGCTATGAAACTTGGAACAAAAATGTTTCGGATTCTTCAGCATATTGTGGTAGACGATGAACATCATGGGAGACACGTTAGTAGGACGCCACGCCATTGGAACGTTCGGTTGATGTGCCGGGTTGGGTTGGATCGACTGTGCCAGCTAGACAGGTTGGATGGGCACTTGTCGATTGTCAACTGGGACGACTCCTGAAATTGGAGTGCTTGGTGGTGAGGTTTGGAAGAAACCAGAAAGGTCCTCCTCGTCTGATGTTTCTCTTCCAAGATTAACTCCACTTGATGTTCCCTCCTGAATTGTTTGAGTTCTTCTCCTCTGCCTGAAAGGCAATGGCTCCACAAATTCCTTAAATGAATTCGGGGTTGACCTAGTAATCCTCCTTAGTTTGTCGAGAGAGAAAGAATTGATGCGATCCAGTGTATCCTCCTTTATGCTTGTCGGGGAAGTGCCAGAGCTGCTTCTGGGGGTGGGGGATTTTCCGGCTGCCATTGAAGAGCCTCGAATCTTTGGACAAGCAAGTCTTGTTGAATGCGAAATTCGATCTGTTGGGCAATCTCTTCTTCGTCCTCAAGAATAAAGCACATACGCATCCAGTCAGGGGTGTTCCATTTCAATTTCCACACCAAGCTGTATAATTCTATTATAATGTCCTCATGTTCATCGTGGAATCCCATGTCAGGCTGCAACACTGGATTAGGCTCCTGTCCAGGAAGAGGAAGGCTGCTCGGGAGTACCATTCTTCATCTTACGAGTAAAGCCTGATCTTGTCAATGAGCCGGAGGCAATCGTGTGTTCTATATAGTCAAAAGCTCGTTTCAAGTGATTGATATTCTTCCTTATTAGGTGCCTTTGAATAGCTCCTTTGATGAACTCTTCTTTCTCTTCTTCTCGAGCAAGGACATGACTCATTTGTCTGAACTGGGCACTATCTACTTGTGTCTGCCACGCTAGTGAATGCAACTGGCCAAGAATATCTGTCTGACCTTGTCCTGGCTATTCGAGCGGTACATCAAACGGGAACTCGTGCGGTAACACCATTCTTTATAATATCTACTACCTTTGATTCTGCAAACAATTATGTGCAATCAACCCTCCTTCTAGTGCCAATTCTGTTGGTGTGTGTTTTGAATACCCACCAAACCCAGAATAAAATGCCCAAGGATACTCTATCCTCTCTTGAAAAGTTAATGCAAATACTAAGAATATTGTGCAATAACTCCAATGTTTCTTTGGTCAGGTCACGACATGTGGATAAGGCTAGTGGGCATTGTGATTTGTTGGTAATCACAAGGGGACTTACATTAAATTTGTTTGCAAGTTGAGGACTTAGACGGTTTTATCATTGAAGGCTCTTTGTGATGGGTATTTTAGATTTTCCAAAAAAAAAGGCAAAAAGATAAGAGTTTAGAAGTCTAAGCTATGCCTAAGAACTCAAGAGACGACATTAATTAAATAAAATTGGAATAACCGCACTTTGTTTCACCTCCTTTAAGACAACTTACACAAAGCGGGTGCAATCTTCAATGGGGGTGATAATGATTTTCATGCTTGAATTAGTAATTATCCAAACTGAAGTTAAGCATCCACAACTTAATAGCTCAGGCTAACTTTACACATTGAATACAAATCATCCATTCAACAAAAGTATGAGCTTGATTTCATCCACCACTGCTATCAAATCTATCATTCACTAACAAACATATAAATGAAATACTAGTTTAACTCTACTCTAAATGTTGAAGGAGAAGATGTAGACCTTGCACACTATTTGAAAACAAAAGTGGTTCTAAGCAAATCATGTATTAGAGCTTTTATAAACGGAAATATTCTTATCGCAACAATCTCATACTACTCACTTCACAAATTGAAAATGAGAGCATGCAAGTTTATATAGAGTTCCAAAAAATGAATAAATGACCCAGATTAAAAATGAGCCGACGACCAAGATTGAAACAAATAAACCCTAATTAGGGTTTCCCAAAATAGCATGAGTGAACTCAGAGTTGACAAGGTGAGTTGGTGCTTGGAGCTATTTTCAAGGAATTCCATCCCTATCCTCCCGTGTTGCTGTGTGTTTGATGAATCTAGACACGATTAAGGCAACCTCTTCCATAGTGACCTGCGGAAGCATTCCGATCCTAAACTCCAGTCCATCCATACTCTCGACGCACCTGGAAAAGATGTCTTCCCATTTTGGCTCAGACTTTAGAAAAGATTCTCAAATGTCTAGGAAGTTTTCCATTTTAGCCCAGTTCTGCTTCAGGATAGGCCCAGTGATGGAAAAAAATTCTTCTCGCACCTTCTTCTTCAAAGCCTCCAGCTGCAAGTCGTTTTCTCGAATAACCTCCCTATCCAGGATGTCGGCTACCATATTGAGGATCTTGGTATGGACTGCTCTAATATGCTCTTCTACCTTAAGCTCATCAACCTTTACTCTTTCTAAGACCTCCCCTCGTGCTATCAAAGCCCAATACCAGGTGTGGAAATCGTAAGCTGCACTTGCTACAATGACGCCTCCATCTATCAGTTCTTGTTTTGGAATCCCTTTTAGAATCCTAAGGCAAGGAATTATCCTTTCCTGTACATCCGAAAGGCCATCCCACATTTCTGCCAAGGCTGCCAGTCTAGAGAGTAAAGAAGTGGCATGACCATAGACCAAGGTCAACCTCTCCATGAACATGGTAGCTTTTCTGCCCTTGACCGCCATCCACTATTTAGCCTCTCTAGCTATGATCCTGTCTTCTTCTATATCTTTTGTTACCTCCTACGAAGAGTTTGGGAGAAGAGGAGCTACTGTGTCATCCTGATCAAGTGGCTTGATCAGATGCTGGATATATTCTTTCAAGCACTCAGTTTCTTGCCGGCACTCTTTCCTGTTTGCCACCTCCTTCGCCAACCTTGACTTGATAGTGGACACTGAATTGTCCAAATCTTCAATTTCCTAGCCCTTTGTAGTTGGACCCAAGTCAATGGTAGTGATAGCGTACTCATGTTTGGCTATGTCCTCCTGTGGCTTGTCCACTATTGGCATCGCAATTTGCACGGTTCGGTTTCCATCCTCATCCTTCTATACGGTCGAGAACTTCTTGGCTGGCTTCCTCACTAAAGTTTGTGTAAGTCTGGCCAAGAAGTCTGCAATATCATCGTCTTCCGACTCTTCCACTGGCATCTGTATCTTCATCCTTTCCTTCAGCCAGTCTGGGATTGTGTGTTTATCCACGCCATCTTCTTTCGGCATACCTTCTCTGTCGGGAGCGTCCAAAATTCCTCGAAGGGCTGAAATCATTCCCTCCTGAAAGTCATCATTTTGGGTGCCTACATCATCATCAGAGCCTAATATCTTTGTGCCCATGGGAGATGGTGGTTCATCGTCATCCGAATGAGGTTCCATATCGTCTTTGGGAATCAGAGAAGGATCCCTAATGTCAGCTAATGAAACATCAACGGTAGCCAGGATCTCCTTAATATTTCTAGATGCGACGGAACGTGAAGACTCTACCCTTGTCTACTTCTGAGCCGACTCCTTTCCTGCAGCTATCTCCTTCCTTTTCTTGGAAGTAGTGGCCTCTATCATGTCTACACCTTGAGACGCCTCCGCATTAGAAGAAAAGGACTCCATCTCACTCAACATATCATAAGTCAGCGTCACCTTCATCCGCCTTAGTTCCTGAATCTATTGATCAACCCACCATTGTGTGTATTTGATGACCGGTCTCATCAGTGTGTTCAGGTCGACATGTTCAGGTTCTAACCACCTTACAGCCGACCGGGGTAAGCTCTCATCGAAGCACGGTTGTAACTGCCTTCCATCTTCCTCTAGCTGATTGGGCACTCGACAAAGCTCGGTCTTCCTGATCAAGCTAACAGACAGCCTAGACCGCATCCTCCGTCTGACCTCAAACTCATTTGCGACATCTGCCCAAAAGTCTTCTACTTCGACCCTATGCCTATATCTTCTTCCATCCACAGTCTTAATGTGATGATGTGGGTCGAAATGGTCCCTAGACGGATAAGTGACAAAGGGGTAGTGCTGTATTTCAAGCCGGGTGCTCTTAGCTGCCTGCGCCAACGAGCATGTCTCTAGCATGTTCCCAAGAAGGGAAAGGTGACTTCCACCTTCTGCTTCGTCCTTTGGAAGTTCTGGTATTCCTCCAATTATCGCAAGACTTCGAGCAAGATCATTTTGTTTGTAGGAAAGATAGGCAATCGATATAGATTCCCAATTAATCCTTGGATTTTGATATATGTGTACCTCAGATACTGGATGAACCATGATCTGTATTTGCCTATCAAACTTTTGGCTTCATGAGTCAGTCGTTGGTGTGTCCCTCCCTGAAGTATCCTCGTTATATACATGAGGAAGGCATCGTGAGCTCGCCTGAAATGGGACTTCTCACTCAACTGTAGTTGTGGATAACAATCGTAAGCCTTCAACTCATTTTCACCATTGCTGACTATGCCTTTGCAGATCAAGCCTGCATACCTGTACGTCCTTGCCAACATGTAGATGACATAGGAACTCATATAAAAAGACTTGGTCTTCTCCAGGTTAACCAACTGCTCGTGGAGGCTATTGCTTATCATGCGCTACCAGTTGAACATTTTGACCCCTTCTATGATATCCTCAATAAAATAATACATCCAAGTCTCGAAGGGTGCTCCCAAAGGGTTGCCAACTATTTGGTTTAGTAGGATAATAATATCCCCATAACCTTCCTTGAAGTTTGTGTGCAACAGCTTCTTCGACATCTTTTTGGCTGATGCTATCGGTTTGTCTAGCCATGACTTATTGATGTTGGCGGCACAGAGGTCCAACTTTCATCATACAGTCTCCTTGTGTCTTCCTTGGTTTTGTAGACGGTCTTGGGATAGGTAGGGATGCCAAAAGCCTCTTGTATGGCCAACTCTCCTAGATGAGCCAGTATTCTTCCATCGGGTGCAACAATTCGTCTTTCTTCAGCATCATAGTGGAGGGCGCATTCTACCATCAGCTTAGCACACTCAATCATAGGCGAGAATCCGACAGCTTGAACAATTTCGTTTCTCATCATTCTTCGAGCGATATGTGTCGGCAGGAATCCGTCGTGCCCGTACATCCTTTTCTTGAATTCTTTGAGGTCTATGTGCCCAAGGTTGGTGTCCGTAATATTTTTCCATTTTGATTTTATCTTGGACTCCGATTGCGACCCTTTGCTGGTGAACTTCATGAGTGCTTGTTTGGAGGACTCTCCTTGGTTGGTCATCCACCTGCAAGTGTAAAATACTTGACATTAATACGAGACCTATTAAAAACTCTAGTTATTTAAGGGTTTTTTTTGATAAAATCGCACTTTAGCTTGTTTAAAGTAATTTTTTTGTGAAAAAGCAAGCTGAAAGTAAATAAATTTTCCAAGCATTGAATAAATCTCGTGCTGGAATGAATGTAGAAGATAGAAAAGAGTAGGAAAGTGTTGCTAATGAACTTCCAAACCTCCGAGATTGTCCTCTGCCTGCAAATGAATCAAGATTTCTTAAAATTTGATAGAGATAGTGCGCCAATCTGCTGAGAAGTGCAACTTTCATCAAAGAAATAATTTATTTCTTTCCAAAAATCACGTATTTCGACACGAAATTACTTCTTTTACTGAAGAATAATAACACTAGCCTCAGTATTTTACCCTCCAAAGATTGCTTCTTGCAGATTTGAGAGAACAAAATTCTTCTCAGTCGAAATTATGAAGAATGAGTTACTGAAACTCATTTTATGGTTGAGAAGTGCGATTTTCTCAAGGAATTGCTTTCTTTTTCTTGAGTTTCTGTCAATTTTAGAAACGTTTTCTCTTCTTCGATTAGCGAGTTTCTAATCTCTTTCGCAGTCGTTGAGGCGAGTTTTGAATTTTTCCATGGCGCCACCTCTATCTGAGATCTTCAGATTTCTTTTAAAATTTGCCTAAGTGTTTTGAAAAATATCGAAAGATATTAAATTAATTATCAAAATTAATTATCCAACATGTTTAATCCTCGAATCATGGCAAATTTAATTTTACCTAAGGCGAAATAATTTAATCTTCCAATTAATCTCCAGATTTCAAATTTTTAGTTAAAATTCCCTAAGTGTTGGGAAATAATTTAAAATATTAAAATATTAAAATTCCAACCCATTTAAAACTGATACATGGCTAAATTCATTTGTCTGTGGCCAAATATTTTATTTTCCAATTGTCTGCCTAGCCAAAATGTGCTTAATAACTCGTATGCCAATTTTCAACTCTCCGAGCGGACTTCTAGCCTCTCCGGACGTTTATATTTAGCCAAACAATTCACTTTCTCTCTCCTTCTAGGTTGGGCGGACTGGGAGATTTCTCTGCCAGTTTGCCATTTTTTATCATGCCATCGAAATTTATCCAAGCTGAGAGGGATGGTCTTCTTATTTGCCTTGCCTTACACTCTTCCTTCCTTGCTAAGAAATTTCATTCTGTTACACCGAGGAGTGATTTTCTTGTTCACTTAACCTCTTCTCTCTCTAGGCATTTCTCCATTTTTCATGCCTTAGAAATTTTTTGTTTTCTTAGGTTAGGCGAATTTCTTCACACTTCTTTGTTAATGGCGCATTTTATCTTTGCCTTGTCTAAGGGCAGACTTGGCACTTGTTCATTCCACTTACCCCTCTCTCTATGGCGGACTTGGGCTTCTTCCTTGCCATGGGCGCACTTTACATATTCTACCTTGGGCGGACTTTGACCTTGCTTTGTTGGGGGCGGACTTGGCCTCTTCTCTCGCCATCCATCCTTCCTTGCTAGGGCGGACTTGATGCCTTGTCTTGCCACTTTCTTCTAGGGTGGACTTCATGCTTCCTTGAGCCATGGGAAAACTTGGAGGCCCCTTGTGCCATGACAGACTTCAGCCTTGGCTCACCATTGCCTGTCTTTGGCATGCCAAAGGCAAGGGCAGACTTCATGCTTGGCCTGCCATTCTTTCTCATGGGCGCACTTTGCCAAACTTAGCCATTTTTGCAAACTTTTCACCATTCACCTTGATTTTCATGATGACTTATGGAGGTGTATTGACTTCATGCTCAGTGGGATCCAAAAATAGAAACTTTCTAAAAATAGAAAAAACAAAAATCATCCCTAAAAAATAGGAACCCCATAATGGCCTAAAAATGCCAAAAATAAAAAAAGCAAAAAGCAAAAAAGCAAAATCCCTAAAAAATAGGAAGTGTCAGAAATGACCAAAAGCACAGCCGATCCTTGTCTTCCGGACCTTCTAAGCCCTTCCATGATGTTTAGGCACACAAACAGGTTCAATCTCTTAACTTGGCTAGACTGACTCTCAAAAATTTATCCAAATTCTGAACTCTAAACGGGCAACTCAGAGGGCGAAACCAAAACTTGGGGGTCCCCATTTGCAATGGGGTGATGTGTGAAATAGGTCACAACAGGTAGTAGCATCAACAATCAGCTCAGTTTCCATTTCGGGCAGTGCAGTTTGGAGCATAATTGGCTTTCAACATTTTGAGGCTCATTTTGGTGAAGTGGTTTATTTTAAGTCATTAATGTTTTAAAATTCATTTTAGGCCCCATGGCCTAATTAATGTCTTAATGTTGTTTTAAAAATGGGTTATTAAGGGAGGACATCTCATGAAGGAATTAATCAAATTAAACATTTAAATGTTTAATATTTCCCTAAGGAAACTTGGACGTCAAAATGAAAAGGAGAAAAAGGTGAATTAAATGTTTTAAAAATTAAATTATTGCAAAAGTAAAATGGGCGTCCCTTTTGGAGGAAGATGGAAAGCCAATAGTCATCTTCAATTCTATAAAAGAAGGCCTTTGCTCTCTCATTTGCATCTTTGGAAAATTATATCGAAATGTTGCTGGTTTGAAATCCAGAATCCGGCTAAGTGAAAGCTTAGCAAGTTTATTCCATTCTTCGGGCCTGCGACTATGGTTCCGTAGATGGATGTTTGAGAGTCAGGTACTAAAACCAAGTACCCAACATAAGAACACCAAAGTGTTGTCAAGACAACCAATGCTTTTCTATGTATCTATTCAAAAATAGACACCTTGGAAGGAATTTGGGTGAGCGAAAGAAACTTCCTACACTAATATAAGTAGGGGAGACTTACAAAACATTTCTTATTAACACCTTATACCACTACAGGTACCTAAAGATGCACATTCAAAAACATAAAATAGATAAGACAAAGCAAACCATAACACAGTGTTTACATGGGAAACCCTTTTAGGAAAAAACCCACACTCCAATCACACAGATCAAATGTATTATCAACAACCAAGAATAGTTACAATACAGTCTTAGAGCAGAATCTAAATAAATTTTGGTAGCATAATGACATGATCCAAAGTTCAACATGTAAATATTAAAATGCATTAACATTGCAAGTATTTATAATGTTTCAACATGTAGAAAGGCACCCAAAACTTTCCAAAAAAAAAACCCATGCCCAAGGTGTGAACATCTATTATGACATATTGTCATAGTCAAGAATCATTAATTAGGCAATCTTCTAAAATCAACACCTACCCCCCACCAAATTAGCCACCACTTGACATGCAAGACACCACTATGCACACAATTGCCACATGCAAACTTAGGCACCCCAATGATTGTAGCCTAGCTATCATAGTGTGAATAGGAAACTATCATACATGACACTTACAACTAGCATATCTCGTTATAGTAGTTTGTATAGTTAACTCATATGGCTGTCATAAATTCTCATAAAAAGTATCATAGTCTAACATAGTGCATTTCATAGAAACTTATGACAAATGCCACCAATCTAGCCTAGAATCTAGGTCCTCCAATGTGGATGCCTACTTCCACAATTGCAGCTTACAACAATTACATGTCACTTTCCATGAACAATTCCACATCATCGATAGGTCCCACAAAGTGACTACATATTTGGTAGGCATAATTAACATTATAAAATAAACAAGTGCATGAATTAACAATAATTAAATGATGGGACTCAAAGGTTGAGACACCCTAATCCCAACATTCTCCCACTTGTAGAAGACCTGCAGGAGTCATATGAAATCAATTGCTTAGGGCCACAAGGCTCGTGGAATCAGAACACCATATGAACTTCTTTGTGCTCACTGGTTCGATAGTGCATCTGCAACAATCATGAAAGTATCAACCTTCTCTAAATTCACCTTTCTATATTCTACCATATCACAAACAAAATAAAATTGAACATCAATATGCTTGTTTCAACATGAAAGGTAGGATTCTTTGCTAAGAAAATGACACTCTAACTGTCGCAACTAATAGTGATCTATCATGCATTTAAACCAATATCTAAACACAATATCTTAAGCCAAGTGAATTCCTTACAAGAATGATAGCTTCCATGTACACCGCTTCTATCGTGGACAAAGTGACTACAACCTACCACTTACTCATCCGACTAATAACACTACCAAACATCATGAACATGTAACCACTGGTGGATCTTTTGCGATCAATGTTAGTTGCCAATTTGAATCCACATATCCATGAATACTCACTAAATGTTGAGGTCCAGTAGGATAAACATGAAAACATAGGGCATACTTGAAAGTACCCCATAAATATATGAACACTCTCTTAACTGCATCCGAATGTACTTGTCCAAGATTAGCCATAAACTGACTAAGGACTCCCATTGCTTGGGAAATGTATGGCCTTGTATAGACCATAACATACATTAAGTTTCCAACAACACTCGCATAAGTTACTTTGTTCATGTCCTCGATCTCAGTAGGAGATTTTGGACAATCATTCACAAAAATCTCCATTCCCTGTATTACAAGAACAACTAACTGTCTGCAATCTGCCATGTTGAATCTCTCCAACACCAAGTTCACATATTTTCTCTAGCTTAACGAAATTTTTCTGTTAGCCGTGTCTCTCTTGATCTCCATCCTTAGAATATACCTCGCAACACCTAAACATTCATCTCAAATTGTGCTAACAACTAAGACTTCAAATCTGAAATCATGCTTTCACCATTCCCAATAAACAACATATCATCTACATATTAAAAAAATGAGAGTGTGACCATTATTAGTTTTTAAATACACACAATGGTCATATTTAGATGTCAAAAATTCCAATGATAACACATAAGTATCAAAATTTTGGTACCACATTCTAGGAGACTGTTTCAAACCATATAGAGAATTTTTCAATTTGCAAACCAGATTTTGTTTACCTTTGACAACAAAATTCTCTAGATATTGACATGTAAATATCTTCCTCCAAACCACTGTGAAGGAATGGTGTCTTCACATCCATTTTTTCCACTTCAAGAGTATATGATGTTGTGAGTGATAAAATCAATCTGATAGATGTTAGCTTTGCTATAGGTGATAATATTTCACCATAATTTATTCCCTCCACCTGAGAATATCCCTTAGTGACCAACCATTCCTTATTCTTGTCAAAATTGCTATCTAGACCACAATTCTTCTTGAACACCCATTTACAACCAATGACGAAAAGGTACTAGATCCCAAGTCTTGTTCTTCGTCAATGCAACTATCTCCTCATCCATGGCTTTCATCCAGGAATCTACATCACTCATACCCATAGCCTCTTTAATAGTACTAGGCTCTTGTGTGTTAGCAATCAAAGCAAAAATGCAACTAGAATCCAACAAGGAATAACCAAACCTTTTTGATTGCCACTTAACATGTCTAGAACTCCTCAATTCACGAGGTTGAGTTTCTTATTATTTATAACTTTTAGAGCTTCTCAAGATCTCCTCATCATCAGGGCCAACATGAGTACATTTTTCACCTTTCATTGGAGTAGATGGAACCTAAACTACCTCCTCCTATTTCTCTTCTTCCTTTGGGTGCAAGTCAAATTTAGAAGGTTTTATCTCTCTAAAAATTACTTCTACTGTAGAAAAACTTCTTTGTTGTAGGGTCCCACAACTTGTACCCCTTCACATTGACACCATAGTAGATGAAGATACATTTAATTGCCTTGAAGATACAATTAAATGCCTTGTTCTCCAACTTAGACCTCTTCTCAATTGGAACATGAACATAAGCTTCACAACCAAAAACTCTGAGATATCTCAATGAATGATTTTAAGTAGACCACACATCCATTGGCATCTTTTCAACAAGCACCGATGTAGGAGATTTGTTGATTAGATAACATGCAGTTGGTACAGTTTCAACCCAAAACTTCTGCTCAAGGCTAGCACAATTCAACATACTCCTAGCCCTCCCCATCAATGTCTTGTTCATCCTCTCTGCAAATCCATTTTGATGCAGGTTGTATGGAATTGTCTTATGTCTCTCAATTTTGTGCTCTTCATTGAACTTATCAAGTTCTATTGAACAAGACTCATCACCATTGTCAATTTTCAAACATTTAATATTTCTAATAGTCTAATTCTCAACCAAGGCCTTAAACTCCTTAAATTGACGAAATAATTCACCTTTAATTTTTAGAAAATAAACGAATGTCCTACTATAATCAACTATGAAAGAAACAAAATATACAAATTTTGATATGAAGGAACATTCACATGACCAAACAAATTTGCATGAACATAGTCTAAAACCCTAAAAGACTTGTTGGAACTAGAGTAAAAAGAAACACAATATTGTTTTCTATAAACATAATCTTCACAAAAGTCAAACTTGCGATTACAATCATCAAGGCCTTTAAAAAGGCTCTTATTTTTTAGGGCTCTAAGACCCTTCTCACCGATGTGACAAAGTCATTGTTTCCATAACAATATATTCTCTACATAAAGATTCATCTCCAATGAATGAGCACCCTTAGGTACCCAAAATAAATGACCATCAGATGTAGCTGCTATGGGCTCCTTCTCTGCATGATCTGATGGTAAGGATTAAGAATCTAAATATTTCTTCTTTGGTGTATCAAAGGAACTATTACATTGAATCGTGCATGCATCTAGCTTGTACAAAGTTCTAATCCGAACAACCTTAGCTAGTACCATAGCTACCCTTGTCATCTTGCATCCTCTACCAGAGAGGACAATTTGCTCTCTTGCATCATTCAATCTACTAACAAAAAGAAGGTTTTGTGCCAAACCTAAGATGTGCAAAACACCATCAATCCCATTCACTCTTCCATCAGGGAATTTGATTTTGACTCTTCCATGACCAATGATATTTAGGTTAGAGTCATTACCCAGATACACCTTCCCACCATTTTACTCTTCCTACTTTGAGAACCATCATCTCTATGAGGTCATGTGGAAAGAGGCAACTGAATCTATCAACCACACATCTTCTGATGTGTGGGTTGCCAAGGCTGTGAAAAATGCATCTGCATCATCCTAAGAGAATTTATCGGAGTCAAAATCTATGAAATGATTCTTTCCTTTCTTCTTCTTATCTTCTTTGCACTCTTTTATGAAATGAACAAATTTCTCACAGTTCTAACACTTCACCTTGGACTTTCCAAGAGACTTATATCTCTACAAATATTTTGATTTAGATTTCTTGTCCTTCTTGCATTTCTCCTTCGATCTACCACAAACAACAAGGGTCTTCTTAGCCATCTTGAAAGATTTTATCTACATCTCTTAAGATAACAACAAAGACACCACCTCATCCATCTTGAAACTGGTGGTTGTTCTTCCAATAACCATTACTAGGTGGTCTCATGAGTTCAACAACAAACAAAATAGGAGCATGCAACAATCCTGATAATCAATATTAGCTCCAACAGAACCCAGTTGAGCTATCAACATGTTGAATGCATTTAGGTGATCTAAAAAAGATCCTCCATCTTCCATCTTCAAAGAATATAGTTTCTTTCTTAGGAACAACTTGTTTACCAAGGATTTAGCTTGATAAACATCTCTAAGTTTCTTCCACAAAGAAGCAACAATTTTCTCTTTATGGATTTTTAGAAGGATGGAATCAACCAAACAGAGTCTGATCAAACTCTTGGCTTTCCTATCCATAAGATCCCAATTTTCTTGGGTTGTTGTGACTAGTTTTGCGCTGCATATAGTAGCCCACAGATCTCTGTCAACGAGAATATATTCCATTTTTAACTTCCAGAGTTCAAATTTTTTGCCATTAAAATTTTCCATCTCAATTCTTCTGGATGTGCTTGCCATCTTTTGCCTGCAACAAGGTCATGAAATACCGTTCTGCAAAACTTCCATTAAAAAAAATATTAGCTAAAAAAACATTGAAACCCAACAACTGAATCAATTCTAGCCAAGCTCTGATACCAACTAAAAGGAAGTTGGGTGAGCAGAAGCGGATTCCTACACTAATCTAAGTAGGGGAGAGTTACAAAATATTTCTTATTAACACCTTATACTGCTTTAACTACCTGCAGATGAATATTCAAAAACATAAAACCGATAAGACAAAAGAAACCATAACATAGTGTTACATGGGAGAACCCTTTTAAGAAAAAACCCACACTCCAAATCATGTAGCTCAAATGTATCATCAACAACCAAGACCAATTATGATACAATCTAAACAATCCTCAAGAGTCTTCACACTACAACAAGAATCTGTATACATTTCGACAACATAACGACATGTAACCAAACTTCAACCTGTAAACATTTAAATGCACTAACACTGCAAGTATTTATAATGCTGCAATATGTAGCAAGGCACCCAAAACTTGCCAAAATAAAAACTCATGCCCAAGGTGTGAACATTAGTTTATTATGACATGTTGTCATAGTCAAGACTCATTAATTAGGAAATCTTCCAAAATCAACACCTGCTCCCCACCAAATTAGCCACCACTTGACATGCAGGACACCGCTACACATGCAACTGCGACATGAAAACTTAGGTGCCTCTAGAATTGTAGCCTGGTTGTCATAGTGTGAATAAAAAATTGTCATACATGACAGTTACAACTATCATATCCCATCACAAATGTTTCCATAGTTAACTCTTATGGCTCTCATAAATTGTCATAGCAAGTGTCATAGTCTATCATAGTGCATGACATAGAAACTTATGAAAAATGACACCAATCTAGCCTAGAATCTAGGTCCTCTAAAGTGGATGCCTACTTTCACAATTGTATCTTACAACAGTTACATGTCACTTTCCATGTAGGATGCCACATTGTCGGTGGGTCTGACAAAGTGACTACATATTTGGTAGGCATAATTGACATTATAAAATAAATAAATGAATCAATTAACAATAATTAAATAATAGGACTCAAAGGTTGAGACAACCTAATCCCAACACACCCAACATGAGCACTCTACTACACATGACCATAAAATAAAATAACATAGCCACCATGTTTTTAAATAGGAGCTCTAGGTAAATATCACACTATATGCAACCACATGACCAACTTGACAATGCTCTACCCTATCCATCCTTGAAATACTTCTTATACCCTTAAAAATAAGATCAATTATAAAAATTCCACTTAAATAAGGATTAATAATCAATTATTTTCTTTTGACATATTTCCTTAATCTTGCTAGGATAATAAATCACAAAAGAAGAAATATCCAAAACCTCAAACACCATGGAACTATTACATGCACAAACATGCAAGCAATATCAACTCACATGCAAGTACATGAAAAATATGGAACCACCATAACTCAAATACCAATTGTAAGGAAATAAGTAGTATAATTTTTTGGATCAACATGCTTGATATGTAATGCCCCGCCAAGTAACCTTAAAGGAAGTTGCAATTAACATCATAAGCGAACCAATTTTTTTTTTATAAAGTGCATTTAACATACACATTCACTTACTAATTAACAACAACCTCTAAGGCTACAAAGTTAGGATTACTTAAATCCACACATACATATTGCATATAACCATAGCCTTATGAACTTTATGAAATAAACATCATATATCATAAGAATACCACATAACATAATAAGATAACCAACCAAGATACAATCTCATAAACATTATCTTAA
Source organism: Sequoiadendron giganteum (assembly GCA_007115665.2). Classification (NCBI taxonomy): domain Eukaryota; kingdom Viridiplantae; phylum Streptophyta; class Pinopsida; order Cupressales; family Cupressaceae; genus Sequoiadendron; species Sequoiadendron giganteum. The sequence goes on from CM021100.1 coordinate 624,849,399, forward strand.
TCCAATAGTTACATCACTCATTCCCAGAATGAGGCAATATTACTCAAGGTTACAATTACAAACTTCCACCTCATAAACATAAGAGGGATAAAATAATTTATACAAGTTAAAATATTACAATGCAAGAAATTACAACAAGAACCGCGAGCTGTCCATTTGGATGTCTCGCCACCAAGTACTGCAGATAGATGGGGACCCAACGGTTTTGGTGCATGTTCCACCCAACCAATGTGGTACCTGAAGGCCCACCCCCCATGCTAGGAGATAGTAACAAAGTAACATGGACAAAGATTCTACTACCTCTAACCAAAGGCAGACTCAAACTGACTCATACTGTTATAACCAACCAAATGAATTAACAAGTACAACTCATTCACCATACAAGTACGAATCAAGTACAACTCAAGTACAATACAAGTACAATTCCAACATCACTGACATAGGTCACATTGCTTTCAGACATAAAGTAGATCAAGTATGTTCATAGAACCATACATATAAAATAATTAACAACAGTTGTCCTAGATAAAGTGTCATCGCAAGATTTGTCATGAGATCTCTTCTAGGCATTCTTCATAGGCTCCGGCACAAGTAATCCTGATGGCCTCAACCGAATCCCGGCACTCATACTCACTCATGCGGAATCAACTACCTCTCGCAAGGACAAGATAGTTGATCTTGCCATTCCAGGCCTTCTCACTCATCCCAAGTCTAAACAAGCCCTTGTGTCTATGAGTGAGGATTAAATTATCTTGATTAGTGAGAAGTTAGTCCTAATCATCTAAGTACATTAATTTAATTATCACTTGATTAACTCACTTTTGAAAGTTACCCGGTTTACCACTTTGGGCTCCGGCCCCTAACAAAAGCCACTCTTCTAATGGACAACACACACCCAAACAATCCACCAAGGTAAACACAAGTGCATACCAACTAGGCATCATAATCCACTCCAACACAAGGAGGATACAAATAATAGAAACTCACTCCAAACATCTTGGAGACAACAATCACATAGTCCACTCCTTTCACAAGAGGTACAAAAATCTCACTCCAAACATCTTGGAGGCAACAACACATAATCCACTCCTTCCACAGGAGGCAACAAGATGAAACCACATAACAAGGTCACTCCATACAAGGAGACACAGATCCCATAATCCGCTCCTAAACCAAGGAGGTGCAAACATCCCCGTTCGTGAAAATAGGGTAAAACTGAAAAGATGCCATGCACTACCCAAGGGAAACAACTGGATGACATAAAGATTCAACAACCCTTATCCTCTAAGATCTTCTGAAATACTTATAATTTAGGACTAACACTAAATCCCAAAACCAACAATGCAACTTGACGACATAGCAACAAAAACATTCAAGTCATTAATCAAATCTAATATTTGGATTTCCTAAATCCATACTCATTCAATAGGTAGTGTTGACAAAGTCAAATACACGATAATTAGATCATCTAAAATAATCATAACCTCTATTTCCCCTTTCATTATTGAAAATCTAAAACAATTAAAATTACTTCTCTTTACTGAATACAGAGAATTAAATCCTTTAAGATAATCATGAGGAAGATACTACTTTTGGATATACTAAATCCATATCTCTTTCATAATCCAATCACAATGATTCAATGAATCTAAATATAAATTAATTAAATAACATAATTAGTTGCCTCATCAATAAAACAACTTCTAAATTTACTTTTAAATCGACACAAATCCATGCAAGTAAACTCTTTCCATTTTCTAACCAAATCTTACATCTCATTCAATTTTCTATTTAAAACATTCAATCACTTTAATATAATAACATATTGTTTCTCTATCCATTTTTCATAAACACAAGCAATCCATTTTTAAACCTCTATTCAATAATATATTGCATGCACCTCATATTAATAATTGAAAATACTCATGAATATATATATATACATTTCAATATATTTTCTTCAATCATTTTAACAAAATAAATATTTCCTTTTAAATCAAGTAATTACTTTTATTAAATTTTTTTATCTTTCTCTATATACTTTCTACACATACTAATCATTTCTTTTAGAACACTAATAATACCTAATTTGCAAACAACAAAATAAAATAAGATAAAATATTATTTATTCTCTCAAATGGATATATACCTTCAATATATATATACTAAATATAAATTAATATATTTAACCATTAATATATCTTCTATTATTTACAGAATATCAAATTGTTTAATTCAAAATAAAATATCCTTTATCATTAATTTTCCAAAATATATATATATATATATATTTTCAATTAAATCAAATTAATAATTGGACCTTTTACACATGAATTTAAATTCCACAATTAAATTTTAAATTATGCATTTTATAAATCAAATATTTAACTCCTTCAATTAAACTTTAACATACCATTTTAAAATAAACAATAATTTCCCCATATGTTTATAATTTTAATTCCACTAATCTAATGCACAAATTTTATTTAAAATAATATAAATAAATATAATAATTTAGTATTATAAATTATAATATAAAATATTATTAAATAATATTTTAATATTATAATAACAATACATAAAATATTGATATTTATAAATATCAATTTATTATTATTTTATTTTCAGAACAGCCATGGGAAAAATAACTTAACAATAGTCTCATGTTTCAAGCATAACTCAAAAACTACGATCTGGGTATTTACGATTTTTTGGCAGGGATAAAAAAATTTCAAAATGAAAAAACCCTTTAAATTTCATGACAACCCAGTTTGGGAAAATGGAGTTATAGGCGATGCAACCAGACCATTTTACCATGAAAAATATAACTATACTGCAAATTCGAAAATCTGTTTTTTAATAATAAACAGAAGGTTTCATTTTCTAAAAACATTATAAATGCATTGTTCAATCTCTATGTTTGATTTTTAATAACAACAAAATCAATTTCTCCAAATAATTTAAATTCAACTAAAATTTTCACAATTTTCACTCAAGAATTTTCACAAGCAAAGGCTGTAAATTTGTTTAATTATTTTCTTCTAATATCAAATTTATTTTCTAAAACAAATTTAACAAACAAATCTTTAATCATTACTATTTTAAATAAAACAATCAAGAACAATAAAACACAAAGAGGAAAACCTGGTACAAGAAGCTACTGGAAGAGATGAATTTCTGATGCGAGCCTCCTCCAAAGATTTCCTGAATTTTCTTCAATCCTCCAATGAATCCAATCCAAAATCCAACAAATGCAAACAATATTTCCTTCAATCAATTCTACAATCAAACTTTCTTCAAACCCTTGTGCAAATTTTCCAAAATTTCTTCCCTGCTGTAAAAATGTATTTTCCTAAAGACTTTTCTACTCAAAAATTAAAACATGTATTCTTTATAAATCACAAATACCTAATACAACCCTAATTCAAATTACATGCAAATTAGATATTTCAATTTCAATTTTTACAACCCTAATTCACATTACATGCACATTAGATAGTAATTTCAATTTCAATTTTTTACAATCCTAATTCACATTACATGCAAATTAGATATTAATTTCAATTTCAATTTAAAATGCAATTCCAAATAATAAATTAATTTCCAAAATTGTAACTAATTTCTCAAATAAACATTTAATTACAATTTCCAATTTAATTCTCACACGTTGGAATTAAATTCCAAAATTAATTCTAATTCTTTTATTTCCTTTCATTCTCTTGCATCACGTTTAATTAATTAATTTAATTATTTAATAACTAAATTCAACCCCCTTGGATTAAATTTAATTAATTAAATAAATTAAATATAATTAATTAATTTAAATATAAAATTTTATCCACATTGCATTATTTAAATTAAATAACCATCAAGTTGATTTAAATGCAATTATTCTAAATATCTATTTTCAAATCCATAATCCTTCAGAATTAAATAACATTAAAATAAGACAAACAATGGCTCGACACACATGACTGATGACACACTAAGGATAGGGTGTAAACTCGACACATGTTACCTAGCTACTATCTACCATTCAACTTAACCGTTGGATCGACACGCTCAAACCTATGAAACTAGGTGGAGTCGATGTCATGTACCTGCAATCCTGCAACCAAGTAAACAACATCATACAATATATCCAACATATAATACACACCATGAAGAAGGAATTACGGATTCGCAGGGTGCTCGCAAGCGAGTGATGCGAACTCGTCCTCTTCACCCACACACTCATCAAAACTGACACTTCCATCATAATCTAGTAATCTCATAATAACATCTCATGCTAACTCTACAACATCATTAATCCATAATGCATGTGAAACAAAATCAGATAACTACATCCCACAATAATAGTTGTCGCTCAATAGTAGCGATCAAAACATCATAACAAAATGTATCCAGAAGCAAGGTAACTGCAACCAAACATAACATAAATCAACTTGAACAAGAAGCAAAACGGAGGGGTATTACATGATACATATGCATGCAACTATGCCACCATAAAGTGGAATCAAGATACAGGTAATTGCACACATTAACCATTTAAGGAAAGTAAAATATATTTAAGATATAATTAAATTTTGGTAACATAATGACATGTAAATTAACACATCTAAGAACAAGAAAGAAGAAAACTAGAAAAATAATAGACAAAAGAAAAGAAACACCAATATATGTGAGGAAAACCATTTTAGGTAAAAAAATCCATAATCCAAAAGCACCAAAAGAATGAATTAATTTACAAAAAAATATGTTGCAATACATTTAAATGCTTAGATCCTTAACATGGAGATCACATTTTTATCATCAAGAGGAAATATGACAGCATAACCCTACAAAGAAAACTCCTCATAAATTTCAACCCAAACTCCTAAATAAATAGGAAAAGAAAAATTTGGAAACCTTGAATGGTTTAAGAAAACCATTAACAATACCATAGGAGATAACAATACCATAGGAGGTATATTTTCCAAATCAAGACACTAAATTCCATCAACCTCCTTGGTAAAAGATCCTCTTGGCTATTTTTAGTAAACTTCTTAGAGTGTCATACATATCATATTTGAAAACCCAAATTTGGGCAGCTCGATTTATCTTCATTCAAACATTCAAAGATGCTTTAGAAAAAGTGCCACAACTATCATAATGCTGGTCAAGATTCTTGTAACATCACTTTTATATTCTCTTATATACATCATAGAACCTATAATATGTAAATTCCATCATAACGACCTTACACACTATAAGGTGTTGACATATAGCCAAACCATCCCAATTCAAAGTGAGATGCCAACTTACTCATATGAGGTCAATAGAAATCCAACCGTACTCCAAATGAGATGCTAAATCTCCCACAAGAAGACAAAATCATTAAAAGATGAAATAACAAGTGTATAATTATTTTATCAAAATGAACTTCAGGAATGCAAGGTTGGGACATATTTTCAAAACACTTCTTGATGTGGCCTTTCATACCATGTTTCCATAATTTTACCTTGGATTTACCAAGAGACCTAGATCTAGATCTCCCCCTAGAATTATATTTTCTCTTTTCCTTTTTCCTTTTTACATCAATGAGAAACTATTGCTTCCTTGGTGAATTTAGAATCGTTCCACCTCATTTACTCTTAAAGAAGAGAAGCCACTACCTCATGAAGAACAAAAATTGAAGTAGTAATTTCAATGGTGATCACTAGATTATCCCATGAATCTAGAAAGAACACAATATGACCATTAATAATCTTCTCCTTACATCTTCACAATGATAGACTATAACTAGCTTACAATGGTGTAAAATGCATTGAAGAACCTAACAATCGAGTCCCCATTATCCATCCTCGTATACAACTTCCATGGAAAAAATGTAGGGATTTATCCTAATATAAATATTCTAACTTTTATCAAAGGATTTTATTAGTGGTTTCTTCCAAAATATTCAAAAGCTTTAAATCCTCCAAACAAAGTTGGATGAGTATTTTGGATTTCTGATTTAACATATCCTAGTCTTCATCCTTCATACCTATAGGTTTACTTCTAGATATTGCTAATCATAGATTTATATCTATCAACAAATCCTCTATTTGAGCTTCCATAACTCAAATTTGGTGCCATTAAATCATTCCATATCCAATCATGATGTACTTTCCATTTTCCCTAAAAATGAAGACTTGATGTGCATGACTTCCAATCAATGAAGATTAGTATATTTTTTCATACCACCTAAGAAATAGAGTTGATTGATAAAAAATGGAAGGAGAAAATAAGAAAAACACTTCATATACCAATAAATGGGAGAGAAATTCATGAAAAAGTGATTTAATAGTTTCAAAATAAAATATACATGCAAAATATTATACCACAATGAAACAATGTCTATTCCAATAAATTTATTTAGGAAAAAACCTAGCTTCTAAATCTTGAACCAATATATTCATAACACTTTTCTAATACAATATTTCAACAAGTCAAGTATTCATAGGAGAAGACCTAGCACAAGTTTGGATAAATTATTGAGAAAAAGGTGTGTTGTTCACCTTACATAATGTTATAAAGTAAAAAAAATTTATTTATGGTGGACCTAGGGGATTTAGGGATGTGTGCATCATATGTGTTACATGTTTTTGAGGTCACTTTATATGTTGTATGTAATATTGGGATAATTTTTATATTTAATGTGGGTTTGTACATTGGGAAACTATTTAATAGTAGGAAAACTTAGTACGAAAAACTAAATGAAGGAGGAATGGTTTTATAAGCTCATGATATTAGTCACATGGTTTATGCAATACCACTTTGTGGTTTTGTGCAAGATTATTTCTAAAAATAAATTCACATTAGTGGCTAGTTTGAGGTTGACTAGATTGAACGTCTCTTCTAGGTTGCACATGTGAGGATGGGGAGTATGGATTGAGATGTGTGGTTACATGATTCTAATTTTCTTGTTCACAAGGAGTGCATGTAGAGAGCTTGATATTTCAAAGGTATTCATGAATACTTTATAAATGTATTGTAATATTTATTCATGAGATAATACATTGAGTGTGGATTCTTTTGGAGGTTGAGGTTTTCCCTCATTAGGATTTTCCTAGGATATATCTTATGTCATCTTGATGGTATGTTTATCTATTCATTTGTATTGTGGATTTTGAATACTTGTTTGCATTCTTTTCTCTCTTGGGGCTATGTGGAAATAGTTCATTATGATTATAAATTTCCTTTCATTGGTTGTTAGGTTGTGGGATGAGATCTCCCTAGTATTGTTAGTCCTTATGAGTATATTTTTGTGCATGTTTGAATCCATGCCTTTATAGGAAAAGAATGAAAGAACTTTGAAAGTTATAATTGTGTTTACATACTTGGGTTCTTGTATATCTAGGGTTTGATCGATATTTTCCATTTGAGTTTTTGATTTGGGCTCCTTCTATGAGGGTTTTGGGAGTGAGATTTTTCTAGAGGTCTTTTAGGAAAAAGAAAACCTCACCATTGAGTTTAGAAGGCCTAGAAACTTGTATTTTTATATATGAAACTATGTATTTTGGCGACATTTTTTCCTTTTTTGGGGCTATGAAAAAAATTGGTTGCTAAAAATATTTGTATGATCTATATAGTCATATAGTGCATACAAATGTACCGAGCAAGAAGTTGTCAAGTTGTAGGCATAATAGTTGTTGAGAAATTAGGATCACATAGAATTTGAATGTTTTTTAATTAAGTCTATAAATCTTTTAAAAAATTAAATGCTAGTTGTGTTGATGTTAGTAGGTATAAAGGTGTAGGGGCCTAGCATGCCAACCAATAGCCATATGGGGGAACAATGGCCACTATTGACTAGATTTAGCCCTTGGTTGCATAGAAAGACTGTTGCTATAGGTTTTTATTTTCCTAGTGGGTTAATTTATTTTTCTCTTAGTCCTAAGTTTTTCCTATGCTTTATTAAGCTTTCTTAAGATAATAAAGTGAGTTTATTACTAGGAGATAAGTGTGTGGTGTCCCCTTCCTTAAAGGGTGGAACCACTTTATGCTTTTGATGGCATCCTCCACTTTTGGTGGTCCATCTCCACTTTTTGTGGTTGATTCTCATTGGTTGGATTTTCCACCTACCTCCTCTCCTAAGTTCTATATAAAAAATCACTACCTAGCTTGTATTTGCATCCATTTATGCATCTTTGCATTATATCTTTTCAGCTTAGAAGCTCTTAATGCAATTCTGTCACATCGACATTTCATAATCTCTTAGAGTCCTAGTTTGCATTCTCATGTTTTCCAGTTTATGTAACTTTGATTTTCTCTTAAAAATTTCCTTGGGTTATTTAATCTATTTCAGATTTCTAACATGGTATCAGAGATTTTGTTTTGAGAAATCTATATTCATAGATTCTTGATTGAGAGATTGAGTTTTCTTGTAAAGATCTTGTAAATTCCTATATGCTCTTTTCTTGCATTTTGAATGATCTAGAGAATCAACAAGGATTTACAAATATATAATAACCTCTTCATATTGTAGATATGTTTTGTGAGATTTAGATGATTGCAACATTTCTAGTTATACTGACAACATTTTTTACTATTCCAACGCGTCTAGAAGGCTCAAAAAGTCAGTTTTGACTTTTATTTCATCCAAATTGGAGATCATTTGACATAGTTGCAAATGGGGGTTTGATGCAAGTCATTTTTTATTGGAGGTTTTTTCATTTTTGCTTCAGAAATTTAGCTTCCACTCATTTGTAAGAAAAACGATTTCTGGGTTTTGTTCTCAGAGTTGAAATCACATTTGGGTATCTTTTAGATTTTTCATATCATGAGTAGATCTAAAGAAAAATGCTGTTCAAAAGTGTCATGCATGCATTTTTATATCATTTGAAGGTTAAAAAAAATATTTTTTTCATCTTCTTCTTGCTCGATCAAAAAATGATTTCTGGGTTTTGTTCTTAGCATCAACATATCTCCGGGTTTCTGTTATTGTCTATGAACAGTGAGTAGATTTTTCAAAAATCAAATCAAAAGTAAAACTGTTTTTGCTAGAAAAAAATATTTCCTACAAGAATTCAACCAATTTTTCAAAAATCCATATTTTGCTTTGGGTGTTGGATTTCAACAAATAAGATATCGTTGGAAAGCTAGAGATGAGCACTTTCCATCCACATAGGTATTGAAGATATTTTTTTCCATTTTGTACCAGATATTTCAGGTTGAAACTATTTTATGCTAATTTCTTCAATAGGCCATAACTTTCGCCTTGGTGCTTCAATTTTTGGAAACAAATAGGTGTTGGAAAGGTCTTACAAAGAAATACAGTCATAAGACAAAATTTCCCATATTTTGTGTCAGGTTCATTTTGTATTAGAATTTGTAATTTTGGCTATTTTGAGCATATTGAGCATTGTATCTTGGAAAATGCTTTGTAAATGCACTAAATTCTAAAGTGCCAACCTTATAATATTTGGGAGGGGGTGATCTTTGATACTAGTGAATAGGGTGGGGGTGTTCTTGGCATTCTTGTGTTCACTTTATTTTCACATTTCCTTTTGCATTTCTTCATCATGGAAACAACAATAGTTCCTACTCTAACTACATACAAATTTTTTGATTAGAAATCAAAAATAGATATTCATTTAAGGAGACTCGGTTTGCAAAGAGTAGTAATGAGACTGAAAACTGAACCAACTAAAGATGAAAAAATTTCTGAGTGGTTTAACAAATGTGATAGAGCATATGGAGAATTGTGTGTGTCTGTATCTCCTGATTTACTCTTTCATATTGAATCTTTAAATACTCCAAAAGAAATATTAAAAAATCTAAAATATTTTTTTGGTGCACAAGATTCTATGAGGGGGCATATGTTGGAGAATGAACTAATTAGTTTAAATCTATGAAACTTCAACACAATTCAAGATTTCTTCACCAAAATGAAATCACTAAGGCTACAACTACAACAATGTGGAATTGATAAGAAAGATGAACAATTGATTCTAAGTATTATCTCAAAGCTAAGTTCTAAATATTCATTATTTGTTTCTATCTTCTATGCTACTAAGGATGCACTTGGATCTCAATTCAAGATGCCATATTTGGATGATTTTTCTACTTCTCTCACACGAGAGCATGATAAGCTAATCTAGATGGGCACTTTTAAGTCTTCTAAGTTTCATGCCTTGGAAAAATGAACAAAGAGGACAAAGTAGTAATAATGATAAGAAACAAAAGAACAACAAAGAGAAGAAGAATAAAAAATTGGCTACGCCAAAAGAAAGTAATGAGATCTCATCTTCAAAAGGTGACAAGCCTAAGTGCCTATTGTAAGAAACTCAATCATGATGAGCACAAATGTTTGAAGAAATAGGTTGATCATTTGACACATGTCCTCGAGAAGAATAATCTCAGTGTTCATGATTCCATCAAACATAGTTCAGAAGAGGTTTCTCACAAGGCTAAAGAGAACAACAAGGGGAAAGGAAAGGGAAAGGCCTTTGTAGTTGCTTTTCCACCATCCACATGGGTTCTTGATTTGGGTGCTTCACACCACATGGCTTCAACTAGGGATGAAATTGAATCTATGGAGCCATATTTTATGCCTTCCATTTTGATGGGTGATGACACTCCACTTGAGGTGTGTGGGAGAGGGTCTGTTGATATGGGGGATGCCACATTCTAGGATGTTCTTTATGCACCCTCATTATCAACTAATCTCCTATCTATCTATCAAATCACTCACACATGTATATACAAGAGAGTTGATTTTACTCCTGATTTAGTGGTGACTCATGAGATACAAAATGATTCTACAATTGCAGTTGGGAGAGTAGATCATCAGGATCAACCTTATTTGTTCTCTCACTTTTTTCTTGATCCTCCTTCAAATATTCTACTCACTCATTCAGATGATATAAGTAACTCGTGGCATCAAAAATTTGGTCACTTGAACTACTGCTACTTGTAGTAGCTCAACAAATAGGACATGGTTATATGATTGCCTATAATTATCTTTTCTAAAGGTGTTGTTCATGGTTGCATTCTTAGCAAGCATACTAAAGAGAATTTTGACAAAGGCAAAGCTTGGACAACCTCACATCTTTTGGAGTTAGTACATAGTGATTTGGCAAAGCCATTTTCACAACCATCCTTTAGTAGAGCCCAATATGTTTTGACAGTCATTGATGATTTCTCCAAGTACACTATTGTATACTTTCTCAAACAAAAGTTTGAAGTCTTTGATTCATTCTTGGAGTATAAGGATATTGCAGAGAAACAAACTTAAAAATCTATCAAAGTTCTACGTACAGATAATGGGGGGGAATATGTCAACCACAAGTTTGAATAGTATTGTGTTTAAGAGGGAATTGATTTGCAACATACATTCCCCTATAGTCCTCAATAGAATGAATTTGCATAACGAAAGAATCCGTCCTTGAAAGAGATGGCTAATTGTATGATTCAATCCAAGTATTTTAAACCACCCTTTGGGCATACGCCATTAATTGTGCATGTTATATCCAAAACCATATTCCCCAAAAAGCGATGAAGTGGGTAACTCATTTTCAAGCTTGGACCGGTCAAAAACCATTAGTTAAGCACTTTTGAGTGTTTGGCTCTAATGCATGGGCTCACATTCCAGCTGAGAATCACAAGGCTATGGATCTACAGAGCAAGCCTTGCATATTTTTTTATTACCTAGATGATGTCAAAGGCTATAGGCTTCTTCATCCTACCACACAGGAGTTGTTCATTGAGAGGAGTGTTCAATTTGAGGAGAGTACTTCTAGTCCTTCTATCGACACTTCTCCTACCACCATCAACTTGGAGTCCTTGTATCATGATGATAGTTCTTCAGAGGTTCATAATACTTCAGATCATTATGATGATTCTTCTTCCTCCACTTCAGATGATGATAGTGATCATGAGGATGCACACAGTTCATCTTCAAAGGATGATTATATTCCTCTAGATTCTCCTCCTTCTCTAGCTATAGGGCCTCTTTGGGCTCGCTAAAATTTGTAGTCAGTAGGTGATTTAGTAGGGGATCATTCAAATCATAGGAGAATAAAATCATAGTTTTAGGATGCTCCACATGTCTTCCTTGCTTCAAATTTTTATCCAAAAAACTTTTCGGGAAGCTTCTGGTGTCCCCGAGTGGGATGCAGCTATGCACGAAGAGATCAATTCCTTGCAGAGGAACCACTCTTGGGATCTTGTCTCACTTCCTAAGGGAAGGAAACTTGTTTGATGCAAGTGGGTCTATCAAAAAAATATGCAGAAAATGGGTCGATTGACAAGCATAAGGCTCGCTTGGTTGCCAAAGGATTCTCCCAAGTTCTAGGGATTAACTACTCTAAGACTTTTACACCATTCACCAAAATTAATTCCATCTGACTTGTTCTTGCCATAGCTGCAACACATAGATGTGATGTTCATTAGATGGTTGTGAAGAGTTCTTTTCTTCACGATGATCTTTAGGAGGAGATATACATGGAGCATCCATAGGGGTTCATTTAGGATTCTTAACTTGTGTGTCATCTTCAAAAGTCTCTCTATGGCTTCAAACAATCCCCTCAGGCTTGGTACACCAAAATGGACTCCTTCCTTCTGACTGTGGGGTTCACTCGATTCCATTATGATCCTAATGTCTACATATTACATTAGGATGATACTCACACCTTGGTTCTATATGTTGTTGACTTGTTGATCATAAGGAGTCACTCATCCACCATTCAGGCAATGAAATTTTCCCTTCATGATCAATTTTTGATGTCAGACTTGGGCTTGTTGCACTACTTCTTGGGGATTGAGTTTACTTAGTCTTCCTTAGGTATCACTCTTGCACAGTCTAAGTATGCACTTGGCATGCTCTAGAGGCTTCACATAATTGATTGCAAGCTTGCACCAACTCCATTTTTTTCAAGGGTCAAACTTGAGATTAGGTGTTCTTCACCCTTGGTGGATGGCACTTTGTATCAACAACTTATTGGTAGTCTCATCTATTTGACTCATACGAGGACCAAAATTTTATATGCAATATGCATGGTCTCTCAATTCATGTAGGAGCCACATGAGTTGCACTGGAAAGTAGCTAAGAGGATTCTTCACTACATCAAGGGTAATCACAATTATAGGATTAATTATGCAGTGGGCATGGATTTTGACTTGGTGGGACACATAGATTCAGATTGGGTAGGTGATTCTCAGGATCACAAGTCTACTTTAGGGTATTGCTTCTCTCTTGGTTCCAGTCTAGTTTGTTGGTCGAGCAAGTAGTTTTCTATTGCCATTTCATCTACAGAGGCTAAGTATCAATGAGCAGTTAGGGTTGCTACTGAGGCTATCTAGATTTAGAGCATTCTCAATGAGTTTGGCATTCCCTTCCAAAAGCCAATAATCATCTATTATGACAACTAGAGTGCGATTCTGATTTCTTGCAATCCATTCCATCATCAACAGACAAAGCACATAAAGATCCATATGCACTAAATTCAGGAGATGATTAATGGAGAGATCATTGATCTCAAGTACTATTTGACATCAGATCAAACTATAGAAATTTTCACCAAACCCTTCACTGAAATCAAGTTCCTTCATTTGTGAGATTTTCTTGGGGTGCGGTTGGTGTCATATTTTGGGGGGGATACTTAGTCCTTTTCTTCTCTCTCTATTTTGGGGGGTTGCTCTCTCTCTCTCTCTATTTGTGTGGGGGGGTTTATCTTCCTTGGGGAATTTGATATGTACATGGGTACCTAACATGGCCTCATTTTTTGGGACCCATAATCTTTACATTCTCCTAAGCTGTGCTTAAGGGGGGGTGTCGGTGTAAGTTTTTATTTTCATAGTGAGTTAATTTATTTCCCCTTAGTCCTAAGTTTTTCCTACACTTTATTAAGCTTTCTTAGGATAATAAAGCGAGTTTATTACTAGGAAATAAGTGTGTGGTGTCCCCTTCCTTAAAGGGTGGAACCACTTTCCACTTTTGGTGGCCCATCTCCACCTTTTGTGATTGATTCCTTTGGTTGGATTTTCCACCTACCTCCTCTTGTAAGTTCTATATAAACTCACTACCTAGCTTGTATTTGCATTGTATCTTTTTAGCTTGGAAGCTTTTAATGTAATTTTGTCACATCAAAATTGCATAATCTCTTGGAGTCCTGGTTTGCATACTTATGTTTTTCAATTTATGTAACTTTGATTTTCTCTTAAAAATTTCCTTGGGTTATTCAATCTATTTCAGATTTCTAACAAAGACCAACTCTTAGTTGTGCCCAAGTCATAGGGATTGCACCTAGTGCAACCTATCATGAGCGGTGTTGCCTAATTCAATAGCTAGAGTGCCTCATGTAGACACTGAAAAATGTCCCAAGTCTACGAGTGCCATTTTTCCTAGTTGTTATATTTTGATAATTGAATAATGTTCAATCATATTCCTCTATTAATTAAATAATTTTTAATTATTTAATTGATTCACCTTCTCATTTCTATCCTGATCAATTAAAATTATTTAATTGCGTCGGTAATTATCCCTTTCTCCAATAATTAAATAAATTATTTATTTGATTATTTGTGTTGCATCCATAGCCATATAATAATTATTTGACCCTTTATTCTTCTATAATTAAATAATTGATGAAATTATTTAATTATGTGTCATTCCTCCCTTTTGAATAAATAATTAAATAATTTAATTATCCATGTCTAATTTATTTCTCCTTTAATTAAATTTATGAATTTAATTAAATCCCCTTTTTCATTTCCTCCAAATAAGTAATTTGAAATAAATTATTTATTTGTCACTTGTCCTTCTCCATTTTTGAATAATTTATTTAAAATAAATTATTTATCTGTCCATTTTGGTCAAAGATCCCTTGTCTTTATTTCATGTCATAGCCTGCATGTCTATCATTACCTGCATGTCTATCATAGCTGTCGAGTGTCATAGCCATCAACGTCATATCTTTTCCATGCATGGCATATTATAGTTGCATCCATTTTTAACTATTGATCTTAGCATGTTTCTAGAAACTCGATCTTGGCTATCCATTTTGTAACCTCCCTCTCATGAATCCTCATCCGTTGATATTAAAATCTTTCCATTGGTAGGTAATCCTATGTATGTATATATGCATAATAGTATACAATGTTAATTAGATCTCAACGAATACTATTGTTTTTATGGCTACACAGACCATTGATGATACTTCCAGAACCGGACCAATACGAACTATTGTAGGAAATTATTTAAAACCACTTAATACAGAATCTGGGCCCCCCCGGGAGGTAGATTCTAGAAGTGGGAGGATAGCCGGTGCCTTAGGTCGGAATTGAGCAGAGCCTGGGTGGTGGCGGAGCCCAAGGCAGTGGGGTTGGCAATCTATATCCTCCTAAGTTCCCACCCAACTATATTCTCCTTCCCACCCATTCTATTTGAACCCATGTTACGTATAGAATCTGGCCTACTATCTAATAGCCCCCCAGGAACCCTATGATTTGAAACCCCACCGATGAACTCGGGCTTTCTAGGTTGAGGAGTGACTCGGAATGCTGCCAAGATATCAGTATCTTTGGTCACATATTCCAGAGTATAATAAGTTAATCTGTAATCTTTAACACCGGCTTTGAATCCGACACTTGCTTTAGTCTCTATTTTTGGTGACATAAATAAGTCCCTCAACTTACTAGTCCTAGTCCTAGTAAGTCAAAGGTAAGTATTGGCAACCGACCTAACAATGGATGAAAAAGGGTGGGGGTGGGGGGATGGGAAAACTTGGCCTAAGAGTTTTCAGGGGCCTTCCCTGAAAGAATCAATAATACTGAGTAACTTGATTGATCGTGATCGATACCGTTGTTTCCATACAGTAGATTGGGAACTCGACCTACTGTCCCTGGAGACTCGACCTACTCCCGCTAGAATAGAAAAATCTAGAATAGAATAAGCTAGAATAAGCAAATAGCAGAAGCTAGAATACGCTAGAATAGAATAAGCTAGAGTAAGCGAATAAGTGCCCCTTAAGCGCTTCGTGCCCACCCTATAGGTCTTAGTTGCTAGAATAAGTGAATAAGCTAGAATAAGCTAGAATACGCTAGAATAAGTGAATAAGCTAGAAGAAGGTGGACTATCGACTTCTCAAGTTTCAACATTTCTTTCATCCGCTGTGAAATATAGCGAGTGGGAATTCTAGTTGCAATAGTTCTCATTTATCACCCTGTAGAATAATGGCAGTGTTCATGTGGCTCTATCACTCCCATCCAACCTGAAACTATAGTTTCGTTGGGGTTCTAGCCGATGAATCCCTGTTCGAGAAATGGCTAGAACCCTAGGGAGGATATAGGGCAGGTAGTCGATTGATGTCCCTCCCCGGGGTGGGTGGGTGGAACTATAGTTTAGTTTCCCACCCGGGCCCATCTATTCCCTCATGAACACCTGGAGATAGGCCCCTACTATTCTATGGCTAGGTGAGGTAGATGAATTGATGTTCCAAGGAAATGTCGAAAAGAATGGTTCCATCCAAGCTCTTCACTGGTGGGAATTGGGCTGGCTATGGGTTTGACTGCACCTCGTCACCGAAATGCCGAATCTCACCTCACCCCGGAGAGTTGTCTGTGGCTAGATCTCACCGCTCTCTATTCTGAGGTGTCTCGATAAAGGGCCCATAATGGGATTTGTGAGGAAACCAGGCCGATCTCACTGACTTCTTTGCCACACTGAAATGCTTATTGGCCATCAGAGTGTAGACCTTAGTACCGCGTGGCATATTTTGATTTGCTTCACGGAACCGACTTATGGATAGAGAGCTTATTCACCTCTCTCTCATCCGCTACCCCGAGTGGTGGGAGAGCAAGCAACAAGACTCACAGGTCTTATATAGTGGTCGGTGGGGTTGGTTTCAGCCCCCCCCCACTCCCCATTAGAGTTGTAGATTCTATTCGTGGGAGATAGGCAGGGCTCTAAGGCGAATAGGTCGGTCCTCTCACCCCACCCGCTATAGTAGTTGCCAATATGGTCAGTGCCGAAGTCTTGCCTTGGGTGGGAGGCCCCCTCTGATCTCCCCCCACCCACCCCTTCATCCCATTCGTTCTAAGGCCCCTTTGCCATAGTAGGGGGTTCGGTCCAACCCCGGGCCCAGGGAACAAATGATTGATTCTAGGGTTACGAAATATATGGTTTTAAGGTAGGACCAGGGGGAGCTCCTATTCTTGAAAAGGCTTTATCCGTAACAACATTAGAAGTTGACTCATCAGTAGAGGCAGTAGAAGAAAGGTCCTGGCTACGATATAGATAGGGGAGGGGCTTCCATAACTGAGGTTTGTTCAATATCCGGCACAGTCCAAGAGGAGATTGATCGATTGGTTGATTGATCCTAAGGTGTTCGGAGGCAGGAGGAGAGAGGCTAGGTCCAGTTCCGTATCCAGTTCCAGATTCTTCACCTATCAGTCGAGTATTTCCAAAACCTCCCCCAACAGTCCGGATTCATGAGAAGGGATCCACCACTTCTACTATTGATTTGGCAGTCCCAAACTCATGTCACCTTGTTCAAGTGTTTCCATCCATCAAGGAGTTGCCATTAGTCTTACTCAACCGAACGCCCTCTTTTTTCTCTAGGATGAGGGATAACCTTTGGAGAGTTTTATTCTTCTCCTGAGGAGTTTTGGGTCGAATACTAAGGTAGTCGGAGGCAGTTGTAGCTTCTCTCCCTATCGGTCGAGTGGCTTCCGCTCCTCTCCCCGGGCAACAAATCAAACATCTCCAGGCATCTATCTCGTAGTCGAGTGACCGAAGTCCCATGATCTTTCGACGGAAGAGGGAACCATCATCTATGGGAATTCAATCAGTAGGATTCGGAGGTAGCTACTATTTTTCATCTTCACCTATAGACATAGACGAAACCCCCCCTACTATAGATAGGCCCTGGCTATGCGCGCGCCTCTTCGGAACTATCACGTAGATGAACAGCCTTCCGGTGAATAAAGAATGGCTAGACACGAAGATCTTGGTCGATTGCAAACTATAATTTGAATAATAAAGGGGGGCTTTGATGAAATACCGCATGAACGAGTGATGAGCAGAATATCCTCCCGGGCCCCACCCTGCATTGGGGGACAATTGACGAGGATCCTTCCGAGAAGTGAAGGGATTCCTTGGAACTGAAGTGGAGGAACTAGATGCAGAGGCGGACCACTCC
Source organism: Sequoiadendron giganteum (assembly GCA_007115665.2). Classification (NCBI taxonomy): domain Eukaryota; kingdom Viridiplantae; phylum Streptophyta; class Pinopsida; order Cupressales; family Cupressaceae; genus Sequoiadendron; species Sequoiadendron giganteum. The sequence goes on from CM021100.1 coordinate 624,867,563, forward strand.
TCATCCCCCACCGAAACGATAGGGGTACCACAGGGCGCCACTTTCCCACCCCTGCTCATGAACATTGTCCTTCCCTCTGTGTAGTTGAAAGTGCCGAGAGAACCTTCATGAACCTGATGTGCCAAGCTATATGCATGTGTGGAGAGATCCCTGGTGATAGTTCCGTACTTTGAAGAAAGTTTTGCTAGGGACATGTTCAACGAGATTTAGATAGACGGAATCAGACCCAAAGCGGTTCTTCTGGATGAACATTAGCTGATCTCAGCACGCTAGTCAATCTCAGAATGAATGTTAGCCGCGCTAGTCAATCTCAGAATGAATGCTAGCTATATGCTTAACACATGCATGCAAGTCATATCGGTGTTTCCAGGATTCCCCTATTCATCTCTCCGACCCCAAGCTTCTCCAGGGGTTCCCTTTTCCCCTAGTCACAGTAGTGGGTTCGGAAGAACCACCAAGATTTGTTTCTTCACCCTACTCGTCTAGATCAATAGGTCCCAGATTGAAGAGGAACAAACAACTAGGAGATTCATTCCTCCATTCAAGTAGTCATAGCCGCACCTACACCCAATTGTTTGAGTGAGCCGCCCGTGAAAGCTAGCCAGGTAGGGGCACTTTCGGATATGATATGTGAGACAATTTGTTCCTCCCACCCACCCCCAATAGAATAGTAGGGGCCCTTAGAATAGTAGTGTCTGTTAGAATAGTAGGGGCTACCCACCCACCCAATCTATATCCGGGGGTTTTAGGGGTGGGTGGGAGGTCTAACTAGAATTCCCACCCTGCATGGGAACCTACATAATTAGAGTGGGTGGGAAACTATAGTTTCCCCGGCTAATGAACCCTATGATTCCCTCCCACCCGTTATGTTGAATTCGGAATTACCATAGAATTCTAACCAACCCCACTGACCAGCCCTTCGGTGAAGACCTAAGGCTTGCCTTCGGCAGCCTGCCCCCCCATATAGTTTTGTTGCCAATATGGTCGACTGCCGAAGGCAGGCCTTAGGTCTTCACTGAAGGGTAGGTCGGTCCTGCATGAAGGGCAAAAAAGTGAAGGGCTGGGTGGTGGGTGAAGCCCTGGTGGGAAACTATAGGAACTTAGAATAGTAGGGCACTCTACTGCCACTTCTATATCCACCCACCCACCCCTAGCATGAGGAAGACCCCTATAATTCCCTCCCACCCCCAACCGATGGCTGGTCCATACTACTAATAACTAGAGTTCTGAGGGAGATTCTCCAGCATGAAGAGTTGGTAGGCAACGCCATTTATGAAGGGATTTGATCGATCGATTTGGATGTGGATGTATGCTATTCCATCATCTACGTAATACAACTGATTTCCCTCCCGGGTCTTCTTGAACAATATATAGTTGGGAGATTCCTCAGCATGAAGAGCTGATAGTCAACACCATTCCAGCCATCAACATCTACCTGAAGTGGGGTGGGGTGAGAGCTAGATGAGTTGCTTTCCCAGAGTAATTTGGCCTGGTTAGGTGAAAATCCTTGACTGGTGATTGCAGGTTGAATCGCGTTCATATTTATCGAGTCGAGCAATATGCTTACTTTCCACCCCCTCGAAACTATTGCTTCCCACCCACCTGCTTACTTTCCACCCACCCAGAACCCCTACTATTTTTGGCCTTCCCTGGGGTTCTAGCCATTTATCTTCCAGGGGTTCATCTAGCCGAACCCCAGTGAATCATAGGGCCCAACCCTCCCACCCGGTTCTTGGGTGGTTATATTGCCGCCTTAGCAGTCGAGTGATTTCATCCCCTCTCGATGCCCTCGAGAGGCTATCAGAGAGGAGTCTCTGCTGGAGTCTCGGCTCGCGTCTGTCCCATCCACTAATCATTACATGACCAATGGCTAGATAGTTCGACGTTTTAGAGCCAGGAGTTTAGATAGTTTAGCAACGTTTTATAGCCATCGAAGGCTGCATCACCCCCTGACAGGTATTGAAAGACCCCACTATAGATAGGGACTCAACCGAGCTAATACGCCGCCTTCTATTAGTCTCTTTAACTTTCTCTTGAAATCGAGACACCTAGAGAAGTAGAGGGCACTCATCGTCCCTGACATCCATTTGATTTGACTCTATTGCCTGGGATAGTACTCTATTGCCTCTTGCCCCATCCTCCGTATAGAATCTGGTGGGGTGCTTAGCCCCGTCCTATTCGCCAGGCCCCTACGGGCGAAGTGATGGCGTTGAGGGATAGGCTTCACCGATGCCGTTTCTGCTAAAGAACTGGGGGATAGTTTGGATAGGGCGAGGATTCGAACTAGACTATAGGGTCGCAGTGGGGTAGAGTAATTGGTCAACTCATCAGGCTCATGACTTGAAGACTGCAGGTTTGAATCCTGCCCCCGCAACTAGAGTTATGCCCGCCCTTCCAGGCCCCCTACTATTTTAAGGGGTTTTGTCAGAAGACAACTGATGATTACATACACCCTTATGATGAAAGGGGCACATGACGACTATGTGTGTGCAAGACCCCAGGCCCCCCCGATTCTAGAAGTGGGAGTCCCTACTATGGCAAAGGAATTAGCTTGCTATTCTAAGCCTACCTTAGCCCCACCTCCCAGCCCCCATTCTAATTGAGGAATATCCCTACTATTCAGCTAGCCCTCCCACCTTGGGCGGGGGGGAATCATAGTTGACACATATGGGTGGGCGCGAAGCACCCCTACTATTCTAATGGGTAGATTCTAGTTAGTTGGCGAATGGGATGGTGGGGTTGGACCAGCCCATTCATCTTTGGTCGGTGGGGTTTGTGGCCCCTTAGAATAGTAGGGGGGTTGGTGGGCCCTATTGCCACCCACCCACCCTGTTGCCTGCCTTTGGCAGCCGACCATATTGAAAACCCCACTGACCATGCCCATTGGGACCGTCCCCCCTACTATTCTAAGGGGCCTCAGGTCGGTCCAACCCCACCCCTTTCCTGCCTTACTACGCCAACCACCCTACTATTCTAATGGTATTTTGATAGGATAAGCCCTCACCCGAGATAAGATAAACCTCGGTGAACAATATTACCCCCCACCCATCTTTCTCACACATTGGGAATCTCAGTCGTTTGTTCGAAAGGTTGTCTATAAAAGCAACCTTTCTCCTCCATTTTCAATTTAGCAACTAATTGTCTCCAACTTTCTACTTACTATTTTGCAGGTATTTGCACATGTGAAGCAATAAATCTGAGGGCACATATTGCAAAAAGGAGAAATATGAGAGCAAGGGAAGTGATTCAAGATTCAAGCATGGGGAGTATTGTGATTTAATATTATTGTTTTCTCATTCTTTCATTGTTTTCTCTTGTTTAGGTGTGGTTATTGCATTTCGTTATTAGGTTAATCATGAATGACCTAATAATTGAGCTCTTATTTTTTAATTTTCTTTAAGTTATTTTCTTAGTTCAATTTAGTCTCTTCATTTTTCTAGTTTAGTTAGCTACTGAATTTTGAGTTTTAGTTTGGTTTTAAATCTTGCGCTAACTTAGTTTTTGCAGCTTTCTCGTTGGTCCAAGATCATTTTGTGAACCTACTAACAAGTGGTTTTGTAGGTTTGAATGTCCAAAAATTATATTTTGAAACCAATTTGTTTGTTTCAGATTAGATAACACTTCATTTGGTGCTCTAAAATAAATGATTGTCTTTCTCACATTGATTAAATTAGAGGGTAAATGAACACCATGTCTTAGTGTTTGAGGGTGGTAGGTCTTATACTCTCACCTTGTGCAAACTCGATGATCAGAAAGCCAGACCCATCCATTTTTGTGTTCACCCATTTAGAAGGGCCTGCCTTGGTGGGAAAAAGTACTCACCCCAAGGGATGACCTTAAGTGATAATGGGCTAAAGCCAAGTCCTTCCAAACTGCTATAGAAACTTGTTATGAAAGGAAATTTTGGAATCAATGAGATGTGGTGCATGATAGCTCCCCCTCAATATCTTTATGATATGTAACCCCTTGTTCTAAGGGTAGGGAGACCTCCTAAGGGAGTTTATAATAGTACCCCCTGAACTAAATGCCCTTACTAGACACCTCTTGTTTGTAGCAGGCAAAATCCTTCTATTTGCTGGTGTAGGAGGTCGGACCTTCAAAGCCATCCCACATACTCCTAGTTCTTAGTAGAGATGAAGAGTTCATCATGGGAGATTCATGAGAACTCGAAGCTTGGTTGACCCAAGAAGTGAGTGTCATGTTGGGGGAGCCAGTGTGGCCAAGCTTCTAAGTCACCCACTAAGAATAAGCATGACTAGTTAATCCAAGTGGGAATTCAGAGAATATTTCCCTTTCCAACCTTAGGATTGTGCTTGGATTCTTTAAAAAATTAAACATTTTTTCATTAAACCAATCCTCAAAAAAAGTGCTTGATACTGTTTGTTGTGTTTTCCAACCATATTCCATCAGAAACAATCAAATCTCGAATAAAAACCATTGAAAACATCAAAACTGTCAAAAATATCATTATGGAACCACAACCGTCAAACATAGACCTGGAAGTTTTACCAGCCTATTCTCATCATCCCTATTAGGAAAAAATTGCATTATAGGTTGCATCCCTTCATTCCTTGCATTACATGAATCATAATTTCACCCTTAGGTTGCCTTTAGACCTTCAAATTTTGAACATAGGGAGACCTTTGAGCTTTTGGAAATTCTGGGTTACACACTCTATTTGTCATTGACCATTGTCATTGTCATTGTCTTGTCATTGTCACTTTGTCAAGTTTGATCTTGGTCTTGTGTCCTAGTCTTGGTTGTTCTCTTATGGTCAATGAAATTTTGAATTTGTTGCCTTGGGTTCACATTTTCTTGATTTCCACCCTTAGTTTAAAATTCCTTCACATTACTCTCATTGAGACTCATATTGCCTAGATTGCACTTTGCAACATCCTTATATCCCAAAAATCACAGAAAAATAGCATAGCTTCATATCTATTTTGCATTGGAACCTTGCATTGTCATCCAAAGGTCACAAGTTTTGTATGGTCCTTAGTAAGTTTTCCTTATCCATCCTAATCCAAATTCATGACCATGTCTTCACTTTACCTTGATCTTCTTTGTACTAAAGTTGAATACTAATCAATCCTCAATTGTCAATACCAACCACTCACATACCCTTCTTACCAAAAATCCATAAGCTTCAGTTCTTCATCCGTCTACCCTCACTATCAAGAGTCACTTGACATAATCCATACCATTAATCCCCAACAAATGTTCATTAATCATCCTTATCCTAACCTTGACAAGGGAAACCAACCTTCCACTAGTCCATTCCAATCCTCCACATCCTATCATAATCCATCATCCAATAGTCCATTCCAATTCTCCACATCTTATCCTAATCCATCATCCACTAACCCATTTCCATCCACTCCATCCCAAACTACAATACCATCCAATAAAAACACATTAATTAATGCTCTCCAAGGTCAACTAGCAAAGGAACTTGTTTGACTCCTAAATGGAAACAAACTTAGGAAATCCAATCACATTGTTGATCCTACACCATACAACCATTTGTCACCATAATTTCCTCCATTTCCTACCAATATTTAAAAATATCTTGCTATTGAAGCTCCATTATTGCCATGTCAAAATATTGGGTCTATCAAAGAAAATCATATCCTTGTCCAAAATAAAATTCCATTGGCTAAACTTGAGGATACATGTGAAAAATAAAGTACAAAGCATGACATCATAGACCTTCATATCAAGATCAAAGTAGTCCATCTCATGAACCCATCCTTAAGTCCATCCAAGAGATTCTTCTAGCTAATCATGGAATCCAAAATACATCTATCCTCAAGATTATGTTCTCAATCATGTCATCTGAAATGCACCTATTTTTGACCAAGATCCTACCCTTGAACATGAAGTCCAAAATTATCCTCTCATCAAAATTTATGCCATTCATGACCAAACATTTGAAGATGATCCCATCCAAACACAAAAAACCTCCATTTCCCAAAATGAGACACTTGCCTCCTTTGGACACATAGATAATCAAACGAATGATATGGATAACATCAAATAAGAGCATAAAGCATATACTATTGATCAAGTGAAAGGAGAACACAAAGAAGCTACTATGGATCAAGTCAAAGAATAAGATGCAAAATCTACCACAGGTCAAATTGATATGATGAATGATAACACCAAAACATCCTATCAACTAGGAGTATCTACCTTTGTCAAAGAAGGCTTTCTTGTAGATGAGAAAATTTTGAGTAACAGTTTCCACATACAAAATGATGGGTTAGCATCTTGTTTTCAAAATAAAAATACCCCATCACAAATAGAATATTTCAAAGCATGCAGTATCAAGGAAGAGGACTAGGCCTACACGAGCAAGGAATTCGATAACCAATACAATTTTATGAAAAAACTAGACATGAAGGTCTTGGTTATTCTTTAGTCAGAGAATCAAATGGTGTTAGTGATACCTCCTCAATATTGGGGGAAAATTTATCTAATACGAACATCAAAATGGGGGCCATGAGTAGTCCTTGTCATAAGGTTGCTGCCAACACTCCTTCCATCCATACCATAAACCATCATTCCAACATGAATAAATCTTGCATTTGGAACCAACAAAAAGAAAATTATTACAAATAAAAAGTTTAAAATAAAATGTCAACGACCATTGAATCAAACAAAAATACAAGTGGACAAATGGAGTTAAAATGGATCCCAAAGAAAAACAGATCAAGCAAAGAAAATATTCCAAATCCAAAAGTCAATCAAAATATGGAGCCACAAGAAAAGAGGACTCCCACATATAGTAAATTTCCACCTCCTTTAAAATGGTCATCAAGAAAGGCATATAAAAATGTTGGTTCCAAATGCTATCCCAATCGAAATTCCAAATTCAGCCATCCAACATCCCAAGTTTGGAAAATAAAAACTGATACATCCAAATATCCAAACAATCCTTCCACGACTACCACCATCCATTATTCCAAAAATCATACCTCATGAATCCATCGCATCTTCGAAACAAATCTTTATCATAAGGACTCCCATGGTACTCTATCACGATTTGTGTATTCTGATAAGGCCAACACTAGTATCAGAGAGGATCACAATGACATTGATTAGTTGTATGCAAGTGTTATGATCCTGACAAGACAATTACTTCATAAAGGTAACCAATGGCATATCATGACACCAATATCTACATCAACACCATTAAAGGATTCAGAACAATCAACGATCATACAGAACATCAAGTCGATATAAAAATAAAAATAAATTTCATCTTGATGAAAACCTCGAAACAGGTGTCTTGTGTGACATTATCAAAAAGAAAAAAAGAAGAAAAAATATAAAAGATAAATTTTTTTGTCCAATAGTGAAAACCATTCATATGGCACTTTGGATAAGTAACATGATGAAAACCTAGAAAATATGCATCATGTGTAAGAGCAATTATTTATGTGGACCATTACACTTAGGGGAAAGTTGTCTCATCTTTCATGCCTTTCTCATAACATTTCCATCTATCTATCCAATCCATATCATTTCCATCTATTCTCCCACCTACCTTGATCTTGATAAGAAATGGGGTACAAATATAAATCATGCTTTGGGAAGATTCTTGACATGTCTATCCTTTGGTCATACACTATCCATGAAATATTATCATCAGTATCACTGGAAAACACTATCTTAGAAAACACTTTATTGGTTTGGATTTTCTTATCTTTTCGATTGGTTTTGGGTCATGTTACTAGTATCCTCGAGGATGTCCTATCAATAGATTTAGAAGGACGATTATGGATCATCTCTTATTTTCTTTGTTTATTGTTTGTGGTTTGTCTTGGCAAAAAGACTGGGATAATTGGATCCTTAGTATGAGCTAGGGCATTCCTTGTCATTTGAACTGCTTGTCTCTCACAAATAGTCACCTTGCACACCTTGGTTTACCATGGTGTTTGTGGTCCATTTGTGATATTTTGGATTCCCAATGATGATAAATATAAAAATGTAAGCATGAAAGTTGGTTCCCTTATCATTTCCTATCTATCTTATTTCCCCTTTTCATGCTAACATCCCATCTCCCTTGTCTTTTCCATGCTAACATCCATCTCCTTCATGCTAACATTTCTTCTATCCTTCATCCTTTAGTCTTATCTTCCATTTTGAGAGCACATTTATGTTCTTTGAACCAACCTATCCTCTCGAGGGGGCATACCACAACCCTCCTGGTCATCCTTTCCCTTTCTCTTTACATTGGGACATATTTCAGAATTAAATTTCTTTGACACAATGCGATGAACTGTATTATGTCAAAGAGGGGCAAAATGTAGACACTAAAAAATATCCTAAGTTTGGGAGCGTCATTTTTTCTGGTCATTATCTTTTGATAATTGAATAATGTTTGATTATATTCCTCTAATAATTAAATAATTTTTAATTATTTAATTGATTCACCTTCTCATTTCTATCCCAATCAATTAAAATTATTTAATTGTGTCGCTAATATATCCCTTTCTCTAATAATTAAATAAATTATTTATTTGATTATTTATCTTACATCCATAGTGAGATAATAATTATTTGACCCTTTATTCTTCTATAATTAAATAATTGATGAAATTATTTAATTATGTGTCATTCCTCCCTTTTGAATAAATAATTAAATAATCTAATTATCCATGTCTAGTTTCTATTTCCTTTAATTAAATTTATGAATTTAATTAAATCTCCTTTTTAATTTTCTCCAAATAAATAATTTATTTTCCACTTGTCCTTCTCCTCCATTTTCGAATAATTTCTTTAAAATAAATTATTTATCCCTCCATTTTGGTCAAAGATCCCCTGTCATTATTTCATGTCATATCCTGCATGTCTATCATTGCCTGCATGTTTGTCATAGCCATTGGCGTCATATCTTTTCCATGCGTGGCATATTCTGGTTGCATCAATCTTCAACTATTGATCTTGGCATCTTTCTAGAAAATCCATCTTGACCATCCATTTCGCAACCTCCCTCTCATGAATTCTCATCCGTTGATCTTAGAATCTTTCTAGAAGATTAATCTCAGTCATCCATTCAAATGCTTTCCTCCTTTCTCCTCCATTTTCAATTTAACAACTAATTGTCTCCAAATTTCTACTTACTATTTTGTAGGTATTTGCACATGTGAAGCAACAAATCTGAGGGAAAATATTGCAAAAAGGAGAAATAGGAGAGCAAGGGAAGTGATTCAAGATTCGAGCATGGGGAGTATTGTGATTTAATATTATTGTTTTCTCATGCTTTCATTGTTTTATCTTGTTTAGGTGTGGTTAATGGTCTAGAGGTGTTAGTTTTCACTATTATAGGCTAAGAATTCTCTAACCCATCTTACATTGGTGAACCTGACAAGAATCTTACAATTTTGCAAAGAAATTCATTTGTTTTCTTATTTGTTTTTGCTGTTTTGCAGGTACAACCAAGAATTTGCACAAAATCCCGTCATCTTATTTTGAGCACAAAAAATGGGTGCATGAAATCTTAAAAAATGCTTATCTAGTTTTTTAAGGCCTCTCTTTTATCTTTTTGTAACTTCAAACAGTTTGAAATTTCAATATGTTTTGAGAAAGTTATGGCCATTTTAGTGCTCGCAGATTTTTAAGATTTAGTTATTAAGATCCAAATTTTCTTTTATTTATAACACTTTTGTTGTGTAGGATTTTTCCAAGCTTTTTTTGGGGTTTGAAGGTCTATGTCTTAGCTTTCCATAGATTTTTACGGTTTAAATTTTCTTTTAAGTTATCATTATTTTAGTTTTTTGTTTTTATGCAAGCTTTTTTGTTTGGTTTACTAATTTTTTGTTTGCAGCGTGTGGCTCCCAAAAAACTACTTTTGAAGCAACACAAAAACTGAGCTCTTAGTTTTTTTTTTTAAGTTATTTTATTAGTTCAATTTAGTCTCTTCGTTTTTCTAGTTTAGTTAGCTACTAACTTTTGAGTTTCAATTTGGTTTTAAATCTCTTGCGACAACTTAGTTTTTGCAGCTTTCTCGTTGGTCCAAGATCATTTTGTGAACCTACTAACAAGTGGTTTTGTAGTTTCGAATTCCCAAGGATTATATTTTGAAACCACTTTGTTTCTTTTAGATAAGATAAATTTTGAATGAGGAGTCTGTTTTTCAAGTTCAAATAGTCAATGAAAAGATCTTTCCATCACAGATGAAGTGTTCAAATCCATTTTTTTTGTTTTAAACTAGTTTTTGGCCTTGAAAGTCACAATTTGTATGTAAATTTTAATGGGGTACAACTTTCACTTTGATTAGTAAAATTTTGCAATATTTTTTTAACACATATCAACATTGCACAAGGAATTTAGTATTGCATGTAAAAATAAGATTTGGATAACCCATTTTATCATAAATTTCTGAAATCATCATACATTATAAATAGTCAATTCAGAAATCCAATCTTAAACTTATAATTTTCTCTTGCACATTTTTAGATGGGCTATATTTCAACACTAATAAAATCATGGGGTAATCTAGGTGTTTTTGTTTCTGATTTTGTTGTTCATGTGATCATGTCTCTCACACTAATTTACTTCTATTTGGGTATTGTTCATAATGTGCTGAATATTCAAGATACTGAGAGGGGGGGTGAATTAGTATCTTCTTAAACTTATTGAACAAACACCATTACTTACATTAATGCATAAAATAGAGAAGAACAAAACATGAAATCACACAACACAAGAACACCATAATTTTACGTGGAAAATCCAATGAGGGAAAAACCATAGTGAGGATTAGCTCACAATATATAGTTGTTTCAATACCGGTTACAAAAGAGGCTCACTACCAGATAAAAAAGCTCATAGCTTACAAGGATTAATTGTCCAAACATGGAGGCCCATTTCCTACAGAAAATATAGAAACAAAATGGCTTACATCAAGAATATGAATTGATGGAATTACACAAGTACAGATTCAGTTCCTTTGATGCTCAGAGTATTTGCTTGCATGAAAATAGACTAATATTCACCCTTCTACTCACACTCTTTGGATATCAACACACACACACAACTTGATTTTATAGTTGATTCATCTACAAACATCTTGTATATATATCTGATATATCCACATGCATCAATTAGGCTAGCCTAATTGGATGCAATACATATTTATCAAAAAGATAATTGTTGGCTTCATACAAAACTCTTTCTAAAGTAATTCAACCATGTGTCATGCAATATTATGTCGATTGGGACCAAAGCTAGGTCACACATATATCTGTAATACATGTTGAACTATTACCTGATTATTAGGTTGGTCATGATTAACCTAATAACGAAATACAATCACCAAAATTGATGCCAACACACCATCCAATCATATGAACATATGGAAATACACACTTCTAGTGATCATAATCCTTTTATCAAAACCTTAAACAATGATGATTACTAGAGAAAATATACGGACCAAAATACCGAATCAAACACCGAAGGAAGTAAACCTATTCTGCACACCGGTTCATGGTACCAGACCAATCTGATACCATAAAAAGAATGGTGACATCAATGAAAACATAAAAAATGATCTTCATTATTCCAACAATCTCCCCCTTTGGCATTGATGGCAACATGTGCAAAAATTCCAATTCAAAACCTCTCCTCTATTTGTCCCAAAAACTCTCCAAATCTCCCCCCCTTTGACATCAATGACAAAGGGTGAAAAAAAAAGATGTAAACATGGTGAAATTCAAAATTGCAAAAATTATAATTCTTCCAAAAACTTCCAGAATCTTCCAGCCATCCAAGATTTTGAAACTTCAAAAACTTTCAAACATTCAAAATTCCTTCTTTGATTATCAATTCAATTTTTCTCATCTTGTTTAGTTTCCCTTTTTCTCTTTCTTTTCCTTTTCCTTTTTCCAAAACAAATAAAACAACAAAAATTAGAGATTCAAGTAAAAATGACACTCTTCACCTGAAACACCTTCTTGTATCTTTCTTTGATATCTAGACATAACTTCTTCCAATCAAATATAGCATAATCAATTCTCATGCATATTCTTTCCAATAGGGCCAACAATGTGAAATAAGATGACCCATCAGATGAGCATTGCCTTTCAAAATCTTCTGCATCAGTAAGTATTTCAGAAAGATGGTCTAACTGGACCTCAACAATCTCCTCAAGGATCCAAAAAAATTTCACCACATCATCTCTCTGTCTCTATACAATGATCAGCTCATCTTTCAATTCACCAACTCCCAGTCTTTGTTTCCCTTCTTTGTCTTCAAAGATATCAAAGTTCTTTCGATGTTGTTTACCTCAGATTCAATTGCTTCAATCCTAATCCTAAAATTTTCAACTGTAGTAGGTCATCGAAGATAATATTTGTAGATGACTGACATTTCCTTGATACATTTCTTTGTCTCCATGATAAGTTCGGATAACCTCTGCTTAGCTTTAGTACATCTCTTTTCAACCAAGGCTTCCAACTTGTGACCTTTCAAACCTTCAAGCACCATTCTTTCTTCAACTACTTCAACTAGATTTTCTGGAAAGGAATCATAAATAATTGATACATCAATTCCTTTATGAAGTAGATACTCAATTAGAGCATCATCAATCTTGAGTCTATCAATTGGGGAGGTTTTATTCCATAACTCACCAATTTTATTCATCTTTCCTTTAACTAACATAGACTAGATGTCATCTATACTAGAGGATTCAGATCCAGGCAAACATTCTTCTTCTTTTTCCTTCTCTTCCAGAATGACAATGATGTCTTCAATGATATCTTTTCTTTTCTTCGATTTAGGAGGGGGATCACTAATGCCAACTTCCAATTCTTTTGTTTCGAAGGAAGCACCTTCCTCAAATCGACTAGACATAACCAAACTAGAGCACATATCTTTATGCAAAGATAAGAAAAAGGTTTTACATGCACTTACTTTATCTTCCAAGCCTTCCAAGTATTTGTATATTTGTCTTGCAACGAGAATCTCAAATTCACACTTAACACATTCCTTTCCCAGTAATGAGTCCAAAAAATAGAGTATCAGACATGTAAGTAAGGACCCAAAACAGAAAGGATATCCTTCTACCAATGAAATTCATATATTTTTGGTAAGATTTTTCAAGAATTAATCCACACAGATCAAACTGCTTATTCTCTTTTACCATTTTATGCACTAGATACGCCAGATACACAACAATGGCCGAAGTAGAGCCATCTCAATTTCTGAAATAAATTTTATAGGAAATGCCATACACAACATACCTAATGGAGGAATTGATAATAGTATCAATCAACAATGCTCGAGGATCTTTATCAACTCCCGTCAGATCCTCTACTTCCTTGTATTTTATAGTCTTCTTTTCGGGAAGGTCTCCAATGCTACATAACCAGGTGGCAGCCTCAATTACTTCCTTCGTAATGGAATAGGATTTATCCAACTTAATATTATCCTTAAATTTACTCAAAAGGAACAAGATGAATTCTCTATTAGTATTCCAAGGGAATTCTCCCCACAAATCGAAACCTAGGGTTTTCATATTCTATAAGTTGCGCAATTCTAACCCTAATTCCATTTTCTTTATCTTGTGATGATCGAATTCATCTAGGTCAACTCCCTTTAGCCTTAGTGGAATATTTCCACTCGATCCTCTGTTAGAAGGTTCCATTATAGTACTTAAATTCTTCAAATTCAGCAAAAAATTCTTCTTTTACCTTCCTTTGTGATTGTGAGAGAGAAACTTTCATCGCTTGTTTTCAAATGTCCACAAAGATCTCTCAGAGATGCACCAAATCTCTTTAGAATCATTCCAAGAAAGTTCTGAGTCACTCTTCAAATTCTTCAAATTCTTTAGGTGATCAAAATGACTTGTAAAATTTTCTTTATACACCATCATTTTTCCCTAAATCACATTAATTGCAAAAAGATGATAAAAACTTTCTTCCACTATACTGATAAACCCTAATTTACTCCGCAAGAGAAAATTCTCTCACTTTTTCTTCTGGTTTCTTTTGCATCACCTCTGTACAAACATTCCTTACAACATATCCACATGCCAGCATTCGACATGCCACATTTCTAGGGGGTTTAAACAATTTTCTGATGAAGTTCCCCCTAAGACCATGCTAGGCCTAATTCCTGGAGGAATCATCTGCACCGAATAAGGGTATAGACACATCAGTAGTTTTTGATTCTTCTTTCTTCTTCCATATCTTTCTCATTTCTTGCTTAACCTCTTCCTTGTCAATATTTTTCACCGATTCATCATCTTTCACCAAAGCAGACTGCTTTTCCTTTTTAGTTCTGTACACTTTTGAAATATGTCCCAATTTTTTGCAATTGTAGTAGACAAAATTTCTTTGTCTTGTTTGATTTCGATCAATCCTTGTTTTGCATTGATTTTCTTTATTCCCAAACATGTTATAGGTATAACAATAGCCATCAAAAGATTGATTTATCCTCTCTCCATTGAATCTATTCATCATCGCCCGACTAATCATCCTTATCTGGGATCTGCATTCAATATCTTTGTGTTCGATCTTCTTGCATGTATAACATTGCTCGGAGAAGGGACTAGAAAACTGATTCATCTTGCTCCTACACTCAGTTTTTGTATGACTAGATTTATTACATGAAAAACAAACACCATTGAATGATGGATACCTTTGAGAATTTGGCTTTCTAATAGGTTGTCTCCTTCTTGGATTTCTTTTCTTCTTTCCTTTATCTTGAGTCTTCTGATTATGTACTAGATTTGAGTTCTGCATCTTTTCACCAACCTCATTACCTAAGACACCTTTGTCTTTAGAAGTTTTTTTTTCTTCTATTAATTCATCAAGCTTGGTGGAGCTTGTTTTGAAATAATCTTCACAAAGTTTTTCTTTCTCTAATTCTTCTTTTATATTCATCACTTCCTATTCAAGCCTTGAGAAAACATCATACTTGCTTTGTATAACTATTTTCAAACACTCCTCAACTCTCTTCTTTTCATCCACTTTCATCTTTTGTCTGGTATTCTCTTAATTTTATTGTTTTAGTTGCTCACTCATTTCTCTATGTCTTTCTTTGAATTTATTTAATTTCTCTTTTAGTTTTTGGATGCATTCATTTGCTTCATCAAGATTTTCTTTCAAATCTCTATTTTCAATTTCAGCCTTGTCAAGATCTTCAAAGGTAGTCTAAAGCTCTTCTTTATCCATTTTATTCAATCAAAAAGATATCCGTCAAGCTATTAGAGTTCTCTAGAGGAACCAGGGCTCTAATACCAATTGTTGAATATTCAAGATACTAAGAGGGGGGGTGAATCAGTATCACCATTACTTACATTAATGCATAAAATAAAGAAGAATAAAACATGAAATCACACAACACACGAACACCATAATTTTACGTGGAAAACCCAATGAGGGAAAAACCACGGTGAGGATTAGTTCACAATATATAGTTGTTTCAATATCGGTTACAAAAGAGGCTCAATACTAGATACAAAATTTCACTGCTTACAAGGACTCACTATCCAAACATGGAGGCTCAATGCCTACAAAAATTATAGAAAAAAAATGGCTTACAACCAAAATATGAAATGATAGAATTACACAAGTGCAGATTCAATTCCTTTGATGCTTAGAGTATTTTCTCACATGATAGCAAACTAATCTTCACCTTCTACTCACACTCTTTGCATATCAACACACACACACACACCTCGCTTTTCCACTTGATTCATATACAATCCATCTTGTATATATATTTGATATATCCTCATGCATCAATTAGGTTGAGCTAATTGGATGCAATACATATTTTAAAAAATATAATTTTCGGATTCATACAAAGCTTCTCTGAAAGTAATTCAACCGTGTGTTATGCAATATTATGTCGGCTGGGACCAAAGCTAGGTCACACATATATTTGTAATACATTTTGAACTATTAACTAATTATTAGGTCGACCATGATTAACCTAATAACAAAATGAAATCATCAAAACCGATGCCAACACACCATCCAATCATATGAACATATGAGAATACGCGCTTCAAGTGATCATAATCCTTTTCTCAAAACCTTAAACAATGATGATTATTAGAGAGAATATGCTGACCAAAATACCAGATCAAACATCGAAGGAAGTAAACCTGTTCTGTACACCGGTTTAGGGTATCAAACCAATATGATGGCATAAACAACATGGTGACATAAATGACAACATACATATTTATCTTCTCCATTCTTCCAACATAATGCTCATAATAAATAGAAAATCAAATGTGGATATTATGGGAATAAAATAAATACAATAGAAGATTGCATTATCATGAAATTGATGAAATTAAACAAGTTATTCTCAATCACGATATTGCTTTATGTAATAAATTAATTCCAAAACATGCAAAAATATCACATGGTCTCACTTCGACATCCTGTGAGACATCACCATATTTTTTGGATGAACAATGTAGCCCCATCACTTGCATTGAAATCTCATCTCTTCTATCATATATTTCTACATCTAAATCTAGTGTTGATATCTCCATTGTTTTTAGTGATTCTATGCATCAAGACATTGATATCATTTTTTCATATTTGCCACATTGGGATGTATTAATATGAGACATCATCCTTATTTGTAGAGTCTCACATTGCAGATTTGTAAGAAACTAAAGAGTACATTTGTCTTCCATTTGATGACAATCATGTCAACATCATTGTCACTCCATATACATCTTTTTATCTTTCTTTTACCTTGTTTACACACAATTATATTGTGAGATTCTATATATATTCATGAGTTTACATATTTGACTCAAATATCATCCATTTTGATGTTCTCTATAGTATTATCAAGTTCTCATTAGCCCAATTGTCACCATACATCCATGGTTCCTACACTTTATTCCTATATAGCACCTAATCCATCCTATCAACATTTGTCACCGTTTAGCATTGGATTGGAAATATTTGAGCATCATTCAAAGACATCATCATGGACATCATCTAGGTCTTTAGATCAGACATTCTTCTTACTTCTTATATATTCCTATCAAGTTGGGAAGTCAACTTGCACACATTTGTGGTGATGTTTCTTCCCAAGGGGAGATTTTTTTTTATTGATCATGGATCATCATTAGAATCTAGTGTCAAGCATCCATCAACACTACAAGAGAAATTTTAAGGGGGGGTTGCATGGTTTCTCTTCCCATGCCACTTTTGGGAGGGGGATTTTTTACATGGATTTATTTCCTTCCCACCTTTTGGGAGGTCACATTGACCTTCTCTCATTTCTCCCATATGGGGGGAGATTTTAATATACTTATGAGATAGTAGTCCTTGGGGGGTCATCATGAGTCCTTGTATCTTCTATCTTCTTCACTTGTACATTTTCATTGTATCATTTATCTTTTGGAGAGGGTTTTTTTAGTAGGTTTTCTCCTATACTCACATGGGTACCTAACATGGCTAAGTAGCTGGGACCCATCATCATTGTATTTATCCTCCCTAAGTTGCACTTCAAGGGGTGTTAGTGTAAAAAGGGTTATTTCATATGTAGTTAGCATATAATCATTTTTAGGTTGACACATTTACACTAGTTAATTCTCCATTTAGGTAATTTTACCATTTCATCCCGCTTCATGTGGTTGAGACACATGTACTCAAATTTTGAGATATCTATTTTATACACATTTACACATGCTCAAACACTTACTATATGAGATTTAATGTGTTGCACAATTGGAAGGGTAGTCAATCTTTCAATCTCACCTTCCTACCCATTCTGATTCACCTATTTATGCAAGACATTCATTCAACAGCTTAGACACTTATATTACATGATATACATGCTTATATGCTCATTTTTCACTAGTGGAATATATCATTGGATTGTACTTTTAGATCTTGGCTTCTCCAACAATAATAAATATACACTATAAAAATATATTTTTAGGTATACACATATACATACATACTATATGTATATATGTAAATTCACACACACAGATAGAGAGAGATACGTATGTATATATATGTATAAAAATTGTATGTATGTATGTTAATTTAGGATAACCTAGCTATAGATACATGTATATTGTATGTTTCTATAGCTAGATCATCATAAATTCACACACACATTTGTTAATTTAAGACAACCTAGCTATAGATGCATATAATACACACACATGTTTTCTTTATGCATGGGTGTGGTGTTTTTTTAATTCAAGAAATAGAAATGGGAATTGGATAAGACAATTGAAATAGAGGATCTAAAGGAGAGTTATAGACCTAGAATTAAGGTTATCAAGGGAAATAAGATCGAATTTCACAATTTAAATATGGTGTGCCCATAAGATATTAGTGAGACCATGCCTATGTTCTCTACATAGAAAAAAATATTGTATATCAACTTGCATAATGAAGAATATGGAAAATAAATTGTAAAAGTGGTACTAGAAGAGATAAATAATATGATCATAAAATGAATTTTTGACTATAGTTGGACAACTTGATGACTAAACTGCTAATAAGTGAGTAAAACTTCTTTAAGGGTTTGATTGCCACAACATTCACACTTACATCTAGGACAAAGAAAAAGTGGGAAACTATATAGGAGCTTGCAAGGATGGTCAAGTTGCTATTTTTATCTTTCAACCTCAATGGGAAGCCAAATAGATTTATGTTTTTATGTGTGTACAGTTAAGAGATGGGACTATAGTTAGTGAAAAAAAATATTAATGTAAACTACAGTAGATGGTTTTTGGAATAAAGGAAATGACAACCAAATATATTGCTAGAATATTTGAAACTCATAAATGTAGTTTATATTGTGAGCAAGGTAAATTTTGTTGAATGCAACAAAATAAGAGGTATAAAATGAAATATGGAAAAGGAAAGACATCCCAAGTGAAAGGAGGAGATTTTAGATGTATTCCTTTAAGAAGAAAATACATAAACAAATGAATAAGAGAAGAAAACCATGATAGAAAAATACACCATTAGTAATACAAATATCTATGGGTATAGACAACCCATATCTAAGTTATCTATACAAACTATAGGTATATACAACCCCAAAATTATACAATTTTTAGATCTTAATGCAACACTACATGAAACCTCCATAAAAATCAACACAACATTAGTAATAAGAAAAATGGAGACAAAAGATAACGATTTAGATTCTTCACGAGTTACACCATACCAAAACTAGATCTAATTTTCCACAAATCTACAATTGAAGATAAAATCAACTCTAGAAACTGACTAGCAAATATGAATAGTAAACAAAATAGCATGGACCAACACCTCTACACTACAAAATATGTAACCAACCTCCTCAGACCATGCACAATGAATTCATGCAAATATTCAACTTGTTTGCATCTAGAAACACCTCCACTTAATTCATAATTTGAAAAATAGTCTTTATAGATCTACACCAACATAGGTTTTGGTTAAAAATGCAAAACTTTTAAAACAATTCATGTCAAAGACATACTTGCAAATCATTTCAGTTATCATATAGAAGATCCATAAGTCTAAAAACATCAAAATAGTTAAACTAGAATAAAGAAATATCATTGATAAGCATAAAAATAGATGTTGAAGAAAAAATCTATAGAACCCATATATGTAGTCAACATGAATCTAAAGCATCAAAGTACAACCAACCAATAGGAAGAATATGTTATCTTTGAATTGCAGGACACCAAACATGCCAATTATACAATCTAAATCATGTGCATGCATGATACAAAAGCATCCAATGGTGTAGGTGCAATTTTGCATCACCGAAAAATTTGTTTTTCTCATTTTATTTTTTGGTTTTGAGTCCCATGATGACACTTAAGGGTGTACAATAGTCAAAAGTAAAACATGATTAACAATAATCACTTACTATTTTTAGTAAGTTGGCCTAAAGCTCATATGGATTTGATATTTTACCTTAAGGAGAAAAATGGAAAAAATTATCCAATGGTAGAAGAATCATCTCAATATTGTGTTCCTATACCATTGAGAGATATTAAAGTTTTCATCTTGAGAAATTTCTCCAATACAACTTCAAACTAAAATTTGAAACCCTTAGCTGCCTCAAAAAAGCTTGAAAAATGGATGAAATGATATTTATATGATTTTGGCATTGTATATCTCTTCAAGGTATTTACAACAATGTATTATAATAGAAAATTAGACACCCGAGTCAAAAGTTCTGGCTCTAGGAAAGTGTTCCACCAAAAAGTTAATTTCAATAAATTTTCTTGGGAAAGAAATTGAATGGATGGAATTTTGGTACCAAAATAAAAGGGGGAGTTATGTTGGCAATAAGCGTTGTCATTGATTCCAAATGTGTATGTTGAAGTTTGTATACACTTCGGAGATAGTGGAAGTGAAGAGATATCTATTGATATAGTCATCAATGCAATATATGGAAGAATGATGATCAACCTGTTGTCTAAGTTTGATGTAGAGGCAAGTACACATGTTATTGTATTCCAAAAATAGGGTTACAATCATATTATTCCTATTTGGTGTACCACACATGGAGATATGCTGCAAAAGTTTTGCTAAGGAATTCATAGTGTATACTCTAAGATAGAGTCATGGTATTTTGGTTTGCATCCCTTCATAGAGAAAGATGTAGCCTTGTGGTTTTTAATATAAGATGTTTGAGATGTGAAGGTGTTGTATCCAATAATTCATGTCATTACACCTTGTACAGTGAAAGTTATAAGTGACAAAGTTTTGGCCTGTGCTTTGGTAGAGACAAGTATTAGTGAAGGCCTATTGGAATAATCCACATTGCTTTGGTGAGAAGGATGTGGTTCTATGGACTTATAAATATGCTCAAAAAAGGGAATGGGTTCATCCTTGTAAGTATTAGATGTTTTAGTGTACAAAAATGCAACATCCTATGTCTTGAAGTGTTATAGTCTATTTGGAATGCTCTATTTTTGTTAGTTCAATGTGTTTCTCTTCTTGCACCAACATTTGATGATCAGTTACTTCAAGAGAAGACTGAAGAGATATTGTACATAGTCTACATTGTTCTCATATTGGTCTGCATAAATTTTTTGGCCTCCCCCCAATGGTGCAAAGTTGAACACTTGACAGTTTTGGTGGTGTTGTCATTTTTTGGGCCGACAAGATTGTTTCCTTCATCCATGGTTGGTTCTGATTAATTAATCTTTCTTTTGAGGATGTGTTGAGATTTTTTTCATCTTGATATGCCATGTGTTCATATGAAAATATTTTTCTCTTTATATTGTGTATGTTTGGAGGAAACCTGTGTGATATCATATGTGTCTTCTAAAGGTCATCTTGGAGCCAACCGAATTAAGGTTTTGAGTTGTTGCGGATTATATTTATAGAAGATAAAAATAATTTGCAATGACATCATTGAATGATGATTAGGAATTGAGCATTATGTTGAAGATGAAGTGTGCAAAGTTTGTATGATGGAATAATTGTGTGAAAAAGGAACTATAACATCAACATATATGTTGGATACTTCTTTCACAAGAAGTTCATATTCATATTTCTCATTATAATTTTCATGTTCTTGCTTTGAGATAGTGAGTCTTAGTAGGTCCTTGTATGTTGCATTAAGGTTGTGTGCCTTGGTTTGCAAGTCCTTAGGAAGTGAGCCTTAAACTACATTATAATTTTTGTAAGCAGTGATCTTCATATATTGTGAGTTAAATCTCATCGTGTTTTTTCCCTCATTAGGTTTTCCATGTAAAAATATTGGTGTCCTTGTGTTGTGGATGTTTTCCATTTTTACTCTTCTTTCAATTTAATGATATGTGATGTTTAATCTACAAATGTAATGGTTAAGTTTTTAATGTATGTTGATTCACCCCGCTTCTTAGCAATACAGTGTGTTCAACAAGTTACACTTTCTAAAAAATTTTAAGGAAATTATTGGTGTCAAATAAAGGGTGGAAGTGAGGTTATAAGCGACAAATCCATCAATGCAAATTATGGATCTGAATAATATATTTTCTTAGAGAGTTGATTTTATTTGTAATGAATCAAGCCCATGTGGTTGTAGCATTGTAAATTTTGAATTTATAATTTCATTTTTTGAAGGTAATCAAAAGTGGATTATTTTTTGTCCTACATTTTTGTGTTGATATTATTATGTTTTGTGTGGGTGTTGGGTGGAGTAGACCCCCTCATTAATGCACATGGAGAAACTAAACCATTCCAAAAGATTCTAGGTCATCTAATTACCTACTCTATAACCTACATGCATTTAGTGATAATAAACTAGTGCCTTTGAATGTTAGGTGCTAAAACCAAGTACCCAACATAAGATCACCAAAATATAGTCAAGACAACCAATGCTTTTCCATGTATCTAGAGATCCAAAAATAGACACCCTAAAAGGAAACCAAGTGAGTGGAAGCAACTTCCTACACTAATCTAAGTAGGGGAGAGTTACAAAACATTTCTTATTAACACTTTATACCACTGTAGGTACCTAAAGATGCACATTTGAAAACATAAAATAGATAAGACAAAGAAAATCATAACACAACATTTACATGGGAAAACCCTTTTGAGAAAAAAAACCACACTCCAAATCACACAAATAAAATGTATTATCAACAACCAAGAATAGTTACAATATAGTCTTAGAGCAATGCTCAATAGTCTCCACACTACAATAAGAATTTGAGTAAATTTTGACAACATAATGTCATGTAACCAAAGTTCAACCCGTAAACATTAAAATGCAGTCACACTGCAAATATCTATAATGTTTCAACATGTAGCAAGGTGCCCAAAAAATTCCAAATATAAAGCTCATGCCTAAGGTGTGAACATGAGTCTATTATGACATGTTGGACCATAGTCAAGAATCATTAATTAGGAAATCTTCCAAAATCGGCACCTGACCCCACAAAATTAACCACCACTTGACATGAAAGACACCACTACACATGCAGCTACCACATGAAAACTTATGTGCCCTCATCATTTTAGCCTGGCTGTCAGTGTGAATAGGAAAATTTCATACATGATAGTTTCAATTGTCATATCCCGTCATAGCAGTTTACATAGTTAACTCTTATGGTTGTCATAAATTGTCATAGAAAGTTTCATAGTCTGACATTGTGCATGGCATAGAATTTTATGACAAATGCCACAAATCTAGCCTAGAATCTAGACCTCCAAATTGGACTTCTACTTCCACAATTGTAGCTTACATCAATAACATGTCACTTTCCATGTAGGATGCCACATCATTGGTGGGTCCCACAAAGTGACTACATACTTGGTAGGCATAATTAACATTCTAAAATAAATAAATGAATCAATTAAAAATAATTAAATGATGGGACTAAAAGTTCCATAAACCCTAATCCCAACATTCTCCCACTTTTCAAAGACCTGTAGGAGTCATATGAAATCAACTGCTCAAGGCCCCGAGGTCCATGGAATCAGAACACCATCTAATTTTCTCTATGCTCACTAGTTTTCTCAGTACATCTACAACATTCACCAAAGTGTCAACCTTCTCTAAATTCACCTTTCTATCTTCTACCATATCACAAAAAAAATAAAATTGAGCATCAATATGATTTTTTCTGTTATGGAAGGTAGGATTCTTTGCTTAGAAAATAGCACGTTGATTGTCACAATAGATAGTGATTTTTCTTGCACCTAAACCAATATCTAAACACAAAATCTTAAGATAAATGGATTCCTTACAATCATGAGTATCTACCCTATACTCTTCTTCTTTCATGGGAAAAGCAACTACAACCTGCCGCTTACTCATCCAACTGATAGCACCACCAAACATCATGAAAACATAACCACTGGTAGATCTTTTGTTGTCAATGTCACCTACCAATCTAAATTCACATATCCAAAAATGCTCACTAAATTACATGGTCAAGTAGGATAACCATGGAATTACATGGAATAATCAAAAGTACCCTGTAAATATCTAAACACTCTCTTAATTACATCCCATTATACTCATCCAAGATTAGCCATAAAACGACTAAGGACTCCCACTACTTGGGAAATGTTTAGCCTCGTACAAACCATAACGTACATTAATTTTCAAACAAAAATCACATAAGGTACTCTTGTCATTTCCTCCATGTTAGTAGGAGATTTTAGAAAATCATTCAGAGAAAGTTTCACCCCCTACATTAGAGGAACAACTAACTATCTACAATTTTCCATGTTGAATCTCTCCAACAATGAGTTCACATACTTGCTCTGGCTTGACCAAAGCTTTCTATTAGCTCTATCTCTCTTGATCTCCATCCCCAGAATATGCCTCGCACCACCTAGATCTTTCATCTCAAATTGTTGACAACTAAGACTTGAAATCTGAAATCATGCTTTTACCATTCCCAATAAACAACATATCATCTACATATAAAATAACAATGATAAATTGACCATTATCATTTTTGAAATACACACAATAGTCAGATTTAGATCTTAGAAATCCCAATGATAAAACATAACTATCAAACTTTTGGTACCACATTCTAGGAGAATGTTTCAAACCATATAGAGAATTTTTCATTTTGTAAACCAGATTTTATTTACCTTTGACAACAAAATGCTCTAGTTGTGACATGTAAATCTCTTCCTCCAAGTCACTATGAAGGCTTTAAATCCAATTGATACACTTTAAGATCATATGATGTTACGAGCGATAAAATCAATCTGATATATGTAAGATTTGCTACATGCGAGAATATTTCACCATAATCTATTCCCTCCACCTAAGAATATACCTTAGTAACCAACTATACCTTATGCTTGTCAAAAGTGCCATCTAGACCACACTTTTTCTTGAACACCCCTTTGCAATCAACATGTTTATGTCCAATAGAAAAAGGTACTAGATCTCAAGTCTTGTTTTTCTTCAATGTATCCATCTCCTCATCCATGGCTTTCATCTAGGAATCTACATCACTCATACCCATAGCCTCTCTAATAGTCCTAGGCTCATCAGTGTTAACAATCAAAGAAAAAATGCAAATGGAATCCAATAGGGAATAACCAAACCTTTCGAGTTTCCACTTAACACGTGTAGACCTCCTCAATTCTTGAGGTTGAGGTTCTTCTTATTCTTTAGAAACTTTAGAGCTTCTTGAGCTCTCCTCATCATCAGGTCCAATTGGAGTACGTAGTTCACCTTCCATCAGAGTAGGTAGAACATGAACTACCTCCTTCTAGTTCTCTTCTTCCATTGTATGTAGGTAACTTGTAGAAGGTTTCAACTCTTTGAAAGTTACACTTCTACTATAGAGAACCTTATTTTTTGTAGGGTCCTAAAACTTGTACCCTTTCACACCAACACCATAGTTGATGAAGATAGATTTAATTACCTTGTTCTTCAACTTAGACCTCTTCTCAATCAAAACGTGAGCATAATATTCACAACCAAGAAATCTGAGATGTCACAATGAGGGATTTTTACCAAACCATGCCTCTATTGGTGTCTTTTCAACAAGCGTCAATGTAGGAGATCTATTGATCATATAATATATAGTGGCTATAGATTCAACACAAAACTTTTTCTCAAGGCTAGCACCACTCAACATAATCCTAGCCCTCTCCATCAATGCATTTTTCATCCTCTTTGCAACTCCATTTTGTTGTGGGCTGTATGGAGTTGTCTTATGTATCTCAATCCTATGCTCTTTATAGAACTTTTCAAATTCAATCGAACAAAACTCACCACCATCATCAATTCTCAAACATTTAATCTTTATACTACTCTAATTTTCAACCAAGGCCTTAACCTACTTAAACTAACTAAATACTTCAGCTTTACTTCTGAGGAAATAAATGAATGTCCTATTATAATCATATATGAAAGGAATAAAATACACAAATTTTAATAACAAAGGAACATTCACAAGACCAAACACATCTGCATGAACATAGTCCAAAACCCCAAAAGACTTGTGATAACTAGAGTAAAAGGAAACATAGTGTTATTTTCTGTAAACACAATGTTTGCAAAAGTCAAACTCAAGATTAAAATCATCAAAAACTTAAACAAGGCTCTTATTCCTTAGGGCTCTAAGAGCCTTCTCATCGATGTGACCAAGTCATTGGTTCCATAATATTGTCTTCACTATGGGAAGCTTCATTTGCAATGAATGAGCACCCTTAGCTACCCAAAATGCACGACCATTAGATGTAGCTCCTACAGGATCCTTCTCTGCATGATCTAATGGTAAGGATGAAGAATTTGAATATTTATTCTTTGGTGTACCAGAGGAACCATTTCTTTCATATCTCAATTTAATTGCTTGCATTTAATAATATTGAGTTAATTGAAATAATTGAAAAATGGAATTTATCATTTAGTGTATATGGATTTGATAAATGTGATGATATATTTGAATTTGAATATATTGTAATTTTATGATTTAAGAGAATTATTCCATAAGATTATTGGTTAAAGGTTATTGATAAGTGGACAAGTGTAAGAATGTGTGTGCAAGATTAGGTTGAAAGATGAGAACTTGATTGAGGTAGGAATGCTTAGTCGGATGACAACGATAAGAAAGAATAGAATCTGGAATCTCACACACTATAGTAGACCATGACATATGCATTTGTATAAAATTGATAGATATCATTTTATATTGCATGAAATCATAATTTGGTGAATAAGTAATATTGTGAAAGAAACAAACTCAGTGCATCCTTGACTTTATCTATCTCAAAGTTCAATGATAAATGATATTGGAAGTGTATTCTCTCATATGTAATTGTCATATGAAAAATGAATGTATTATTTGTTCTTTTTTGAAAAATTTGAAAATAGGATTTTGAATAAGGAAATGGAAAATAAATAATAGGAATGCTTGTAAATCCTTGCATATAAATAAAATATGTCCATAAATAAATATATATATATATGTGGGTGAAAGCCATATATATATATATATCTGTATATAAAATGTATTACATGAGAATTAATAAGGAATTTGTAACCCCGAACAATTAAGGGGATAAGGGCCAACCCCTTTATGTTGGGAAGTATTGGCCAATGGAAAGAAAATAGAGAGAGTGGGCATCTAAGTAACGAGAAAATGGAGATAGAGAATTAAGACCACTATCTTCGAAATTAGCAAGGAGATATTCGTGGCCAGAAAGAGGAATCTAGGAAACAATCTAGCAAAAACAGGAGGGGATCAAGGAAAAAATTGACAGAAGGAGGAGAACGAAAGGTTTTGGGAAGCTTTTGATATTACCAATGAAGGAAAAATCACCCAAAAATGCATAGGCTGAGGTAATTTGAACCCAACTTCAAATGTTTCCTTTTTGAGTTGAATGAGTTTCATTTTTATGTTATATGCTGGAAATATCCTATATTTTCATGTACTGTGTTGTGAATTTTGTGATTTTGGAAATCATGTTTTTTCCCCTATTGATCAACCCATGTTGATCTATGATAGTTTCACTTGGGGTTGAGCCACCATGAAAGATTTGTTTTTTTGATATACACTATATAGGGAAATGGGTTATACACCTATATGGGATTTTTACTCACATGTTATTCATTCCATCATAGTCATGGCCATTCGTCCCGATCGATGTATATATGTTTCATTGATTTCATCTTATATTGATACGAGTGCTCTATGAGCATCTATCCAAGCGATGTATATCACTTTGATTTTTTATCTATTGATGAACGAAATGCATCATTCATCAGGCATTGAGCATGTCACAACCACCATTTTGTTGTGATAAAAGGTGGTGACTCACACCCTACTAAATGCATGGGTTGAGCGATGTTCACATCATTCCTTATATTTTTAAAATTCACCATACTTTGTAAGAGGTAGGTGAATACAAATGATGCTATCGTTCAATGGTAATCCTCAACCGAACAATGCTATGTTTGATGCATGACAATAATGTTGATGTTTCTCTATGTTACCAGTGTTTGGCCATCTCAGGCCGCAAATATTGAAAACATTTGAATTATTATGCATGTATATATACATATATATGTATATATACATGTATAAATAAAAATATACACTTGATCACTGTCAATTTTTCCAGTGTTTATTATTGAGTTGAAGTATCGGCTATACTCTATTTTCTTCAATATGTATTAAAGGGTGCTTCATTGCATTGTGGGTTGAATCGTGGCTCTATAGATATCGGGCTAAATGAAATACCATAAGGTATCAACACCCTCATGTGGACTGACATTTTGATGGAACATAGTATCTTTTATTTATAGAGTTCTGATGTTCATTAAAATATTATGTTGATGATTCTAAACTGATCAACGAATGGTCATATTGACTAGAAAAAGTAATAAATATAGAAGTTCCTAAAGTTGTATCTGATTGAAGGGCACATTATTCTATTTGTTATGTCACCTTTCTATTAATGACTATTATGGATATTGTAAATCAACTATGTTTCATTTGAGTTGTTTTTAGTATTTATAAAAGACAAGTGATTGTTGAATCAATGTTTCATTTGTATCTTAATTGAGATTAGATCTTATAGATAAATTAAATGGAGCATCTGAATGAAGTGATGTTTTCTTTTATGAATATGAAAAACCTATATGTAAGGAATATTTTCTTTAATTATTCAAAATGTATATGCATATTTCAATTATGTTCATTTCTAGGCATATATGTTTACATGTATAAATGTCCCATTTATGCACATGCACATACATGTAGTATACCTTCCGATTCATCTTGAATTGCTCATTAATTAAGAAATTATTGAACTTTGTTTGCAAATGGAACAAACTATAGAAATGGAACAGTGTTGAATTGTAATACGAGACTAAATTGAAGATAGACATATGCTAAATACATGAATGGTTATACTAGATTTAAATGAATAATGGTTGAGAATATTAAAATGGAATGATACAAGAATTAAATGGTATAATGTAACACACTATATATGATGCTAATATATGGTCTAAAAGGGATGGATACCCCTTTGATATGATGACATTTTCTTCCGAGAATGGGTGCCAGAGAGTGTAGATTTTCTTTTCCAAATTTAACCTGGGTTGCATTTTATGCATCATGAACTTGGCCAAGCTTTGCAATAATTTTATCAATGGATCAGAATGTTATTATTTATCCTCTCTCTACTTGCATATTCTAGCTATAGATATAAATGCATGTAGTTAGGCACACACCGATTCCACCTTGTAAATTGTGTCTCTTGCTAAGTGTTTCGTGTAGGGTCACACATTCTTTGACTATTTGAAGAATTTTGGGAAAGCATTGCTTTGTGGTTGGGTGGAAAAGCACCTCAACAATGTTCTTGTTCACCAATGGAGGTGAGCTATTATAAAGGAATCATATCAAAATTCTATTCATGTAAATGTATCATTTATGTAACTAATGAGATTGTTGTAATAAATGTAATTGATGTATTGATGCATTGACTTTGAGGTGTTGAGTACCAAGTCAAATTTGTAAATTGACTATTGAAATTTGGAAATGAATATATATCCAATTTTATTTTATTTATTTATGGACATGAAATTGCTAAATAGAAATAGCTGGAATTTATGTCATAAATTTTATATTCATAATGTCAATTTTTAATTTAATTGAGGAAAATCTAGTTGGGCATGGTACAATTGCACTAAACCATGCATGAATCCTACTTGTATAGACTGTTAATCCGAACACCCTTAGAAAGCACCATAGATCCCCTCATTATCTTGCATCCTCCATAAGATAAATTAACTTGTACTCTTGTATCATTCAATTTACTCACAAAAAGCAGGTTTCATGCCAAGCCCAAGATGTGGAAAACATCATCAATCCCCTTCACTCTTCTATCAAGGAATCTGATTTTGAATCTTCCATGAACAAAAATATTTAGGTGAGAGTCATCACCCAAATACACCTTCCCACCATCGTACTATTCATACTTCGATAACCATCCTCTCTACGAGGTCATATGGAAAGAGGCACCCAAATCTATCAACCACAGATCTTTTGATGCATGGGTTTCCAAGGCTGTGAAAAATGAATCTACGTCATCCTAAGAGGATTTATCAAAGCTAGAATCTATGAAATGCTTCTTTCCTTTCTTCTTCTTCTCTTCCTTACACTATTTTCTGAAATGACAAGATTTCTTGCAATTACAACACTTCGCCTTGGAAATGCTAGGAGACTTAGATCTCCTCGAAGAATTTTGTTTAGATTTCTAGTTATTCTTGCATTTCTCGTTTGATCTACCACAAAAAAAAAGGGCCTCTTTAACCATCTTGAAAGAATTTATCTAAATCTCTTTAGATAATAGTGAAGACACCACTTCATCCATCTTGAAACTAGTGGTTTTGCTTCCAATAGCCATTACCAGGTGGTCCAACGAGTCTTGAAACAAACACAACAGGAGCATGTGACGATCCTGATCATCACTATTATCTCCAATACAACCCAATTGAGATATTAGCATGTTGAATGCATTCAAGTGATCTGCCATAGATCCTCCATCTTCCATATTCAAAGAATATAGTTTCTTTCTCAGGAATAACTTGTTTACTAGGGATTTAGCCTGATAAACATCTCCAAGTTTCTTCCACAAAGAAGCAACAATTTTCTCTTCATGGATGTTTAGGAGGATGGAATTAGCCAAATAGAGTCTGATCAAACCATTGGATTTCCTATCTATAAGATCCCAATCTGTCTAGGTTGTTGTGGCTAAATTTTTGCTGCATATAGTAGCACATAGATCTCTTTGAACAGGCATATCTTCCATTTTTAACTTCAAAAGTTCAAAGTTTCTGCCATTAAAATTTTCCATCTCGATTCTTCTAGATGTTCTTTCCATATTTTTTGTGTAATAAGTTCACAAAATACCCTTTTTGAAAAACTCATACTAAAACAAAGATTGGCTCAAAAAAACCTTCAAGCCCAACAACATAATCAATGTTGGCTAGTCTCTAATACCAACTGAAAGGAAGACGAGAGAATGGAAGCAACTTCCTACACTAATCTAAGCAGGTGAGAGTTATAAAAAAATTATTATTGACACCTTATACTGTTGCAGGTACCTACAAATGCACATTCAAAAACATAAAACTGATAAGACAAAGCAAACCATAACACAGTGTTTACGTGGGAAAACCATTTTGAGAAAAAACCCACATTCCAAATCACATAGCTGAAATGTAGTATCAACAACTAGGAAAAATTATAATATAGTCTCAAAGTAATGCTCAGGAGTCTTCACACTACAATGAGAATCTGAATAAATTTTGATAGCATAATGACATGTAACCAAACTTCAACTGGGTAAGTGCACAAAGATGGTTTCTAAAAAGGGGACTTAAGTGGACAACTTTTTTCTGAAATCAGGAAATACTAACCTTGGACGTGAAATTAGGGATACTTACACTCAAAATTTTGAGATGGAACAAAAATAAGGATTCAAGTGCTCCGAGTCTACTTTCTAAACTACTAATTTATTTTGAAAATGGTTGAGATTAAGGGGTTCAAACAAGGGACGTACACAAATTGGTGTTGTTTTTTTTAGAAAAACATAACATAGCAACTCTTGTACGACCCTCGTATGGTGAATTTTTTATTTTTATTTTTAAAATCACAATGGTTAGAAGTTAGCTAACAGTATGTAGTTGATGCATGATTTTTCTAATAATTTTTTAATGAATATTTGATTTTTTACTAATTTTCGAAGTGGACATTTCCTGAAAAAATAGAATTTTGGCCGTGCTACCCCTACAAATTTTGGAAACTAATTGATTTTTATTTTTAATTTGTAAAATGGAGTCTAGTTTCTAAAAATGTAATTTATATGAAAAATCGATGAATGGTTAAGTTATAACGAAAAAAATACCAAACACTGCTTTTTGGCAAATAAAGGGCATATAGATAAAATAAATTATGGATGAAAGGCATAATATTTTCAGAAAGTGAAAAATATTACATCGTTGGCTAGCTAAAAGAGATCCCAACATTACCCATGTGTTCGATTTTTGATATTGAACCACGTGCAATCCTGACAGTTAGCACAAACCTGATTATGAGAAATATGGTAGATTTTTTAAAAACATGTCTTTGGTCATTGAGAATACCCTCCAAGCCTTTGGGTTGGTATTCCAAGGCAAATAACAAGCCTAAGGCTCGAGAATTCCCAAAGCAAGATATAACGCAAGCACGTTATAATGCGCTCGCGTTATATCTCACTTTTCACATGGTTTTTTCTTCTTCGGAAAACATGTCAACTAAGACATAACATGAGCACATTATAACGCGCTCGCGTTATGTCTTCATTTATGTTAAATGTTAATATATCAAATGTATGTTGATATATTTGTATGTTTGTATGTACATGCATGCTCTTATGTCATGTATGTATATATCAATGCATATATATTGTATGTATGCCTCTATGTATGTTAGATTGTATCTACACATGTATGTATGTATGCTTGTATGGATGTAAGATTCTATGTACATATGTATTATGCTTATATGTGTCCATTTATGTATGTCTTTAGACGGAGGGATAATTTAGAGAGAGAGAGAGTCTGGAGAGATGGAGAGGGGGTGGAAGTGAGAGTTTAAGAGAGAGGGAGTGGGAGAGAAGGGTTTGGAGTGAGAGGGACCTAGCTAGGTAGGGTGGGAGGGATAGAGGGAGGAAGAGAGAGAGAGGGGGTGGGAGAGAGAGAATTGAGGGAGAGGGAGAGAGAGAGAGGGGGAGAGAGAGAGACATAGAGAAAGAGAGAGTTATGTAGGTAGGGTGCCAAAGGGAGAGACTTGAGAGTGTGAGGGGGTGAGAGGGAGAGACTTGAGAGATAGGTAGTGAGAGGGTGTGAGAGAGATGGAGTGGGAGAGAGAGGGAGTGTGAGTGAGAGACCTGAGAGAGGGAGAGGGTGTGGAGGGAGTGACCTTGATAGAGGTAGAGAAAGAGGGGGTGGAGTGAGAGGGACTTATCTAGGTAGGGTTGGAGGGATAGATAGAGAGAGGGGAGAGAGACAAAGAGAGAGTTACCTAGGTAGGTTTCCAGAGGGAGAGACCTGAGAGAGAGAAGGGGTGGGAGGGAGAGACATGAGAGAGAGGGAGAGAGAGGTAGTGGGAGGAGAGAGTGGGATAGAGTGGGAGGGACATAAAGAGAGATGGATAGAGGGAGTGAGAGAGGGTGGTAGGGATTGATTGAATGAGAGGTACATAGAAAGAGGGAGATGGTAGATAGAGAGAATTAGAGACGGTAGGAGGGAGGGAAGGAGGGAGATGTGAGATGTATAGATAGGGAGAAAGTGATAGAGGTTGAGGGTATAGGGTGGAGGACCTATAGGGTTGATGTTTTCTAGGGTATTAGGGTTTAAGGTTTGAGGGTTGAGGGAATAGGGTTGATGGTAGAGGGTATTTGGTTGAGGGTATAGGGTAGAAGGTTTAAGGGTTTAGGGTTGAAGGGTTTGGGGTTAAGGGTTTAGGGTTAAGGGTTTACTTGGTTGAGGGTAGAGGGTTTAGGGTATAGGTTTGAGGGTATATGATTGAAGGATTAGGTTTAGGGTCCAATGTAAGGGGTAGAGGGTACAGGGGTAGAGGGTTTAGGGTCTAAGGATTGAGGGTTGAGGGATTAAGGGTTGAGGGTTGATAATTGAAGGTTGAGGGTTTAATGTATAGGATAAAGGGTAGAGGGTAGAGGGTTTAAGGGTTGAGGGTTGAAGATTGAGGGTTCAAGGTATAGGGTCGAGGGATTAGGGTTGAGGGTCCAATAAATAGGGTAGAGGTTATAGGGGTTGAGAGATTAAGGTTTGAGGGTTTATGGATTAGGGTAGAGAGTTTTCTTGGATTTCACGGTATAAGGGTTGAGGGTTTAGGGTTTAGGGTAGAGAGTATTGGGTTGAGGGTTGAGGGATTAAGAGGGTATAGGGGTCGAGGGATTATGGTTTAAGGGTTGAGGGTTGAGGGTTGAGGGATTCAGAGGGTATAGGGGCAGAGGGATTAGGGTTGAGCATTGAGGGATTAAGAGGGTATAGGGGTTCAAGGATTAGGGTTTAAGGGTTGAGGGTTGAGGGTTGAGGGATTATGAGGGTATAGGGGTTGAGGGATTAGGGTTTAAGGGTTGAGGGTTGAGGGTTCAAGGATTAAGAGGGTATAGGGGTAGAGGGATTAGGGTTGAAGGGTTGAGGGTTGAGAGTTGAGGGTTGATGGATCAATAGGGTATAGGGGTAGAGGGATTAGGGTTGAAGGGTTGAGGGTTGAGGGATTAAGAGGGTATAGGCAGAGGATTAGGGTTGAAGGGCTGAGGGTTGAGTGTTGAGGGATTAAGAGGGTATAGGGTTTCTAGGGATTAAGAGTGGCATAGGGGTTGAGGATTAGGGTTTAAGGGTTGAGGGCTGAGGGTTGAGGAATTAAGAGGCATAGGGGTTGAGGATAAGGTTTAAGGATTGAGGTTTCCCTGTGGATTAAGAGGGTATAGGGGTTCAGTGATTAAGGTTTAAGGGGTTGAGGGTCTGTGGACAGAGGCATAGGGGTTGAGCTGCATTAGGTTTAAGGGTTGAGGTCTCAGGATCAAGGTTATAGGGGTTGAGGATTAGGGCTGAAGGTTGAGGGTTGAGCATTGAGGGCTGAGGGACTAATAGGGTATAGGGGTAGAGGATTAGGGCTGAAGTGTTGGAGGGTTGACTGAGGATTAAGAGGGCATAGGGGTTCAGTGGATTGGCTCTGAGGTTATGGCTGAGGACAGAGGATTGAGGTATAGGGCTGATGCATTAGGTTTAAGGGCTGAGGGTTTAAGGATTAGGGTTTAAGGGCTGAGGGTTGAGGGATTAAGAGGGCATAGGGGCTGGGAGGGATCAGGGTTTCATGGTTCAGTGGCCGAGGGATTGGTGAGAGGTTTATAGGGCTGGAAGGGATTTGGGTTGAAGGGTTTAGGGAAGTTCAGTGATTAAGAGGTTATATGGCCGAGGATTAGGGTTGAAGGGTT